>CM022298.1:343491606-344091606 GCA_011799875.1 Thinopyrum elongatum
TATCTCAGACAGTTGATACTGTATGGCTCGGTGATTGCTTCCGCAGGAGTCGAAGGATCTCATGGTTGAGGTTTTGAACCTTTATGATACTAGCACATTTATTGTACTGTTCTATCTCTCTTCAGTTCTGCAACGACCGCTGAGATGCTAGTCTTTATAGGACTTAGCTGTTCCTCTCTATTCGGGCATTTCTGCAGCCAGTCCACATATACAACCTCTCTTGAAATGTTTGCATATGTAAGTGTAGATCCTTACTTGCTGAGTACTTCTGATACTCATGGTTGCTTTGTTTTCCTTTTTCTCCCATATCAGTTTTGTCGTGACCAAATACGGAGCCCTGACGACAGCTTCTCCCGCCGATGATCGCTACTAACTACCGGCCGAGGGTGGATTACGCTATATTGACTGACGACCAGGAGTAGGATCGCAGGGTCCTAGGCAGGAGCCTACGCCCTTTCATCAGTGTTTTTTTGCCCCTTCTCTAAAGTCCTTTCTATGCTTTCCTTTTCATATCTGTACTCAGGTAATCTTATGCTTTCCTCTGAGCTTGTACCAAGCTTATGTATTCGAGCCCTCGGCCCCTGGCTTGTATATAAACTTGTTATGACTTTAATTTATGTTTAGAGTTTGTTTGTATATCTTCCCTGTGGAGTCCTTAGCTTGTATATGTGCATTTGCGTGTAATGCTTAGTGCCTGATTGAGCCGGGGGCGTCACAAGTTGTATCAGAGGCCGACTGACTTTAGGACCCCCTTTCCAACCCTGTGCCGAAGTTGACGCTGTAACCAAAACTATTTTAACTAACTTGGCTGATGTGGGCTTACGCCCACGTCCAATTTGGGGGTAGTGGATCTTTTGTTCTCGATCTTTACTCTGGGGACTCAATCTCTCTTCTACTGCTGTTTAACAATTTTACTAACTCACAACCTTAGTTCTCATGATCACATCCACCCGGTGTCGTGAAAATTTCCCCCTTCTTCCCAAGATTGTGGTCAGATCTGCTTACCGGAATCCTTTTTTCAAGGCACCCTGTGTTTCACTTGCAGAGCTCGCTCCACAGTTTCTCCGCGTTATGTAGCCCTTGCTATGTCCGTTGTGTTACTTCCTTTACCGCATGCCTACGCGCGCCTAGATGTCTAGCCCTCCCCTTTCAACTGTCGTAATGCCGATTGTAACCGAGTTCTAGTGTGTGCTTTGAATTAGGTTGTTCGAATATGATGAGTATCTATTGCACTTTCCTTCCTATTGTGCGTGTTACTTCATGATCTTCCATACACCACTGTGTTTTTTCTTGCTAAAACGCCCCTGTTAATTTGGCAAGGATGCTGACGATCCTCCACCTCCACCCTATATTGCCGCCATGATGCAGTAGTTTATGACCGGACTTTGGCTCAGTTTCCCAAACCAGAATACTCGCAACAGTCTGCTCCAAAAACTCTGCCATAATTCACTGCGCCTCATCCGTCACTTTTCGCAGCTCACTGCTCCATGGATGCTGATGATGGCCTCCATGACATTGCCTCCAATGAAGGTCCGGCCAATGTCATCCCGACGTTTACGTCACCTAGCGACGTACTCACCTGAAGTGGGAATCACTGCTCAATGGTGGGAAAGCCACAGGGTATGGTTTGCCTGCTAAACAGTAACCACTGTGGCAGGAATTTCAGTCAAGCTTTTCTGGCCGATACATTCCTGCGGTCTGATCGACCCAGAAGAAGCAGGAGTTTCCGCAACTTACCAGGGCACCAATGGCTGTGGATGAATTATCAGAGAAAATTTCTTGAATGCCCCCATGCTGAAGATGACATCTGCACTGACGCATGCAAGCAGGAAAAATATTCCAGAAGTCTACGTACTGATATAACCTTGCACGTTGCTGTCCATGATTGCACCAGACTTTCGCAAAGCTGTCAGCAATCTTCCAAGTTGAAACGCTCTGACCGAATGCCAGGAGTCCTCAAGGACCGAGATGTTGGTCATCGTCGAGTCAGTCTGCTCAAACGTCGATCTGGATCCCACCAACGTTCATCACCGACCTGCCCAACACCACAGGCCGTCTTATGTTGCACCTCATCTGCCTCCGCCGCGAGAACAGCTAGTGCTCTGGGTGGGAATCCATGCTAGCGTCCTCCCCATAAGTGATCGAACTTGCTTAAGCGTGGGTTCAACCAGGGCACCGTGCTACCAATTGCCCGTCCGAACCAAATCTAGATGCCCGAGCACATCAAGCCCAGGAAATCCCACTGCAACCGTCTGCTGTTGTAACTGGCCATGCTAACCATGTTCATACAGAAGAGGCTCAGAAGGAACCAACCCTTGTGATGGGTACCCTCCGATTATTCAGTTACAGCTCTGTCCTTTTTCGACTCGAAAGCATCACCTTCCTTTGTGTCCAACAATTTCTCAGCTGCATGATACATCTGAACTGTTACCCACACCATTAAGATTATCACTCCCCGTTTCCAGGTGGCGACCAAGATGGTAAGTCACAACAATCAGATAAAATGAAGGTTGATTTCTCTGCTTCCCTATTGGCCTCTTGGACCTTCCGACGTAGACATTATTCTCGTATGGACTGGTTTGATCGCCATACAGCTTTGATTGACTTGCTACTAAGACAGTCCCAGCGCACCACGTCCTTCTGGTCAGGTGATCAACTACTCAGCCCAGAGATAATAATACTGCCGAGCATGCCAGATATAGCCTCATAATGCATTGAATGCTTCACCTCTTGAAGGCATCGAGAACAGTCTCGATTGTTCGTGATTTTCAAGATGTCTTCCAGAAGACTTCCAGGAATACCCCCTGCTAGAGCGGTCGAGTTTGTCATCGACTTTAAACCAGGCCAACACCTATTGCGAAGCGTCCCAATTATAAGATGCCTCCGCACCACCTTCTCGACTTAGAGGAAGAAATCGACAAGTCCACTTCAGAATAGGTTTCATCCCCCCATTCCCTGCTGCGGGGGAGCACCTTCACTCCTCATTAAGAAGAAGATGGAACTAACCGATTGGTTTCGGGATTATTCGGCCCCACTACCCAAGCAACATTCAAAGACAAATATCCGCTTCCTTGGATCAATGATTTGTATGATCAGCTTGCTGATCATCGTGTTTTCTAAACTCGACTTGAGGTTGGGTTATCATCAGATCGTGTCGTGCCAGAGGATATTCCGAAGACTGCATTTGTTACTCGCTCTGGCTCTTATGATGACTGCTGTATGTCATTTTTGGCTTAACAAATTTCCAGCCACATTCTCCGCGTCTGTATGAATTACATCTTCATGGATTATCTCGATACAATTTGTCGTGGTTTATCTAGATGGATATCTTGTCATTCAAAGAATAAAGAAGAACATGCCGAACACCTCCGTCGTGTTACTGGAAGGCTGCCAAGAACACCAGTTGTATGCAATATCCAATGTGAATTACTGGCTTTTCTGAAGTAACCTACCTTGGTCCATGTAATTTCCAACGATGGAATGCTGTTAACCCGAACGAGTTCAAGCTATTCGTGACGACTCCTCTGAAGAACGTCAAGCAAGTGAGATTTTTCTCGGCCTTGCAAGCTATTGCCGGTCGATTTGTCGAGATATTTTTCAATATTGCTAAGCCTTTGAACTGATCTGCTTCACAGGCGTAAGTTTGAATGGACCGACAAATTCAAGAAAGTTTTCAAACAACTCAAGCACAGCTGACATCTGCCCCAGTACTATCTCTACTCCAGATACCCGCAAAGACTTTGTGATTTAATTGTGATGGCTCCCGTGAGGATTAGGCTTGTCCTAATGCACGAGCGTAAAGGATTGCTTAGGCTCTCGTCAGTTGCGCCCACATGCAGAGAATTATCTGGTACATGATCTAGAACTAGCTTCTGTCATCTATGTTTTGCCTGCAGTTGTGGCGACATTACCTCCTCGGTAATCGTTTGCGATATCTACACTGATCATAAAAGTCTGAAATACTTTGTTCACTACCCATCCTCTAAACCTCCGTCAGCAGATGAGGATGGAGGCCCTTGCGGACTTGATTTGGTATTTCCTATACCCCTGGCAAGGCTAACGTGATGGCTGTGCTTAAGCCGCAAGTCCTCTTGGACAACCTCAGTGTTAAGGCGAGCTCTCAACCTCGCTTTTTAAGAACTGCGCAAGCTGAATCGCGTATTGTTGCCCAGGGTTCTCTTAATGACCTTGGCTTACACCCGATCTTGAGAAAGCTGTTTAAGAACTCGCAAGCTCAAAGATCTGAATTGATCTGATGAGAAGATCTCACCTTGAAGTACCATGGGATTTTCTCGCTGTCTGAAGAATGGAACCTTGTATTTCGAAACCCTTGTCAACCTCGCTTATAGCTTATGACTGACAAAGTTCATGAAGGAGGCCCATGATACCCGCCTGCTCTTCATCCGGGTAGTCACCAAGATGTATCAGATCTCCGTCAAAGGTAATGGTGCTCTAGAATGAATCAGACTTGCTCGCTATGTTGCTGATGTGTGTGTGTCATCCGTTCAAGCAGAACATCAGAAGCCTGTGGCATTCTGCAACGTTACCTATTCCTTAATGGAACTGGGATAAGGTTTAGATGGATTCATTACAGGACTTCCCAGGTCTTAGAAGGGTCCGATGCTTTCTGTCATCGTCGACCAAACTCTCTAACAGTTTGCACACTTTCTGCCTAGTCAGGAGACGATCACTGCTAGTCAGTTATCAAATTATCTATCTTTCCAGATTGTTTCACTCCATGGTATTCCGGAGATCAGTTCGGACCGTGTCGGGTCTTTTCACCTCAAAGGTTCTGGGAAAGTTTCCAGAAGTAGACCGCATATTACCTGGAGTTCCAGCTTATCATCCCAATCCCAGGCCAAGTTGATAGCGAGTCAATCAGTGCTTGCAGACATTCTACAGCTTGTGTTTTTCTTTCGGCAAGAGTGGGAAGAATCTCTTCCGTCTGCCGATTCTCTTATAACACAGCTATCACGGCCAGCTTGAAATGGCCCCCTTCGATTATATCTGGACGTAAGTGTCGAACCCTCTGAATTGGCAGAACTGGGGAATGCCCGCTCGTGGGTCGCTCTATTATTCCAACACGCCGAAGAGCAAGTTCCGTATTGTCGTCCGGAAAATCTCAAGGCGGCTCAGGACCGCCAGAAGAGCAACTATGATCGCAATGATGTGGTTTGACCTTATCAACCTGGTGACAAGCTTATTGCCAGTCTCCTATGAAGGGCACTCACCGTTTGGAATCAAGGGCAAGCTAGCTTCGTGCTACATTGGGTCCTTTCCGCATTGTTGCTAGACGTGGTCATGTGGCATATAAATGGAGTTTCCGCCGATTCTCTCATATCCACGACGTCTTCCATATGTCGCACTTCGTAAATGCTTCAAGGAATCTCCGACCGCGCAGTGGATCACGAGATGCAACACGATTGCAAGATGATCTTTCTTATAAGGAGCCTCCGATCCGCATTCCTCGATTAAGCTGCAACGGCGGACCCGTCAGAAGGTTACCAATTCCTCAGTGCAGCGGTCAATCATACTGAAGATGACGCCACTTGGACGCGAGAAATCTTCGTGCGGCATACCCCGACTTTTTTCTTCTACTCTTAAATTCTCGTGACGAGAATTCTTGTTACACTTGAGCATTTGTAACACCCCATGTATTAAGCATACAGTGATCACCCTATTGATTATGCATTCATCATGATCAACAGTGCTTAATCATCATTAGTATCATATCTCTTTTCAAATTCAAATTCAATGGAATTCAAACTGAAATTGGAAAATAAAAGTTGTTCAACATAGAACGTAAAATGTTCAATAAATGTAAATAACAGAGACAATTCTAAAATTATATTCAAACATATTAAATAATTCCATGACCCTAACACAACACAAACAGAGTTGTTTAACCCTTTTTCATTAAAATAATCCAATGAAAACATATGGACTCCAAACCATTTTCTATCAGTGTTAAATATTGCACTGTATTTATTGGACAAGCTATTATTTTACAAAACTATAATTGAGGCCACATGATTTTGCAAAAGACAGAAAAAAAGAAAATACAAAAGAAAAAAAAAGAGAAAACAACCCCCTGGCCTATTGGGCGACTGGCCCAACAGAGCCGAGCCCACCCCACCGACTCTACCTTAAACCCCCCCCCCCCACTGCCTCAAACCCTAGCCCACCCGATCCCCCACCCCCCCCCCCCACCACCCACCCCAGCCCGATCCAGTCGGATCGGGAGGGATGTTGCCCGCCCCGGCGCTCCCCCTGGCTGGCGCGCTCCGGCCCCGCATCCCGGGCCACCACTGTCGCCGCCCTCGCGACTGTCTCCCCCCTGCCACCACGCCTCTGCCTCGCCTTCCCCGTCGCCCTCCTTGAGAGCGCCCCCCTTTTTTCCCCTTTTCCCCTGCCGTCTCCATCGCGTGGCGCGCCGGGGCCCTGCGCTCGTCGCGTCCACGCCCGTGCCGCGCGCCTACGCACGAGCTCGCGTGCCCCGCATCGCAGTCCCCCACGCGCCCTTCCGCCGCCGTGCGTCCTCTCCGCCGTGACCCCCGCACCCCCTCGCCGCACTTGCCGAACCCGCGCAGGCAGCACCATCGCCTGCTCAGCCCCCTGTGCACTCCCTCGTCCAGCCGCTGTCCTCCCACCGCCTAGCGACCGCCGCGCCCAGTCCGCCTGCAGCTCGCCGCTCCGAAGCTGGCCGCCTCGCCCTCGCCGCGCACCCTCTCGGTACCACGCCTTTTGCCGCCGGACGCCTCCGGCCCAGTCTCGCATTCGTGCCCACGTCGCGTGACCCTTGCCCGCCGCCCGCGGCCGTGCCTCTGTTGCCCCTGTGCGGGTGCACGGGCGCCGCATCCGCAGCCCCGTCTAGCCACGCCCGTGTGGCTCGGATGAGCCACTGGCCAACGGGCCCCACACCCGGTTAAAATAAATAAATAAATATAATAATATATATATATATTAATTAATTAATTAGTAAAATAATAATTAACTTAATTAACTATGCTTAATTAGCTTAATTAACTAGGTTAGTTAAGTTAAACCTAATTAGTTATCTTAGTCAATGACAGTGGGGCCCACTGTAGTTTTGACCATTCAACGGCCAGAGTTGACCGTGACTCATGCTGAATGCATGACGCATAAACATTTTCGAATTAAATTAAATCTGTTATTTCCAGAAATTGATTAAATCCTTATAAATTAATATAAAATAAACCGTAGCTCGGATCGAAAACTGTTACTATAAGTTGCTAGAACGACGAGACGACCCGAATACGCAGTCTTCGTCCGTCACAGTCCCTAGCTACCCGAACATGGAACCGTTTCCCTCCGGTCATCTGTTTGACAAATGTCCGGAACCGGGAAAACATTCCGGATGGATTCCCCCTTCCTCGGTACATGCAACCATACGTTGGACACACCCGACACTGCATATTGTCATGTCGTACATTGTGTTGCTCCGTTTTGCTGTGAATTTATACTGTTCCCTCCCCCTCTTCTTCTCGTAGATCCTCGCGTAGTCTCCGGTACCGAGCAACTCAGAGCCCGACGCCACCGTTGACGACCTTGCCCTTGCCGCCGAGTACCCAGGCAAGCCCCCCTTTGATCATCTCCGATATCCCCATTCTAATTTCATGCTTGCCTTAGAATTGCTGTTGCTACTGTTTACCTATTCTGATGCATAGCTGTTTACTGTAACCTGCGTTGATATTTACCTCATATCCTAACTGCTTAGTATAGGCTGGGCAGACCTATCAGTGACCCCACTTGTCCCGCTTACCCCCGCTGGATTATCAGAAGACCCAATCAACGGGATTGAAGAACAGACCCCGGCACCGCACATCACCCCCCTTAGTTGTAACGACACTGCAGCGTTACTATCGAGTGACGAGGGTGAAACCTCTGTAGCAACTTCGGATGTTAACTCTGTAGAGTAGCTATTCGGTCGTGGTCATCGAGGGTGATTCTCCTTCACCACTTCTGATAACGACCCCGTCGTACAACACCTCATGTGAACCCAGCGAGGGTATTCCTCCGAGTTCACCTTGACGGATACATCAAGTAGGAATCCAACGAGGGTGATACCTCGGATTCCCCTGATGTTATGGACACACGGATACTTGGACTTTACATGTTACTTGGAAAGGCGGGTCGACCCTGAGGGGTACCGCGTGTGATGTGTAGACGGGTTTGCCTGTATGGCTCGAGTGATGAATACGAGTCGCGGCGCGGGCATTCTTAGCCCTTGCAGCAAGTCCTCGAGACGGGGCGACGGGGTCAACTCTTTCGTGAGTCTTGCTCTTACCGCAAGCCCTAGTCACTAACATTTGGATATTTGATCCGTAGCCCTGGCCTGATAGCATTACCATCACGTGGGCATAGTATGGCGTTCTGCATGTGTAGATCAGCCGAGTTCTGTCAGACGTCCAGTTCAGCCTCTGGCCGGCCGGGCCAGTACCATCCTGGACTGAGGGTGGTGCTCGTCCCGACCCTGCACACACCGACCCGGAGTGCAAGGGCGATGGCCCCAGACCCCTGAGCGCTTAGGATATAGACCGACGGGGACCTCTCTGCTAGCTAGTGTGTAGGGCTCGGTGTATCTTTGGCCGGGCCGGGCATGCCCAGGAAAGTGTGCCGGCCGGAGTTAATCGAGCGTGTTGGGTAAGTGGTGGCACCCCTCAGGGAAGAACACATCTATCGATCGCCGGTCCTACGGTAAAGGACACTCGGAGTTTTATCCCGATGACATAACTTGACCGTGAGATGATCCTGGATATATGCCTCTGGGATTGCTTCTCGCAGGGAGTCGAGAAGGGATCTCAGGACGAGTTGATGACTGTATGGCTCTGGGATTGCTTTCCCTCGCGGGAGTCGAGAAAGGATCTCTGGGTGAGGTTGAGACTTAATGATACTGGCTATCATTATATTGTACTTTCTACTCCTCTTCTATTGACTGCAAGACCGCTGAAGATGCTAGTCTTGATAGACTATAGCCTTTCCTCTATCTATTCTGGCATTTCTGCAGCCCAGTCAACATATACACCTCTCTTGAAATGTTCATATGTAGTGTAGATCCTGCTTTGCTGAGTAACTTCAAGTACTCAGTTCTTTTGTTTCTTTTCTCCCCATATCAGTTTTGTCGTGACCAAGATGACGGAGCCCCTGAGAACGCTGTCCCCGTCGACGATCGCTACTACTACCCCGAGGGTGGATACTGCTAGAGTTTACTGACGACCAGGAGTAGGATCGGAGGGTCCCAGGCAGGAGGCCTACTCCTTTCGATCGTAGTGTTTTATTTTGCCCCGCCTTTCTAAAGGCCTTTCTTGCTTCTTTTATATCTGTACTCATATATCTGATGCTCCGCTGACCGTTGTACGCAAGCGTATGTATTCGAGCCCTCGAGCCCCCTGGCTTGTGTAATATAAAGCTTGTATGACTTTATTTATGTTTTTGAGTTGTGTTGTGATATCTTCCCTGAGTCCTTAGGCTTGATCTGTGCATTTGCGTGTATGATTAGTGCGACGATTGTCGGGGGCCTCACATGCAGGACGTGCTAACATGACACCAATCAGAGCCCTTCGACGAAACTGTGTCAGTGATGCTTAATCGCAAACGTGATGTAAAACCCCGTAAAAAGATGCAAAACTTTGCGATGGCGGATACATCACACGATTCAGATTTTAGATGCGTGTGCGATGCGGGCTACGGTTTGATCCATACGAACTGTTTTGCGCCGAATGGACAACTAAATGGGTAGCTAGCTCAGGTGTGTCGATAACGGCATACAGGTCCCCCGATGAACTGTTTGTGTGAGGCGGAACAACGAAACGAGCAGCCAATAAGGTGTGTGCGATATACGCTACAAGTTCAACTCGGATGAATTGTTTAGATTAGGCAACACAAGAAATGGGTAGCCAATGAAGGTTTGTGCGATATACGGCATACAGTTCACTCGGATGAACTGTTTGCGTTGAGCCAAGAGAACATAAATGGTTCAACTAACAAGATGTGTGTGTACGCGGCAAAAATGTCTGTAATTGGAATGTGTGGCAGACCGATAACAACTTATACGATTCCGTGTTAACAGCCGTGTGTGGTTGTGAAGCAAACGATTTAACTAGTATACACAATTGGAGTGATTGATGAAATAATCACCGACGGGTTCCATTGTTGTAGTCCCGTTGCGATGTGATTTGCTCTGTCTACATACATCAACATTTACTTATAAGAACATCATTGCATACCAATAAGATACAAGTACATAAGTGACTACACACATAACATTTCCCACCCAAAGTAAGCATTCTGAACACTAACTAGGAGAACCAGGAATCTAATCTTCTACTCTTGTTGTACGACGCTTGCCATTGCCCTGCTTCCGCCTGGATCCCTGGCGTTTTTGGGGAATGAGGCACTTCCTCATCCCAATGAATCACCTGTACTCCGTAGCTTGTGTAACTCCTCCTTGGCCGTGTCACTATGTGAGCTTTGTCGAGTTTCTCCATCCAGACCGAGTGCCAGGCACGCTTGTCCTTGTTAGCAGGAAATCCTTCATGTCTATAGTGGGGTCGATGATGGCCTCGCGAGGTGGAACCATTGAGTCCCTTCTCAGGCTCCTTGCTGCCCCAGATCTTGTAAATTGGCCCTGGCTGTCAACAAGATTCTGGTCAGGCGATGCCCGACTTCTCTGAGCACCTTTACATCCTTGGTGCCTGTCGCACCATCGCGAAACGCAATGTAAGTGGGGGCTGTCGACAACGTGGTTGAAAATGCTATCGAAGGTCTTGTGGCCAGGTATAGTGGAGACGAGACGTGATTGCGGCACAGCACATCTGGGCGACGACACCTTGGGACGAGACCCAACACGCAGCGCGGGTGGTACTCGAGGTCCCGAACCCAACCACCTTGTACTTCTCAGCAATCAACAGCTCCATGATGTGGATGGTGCTCCACCCAGACCGGTTTGTTTGTGTAACACCACCGAGAGCTTCGTGACCCTTCGTGGGTGTCCCACCATGAATGCATGGTTAACTGCGCTCGTCGTCGTAGCCGCTCGGAGCGCCATTTGGAGCCGCACAGGAATACCCTCTAAGAATTTGTCGTGGTTGGTGTGCTTCTTAGACAATTGTGGGGCGCGATTGAACGGTTGAAGAGACACAAGGGTTTAATGGCCGCTGTAATAATGGGGGCCATGCCGCTTGTAATCGTCACGTCCTCTGTCCCAACGTTCATCGCGGAGGAATTCCATGCACGCTTGAGAAACCCCGCACGCGTTTCCGTTTGACCACGCGTGGGCTCGAATAGGCGCCAAATGTATCGTCGGTGAGCCTGTTCCCACCGCAACCACGCATTTTACCGCGCAAGCTTCCCTCCTGGCTAGTTTGGCCACGCGTCGGCCTAGAAGTGGGGCACTCATTGGTGTTTATTGGCAAAAAGCTTTCTAAAACAGTGTGTGGAATGACTTTCGCTCATAAGTTACCCGTGGGTGATGAGGTCCAAGTTACACAGCAAGAGTGATGATGGACCACTGAGTGCGATAATTATCTGCTCTCTACATGGCACACGGTTGAAGAACCAACTATGTGCAATATGTAGAAGATCATAGTCAAGTTAGCTATACAGATCAATTTGCTATGAGATCGACAAGGGAACACATTCGAGAATGGTTCATAAAATCTAAGTCTTTGCTATTAAGGTCAAAATAGTACTACATATACGAGTCTCTACGATGCCATTTCACCTGATTGTACCACAACAGCCCCGAAATATTACAAGGTTCAATTTCTAGAAGTTATATGGCTGCAAATTTTGAAGATTATAAGGTTCACACTGGATATTCAGAAATGAAATTTAGCTCATTCAGCTGCAAACGCCCTGCGCTAATCAGCTTGAACAGGAATATAAGGAGGTTCCACTAATATTACCCCACTTGTAAGGCTTGTTTCGAACCTCATCATTTCTGCAAGGGATAAGCCGACTAACAAGTAATGTATGGTTTGACACGATGACTTCCGATTACTCTGTCATCTGAAGTTCCAAATGAAATTCAGCTTTTCGGAGGCCTTTTTCCATTCTGCCGCACCGCCGACGCTGATCAACAAACCCTCATTTTTGCGAAAATAAATCCGGGCAAACCTCATTACCTTCAGCACCCTTGGCTCTGACAGCAAAGAACCTAGCAACTATAATCCTCTGGTAATGTCCCTCGAATGAGTTCAAAGTAATTTCTGAGAGATGCAGATCAGGCAGTCGATTGATTGTTATATTGTAGGCTAATTGTATTCATACCCTTAGTTGTTCCCCCTCAACCGAATTGCCCCTATTTTTGAAAACACAGGGTCTTGCCCAACCCACTTTGTTCGTCTTGTGCTTTTGCCCTTTGAGTCCGTTTGACCATCCACTTTGAAAACTTCATAACTAATTCATACTAAATCAGGAAAAATGCAATAAGATACCAAAATGTTTGGAAAAACATCACCTGTATGTCAATGTCACTTGCATTCATGACAAAAGTGTTTGTAAGTGCCCATCCGGTTTAGCTTCTTACATACCACCATGAACAGGAAATCTAAAAAATTCAGAAAAATTTGGTCTCAAAGATTTGCAAAATGTTTTTAAGTGCTTGCCAAGTTTCATGAGGGAATGACATTCGTGAAGTCGTGGCAAAAAAAACATCTATTTTTGAGTGTTCCTTGTTTTTTCTCTTGCACACTTCCCATGAATGTCATTCCCTCATGAAACTTTGCAAGCACTTAAAACATTTGTAATCTTTGCCACCAATTTTTTGAATTTTTTTTAGATTTTCTGTTCAATGGTGGTATGATAAGAGCTAAAACTCGATGGCACTTCCAACACTTTTGTCATGAATACAAGTGAACCTTGACATACATTGATGTTTTCCAACATTTTGGTATCTTATTTGCCATTTTCTGATTTAAGTATGAATTAGTTATGAGTTTTTCAAAGTGAAGTCAAACAGTCAAAGGCAAAAGCACAAGATGACAAGTGGGTTGGGGCAAGAACCACGTGTTTTCAAAACAGGGCAATTCGGTTGGAGGGGGACACAACTAAGGGGTATGAATACAATTATCCCTATCATGTATCACATTTCCACCCCGGGCCTAATATTATCTGCAAAAGAAGAAACGTGTTATTGCCTACGCAGTTTTGAACACACTATAGGCCTATTTTGGTTTGCGGATTTGTAAAAATGCACTACTGCCCTCCTCTATCCGACCTGATTAACATGGGCATTTTGATTATAATCTTAAAAAATGTGCCTTCTTCACAGAGGTTGGAGTGGATGAAAAAAAATTCGCTAAGAAACTTGCAATGTAATCCAAAGGAGACATGCTTATGGATTCGTAACAATATGAATCACGCACCAATACAGGGGAAACATGTCTGTATCTTAAATCCTCCAAATTCCTTAGAATCGTAAGTACATTGTCCATTGTACTAACTTTGGAAAAGGTGCCAAAATTGAACTCCCTTATGGTTAAACATTTAAGAGGAAAGGAACACCCTCGCTTACATACTTATCTAGGCTCGGACAGCATCTCAGGAAATTCTGACAACTTGGTGCAGGTTGGGGCCGATAATTCGAGTGCCAGACCTTCTCCACTGTGTGCAGATTTGGGGTCAAGCTGTCCCGCGCATTTTCTGGATGACAGCGAACCTACCTCTCAAAATTAGAATAGATGTTGATATCAAGGCGAGTTAGAAGGCGACGGTTGTACTTGAACGGTTGTGGATAACAATTTTCAGAGTATTTGACGGACGAGTGCCTACACCACTGTCAATTTTGGCGCAGTAATGACATTGATTCTGTTGGACCTTGTTGATCAACTGCAATAATCTCGTCAAGGAAGGTGTGGTCCTCGATGACCATATTGTGGTCCACCTTTTGTGATCTCTTGTTGCACTGCACCACAACCACAAAATAGAGGTGATGGTGGAAGCTACTCAACCATTGATCGCTGAAAGATGAAGGACTCGAGTGTACGTATCAGCCGCGGAGCAGGCGCTCCATGTCATCCTTTGGGATGCTAGGTGACGAGCTCGAGGTGCTTCAGTCGTGGTAGAAAAGCGCGGGCGCGCATTAGGGGGGGGGGGGGATTGCAGCCCATGAACTTGGCGCGGCGCGCGTGGGCGCGAGGCGGAGCGCGGACCATTGGCAGGAGCGCAATGCCCATCATTTAAAAATTGAGCTCCTCGACTGATCTAGGGCGGGGGATCGGAACCAACTCGTCAAGCTTGGCTCGGTCCGTGCCGTTGGAACGAAACCTTTCCCATGATAAGGCCTCTGATTGGGCCATGGTGTTGCCGCGGATCTGGGAACTCACTTGATACGTCCTCTTATCGTATCTATAATTTTTGATTGTTTCATGCCCAATATTAAATACAACTTTTCACGTACTTTTTTGGCAACATTTTATATGATTTCATTGGACTCACCTATTGATCCAGTGCCCAGTGCCCAGTGTCCTATTTTTTTTGCATGTTTTTTGTTTGCAGAATATCCATATCAAACGAAGTCCAAGGATAACAAATTTACAGAGAATTATTTTTGAATATATGTGATTTTTGGGGCTTGGAATCACCGCAACCGGGGCCCCCAAGCCACCACAATACACATGGGCGCGCCAGGCACCCCAGTCGCATGGTGTGGGTGTGTGCCCTCCTCGTACTTGGTTGGAGCTCTACTTCATGCACAAGAAGCCTTATATCCCAAAAAAAATCATGTTAAAATCTCAGCGCATCGAGTTCGATCTCCGGATATAAGAAATGGTTTTTGGCCAGAAAACAAACGCGAATAACCGAAGAAACAGAGGGATAGATCCACTCTAGGAGGGGCTCCTGCCCCTCCGCCGCCATGCAGACCATGGATCATAGGGGGACCCTTCTCGACTCCATGCGAGAAGCAATCCCAGAGCCATATATCAAGGATCATCTCACGGTCAAGTTATGTCGATCGGGATACAACTCCGAGTGTCCTTTACCGTAGGACCGGCTATCGATAGATGTGTTCTTCCCTGCAGGGGTGCACCAACTTACCCAACACGCTCGATTAACTCGGCCGTACACACTTTCGGGCCATGCCGGCCTCGGCCAAATGATACACCGCAGCCCTACCTACAGCTTAGCAGAGAGGTCCCCGTCGGTCTATATCCTAAGCGCTCAGGGGTCTTGGGCCATCGCCCTGTGCACTCGGGTCGGTGTGTGCAGGGTCGGGACGAGCACCACCTCAGTCCAGGATGGTACTGGCCCGGCCCGGCCCGAGGCTGAATGGACGTCTGACAGAACTATCGGCTGATGCTACAATGCAGAACGCCCATACTATGCCCACGTGATGGTAGTGCTATCAGGCCAAAGGCCTGTCGGATAAATATCAAACGTTAGTGACTAGGGCTTGCGGGTAACGAGCAGAGACTCACGAAAGATGTGACCCTGTCGCCCCGTCTCGAGGACTTGCTGCAAGGGCTAAGAATGCCCGGCCGCGCCTCGTATTATCACTCGGGCACCATACAGGCAAACCCGTCTACACATCACACGCGGGTACCCCTCAGGGTCGACCCGCCTTTCCAAGTAACAGTGTAAAGTCCAAGTATCCGTGTGTCCATAACATCAGGGGAATCCGAGGTATCACCCTCGTTGGATTCCTACTTGATGTATCCGTCAAGGTGAACTCGAAGGAATCACCCTCGTGGGTTCATTTGAGGTGTTGTACGACGGTGTCGTTATCAGAAGTGGTGAAGGAGAAATCACCCTCGATGACCACGACCGAATAGCTACTCTACAGAGTTAACATCAGAAGTGCTACCAGAGGTTTCACCCTCGTCACTCGATAGTAACGCTGCAGTGTCGTTACAACTAAGGGGGGTGATGTGCGGTGCCGGGGTCTGTTCTTCAATCCCGTTGATGGGTCTTCTGATAATCCAGCGGGGCAGTCGGGACAAGTGGGGTCACTGATAGGTCTCTGCCCAGCCTATACTAAGCAGTTTAGGATATGCAGGTAATTATCAACGGCAGGTTACAGTAAACAGGCTATGCATCAGAATAGGTAAAGCAGTAGCAACAGCAATTCTAATGCAAGCATGAGAAATTAGAATGGGCGATATCGAGATGATCAAAGGGGGGCTTGCCGGTACTCGGCGGCAAGGGCAAGGTCGTCAACGGTGGCGTCGGGTCCTAGTGTGCATCGGTACCGAGAACTGCATTGGGATCTACCGAGAAAAGAAGAAGGGGAGGGAACAGTATAAATTCACAGCAAACAGGAGCAACACAATGTACGACATGACAATATGCAGTGTCGGGTGTGTCTAACGTATGGTTGCACGTTACCGAGGAAGGGGGAATCCATCCGGGAATGTTTTCCCGGTTCCGGACATTTGTCAACAGATGACGGAGGGAAACGGTTCCATGTTCGGGTAGCTAGGGACGTGTGACGGACGAATGGACTGCGTATTCGGATTCGTCTCGTCGTTCTGAGCAACTTCATGTACAAAGTTTTTCGATCCGAGCTAAGGTTTATTTTATATTAATTTATAAGGATTTAATCAATTTCTGGAAATAACAGATTTAATTTAATTCGAAATGTTTATTGCGTCATCATGACATCAGCATGACGTCAGCGGTCAACTCTGACCGTGACTGGTCAAACTGACAAGTGGGCCCCATGTCATTGACTAAGACTAACTAATTAGGTTTAACTTAACTAACCTAGTTAATTAAGCTAATTAGCATAGTTAATTAAGTTAATTATATTTATCTAATTAATTAATTATATATATATATATTATAATATTTATTTATTTATTTAACCGGGGTGGTGGGGCCCGTTGGCCAGTGGCTCATCCGAGCCACACGGGCGCGGGCTAGACGGGGCTGCGGATGCGGCGCCCGTGCACCCGCACAGGGGCAACAGAGGCACAGCGAGGCCATGGCCTTGGCGAGGCTCGGTAGAGGCAACCGTGGCGCGCGAGCGGGACCGGCCGGCAAGGCGGCGAGCGGCGAAGGCGGGGTGCGGACGACGAGGCGCGCGACTGGCGAGGCGCGAGCAGCAGCGGGGCGGTCGCGGCTCGGGGGGCGGGCGCGACGCTGCGGCATCGGCGGATTGGCCTGAGGCGCGGCTGGAGCCGCGGGCACGATGGACGATGGGAGTGCACAGGGGGCTGAGCAGGCGCAGTTGGCTGCGCGGGTGCAACAGCAGCAGACGAGCGCGGCGGTTCGGCAAGTGCGGCGAGGGGGTGCGTGGGTCACGGCGGAGAGGACGCACGGCGGCGTGCAAGGGCGCGTGGGGGACTGCGATGCGGGGCACGCGAGCTCGTGCGTAGGCGCGGCCACGGGCGTGGACGCGACGAGCGCAGGGCCCGGACGCGGCCACGCGGATGGAGGACGGCAGGGGAAAAGGGGAAAAAGGGGGGCGCTCATGGAGGGCGACGGGAGAGGGGACTGGAGAGCAGAGGCGTGGTGGCGGGGGGAGGCAGTCGCCGGGCGGGCGCGCCAGTGGTGGCCGCCGGCGAGGCGGGGCCGGAGCGCGGCGGCCAGGGGAGCGCGGGGCGGGCACCTCCCTCCCGATCCGATCTGGATCGGGCTGGGGGGTGTGGTGGATCAGGGGGGAGTGGGGGATCGGGTGGGCTAGGGTTTTGAGGCAGTGGGGGGGGGGGGTTTAAGTAGGTCGGTGGGGTGGGCTGGCCTGGTTGGGCCAGTCGGCCCAGTAGGCCAGGGGGTTTTGTTTTCTTCTTTTTTTTCTCTTTTGTATTTTCTTTTTTTTTCTTTTCTGTCTTTTGCAAAATCATGTGGCCTCAATTATAGTTTTGTAAAATAAATAGCTTTGTCCAATAAATACAGTGCAATATTTAACACTGATAGAAAATGGTTTGGAGTCCATATGTTTTCATTTGGATTTTATTTAATTGAAAAAGGGTTAAACAACTCTGTTTTGTGGTTGTTAGAGTCATGTAATTTATTTAGTATATGTTGAATATAATTTTAGAATTGTCTCTGGATTATTTACTATTTATTGAACATTTTAGTTTCTATGTTGAACAACTTTTATTTTCCAATTTCAGTTTGAATTTCCATTTGAATTTGAATTTGAAAAGAGATATGATACTAATGATGATTAAGCACTGTTGATCATGATGACATGGCATAATCAATAGGGTGATCACTGTAGCTTAATACATGGGGTGTTACACTGCATTAGTGTTAACAGTGTTCAAGAAAGGTCTACCAAATATAATGGGACAAAAATCATCTTGTGGGGAACCAAGAACTAGAAAATAAGTAGGATATTTTATTTTCCCACACAAGACTTCAACATCTCTAACAATCCCAAGTGGTGTGACAGTATCTCTATTAGCAAGCTTGATAGTAACATCAATATCTTCTATTTCAGCATGTTCAATATCATTCATAATTTCTTGATATAAAGTAAAAGGGATTGCACTCACACTACCACCCAAATCACATAAGCCATGATAATAATGATCTCATATTTTAACAAAGACAATAGGCATGCCAACAATAGGTCTATGTTTATCCTTTTCATCGGGTTTAGCAATTCTAGTAGCTTCATCACAGAAATAAATAACATGCCCATCAATATTTTCCCCCAAGAGATATTTAACCATAGCAACATTAGGTTCAACTTTAATTTGTTCAGAGGGTGTAGGTCTTCTTGTATAACTCTTATGGACTACAGCTAAAGCGTTAGCATGTTCCTTTATCCTAACAGGAAAAAGTGGTTTCTCAGCATAAGCAGTAGGAATAACTGGATCAACATTATAAGTGATAGTTTCTTCTTCAGCTTTAATAGGTTCTACTATTTTTACTTCAATGAGAGGATGATATTTAAACCACTTCTCCTTAGGGAGATCAACATGAGTAGCAAATGATTCACAAAAAGAAGCTACTATCTCAGAGTCAAGTCCATATTTAGTGCTAAATTCATGAAAAACATCGGTATCCATAAAAGATTTAACACAATCAAACTCAAGGTTTATGCCTGACTCCTTACCTTCATCGAGCTCCCAATCTTTAGAGTTGCATTTAATTGTTTCCAAGAGATCCCATTTGAATTTAATAGTCTTCTTCATAAAAGAACCAGTACAAGAAGTATCGAGCATGGATTGATCATTACGAGAAAGCCGAGCATAAAAATTCTGTATAATAATTTCTCTTGAGAGCTCATGATTGGGGCATGAATATAACATTGACTTAAGCCTCCCCCAAGCTTGAGCGATACTTTCTCCTTCACGAGGCCAAAAATTATATATAATTCCGATCACGATGAACCAGATGCATAGGATAAAACTTCTGATGAAATTCCAATTTCAATCGGTTGTAATTCCAAGCTCCAATATCATCACATAGCCTATACCATGTCAATGCCTTTCCCTTCAAAGATAAAGGGAAGTAATTCTTCTTGACTTCATCTTCGGGCAAACCTGCAAGCTTAAATAATCCATAAACTTTATCCACATAGATTAGATGCATATCAGGATGTAATGTTCCATCTCCTGCGTAAGGATTAGCTAGCAGTTTCTCTATCATACTGCTACTTCTTGAGCTTGCGTTGATTTTTTCCTTGAAGAGGAAAGGGTGATGCAGCAAAGTGGAGATAAGTATTTCCCTCAGTTAAGAACCAAGGTATTAATCCAGTAGGAGGCACAAGCAAGTCTCCAATCTATGCACCTGCACAAACTAACAAACACTTGCACTCAACGCGAAAAAGGGGTTGTCAATCCCTTCACGGTCTCGAACAAGAGTGATATCTAATAGAGATAGGTATAAAAGATTACTAAAATGTAAAAAAAATAAAAACAAATAAATTGCAGCAAAGTATTTTTGGTTTTTTTGGTTTATAGATCTGAAAATATATGATGGAAAATAGACCCGGGGGCCATAGGTTTCACTAGAGGCTTCTCTCTTGAAGATAGCATACAGTGGATGAACAAATTACTGTTGAGCAATTGATAGAAAAGTGCAAAGTTATGATGATATCTAAGGCAATGATCATGAATATAGGCATCACGTCCGTGACAAGTAGACCGAAACGATTCTGCATCTACTACTATTACTCCACACATCGACCGACTCCTGTCTGCATCTAGAGTATTAAGTTCATAAGAACAGATCAACGCATTAATTAAGATGACATGATGTAGAGGGATAAACTCAAGCAATATGATGAAAACCCCATCTTTTTATCCTCGATGGCAACAATACAATACGTGCCTCGCTACCCCTTCTGTCACTGGGTGAGGACACCGCAAGATTGAACCCAAAACTAAGCACCTCTCCCATTGCAAGAAAAACCAATCTAGTTGGCCAAACCAAATCGATAGTTCGAAGAGAAATACAAAGATATCTTAATCATGCATAAAAGAGTTCAGAGAAGACTCAAATGATATTCATAGATAATCTGATCATAAATCCACAATTCATCGATCTCAACAAACACACCGCAAAAAAGTATTACATTGAATAGATCTCCAAGAACATCGAGGAGAATATTGTATTAAAGATCAAAGAGAGAGAAGAAGCAATCTAGCTACTAGCTATGGACCCGTAGGTCTGTGGTAAACTACTCACATGCCATCGGAAGGGCAGCAAGGTTGATGTAGAGGCCCTCCGTGATCGAATCCCCCTCCGGCAGATCGCCGGAAAAGGCCCCAAGATGGGATCTCACGGGAACAGAGGCTTGCGGCGGCGAAAAAGTATTTTGGTGGATGCTTTGATGACCCACAAGTATAGGGGATCAATCGTAGTCCTTTAGATAAGTAAGAGTGTCGAACCCAACGAGGAGCAGAAGGAAATGACAAGTGGTTTTCAGCAAGGTATTTTCTGCACGCACTCAAATAGTCGGTAACAACTTGTTTGATAGCAAGGTAATTTGTAACGAGCAAGTAACGGTGACGGTAAATAAAATGCATCAAGGTAGCCCAATCCTTTTGTGGCAAAGGACAGGCCAAAATGGTCTCTTATGATAAGCAAAGCGTTCTTGAGGGTACACGGGAATTTCATCATATCACTTTCATCATGTTGGTTTGATTCATGTTCGCTACTTTGATAATTTGATATGTGGGTGGACCAGTGCTTAGGTGATGTTCTTACTTGAACAAACCTCCTACTTATGATTAACCCCCTCGCAAGCATCCGCAACTACGAGAAAAGTATTAAGATAAAATCTAACCATAGCATTAAAATTTTGGATCCAAATCAGTCCCTTACAAAGTAGCGCATAAACTAGGGTTTAAGCTTCTGTCACTCTAGCAACCCATCATCTAATAACTACTCCACAATGCATTCCCTTAGGCCCAAATATGGTGAAGTGCCATGTAGTCGACATTCACATGACACCACTAAGGGAATCACAACATAAATATCATCAAAATATCGAACACATATCAAGTTCACATGATTACTTGCAACATGACTTCTCCCGTGACCTCGAGAACAAAAGTAACTACTCACTAATAATAATCATGCTCAAGATCAGAGGGGTATTAAATATCATAATGGATCTGAACATATAATCTTCCACCAAATAAACCATATAGTAATCAACAATGAGATGTAATCAACACTACTAGTCACCCACAAGTACCAATCTAAGGTTCCGGTACAAAGATTGAACACAAGAGATGAACTAGGGTTTGAGAGGAGATGGTGCTGTTGAAGATGTTGATGGAGATGTCCCTCCCAAAGATGGGAGAGTTGTTGGTGATGACGATGGCGATGATTTCCCCCTCCGGGAGGGAAGTTCCCCCGGCGGAATCGCTCCGCCGAAGGGCAAAAGTGCTCCTACCCAAGTTCCGCCTCGAGACGACGGCGCTTCGTCCCGAAAGTCCCCTCATGAATTTTTCTATATACCAGAAGATGGCACCGGAGGTGGGCCGAGGAGGGCACAACCCACCAGGGCGCGCCTGGGGGGCCTGGTGCACCCAGGTGGGTTGTGCCCACCTGGTGGGCCTCCTCCGGTAGTTATTTGCTCCAGTATTTTTCATATATTGCAAAATAATTCTCTGTAAATTTTTAGCCCGTTTGGAGATGAGCAGAATAGGTAACTCTGATGTAGCTTTTTCAGATCCAGAATTCTAGTTGCCGGTATTCTCCATCTTTGTGTAAACCTTTCATATTATGAGAGAAAAGGCATTAGAATTACTCCCAAAAGCATTATTATGCATAAAAACATTATAAATAACAGTAGGAAAACATGATGCAAAATGGACATATCAACTCCCCCAAGCTTAGACCTCGCTTGTCCTCAAGTGAAAAACCAAAATCGAAAAACATGTCCACATGCTTAGAGAGAGAGAGAGAGAGAGAGGTGTTGATAAAAACAAAATACGGACATAGAAGCATCATGCATATTATTATAACAGCAAGGAACTTTAACATAAAGCTTTATCAAATAACTTTCATCATATAAATTCTCATGAACAAGTAACAATTCATCACAACATCGAAGTATAACGCATTAACCTTATTGAAAACCAACAAACTATGTTCTCAGTCAACTTTGCAACTACAATTCATCATATTTTCAAGAAGGGTCACGTATCGGAGCCTTTAGGCAAGTTCACGTACTCAACCATCATTTAATCCTCTATGATTGCTAACACTCACAGCGTACCCATGAACAAAAAGTTTCAACCGGAAACATAGAAAGATAGGGGCTTATAGTTTCGCCTCCCAACGTATTCACCTCAAGGGTGATGTCAACAATAATAACTCATGCCCACTCATATCCAACTGGATATATGTCCCTAGATCTTTCCTCACCACATGATGCTTGCCAAAGGAGAAAATAAAAAGGAATAGGGGAGAATACTTTGACTCTTAGATAAAAGTAAATGCATAAAAGTAAAAGATAGGCCCTTCGCAGAGGGAAGTAGAGGTTGTCATGCGCTTATTTGTTTGTATGCCAAATCCCTTAATGCAAAAGAACGTCACGTTATATTGCCCCTTATGATAGCAACCTTTATTATGCAGTCCGTTGCTTTTATTACTTTGCCATCACAAGTTCATACAACGCTCAATTTTCTCTTACACTAAATGATCCAACACATTTAGAAGCAATTTTTATTGCCTTATTGCATCGATGACAACTTACTTGAAGGATATTACTCAATCCATAGGTAGGTATGGTGGACTCTCAAAATAAGATTTTGGGTTAAGGGTTTTTGGATGCACAAGTAGTATCTCTACTTAGTGCGGAATTTTTGGCTAGAAAAGATATTAAGCAAGCACCACATGTTGAAGGATACATGACAATATAACTTCTATGTGAATATGAACAAACATAAATTATTACGTTGTCTTCCTTGTCCAACGTCAACTATTTTGACACAAAATATTTAATGGGGGCTCACAATCATAAAAGATGTCCAAGATAGTGTATTTGCATGTGAATCTTCTCTTCCCTTATTAATTCTTTCATGAGTTGCATTATTGACCAATGTTATCTTTGTCAATCTCCAACAAATTTTACCACTTATACTTTTCCTTATGTGATGTCATTACTTACCATAAGATTAGCATATGATCTTTTTCATTTATTTTCCTTTCTTTTTATTGCAACAAAAGAGTAAAGAAACAAAACTCAAACTACTCTTTATTATATATCTCGCACACGATTACATAGATAGATCACTAAGCAAGCACTCAAAAAGAAAGGATCGAACTAAACTTTTATTCAACTAAATCATATGATAACTAAAGATCGAACTAAAATAGATGAAAGCAAAGATAGTGGTGGTGATATGATACCGGGGCACCTCCCCCAAGCTTGGCACAAGCCAAGGGGAGTGCCCATACCATGAACTCAAGTTTCTTTTGGAGAAGATGATGAAGGTGGTGGTGAAGTAGTATGAATGTTCTTCTTCCTAAGCTTATTCTTGAGGATGGAATTTTTTCCTTCAAGTCAGCGATCTCCTGCTCAAGCTTTAATATCTTTTTGCATAATTCTTGCTTGTTTTCCTGCAAGAGACGAAAAGGGATAAACTGGATCTTAAGTTTCTTTGCTTTATTAGGAAGACTTGACTTCTTGAATTCCACATGCATCTCCCCAGGTTGGGGCAATGGAACTTCATCTTCATCTGAGCTTGTCTCTTCTTTCCCTTTCGGATCATAGTCTTCCTCTTCCTCCGTGGTCCAGCCATAATGTTCCACATCTCCGTAAACCTTGGGGTTTGAAATATAATCAGCAACATAGCTCTCACCCTCCGAATCTTGAGACGACATATTTTCAGATCTGTCAGAAAACAGCAAGAAAGGAGAACAGAAGATTTCTCGGCGATACAGTGGTCAATACGTTCGGGGGGTATATAAAGATTTTTTTTATCTTGGGAAATAAGAAAACGGGAGGAAAACGGAGTCAGGAAGGTTCCCGAGGTGAGCACAACCCACCTGGGCGTGCCAGCGGGCCCAGGCGTGCTCTGGTGTCTTGTACCCTCCTCGGTTGCCTTCCTTGTTGTTTTTTATTTTCTTAATTTTTGTAATATTCCAAAACTGACAGAAAATATTTTTGCGGATTTTTCGGAGTCCGTTTACTTACCATATCACGTACCTCCTCTTTTTTAGTATTTTGGAGTGTTCCGGAAGGTCTCTTTTATGTGTTCCTCCCGTGTCATCGTTTGAATAATATTGCTTTCAACATTAATAGGCATACCTGAGATATAGTGTTTAATTCTTTGACCATTGACCACCTTCGGGTTAGTACCTTCGGCATTATTAATCTTGATGGCTCCAGAGCGATAAACCTCTTCGATAATATATGGTCCTTCCCATTTAGAGAGAAGTTTTCCTGCAAAGAATCTAAAATGAGAGTTGTACAAAAGAACATATACTCCAACTTTGAATTCCCGCTTTTGGATTCTTTTGTCATGCCATCTTTTAACTTTTTCTTTAAATAACTTGGCATTTTCATAAGCTTGGGTTCTCCATTCATCTAATGAGCTAATATCAAATAACCTCTTTTCAACGGCAAGTTTGAAATCGTAGTTGAGTTCTTTAATTGCCCAATATTCTTTGTGTTCTAACTCTAGAGGCAAATGACAAGCTTTTCCATGAACCATTTTATAGGGAGACATACCCATAGGATTTTTATATGTTGTTCTGTAGGCCCAAAGTGCGCCATCCAATTTCTTAGACCAATTCTTTCGGGACCTATTAACAGTTTTTTGTAATATTAGTTTTATTTCTCTATTGCTAAGTTCAACTTGACCACTAGATTGAGGATGATAGGGTGATGCAATTCTATGGTTAACATCATATTTAGCAAGCATTTTTTGAAAAGCACCATGAATAAAGTGTGAACCACCATCAGTCATTAAATATCTAGGGACTCCAAACCTTGGAAAAATAACTTCTTCAAGCATTTTAATGGAAGTGTTATGATCAGCACTACTAGTTGGAATAGCTTCTACCCACTTAGTAACATAATCAACAGCAACCAAAATATGTGTATACCCATTAGAGGAAGGAAAAGGTCCCATATAATCAAAACCCCAAACATCAAATGGTTCAACAGCAAGTGAATAATTCATAGGCATTTCTTGACGCTTACCGATATTACCAATTCTTTGGCATTCATCACAAGATAAAACAAACTTACGGGCATCCATGAAGAGAGTAGGCCAATAAAAACCAGATTGCAATACCTTATGAGCAGTTCTATCTCCCGCATGATGCCCTCCATAAGCTTCGGAGTGACATTTCCGTAGGATTTGTTCCTATTCATGCTCAGGTACACAACGTCTAATAATGCCATCTACTCCTTCTTTATAAAGATATGGATCATCCCAAAAGTAATGTCTTAAATCATAGAAGAATTTTTTCTTTTGTTGGTATGTGAAACTAGGTGGTATGTATTTAGCAACAATATAATTAGCATAGTCAGCATACCAAGGAGTATTATGAGAAACATTTATTGCAGCTAGTTGTTCATCAGGAAAGCTATCATCAATAGGTAGTGGGTCATCAAGGATATTCTCTAACCTAGATAAGTTATTAGCTACGGGGTTCTCAGCTCCTTTTCTATCAGTAATATGTAAATCAAATTCTTGTAGCAAGAGAACCCACCTAATGAGTCTAGGTTTAGCATCTTTCTTTTCCATAAGATATTTAATAGCAGCATGATCAGTGTGAACAATAACTTTAGAATCAACAATGTAAGATCTAAATTTGTCACAGGCAAACACAACCACTAAAAATTATTTTTCAGTAGTAGCATAATTTCTTTGGGCACTTGTTGGCACGCGAAATCGCCGCGCAACACCAGGATATGTGTCGTGCTTTCGTGACGACAAACAATTGCTTTACGAGCAAAGCAACAAAGATTTCCTCGCTTTCATAGAGGAGAGACGACCGTTTTCCAGCGCAAAACGGCAAAGATCACCAAACCCTAGGGCTGCTAGGGCTCGGCAGGAAGTAGTGACAGAAAGAAAACGAACGTGGAAAAGTAATATGTTTTTGTGAATAGATCGATTGCTGGTGGCTTTCCAATCGGCCGTGGCCTTATATATACAAGGCACGCTGGACTTTTGCGTATACAAGGCAGCCCTTGACGTATACGAATAGAACTCTAAAATCTAAACCGATTAGAATCTAATCAGGTCATCTTAATTGGAGTACCACGTATGTACTTACATTTTGAATCAGCCGGCGACCCCTCCTGGCCATATACTCTTCTTGCCTTATGAATAAAATATACCGGCCACGTCGCTATCACATGATGTAACAATGATTAATCATCCTCCTTGTGTTGTGCACCTTCATGTACATAACTCGATCGCTCATGCCAAAAACTCCTTCAGCTTGGTAGCAGTCTTAAACAGCTGCATTTTAGCTCAACGCCAGCACTTGTCCTCGGTAGCCTCTAATCCATGCAAAACTCCATATATTTGTCCTGGGTAAATAACGTTGCTACGCCTGATCTGCCGCTGCAACACATGTACTGTACTATGATCCAAGCCTGCATTTTGAACCAAACACCAAGTCCAAAATATTTACGTCAACCAATAATCTAACCAGTCATTTAAATTAATTTGGCCTAACTACAAACTACTAGCCAAATTACACCATGAACATCACTGTCTAGAGTTTTGCTAGCATAATGAATAACATTTAATTTCTTATCAACTCTTTGTCCTAGAACAGCACCAACAATATAATCACTAGCATCACACATGAGTTCAAAAGGCAAATTCCAATCAGGTGGTTGAACAATAGGTGCAGAAGTTAAGGCTTTCTTAAGTGTGTCAAAGGCTTCTACACAGTCATCATAAAAAATAAATGGAACATCCTTTTGTAAAAGATTTGTAAGAGGCCTAGAAATTTTAGAGAAGTCTTTAATAAACCTCCTATAGAAACCAGCATGACCAAGGAAACTACGAATACCTTTAATATCTTTAGGACATGGCATTTTCTCAATTGCATCAACTTTAGCTTGGTCCATGTCAATACCTCGTAAAGAAATTTTATGCCCCAAGACAATACCTTCATTAACCATAAATTGGCACTTCTCCCAATTCAAGACAAGGTTAGTTGCTCACATCTCTACAAAAATCGATCAAGGTTGCTCAAGCAATCATCAAAGAAGTTCCATAAACAGAAAAATCATCCATGAAAACCTCAACAATCTTTTCACAAAAATCAGAGAATATAGCAGTCATACATCTTTGAAAAGTAGCAGGTGCATTACATAAACCGAAAGGCATACGTCTATAAGCATAAGTTCCAAATGGGCAAGTAAAAGTGGTTTTCTCTTGATCAGGTTGTGAAACAGGTACTTGAGAAAAACCAGAATATCCATCAAGAAAACAAAAGTGTGTGTGCTTAGATAGTATTTCCAACATTTAATCAATAAAAGGCAAAGGGTAATGATCTTTTCTAGTTGCTTTATTCAATTTTCTAAAATCAATTACCATTCTATAGCCAGTAACAATTCTTTGTGGAATGAGTTCATTTTTATCATTAGGAACAACAGTAATACCTCCCTTCTTAGGGACACAATGAATGGGGCTTACCCATCTACTATCAGCTATGGGATAGATTATACCTGCTTCCAGAAGTTTTAATATTTCAGTTCTTACCACTTCTTTCATCTTAGGATTCAAACGTCGTTCATGATCAACAACGGGTTTAGCATCAGGTTCCATATTAGTCTTGTGCTGACAGAGAGTGGGACTAATGCCCTTAAGATCATCAAGACTATATCCAATAGCAGCACGGTGCTTCTTTAGAATTTTTAATAGTCTTTCTACTTCATGTTCTGAAAGGTTAGCACTAATAATAACAGGATATATCTTTTTCTCATCGAGATAAGCATACTTCAAAGTGTCTGGCAATTGTTTTAATTCAAACACAGGATCACCTTTAGGTGGAGGGGGACCTCCTAGAGTTTCAATAGGCAAATTGTGTTTGAGCAGAGGTCGTTGTTCGAAGAATTTTTTATCTATTTCATTTCTTTCATGCATATGCATATCATTTTCATGGTCTAGCAAATATTGTTCTAGTGGATCAGTAGGAGGCACGACAATAGAAGCAAGACCAATTATTTCATCCTTACTAGGTAATTCTTTCTTATCAGGTTGTCTATTAAACTTGGAAAAATTAAATTCATGAGACTCATCACCAAAACTAACACTGGCAGTTTGTTTATGACAATCTATAGTGGCATTGACAATGTTCAAGAAAGTTCTACCAAAGATAATGGGACAAAACTCATCTTGTGGGGAACCAAGAACTAGAAAATCAGTAGGATATTTTATTTTCCCACACAAGACTTCAACATCTCTAACAATCCCAAGTGGTATGATGGTGTCTCTATTAGCAAGTTTAATAGTAACATCTATGTCTTCTATTTCAGCGGGTGCTATGTCATTCATAATTTCTTGGTTTAAGGTAAAAGGAATAGCACTCACGCTAGCACCTAAATCACATAAACCATGATAACAATGACTCCTATTTTAATTGAGACAACAGGCATGCCAACAACAGGTCTATGTTTATCTTTTTCATCGGATTTGGCAATTCTAGCAGCTTCATCATAGAAGTAAATAACATGCCCATCAATATTTTCTACCAGGAGATCTTTAACCATAGCAACACTAGGTTCTACTTTAATTTTTTCCGCAGGTTTAGGTGCTCTAATATTACTTTTGCGAACCACAGTTGAAACCTTAGCATGTTCCTTTATCCTAACAGGGAAAGGTGGTTTTTCAATATAAGCAGTAGGCACAACTGGATCAACATTGTAAATAATAGTTTCATCTTTAGCTAAGTTGGGTTCTTTAATTTCTTCTTTGATGGGGGATGATATTTAAACCACTTATCCTTAGGGAGATCAATATGAGTAGCAAATGATTCACAAAAAGAGGCTACTATCTCAAAGTCAAGTCCATATTTAGTGCTAAACATGTGAAAAGCATCGGTACTCATAAAAGATTTAACACAATCAAATTCAAGCTTAATACCTGACTCTTTACCTTCATCGACTTCCCAATCTTCAGAGTTGCCTTTAATTCTTTCTAAGAGACCCCACCTGAATTCAATAGTCTTCTTCATAAAAGAACCAGTACAAGAAGTATCGAGCATGGATTGATCATCACGAGAAAGCCGAGCATAAAAATTCTGAATGATAATTTCTCTAGAGAGCTCATGATTGGGGCATGAATATAACATTGACTTCAGCCTCCCCCAACCTAGAGCGATACTTTCTCCTTCATGAGGCCAAAAATTATATATATAATTCCGATCACGATGAACTAGATGCATAGGATAAAATTTTGGTGAAATTCCAATTTCAATCGATTCCAGTTCCAAGATCCAATACCATCGCATAGCCTATACCATGTCAATGCTTTTCCCTTCAAAGATAAAAGGAAAACCTTCTTCTTAGCTTCATCTCCGGATAAACCTACAAGCTTAAATAATCCACATATATGAAGTGCATATCAGGATGTTCGGTTACATCTCCTGCATAAGGATTAGCTAGCAGTTGGTCTATCATAACTGAAGGAATTTCATAACCAATATTTTAAATAGGTGCATTAGGTTGAGGGGTAGCTAATTGTGGTTCCGGTCAAGGTGAAGATACCTCGAACAAACCCCTCAAAGGATGATTCTCCATAGTAACAAGTGACAATAAATTTCAGCACGTAGTAATAATTTTTCCTTACCAAGAGCGCTTCACTCCACGGCAACGGCGCCAGAAGAGAGCCTTGATGACCCACAAGTATAGGGGATCAATCATAGTCCTTCCGATAAGTAAGAGTGTCGAACCCAACAAGGAGCAGAAGGAAATGATAAGTGGTTTTCAGCAAGGTATTTTCTGCAAGCACTGAAATATTCGGTAACAAGTAGTTTGATAGCAAGGTAATTTGTAACGAGCAAGTAACGGTAACGGTAAATAATATGCAGCAAGGTAGCCCAATCCTTTTGTGGCAAAGGACATGTCAAAATGGTCTCTTATGATAAGCCAAGCGTTCTTGAGGGTACACGGGAATTTCATCATATCACTTTCATCATGTTGGTTTGATTCGTGTTCGCTACTTTGATAATTTGATATGTGGGTGGACCAGTGCTTAGGTGCTATTCTTACTTGAACAAACCTCCTACTTATGATTAACCACCTCGCAAGCATCCGCAACTACGAGAAAAGTATTAAGATAAAATCTAACCATAGCATTAAACTTTTGGATCCAAATCAGTCCCTTACGAAGTAGCGCATAAACTAGGGTTTAAGCTTCTGTCACTCTAGCAACCCATCATCTAATGACTACTCCACAATGCATTCCCTTAGGCCCAAATATGGTGTAGGGCCATGTGGTCAATGTTCACATGACACCACTAAGGGAATCACAACATACATATCATCAAAATATCAAACACATATCAAGTTCACATGATTACTTGCAACATGACTTCTCCCGTGACCTCAAGAACAAAAGTAACTACTCACAAATAATATTCATGCTCAAGATCAGAGGGGTATTAAATAGCATAATGGATCTCAACTTATAATCTTCCACCAAATAAACCATATAGTAATCAACTTTGAGATGTAATCAACACTACTAGTCACCCACAAGTACCAATCTAAGGTTCCGGTGCAAAGATTGAACACAAGAGATGAACTAGGGTTTGAGAGGAGATGGTGCAGTTGAAGATGTTGATGGAGATGGCCCTCCCAAAGATGGGAGAGTTGTTGGTGATGATGATGGCGATGATTTCCCCCTCCGGGAGGGAAGTTCCCCCGGCGGAATCGCTCCTTTGGAGGGCAAAAGTGCTCCTGCCCAAGTTCCGCCTCGAGACGATGGCGCTTCGTCCCGAAAGTCCCCTTCTGATTTTTTCTAAGTCAAAATGACCTACATACTAGAAGATGGGCACCGGAGCTGGGCCGAGGAGGGCACAACCTACAAGAGCGCGCCTGGGGGGCCTGGCGCGCCTAGGTGGGTTGTGCCCACCTCGTGGGCCTCCTTTGGTAGTTATTTGCTCCCGTATTTTTCATATATTGCAAAATAATTCTCCGTAAATTTTCAGCTCATTTGGAGATGTGCAGAATAGGTAACTCTGACGTAGCTTTATCAGGTCCCGAATTCCAGCTGTCGGTATTCTCCCTCTTTGTGTAAACCTTGCATATTATGAGAGAAAAGCCATTAGAATTACTCCCAAAAGCATTATTATGCATAAAAACATTATAAATAACAGTAGGAAAACATGATGCAAAATGGACGTATCACGCTTCTGGTGGTTTGGGAATATTTGGGAATTTACAGCGCAAGAATTAGGGTTGGAGGACCCCCGAGGGGCCCACAAGCCCTCAGCCCCCCCCCCCCCCCCCCCCAGGGACGCGCCTGGCAGACTTGTGGCCTCCTCAGCCATCTTCTGACCCCCTCTCCAAGCTCTGTGGATGTCTTCTGGTCCAAGAAAAATCATCGTAAAGTTTTATTCCGTTTGGACTCCGTTTGATGTTCCTTTTCTGTAAAACTCAAACAAGGAAAAAACAAAAACTGGCACTGGGCTCTAGGTTAATAGGTTAGTCCCAAAAATAATATAAAATAGCATATTAATGCATATAAAACATCCAAAACAGATAATATAATAGCATGGAACAATAAAAAATTATAGATACGTTAGAGACGTATCAAGCATCCTCAAGCTTAATTCCTGCTCGTCCTTGAGTAGGTAAATGATAAAAACAGAATTTTTGATGTGGAATGCTACCTAACATATTTATCAATGTAATCTTCTTTATTGTGGCATGAATATTCAGATCCATAAGATTCAAAACAAAAGTTTAATATTGACATAAAAAAATAATACTTCAGGCATACCAATAAAGCAATCATGTCTTCTCAAAATAACATGGCCAAAGAAAGTTATCCCTACAAAATCATATAGTCTGGCTATGCTCCATCTTCATCACACAAAATATTTCACCATGCACAACCCCGATGAAAAGCTAAGAAATTTTTTCATACTTTTGGTGTTCTCAAACTTTTTCAACTTTCACGCAATACATGAGCGTGAGCCATGGATATAGCACTATAGGTGGAATAGAATATGGTGGTTGTGGAGAAGAAAAAAAAAGGAGAAAGTCTCACATCAACTAGGCAAATTAATGGGCTATGGAGATGCCCATCAATCAATATCGATGCAAGTGAGTAAGGATCGCCATGCAACGAATGCACTAGAGCTATAAGTGAATGAAAGCTCAAAAAGAAACTAAGTGGGTGTGCATCCAACTTGCTTGCTCACGAAGACCTAGGGCAATTTTGAGGAAGCCCATCATTGGAATATACAAGACAAGTTCTATAATGAAAAATTCCCACTAGTATATGAAAGTGACAAAATAGGAGACTCTCTATCATGAAGATCATGGTGCTATTTTGAAGCACGAGTGTGGAAAAAGGATAGTAACATTGTCCCTTCTCTCTTTTCTCTCATTTTTTGTTATTTTTTTTGTTTGGGCTTCTTTGGCCTCTTTTATTTATTTTTTTAAGTCCGGAGACTCATCCCAACTTGTGAGGGAATCATAGCTTGCATCATCCTTTCCTCACATGCGACAATACTCTAATAATGATGATCATCACACTTTTATTTACTTACAACTCAAAAATTACAACTCGATACTAGAACAAGGTATGACTCTATATGAATGCCTCCGGCGGTGTACCGGGATGTGCTATGATCAAGAGTGACATGTATAAAAAATATGAACGGTGGCCTTGCCACAAATACTATGTGATACGTCCATTTTGCATCATGTTTTCCTACTATTTTTTATGATATTTCTATGCATAATAATGCTTTATGGAGTAATTCTAATGCCTTTTCTCTCATAATATGCAAGGTTCGCACAAAGAAGGAGAATACCGGCAGCTGGAATTCTGGACCTGAAAAAGCTACGTCAGGCCACCTATTCTGCACAACTCCAAATGAGCTGAAACTTCACGGAGAATTTTAATGGAATATTTAAGAATTATTGGAGCAAATAACTACCAAAGGGGGCCCACCAGGTGGGCACAACCCACCTGGGCACGCCAGGGCCCCCAGGCACGCCCTGGTGGGTTGTGCCCTCCTCGGCCCACCTCCGGTGCCCCTCTTCTGGTATATAAGTCATTTTGACCTAGAAAAAAGAAGGAGAGGACTTTTGGGATGAAGCACCGCCGTCTCGAGGTGGAACTTGGGCAGGAGCACTTTTGCCCTCCGGCGGAGCAATTCCGTCGGGGGAACTTCCCTCCCGGAGGGGGAAATCATTGTCATCATCATCACCAACAACTCTCCCATCTTGGGGAGGGCAATATCCATCAACATCTTCAACAACACCATCTCCTCTCAAACCCTAGTTCATCTCTTGTGTTCAATCTTTGTACCAGAACCTTAGATTGGTGCTTGTGGGTGGCTAGTAGTGTTGATTACATCTTGTAGTTGATTACTATATGGTTTATTTGGTGGAAGATTATATGTTCAGATCCATTATGCTATTTAATACCCCTCTGATCTTGAGCATGATTATAATTTGTGAGTAGTTACTTTTGTTCTTGAGGTCACGGGAGAAATCTTGTTGCAAGTAATCATGTGAATTTGATATGTGTTCGATATTTTGATGGTATGTATGTTGTGATTCCCTTAGTGGTGTCATGTGAACATCGACTAAATGGCACTTCACCTTATTAGGGCCTAAGGGAATGCATTGTGGAGTAGTTATTAGATGATGGGTTGCGAGAGTGACAGAAGCTTAAACCCTAGTTTATGCGCTATTTCGTAAGGACTGATTTGGATCCAAAAGTTTAATGCTATGGTTAGATTTTATCTTAATACGTTTCTCGTAGTTGCGGATGCTTGCGAGGGGGTTAATCATAAGTAGGAGGTTTGTTCAAGTAAGAACAAGACCTAAGCACCGGTCCACCCACATATCAAATGATCAAAGTAGCGAACACGAATCAAACCAATATGATGAAAGTGACTAGATGAAATTCCCGTGTACCCTCAAGAACGCTTCGCTTATCATAAGAGACCATTTTGGCCTGTCCTTTGCCACAAAAGGTTTGGGCTACCTTGCTGCATATTAGTTTTCGTTACCATTACTTGCTTGTTACAAATTATCTTGCTATCAAACTACTCGTTACTTATAATTTCAGTGCTTGCAGAGAATACCTTGTTGAAAACCACTTGTCATTTCCTTCTACTCCTCATTGGGTTCGACACTCTTACTTATCAAAAGGACTATGATTGATCCCCTATACTCCTGGGTCATCAAGTCTCTTTACTGGTGCCGTTGCCGGGGAGTGAAGTGCTCTTGGTAAGTGGAAATCGGAAAGGAAAAATTATTACTACGTGCTGAAATTTATTGTCACTTGTTACTATGGAGAACAATCCTTTGAGGGGTTTGTTCGCGGTATCTTCACCTCGACCGGAACCACAATTAGTTGCCCCTCAATCTACAGCACCTACTGAAAATATAGGTTATGAAATTCCTTCGGGTATGATAGAACAACTGCTAGCTAATCCTTATGCAGGAGATGGAATCGAACATCCTGATATGCACTTGATATATGTGGATGAAATTTGTGGATTATTTAAGCTTGCAGGTTTACCCGGAGATGAAGCTAAGAAGAAGGTTTTCCCTTTATATTTGAAGGGGAAAGCATTGGCATGGTATAGGCTATGCGATGATATTGGATCTTGGAATTGGAATCGATTGAAATTGGAATTTCACCAAAAAAATTATCCTATGCATCTAGTTCATCGTGATCGGAATAATATATATAATTTTTGGCCTTGTGAAGGAGAAAGTATCGCTCTAGCTTGGGGGAGTCTTAAGTCAATGTTATATTCATGCCCCAATCATGAGCTCTCAAGAGAAATTATCATTCAGAATTTTTATGCTCGGCTTTCTCGTGATGATCAATCCATGCTCGATACTTCTTGTATTGGTTCCTTTATGAAGAAGACTATTGAATTCAAGTGGGATCTTTTAGAAAGAATTAAACGCAACTCTAAAGATTGGGAACTCGACAAAGGTAAAGAGTCAGGTATTAAGCTTAAGTTTGATTGTGTTAAATTTTTTATGAATACCGATGCTTTTCAAAAGTTTAGCACTAAATATGGACTTGACTCTGAGATAGTAGCTTCTTTTTGTGAATCATTTGCTACTCATGTTGATCTCCCTAAGGAGAAGTGGTTTAAATATCACCCACCTGTTAAAGAAGGAATTAAAGAACTAGTAATAGCTAAAGATGAAACTATCATTTATAATGTTGATCCAGTTGTTCCTACTGCTTATACTGAAAACCCACCTTTCCCTGTTAGGATAAAGGAACATGCTAAGGTTTCAACCATGGTCAATAAAAGTAATATTAGAGCACCTAAACCTGCTGAACAAATCAAAGTAGAACCTAGCGTTGCTATGGTTAAAGATCTCTTGGTAGAAAATATAGATGGGCATGTTATTTACTTCTGTAATGAAACTGCTAGAATTGCTAAACCCGATGAGAAAGATAAACATAGACCTGTTGTTGGCATGCCTGTTGTCTCAGTCAAAATAGGAGATCACTGTTATCGTGGTTTATGTGACTTAGGTGCTAGCGTGAGTGCTATTCCTTTTACCGTATATCAAGAAATTATGCATGATATAGCACCCGCTAAAATAGAAGACATAAATGTTACTATTAAACTTGCTAATGTAACACCCCCAGTGGTTAGCTACAGTAATCCCACATGATAATGCCAAGTCACCATGATTAACAATGCTTAATCATCATTGGGATCATATCTCATTTCAAATCCAATTCAAATTGAAATTCAAATATAAAGTGAAAATAAAAGTTGTTTAAATTTGAAAACTAAAATGTTCATAAGATTGAAAATAATCCAGGAACTATTATAAAATTATAAACAACATTACATAAATTAGTTAAATGACTCTATCAACCAAAAACAGCACCCAACAGCACTATTTAATACTTTTGCAATTAATTAAAAAATACAAATCAAATCCAATTGCCTCCAAACCTTTTTCTGGCAGTGGTAGAAATTGCATAGTATTTAATTTGACAAGTCTCACATTTTGTAAAAGTGTTTTGTAATAAAAAGAAAAGGCAAAACAGAAACAGAAAACAGAACCGAAGAAAAAGAAAAAGGCGCCGTACCCTACCTCTCACTGTTCATCCCCGCGCCGCTGTCGCCGCGCGCGCACTCGCCGCGCCAGGCCCCCCTCTCCTCTGGTCGACAGCATGACGCCCGCGCCCTCCGTGGAGGATAAGGGCAGAGCCACGCGCCCCACTGAGCTCCCCTCGCCACTACTCTCCCTCTCTGCCCTCTCTCTCGCCCTCTTCCCGCCATGGCCGATGTGCCCATGAGCACGCCGCCGCCGTAGTCGATGCCACCGCCCCTCACTCAATCTCTCGCCGTGTCCGCAAGCTCCGCCCTGACGTCCACGACCTCCTCGATGCGTCACACGCCGCCGGACGCGCCGCACCGTCTCCACCGAGCTCTTCCTCGCCGTTCGGCCGCTGAGATCGACTTCGCCGCCCTACTCAGCTCCGACCTCCTCCGAGCTCACTCTGATGCCTGTCGCAACCACCGTGATCCACTGACCTTTCCTCCTCCCTCCGTTCTCTCCCTTGCATGCCGTAGCCACCGCACCGGGCTCACCCGCACGTGCCGCCGCCTATGCTCGTCGCTGACGTGCCCCCGGCGATCTAATGGCCCAGTCATCATGCCCAACCTGCTCGTCGCGCCGCGTAGAGCCTGTAGGTGCTATCCCCGCGTCGGCACGCCCGCCGTAGCCTCGACCCCGAGCTCACCCGAGCTCCGGCAACTGCCGTGGTCGACGCCGGCGACGACTCCGGCCACCACAGGCCCAACCACCACCACCACTCGATGCGGACAAGCACCCGCAGCACGTAGATGCCCTCCGCCGGCCATTTGGTCACCGGAGGTGGAATCCCGAGCCCTCCGTCGTGTCTGTGAACGCCGGCGTCGAGCTGCCGGCAGGTCAGCCACGGTTGACCAGGGGTTTGACCTCCCCTGGGTCAATGACAGGTGGGGCCACCCCCCTAATTAACCTGCTAATAAAATTAATTTAATTGATTAATTTATTAATTAAAACACCCTATGACAGGTGGGCCCCCACTCTGTTTAATTAGTTTAGTTTAAATTTAACCACTGGATTAGAACTAAGTCTATGACAGTGGGGTCCCACATGTCAGTTTGACCCGTCAACTACACTGTTGACTGCTGATGTCACACCTACATCATGATGACGTCATCATTTACTATTCTGGATAATTCGAATTTTAATAAATAATTAATTCCAGAAATTGATTAAATCTTTAAAAATTAATATAAAATGAACCGTAGCTCGGATGAAAATACTTTGTACATGAAAGTTGCTCAGAACGACGAGACGAATCCGAATACGCGGTCCGTTCGTCTGCCACACGTCCCTAGCATAGCGAACATGCAATCGTCCCCCTCCGTTTCATCTGTCCGAAAATGCCAAACTTCGGGAAAACATTCCCGGATGTTTTCCCTCTTCACCTATATCGTGTAGCACCGTGTCAGAACACGCCTACCTCTGCGTATTGTCATGTCATGCTCTTGTTTGCTTTATATTTACTGTTTCTTCGACCTCTTCTCTCTGGTAGACCCCGAGACTGCTGCTGATGCCGCTATGATCGACTACATCACCGATGACTCTTCTTCCTTTTCAGCAGATCTTCCAGGCAAGCCCCCCCCCCCTTGAGCATGCCTATATCGCCTATTATTTCTCTCTTATGCTTGCATTAGAATTGCTGCTGCTACTGCTTTACCTATTCTAATGCATAGCCTGTTTATTGTAACCTGCTATTGGTACCTTACCTGCTTATCCTAAACTGCTTAGTATAGGCTGGGTAGAGACCCACCAGAGACCCCCACTTTGTCCCCAGATGCCCCCGCTAGATTATCAGATGACCCGATCAACGTGATCGACAGCCAGGCCCCGGCACCGCACATCACCCCCCCCCCTAGTTGTACAACACTGCAGCGTTACTATCGAGTGCCGAGGGTGATACCTCGTGTAGCACTTCTGATGTTAACTCTGTAGAGTAGTTATTCGGTCGTGGTCCTCGAGGGTGATTCCTCCTTCACCACTTCCGATAACGATGTTGTCATGCAACACCTCAAGTGTGAACCCATCGAGGGTGATTCCTCCGAGTTCACCTTGACGGATACATTGAGTAGGAATCCAACGAGGGTGATACCACGGATTCCCTGATGTTATGGACACACGGATACTTGGACTTCACAACTGTTACTTGGAAAGGCGGGTCGATCCTAAGGGGTACCCGCGAGTGATGTGGAGACGGGTTGACCTGGAAGGTGCCCGAGATATGAATACGAGGCATGGTCGGGCATTCTTAGCCCTTACCGCAAGTCCTCGAGACGGGGCGACGGGGTCACATCGATCGTGAGTCTCTGCTCGTTACCGCACCCCCAATGTACTAACGATTTGGATATTTTATCCGAGTGGGCCTCTGGCCTGATAGCACTAACCATCACGTGGGATCAGTTATGGGCACTCTGCATCGTAGCATCAGCCGAAAGCTCTGTCAGACATCCAGTTCTACAGTGCGGCACGGAGTGATTGGCGCAATTCACGACAGAGGTGGTGCTTGGATCTGAGCCATGTGAGCAACGACCCGGAGGGCGAGGGGCGATGGCCCAAGACCCCCGAGTGCTTAGGATGTAGACCGACGGGGACCTCTCTGCTGAGCTCTAGGTAGGGTTGCGGTGTGTCGTTTGGCCGAGGCCGGGCATGACCCAGAAAAGTGTGTCCGGCTGGAGTTAATCGAGCGTGGTGGGTAAGTTGGTGCACCCCTGCAGGGAAGAACTAATCTATGCATAGTCGGATCCTCGGTAACGGACGCTCAGAGTTGTATCCCGATCGATACAACTAGAACTGGATACTTGTGATGAGAAATGGATAGTATGGCTCTGGGATTGTTTTCTCGCAGGGAGTCGAGAAAGGATCTCTGGCCGAGGTTGATTCTTAATACTGCTACTACTTTATATTGTACTAATCTACACTCTTCTAATGCTGTAAGACCGCTGAAGATGCTAGTCTTCGATAGGACTAGGCATTCTCTCTATTCTGGCATTTCTGCAGCCCAATCCACATATACAACCTCCCTTTGATAATGTTGCATATGTAGTGTAGATCCTTGCTTGCTGAGTATTTCGGATGAGTACTCACAGTTGCTTTGCTTTCTTTTTCCCCCATATCCTTTTGGTGCAACCAGATGACGGAGCCCCGGATACCGCTGCCCCCACCGACGATCGCTACTACTACCCCGAGGGTGGTTGCTACTACGAGTTGCCCGACGACCAGGAGTAGGTTCGATCGTAGTGTTTTATTTTGCCCCGCCTTTCTAAAGGCCTATATGTTTCTGTTTAATATCTATACTCAGATATCTGATGCTTCCGCTGACGCTTGTATGCGAGCTTATGTATTCGAGCCCTCGAGGCCCCTGGCTTGTAATATAAAGCTTGTATGACTTTATTTATGTTTTAGAGTTGTGTTGTGATATCTTCCCGTGAGTCCTTAGGCTTGATCGTGTGCATTTGCGTGTATGATTAGTGCACGATCGAGCCAGGGGCGTCACAAGTTGGTATCAGAGCCGACTGCCTCTAGGAACCCCCTTTCCAACTCCTTGGCCGAAGTTGAGTCTAGTGGTCCAAAACTATTTTACTAACTTGGCTGTGTGGCTTACGGGCCCATGTCGCCTATTGGGTGGTATTAGGATCTTTTACTCCTCGATCTTTACTCTGGGACTCTGATCTCTCTTCTATTCGGGTTAAAATTTTACTAACTCCAATATTAGGTTCTCGTGATCACATCCACCCGAAGTTCTAAAAATATCCTTCCTTGCTCCAAGATTGTGGGCTAGGTTCTGCTTACAGGATCCTTTTATCGAGGGCACCCTGTGTTGTCACTTGCAGATTCCTCGCTCCAACAGTTTTCTCCGACGTTGATGTAGCCTTTGCTATGTCTCATTGTGTACTTCCTTACTGTGTGCCTGCGCGCCGCCTAGCTTGTCTAGCCGCGTGCATTTCCGAACTCCTACCGTTGCTTGTGTCCAATTCCGTGCATCGTTCTATATGTCTTTAATGACTACTAATATGCACCTAATGCCTTCTTGTTCATCACTCATGTTACACCGTGAATGACCTCTTACACATGTAGTTTTTCTTGCTAAACTGCCCCTGTTAATTTGGCAGGATGGCTGACGATCCTCCACCTCCACCCTATATTGCCGCAATGATGTAGCAGTTTGAACTCAACCATCAGCAGTTTGAACTCAACCGTCAGTTTATGACCAGAGTATTGGCTCAGTTCCCAATTCAGAATGCTCAGCAACAGACTGCTCCAATAACTCTGCCAGAATTTGTGCGCCTCAATCCATTCGTTTTCCGCAACTCCACTAATCCTATGGATGCTGATGATTGGCTTCGTGACATCCTGTTTGAGATGGAGTCAGCTAATGTTGCCCCTGACAGTTACGTCACCTTTGCGACATTCCACTTAAAGGGTTCAGCTGCTCAATGGTGGGAAAGCCTCAAGGATATGTTGCCTGTAGAGACTGTAACCACTTGGCAGGAATTTCAGTCAGCCTTTCGTGCAAGGTACATCCCTCCAGGTCTGATCGACCAGAAGAAGCAGGAGTTCCGCAAACTCTCACAGGGCACAATGACTGTGGATGAATATCAGAGGAAATTCCTTGAATTATCCCGCTATGCTGCGGATGACGTCGACACTGACACTCGCAAGCAGGAGAAATTCCGTGAAGGACTGCATACTGATATAAACCTCGCACTTGTTGCCCTTGATTGTGAGGACTTTGCGACGCTTGTCAGTCAAGCCTTTCGAGCTGAAACTGGTTTGGCTAAGTACCAGGAGTCGCTCAAGATCACTCGTGATGTTGGCTCATCCTCGGGTCAGCCTGTTCAGAAACGTCGAGTGTGGATTCCGCACAATGTTCATCACCGACCTGCCCCTGTACCCAGGCCATCTTATGCTGCACCTCGTCTGCCTCCACCACCAAGACAACTGAACATTGCAAGTGGACAGCCCAATGTTGATGTTTCTTCCCATAATGATGGTTTGTGCCAATAGTGTGGACAGCCAGGGCACCGTACTATCAACTGCCATCAGAGTCAGCCTTAACACGCATCACGTCCTTCTGTTGGTTGCAGGAAGATCCGTCGAAAACATCCTTCCAGGAACGTTGAAACCAGACCACCTGCTAATCAGCTTGTTCATGTCAACCAAGTCAACATTGAAGAAGCTCGTCAGGACCCCAAAATTGTGATGGGCACCCTTCTAGTGAATTCAATCCCAGCTTCAATCCTCTTTGATTCTGGAGCATCACACTCCTTCATGTCCGAAAGTTTTGCGCGAAGCCATGATATACCTTTCGAGGAGATGTCCACTCCATTAGTAATCCAGTCACCTGGGGCTAATTGGCAAACTACCATGGTAAGCCATGGTAACCACATTGTGATATGAGGATTGATGTTCCCTGTTTCCCTCATTGCTCTTAAGACCTCCAACATAGACATTATTCTGGGTATGGACTGGTTGAAACCTCATAAAGCTTTGATTGACTGTGCCACTGAATCAGTCCGCATCACACACCCTTTCGGCCAAACCGTCAGATACTCAGCTCGAACATTTCAGAACGCCGAAGCTCAGATTTATGCTCTGAATGCTTTGAACGCCTCACCTCTTGAAGGCATCGAGAATGTTCCAGTTGTTCGTGATTTTCAAGATGTCTTTCCAGAAGAACTTCTAGGAATACCCCCTGCTAGAGCTGTCGAGTTTGTCATCGACTTGAAACCTGGCACTACCCCTATTGCGAAGCATCCTTATAAGATGCCTCTGCACCACCTTCTTGAACTTAAGGAGGAAATCGACAAATCACTTAAAAAGGGATTCATCCGCCCCAATTCCTCTGCTTGGGGAGCACCTTCACTCTTCGTTAAGAAGAAGGATGGAACTAACCGATTGGTTCAGGATTATCAGCCCATTAACCAATCCACAATCCAGAACAAGTATCCGCTTCCTAGAATCAACGATATGTATGATCAACTTACCAGTTCCTCAGTATTCTCTAAGCTTGATTTGAGATTGGGATACCACCAGATCCGAGTTCGTGAAGAGGATATTCCCAAGACTGCATTTGTTACTCGCTATGGCTCTTATGAGTACACTGTAATGTCATTTGGCCTAACAAATGCTCCAGCTACGTTCTCCCGCCTGATGAACTATATCTTCATGGATTACCTCGACAAATTCGTCGTGGTTTACTTGGATGATATTCTTATATATTCCAAGAATGAAGAAGAACATGCCGAACATCTTCGCCTTGTACTGGAGAAGCTGCGTGAACAGCAACAGTATGCCAAGTATTCCAAATGCGAGTTCTGGTTATCTGAAGTGACATATCTCGGCCATGTGATTTCCAAAGATGGCATTGCCGTTAACCCAGAATGAGTTTAGGCTATTCTGGATTGGACTCCACCGAAGAATGTCAAGCAAGTCAGAAGTTTTCTCGGCCTTGCAAGCTATTGCCGTCGCTTTGTCGAGAATTTCTCAAAGATTGCTAAGCCTTTGACTGATCTACTTCAGAAGGGCGTTAAGTTTGAATGGACAGACAAATGTCAAGAAAGTTTTCAAACACTCAAAGACAAGCTAACATCTGCCCCAGTACTTGCTCCTCCAGATTCTCGCAAAGACTTCGTGATTTATTGTGACGCATCCCGTGAAGGATTAGGTTGTGTCCTAATGCAAGAGCGTAAGGTGATTGCTTATGGCTCTCGACAGTTGCGTCCTCATGAAGAGAACTACCCGGTCCATGATCTAGAACTAGCTGATGTCATCTATGCATTGAAGTCGTGGCGACATTACCTCCTCGGTAATCGTTGCGAGATCTACACGGATCATAAAAGCCTAAACTACTTGTTCACTCAACCATCTCTGAACCTCCATCAGCAAAGATGGATGGAGGCCATTAAGGACTATGATTTGGGTATTTCTTATACCCCTGGCAAGGCTAACGTGATGGCTGATGCCTTAAGCCGCAAGTCCTATTGCGACAACCTCATGGTTAGGCGAGCTCAACCTCATCTTTTTGAAGAACTGTGCAAGCTGAATCTGCGTGTTGTTCCACAGGGATCTCTTAATAACCTTGTGATACAACCAGATCTTGAGAAAGTTGTTAAGAATGCGCAAGCTAAAGATGCTGAAATTGATCTGATGAAGAAAGATCTTCACCTGGAAAAGTACAGGGATTTCTCGTTGTCTGAAGATGGAACCTTGTATTTCAGAAACCGCATTGTCGTACCTTGCTTCGAACTCATGACTGACAAGGTCATGAAGGAGGCACATGATACACCACTATCTATTCATCCGGGTAGCACCAAGATGTATCGTGATCTCCGACAAAGGTACTGGTGGTCTAGAATGAAGCAGGACATTGCTCGTTATGTTGCTGAATATGATGTGTGTCATCGCGTTAAAGCAGAACATCAGAAGCCTGCTGGAATTCTGCAACCACTTCCTATTCCTCTATGGAAATGGGATAAGGTTCAGATGGATTTCATTACAGGACTTCCCAGGTCACAGAAGGGTCACGATGCTATTCTTGTCGTCGTCGACCAACTTTCTAAAGTTGCACACTTTCTGCCTGTCAAGGAGACTATCACTGCTAGTCAGTTAGCAGAGTTGTATATCTCCAGAATTGTATCACTCCACGGTATTCCGAAAGAGATCAGTTCGGACCGTGGCGGACTTTTCACCCCAAAGTTCTGGGAAAGTTTCCAACAAGCTATGGGAACTCATATTACCTGGAGTTCAGCTTATCACCCCCAATCGCAAGGCCAAGTTGAGCGAGTCAATCAAGTGCTTGAAGACATGCTGCGAGCTTGTGTTATTTCTTTCGGCAAGAAGTGGGAAAATCTCTCCCGTATGCCGAGTTCTCATATAACAACAGCTATCAAGCCAGCTTGAAAATGGCCCCCTTCGAAGTTCTATATGGACGTAAGTGTCGAACCCCTCTGAATTGGTCAGAAACTGGGGAACGAATGCTCGTGGGTCTGGATATTATCCAACACGCCAAAGAGCAAGTCCGTATCGTTCGAGAAAATCTCAAGGCAGCTCAGGACCGCCAGAAGAGCAACTATGATCGCAAACGATGGGGTTTCACTTATCAACCTAGTGATCAAGCTTATCTGCGTGTCACTCCTATGAAGGGCACTCACCGCTTCGGAATCAAGGGCAAGTTAGCTCCAGCTACATTGGTCCTTTTCGCATTCTTGCCAGACATGGCCAGGTGCCATATAAATTGGAGTTACCACCGCAATTCTCTCATATCCACGATGTCTTCCATGTGTCGCAACTTCGTCGTTGCTTCAAGGAATCTCCGCACCGCGTAGTGGATCACGAGATGCTCGAATTGCATGATGATCTTTCTTATAAGGAGCATCCGATCCGCATCCTCAATGAAGCTGAACATCGAACCCGCCAGAAGGTTACCAAGTTCCTCAAAGTGCAGTGGTCAAATCATACGGAAGATGAAGCCACTTGGGAACGCGAGGATAATTTTCGTGCGGAATACCCCGATCTTTTCCCTTCTACCTCTTAATTCTCGGGACGAGAATTCTTGTTAGAGGAGGAGATTTGTAGCACCCCCAGTGGTTAGCTACAGTAATCCCACATGATAATGCCAAGTCACCATAATTAACAATGCTTAATCATCATTGGGATCATATCTCATTTCAAATCCAATTCAAATATAAAGTGAAAATAAAAGTTGTTCAAATTTGAAAACTAAAATGTTCATAATATTGAAAATAATCCAGGAACAATTATCAAATTAGTTAAATGACTCTATCAACCAAAAACAGCACCCAACAACACTATTTAATACTTTTGCAATTAATTAAAAAATACAAATCAAATCCAATTGCCTCCAAACCTTTTTCTGGCAGTGGTAGAAATTGCATAGTATTTAATTTGACAAGTCTCACATTTTGTAAAAGTGTTTTGTAATAAAAAGAAAAGGCAAAACAGAAATAGAAAACAGAACCGAAGAAAAAGAAAAAGGCCACTGTGCCTGGGCCTCTAGTGCACAGGGAGGCCCAGCCCGCCTGGCGCCGTCCCCTACCTCTCACAGTTCATCCCCGCACCGCTGTCGCTGCGTGCGCGCTCGCCGCGCCAGGCCCCCCCTTTCCTCTGGTCGACAGCGTGAAGCCCGCACCCTCCGTGGAGGATAAGGGCAGAGCCCCGCGCCCCACTGAGCTCCCCTCGCCAATACTCTCCCTTTCTGCCCTCTCTCTCGCCCTCTCCCCGCCATGGCGGATGCTCCCGTGAGCACGCCGCCGTCGTAGTCGACGCCACCGCCCCTTCCTCGACCTCTCGCCGTGTCGGCAAGCTCCGCCCTGACGTCCTCGACTTCCTCGACGCGTCACACGCCGTTAGACGCACCGCACCGTCTCCACCGAGCTCTTCCTCGCCGTTCGGCTGCCGAGATCGACTTCGCCGCCCTACTCAGCTCCGACCTCCTCCGAGCTTGCTCCGATGCCTGTCGCAACCGCCGTGAGCCACTGACCTTTCCTCCTCCCTCCGTTCTCTCCCTCGCATGCTGTAGCCACTGCACCGCGCTCACCCGCACGCGCCGCCGCCTATGCTCGCCGCCGACGTGCCCCCGGCCATCTAATGGCCCGGCCATTGTGCCCAACCTGCTTGCCGCACCGCGTAGAACTCGTAGGTGCTATCCCCGCATCGCCACGCCCGCCGTAGCCTCGACCCCGAGCTCACCCGAGCTCCGGCAACCGCCATGGTCGACGCCGGCGACGACTCCGGCCACCACAGGCCCAACCACCACCACTCGATGCGGACGAGCGCCCGCAGCACGTAGATGCCCTCCGCCGGCCATTTGGTCGCCGAAGGTGGAATCCCGAGCCCTCCGCCGTGTCTGTGAACGCCGGCGTCGAGCCGCCGGCAGGTCAGCCTCGGTTGACCAGGGGTTTGACCTCTCCTGGGTCAATGACAGGTGGGGCCACCCCCCTAATTAACCTGCTAATAAAATTAAGTCAATTGATTAATTTATTAATTAAAACACCCTATGACAGGTGGGCCCCCACTCTGTTTAATTAGTTTAGTTTAAATTTAACCACTGGATTAGAACTGAGTCTATGACAGTGGGGTCCCACATGTCAGTTTGACCAGTCAACTGCACTGTTGACTGCTGATGTCACACCTACATCATGATGATGTCATCATTTACTATTCTGGATTTGAATTTTAATAAATAATTAATTCCAGAAATTGATTAAATCTTTAAAAATTAATATAAAATGAACCGTAGCTCGGATGAAAAATACTTTGTACATGAAAGTTGCTCAGAACGACGAGACGAAGCCGAATACGGGGTCCGTTTGTCTGCCACATGTCCCTAGCATAGCGAACATGCAACCGTCCTCCTCTGTTTCATCTGTCCAAAAATGTCAAACTTCGGGAAAACATTCCCGGATGTTTTCCCTCTTCACCTATATCATGTAGCACCGCGTCAGAACACCCCTAGCTCTGCGTATTGTCATGTCATGCTCTTGTTTGCTTTATACTTACTGTTTCTTCCCCCTCTTCTCTCCGCTAGACCCCGAGACCGCTGCTGATGCCGCTGTGATCGACTACGTCACCGACGACTCTTCTTCCTTTTCAGCAGAGCTTCCAGGCAAGCCCCCCCCCCCCCTTGAGCATGCCTATATCGCCTATTCTTTCTCTCTTATGCTTGCATTAGAATTGCTGCTGTTACTGCTTTACCTATTCTAATGCATAGCCTGTTTATTGTAACCTGCTATTGGTACCTTACCTGCTTATCCTAAACTGCTTAGTATAGGCTGGGTAGAGACCCCACTTTGTCCCTAGATGCCCCCGCTGGATTATCAGATGACCCAATCAACGTGACCGATAGTCAGGCCCCGGCACCGCACATCACCCCCCCCCCTAGTTGTACGACACTGCAGTGTTACTATCGAGTGCCGAGGGTGATACCTCGTGTAGCACTTCTGATGTTAACGCTGTAGAGTAGCTATTCGGTCGTGGTCCTCGAGGGTGATTCCTCCTTCACCACTTCCCATAACGACGCTGTCGTGCAACACCTGAAGTGTGAACCCATCGAGGGTGATTCCTCCGAGTTCACCTTGACGGATACATCGAGTAGGAATACAACAAGGGTGATACCACGGATTCCCCTGATGTTATGGACACACGGATACTTGGACTTCACAAATGTTACTTGGAAAGGCGGTTCGACCCTGAGGGGTACCAGCGAGTGATGTGGAGACGGGTCGACCTGGAAGGTGCCCGTGATATGAATACGAGGCGTGGTCGGGCATTCTTAGCCCTTGCCGCAAGTCCTCGAGACGGGGCGACGGGGTCACATCGATCGTGAGTCTCTGCTCGTTACCGCACCCCCAATGTACTAACGATTTGGATATTTGATCCGAGTGGGCCTCTGGCCCGATAGCACTAACCATCACGTGGGATCAGTTATGGGCACTCTGCATCGTAGTATCAGCCGAAAGCTCTGTCAGACGTCCAGTTCAGCAGTGCGGCATGGAGTGATTGTCGCCATTCACGACAGAGGTGGTGCTTGGATCTGAGCCATGTGCGCAACGACCCGGAGGGCGAGGGGCGATGGCCCAAGACCCCCGAGCGCTTAGGATGTAGACCGACGGGGACCTCTCTGCTGAGCTCTAGGTAGGGTTGCGGTTTGTCGTTTGGCCGAGGCCGGGCATGACCCAGAAAAGTGTGTCCGGCCAGAGTTAATCGAGCTTGGTGGGTAAGTTGGTGCACCCCTGCAGGGAAGAACTAATCTATGCATAGCCGGATCCTCGGTAACGGACGCTCGGAGTTGTATCCCGATCGATACAACTAGAACTGGATACTTGTGATGAGAAATGGATAGTATGGCTCTGGGATTGTTTTCTCACAGGGAGTCGAGAAAGGATCTCTGGCCGAGGTTGATTCTTAATACTGCTACTACTTTATATTGTACTAATCTACACTCTTCTAATGTTGTAAGACCGCTGAAGATGCTAGTCTTCGATAGGACTAGGCATTCTCTCTATTCTGGCATTTCTGCAGCCCAGTCCACATATAGAACCTCCCTTTGATAATGTTGCATATGTAGTGTAGATCCTTGCTTGCTAAGTACTTCGGATGAGTACTCACGGTTGCTTTGCTTTCTTTTTCCCCAATATCCTTTTGGTGCAACCAGATGACGGAGCCCCGGATACGGCTGCCCACGCCGACGATCGCTACTACTACCCCAAGGGTGGTTGCTACTATGAGTTGGCCGACGACCAGGAGTAGGTTCGAAGGGTCCCAGGCAGGAGGCCTGCGCCTTTCGATCGTAGTGTTTTAATTTGCCCCGCCTTTCTAAAGGCCTATATGTTTCTGTTTCATATCTGTACTCAGATATCTGATGCTTCCGCTGACGCTTGTATGCGAGCTTATGTATTCGAGCCCTCGAGGCCCCTGGCTTGTAATATAAAGCTTGTATGACTTTATTTATGTTTTACAGTTGTGTTGTGATATCTTCCCGTGAGTTCTTAGGCTTGATCATGTGCATTTGCGTGTATGATTAGTGCACGATCGAGCCGGGGGCGTCACAGCTAATAGAGACACCATCACACCACTTGGGATTGTTAGAGATGTTGAAGTCTTGTGTGGGAAAATAAAATATCCTACTGATTTTCTAGTTCTTGGTTCCCCGCAAGATGACTTTTGTCCCATTATCTTTGGTTAACCTTTCTTGAACACTGTTAATGCTAAAATAGATTGTGAGAAACAAACCGTCGGTGTTAGTTTTGGTGATGAGTCTCATGAGTTTAATTTTTCTAACTTCAATAGAAAACATCATAAGAAATAATTGCCTAGTAAGGATGAAATAATTGGTCTTTCTTCTATTGCCGTGCCTCCTACTGATCCACTAGAACAATATTTGCTAGACCATGAAAATGATATGCATATGTATGAAAGAAATGAGATAGATAAAAATTTCTTTGAACAACGACCTCTGCTTAAACACAATTTGCCTATTGAAACTCTAGGAGGTCCTCCTCCACCTAAAGGTGATCCTGTGTTTGAATTAAAACAATGGCCAGACATTTTGAAATATGCTTATCTTGATGAGAAAATGATATATCCTATTATTATTAGTGCTAACCTTTCAGAACATGAAGAAGAAAGATTATTGAAAATTCTGAAGAAGCACCGAGCTACTATTGGATATACTCTTGATGATCTTAAGGGCATTAGTCCCACTCTCAGTCAGCACAAGATTAATATGGAACCTGATGCTAAACCCGTTGTCGATCACCAACGACGTTTAAATCCTAAAATGAAAGAAGTGGTAAGAACTAAAATACTGAAGCTTCTGGAAGCAGGTATAATCTATCACATTGCTGATAGTAGATGGGTGAGTCCCGTTCATTGTGTTCCTGAGAAGGGAGGTATTACTGTTGTTCCTAATGATAAAAACGAACTTATTCCACAAAGAATTGTCACTGGTTAAAGAATGGTAATTGATTATTTCTTAAGCAACCTTGATTAAGTTTTGCAGAGATGCGAGCAAACTAACCTTGTCTTGAATTGGGAGAACTGCCACTTTATGGTTAATGAAGGTATTGTCTTGGGACATAAAATTTCTAAACGAGGTATTGAGGTGGATAAAGCCAAAGTTGATGCTATTGAGAAAATGCCATGTCCCAGAGATATTAAAGGTATCCGTAATTTTCTCGGTCATGCTGGTTTCTATAGGAGATTTATTAAAGACTTCTCTAAAATTTCTAGGCCTCTTACAAATCTTTTACAAAAGGATGTTCCATTTGTTTTTTATGATGATTGTGTAGAAGCCTTTAAAACACTTAAGAAAGCCTTAATTTCTGCACCTATTGTTCAACCACCTGATTGGAACTTGCCTTTTGAAATTATGTGTGATGCTAGTGATTATGTTGTTGGTGTTGTTTTAGGACAAAGAGTTGATAAGAAATTAAATGTTATTCATTATGCTAGTAAAACTCTAGACAGTGCCCAACAAAATTATGCTACTACTGAAAAAGAATTTTTAGCAACGGTGTTTGCTTGTGATAAATTCAGATCATACATTGTTGATTCTAAAGTGATTGTTCACACTGATCATGCTACTATTAAATATCTTATGGAAAAGGAAGATGCTAAACCTAGACTCATTAGGTGGGTTCTCTTGCTACAAGAATTTGACTTACATATCACTGATAGGAAAGGAGCTGAGAACCCCGTAGCTGATAACTTGTCTAGGTTAGAAAATATTCTTGATGACCCACAACCTATTAATGATAGTTTTCCTGATGAGAAATTAGCTGCAATAAATGTTTCTCATAACACTCCTTGGTATGCTGACTATGCTAATTATATTGTTGCTAAATATATACCACCTAGCTTCACTTACCAACAAAAGAAAAAATTCTTTTATGATTTAAGACATTACTTTTAGGATGACCCACATCTTTATAAAGAAGGAGTAGATGGTATTATTAGACATTGTGTACCTGACCATGAACAGGGACAAATCCTACGAAATTGTCACTCCGAAGCTTACGGAGGGCATCATGCGGGAGACAGAACTGCTCACAAGGTATTGCAATCTGGTTTTTATTGGCCTACTCTCTTCAAGGATGCCCATAAGTTTGTTTTATCTTGTGATGAATGTCAAAGAATTAGTAATATTGGTAAGAATTAGGAAATGCCTATCAATTATGCTCTTGCTGTTGAACCATTTGATGTTTGGGATTTCGATTACATGGGACCTTTTCCTTCCTCTAATGGGTATACACAAATTTTGGTTGTTGTTGATTATGTTACCAAGTGGGTAGAAGCTATTCCAACTAGTAGTGTTGATCACAACACCTCTATTAAAATGCTTAAGGAAGTTATTTTCCCAAGGTTTGGAGTCCCTAGATATTTAATGACTGATGGTGGTTCACATTTTATTGATGGTGCTTTCCGTAAAATGCTTGCTAAGTATGATGTTAACCATAGAATTGCATCTCCCTATGTGACGCCTGGATAATTGAGCTACAATAATCCTCTGCTAATGAGGCCACATCACCACTGTTACTATTGCTAATCTCGTTTAGATTCAAATCGGTTCGAAATTCAAATTTAAAATAGATGTTTTCAAAATATCAAAACTAAAAAGTGCAAACTGTGGCAAATAATTCATAAGTATTGTTGGTGAAGAAACCAAGTTTTTATAAAATGTTTAAGTGCTCAAAAATAAATAAAACAGTAGCTTAAGCGATTAATTAAATGTCTTTTAAATAATAAAATTATTCAAGGTGTTTTATCATTGCACCAAACTTTTTGTGGCAGTAATATATTTAGTGATACTAATTTAAGAATTGCTTTTGTATTTTATAAAACTAAAATAAAATGAAACTTAAATATAAAAAAACACATAAAACATAAAATAATAAAAAGGAAACTAAAAGCAAAACAACCCCCCCGACCGACTTGGGCCTCGGCCCACACCCAACCGGCCCACCTGCCCCTGCGCCCACCTCCCCTGTTCCACCGACCGCGTCGCTACAGGGGAGGGGTCGCACCCGACCACCTCACCGGAGCCGTCGGAGAGAGGATAAGGACTCCCCCTCGTCCCCTCGATACCCTCTCCTGCTCCCAGATTCACCTCGCCTCCTTCCCCCCCCCCCTCTCGCTAGATCCGCTCCGCCGCGGTGCCCTATTGCCATTGACGCTGCGCCCGTGGACGCCGGGAGCCACCGCGCTCGTCCCCGTCGCCGTCCGCTGTCACCTCGACCTCTGCTTCCTCCTCGACCATGACCTCGAGCAGCAGACCGCCTCAACGACGAGATCGACGCCGCTCCTCCACGTCGGCCATCACCTCCATCCGCCACGGTCGCCGTCGTCTTCCACGACTCCGGCGCCGCCCTGCAGCTACTAAGCCACCGAAGGGCCACCTTGTGCCCCCGCGGTGAGCACGGCCCCTTCCCCCTCGTTCTTCCCTTCGGTTCCCTCCCGCTGCCCTTGTCGTCGCCTGCACCCGCCCCGCAGCCCGGTGCCGCTCGCCGCGCCCCTGACCTCGCTCCTCATGCACCGTCCGCGCCCTCACGCGCTCACCGCGCCCTGCTGCTGCTCCCCGGTGCCCGGCCGCACCCGCGTCGCGCGCGCCCCTTGCCTTCCTAGCCGCTGCGTCCCGCGAGCCTCCCCCGCGCGCTACTGTCGCTGCTGCTGTAGGCTGCTTCTGCTGCTAATGCTCCCGCACCTGCCGAGCTGCTCTGCTGCTTCCGAGGCCCCCCCTGGCCGCCCCTGCGCGTGCGCCTCCTCTTCTACCGTGCTGCCCCGCCGGTGGCCCCGCTCCGGCCGCCATCGCGCACGCGCCGCTCGCCTGGCCTCGCCGGCCTTGCTTGCGGCATCGCTCCCACCGCTCGCCTTGCCGCCCCACGCGCGGCCCCACCGCCCCTACCCTGCCGCGGCCTCGCCCCGCACTCCCCGCTACGGCCGCCGCCACCCCGGGGCCATCGCCGTCCATGGCCTCGCCCGTGCCCCGTTCGGGCGGGTGCCCACTCCCCGCCCCAGCGCCTGTTACGCCCAGTGCCCGCTTTGGCCTCTGGCCCAATGCCAGGTGGGCCCCAGCGCCCTGGCCTTAAAAAAGAGATTTAAAAATATATAATTAATTAATTAATTAGGTTTAATTAAACTACTTAAATTAATTAGCCCAATCACCTAGTTTAGTTAACTAAACTGTTAGAGTAGACTAAACAGTGTATGACAGGAGGGCCCCACCCCCTGTTGACCAGTCAAACGTTGACTGGTCAACTGGGTGCCCCTGGCCCACCTATCAGCCACTGGGTGCACTTTTGTGTACCCTGTGCTGGGTGCAACTAGCTTTTTTTCAATTATTTTTGAATTAAAAATAAATTCAAAAATTGTTTTAAAACTTTGAAAATTAATAGAAAATAAACCGTAACTCGGATGAAAAAGTTTTATACATGAAAGTTGCTCGGAAAAATATGACGAATCTGAATACGCAGTCCATTTGTCTGTAACATGCCCATTGCATAGCGAACATGCAACTGTCCCCCTCCGTTTCATCTGTCCGAAAATGCCAAACTTCAGGAAAACATTCCCGGATGTTTTCCCCCTTCGCCGGTATCGTGTAACACTACGTTAGAACACCCCTAGCACCGCTTATCGCCATGTCATGCATCTATGTGCGTTGTATTTACTGTTTCTTCCCCCTCTTCTTCTCCGGTAGACCCCGAGACCGCTGCTGATGCCCCTGTGATCGACTACGTCACCGACGACCCACCTTCTATTTCAGCAGAGCTTCCAAGCAAGCAAACCCCTCTTGATCATTCCGATATCGCCCATTCCATTCTCTCTCATGCTTGCATTAGATTTTGCTACTGTTATTGTTTGCTCCTATTATGATGCATAGCCTGTTTTTGTAACCTGCTCATTGTACCTTACATGCTTATCCTAAACTGCTTAGTATAGGTTGGTTAGTGCTCCATCAGTGACCCCCACCTTGTCCTTGTTGCCCCTGCTTCATCATCGATGACTCGATCAACGTGATCGACGACCAGAGCCCGACACCTCACATCACATCACACCCCTTTTGTTGCTCGATTCTGCAGAGCTACTATCGAGTGCCGAGGGTGATACCTCGTAACGGACTCCTGATGATAACTCTGTAGTGTAGTTATTCGGTCGTGGTCATCGAGGGTGATTCCTCCTTCACCAGTCCCGATACGACTCTGTCGTGCAACACCTCAAGTGTGAACATCGAGGGTGATTCCTCCTACGTTCACCTTGATGATTACATCTAGTGGAATCCACTGAGGGTGATTCCTTGGGGTTTTCCCCCTTGATGTTTTGGACACACGGTTACCTTGACTTTACATTCAGATCTTTGCTAAAGTCGGGCGGGCCCAGTGAGCACCCGCGAGAGATACCTGTGAAAGTCGAGCGGGCCCGGAGAGCACCCGCAAGATGTTACGATGGCGGCTGGCTGTTTAGCAGTATCACCCAGGAGGGGGTGGTAGCTCCGGACTTGTCCCGACAGCCGTCACGTCTTTTAATAATGCACTAACATGTTTGGGTATTTGTTCCGAGTTGGCCATTGGCCTATACGCACTAACCACCATGCGGGAACAGTTTTGGGCACTCGGCGTCGTAGTATCAGCCAAAGTTTTATCAGACGTCTAGTTCAGCATTGCGACACGGCTGGGCCGGCACCATCCTGTAGTGGTGGAGCCTGGTCCGCCCTGCTCGCAACGACCCGGAGTGCAACGGGCGATGGGCCCAAGACCCCGGAGTGCTTAGGATGTAGACTGGCGGGGACCTCTCTGCTGAGCCTAGGTAGGGCTGCGACGTGTTGATCTTCCGAGGCTGGGCATTGACCCAGAAAGGTGTGTCCGGCAAGAGTAATCAAGCGTGTTGGGTAATGTGGTGCACCCCTGCAGCGAAGTTATCTATTCGAATACCGTGTCCATGGTAATGGACGTTCAGACTTGTATCCTAATCTATTACAACTAGAACTGGTTACTTGAGACATGTGATGGATATGTGGCTCCGGGATTGCTTTCTCGCAGGGAGCCGAGGAAGGATCTCTGGGTGTTAATACTACAACATGCTTGTTAATATTAAAATGCTATTCTATACTCTCCTGAATGCTGCAAGACACTTGAAGATGCTAGTCTTCGATAGGCTAAGCCTTCCCTTCTATTCTGGCATTTTGCAGTATAGTCCATAGATACAATCCTTCCATTTGATACCAATGCATACTTAGTATAGATCTGATGCTTGCGAGTACTTTGGATGAGTACTCATGGTTGCTTTGCTACCCCTTTTCCCCCTTCTTTTTTCTTTCCGGTGTTACAACCAGATGGTGGATCCCAGGAGCTAAATGCCACCCCGTCGACTACTACTACGTGGAGACCGCCGACGACCAGGAGTAGTTAGGAGGTCCCAGGCAGGAGGCCTTGCCTCTTCGATCATTGTTGCTTTTGTGCTTGCCTTCTTAAGGCAGTCTTGTCTAACTTTATGTCTGTACTCAGATATTGTCGCTTCTGCTGACTCTTGTGCTTTTGAGCTTCTGTATTCGAGCCATCAAGGCCCCTGGCTTGTAATATGAAGCTTGTATTATTTTATTTGTGTCTAGAGTTGTGCTGTGATATCTTCCCGTGAGTCCCTGATCTTGATCGTACACATTTGCGTGTATGATTAGTGTATGGTCTAATCGGGAGCGTCACAAGTTGGTATCAGAGCCAGGTTTCAATCCTGGGACCTGTGGGTTATGGGCCCATGTCGCCATTGGGTGGTATTAGGATCTTTTACTCCTCGTCTATACTTTGGTACTCTAATCTCTCTTCTCTTCGGGTTAAATGATTTTACTAACTCTAACCTTAGGATCTCGTGATCACATCCACGTGAAGATTTGTATTATGCCTTTCTTGAATTGAGGGCCAGGATCTGCTTCACATTGTTCACGGGCCGCAGGATCCTTTTATCGAGGGCACCCTACGTCGTCACTTGCAAATCCCTCGCTCCAATGGTTTTCTCCGACGTTGGTGTAGCCTTTGCTCTGTCCCATTCTGATATCCCTCCATCGCGTGCATGCGTGTCGCCTAGTATGTCTAGGGTGTTTCTCTTGTCCGAGCTCATACGAACAATGTGTAATTGGCCCCGCATATGTATATGTATGTCTTCAATGACTACTGCTTTGTACATACCGCGCCTTTTGCTCATTATGCTAATTACCTTATGAATGACTCCATACACTTGCTCCACCCCTTGTTAAACCGCTCCCTGATGCTTTTAGCAGGATGACCAACAATCCACCACCGCTCGTATACATGGCCGGAATGATACAACAGTTGAGCTGAATCGCCAGTTCATGGATGGAGTCATGGCTCAGTTTCCACGCCCCAATATGAATCAGCAACCAGCCTCAGTAACTCTGCAAGACTTTGCGCACCTCAATCCTATCATCTACCGCAGCTAAACTCAGCCCCTTGATGCTGATGACTGGCTCCGTGACATCACTTTCGAGTTGGAGTCTATTGATGTAGCCCCTGCCAACTATGTCACCTCCGCGGCCTATTACCTGAAAGGTCCCGCTGCTCAGTAGTGAAATAGCCACAGGCGTTCCTTACATGTTGGAACCGCCATCACTTGGTCGAAATTCCAAGCTGCATTCCGCGGGCCAATGTCGAACCACCATGGTTAGTCACAACGTCCCCGTTGAACTTGAAGGGCTGGAATTTCAAGCTGGATTCCCCATTGTTTTTAAGTCATCCAATATTGACCTCATTCTGGGAATGGAATGGTTGAAAACACATATTGCTTCTATCATTTGCGCCAATAAAACCGTCCATCTACTACACCCTTCAAATGAGATAGTGAGCTACCATGCTCATCTTGTTCGGAATGCCGAAGCATGGATTTATTCCTTGAATGTGAAGCGCTTCTCCTTTTGTGAGAGTTGAAAACGCTACATTGAAGTCTGAAGCATCTGTCCGGTCCGCATTCTCGATCAAGCTGAATGTCGCACCGTCAGAGGGCTTTCAAAATTCTAAAAGTTCAGTGGTCAAATCCTTCTGAAGATGAAGCCACTCGGGAACTCGAGGATCATCTTCGTGATGAATACCCCGTTTTGTTTCCTTCTACCTCCTAAAATCTCGGGACGAGATTTCTTGTAGTGGAAGAGAATTGTGACGCCCGGATAATTAAGCTTCAGTAATCCTCTGCTAATGAGGCCACATCACCATTGTTACTATTGCTAATCTCACTTAGATTCAAATCAGTTCAAAATTCAAATTTAAAATAAATGTTTTCGAAATATCAAAACTAAAAAGTGCAAACTGTGGCAAATAATTCATAAGTATTGTTGGTGAAGAAACCAAGATTTTATAAAATGTTTAAGTGCTCAAAAATAAATAAAACAATAGCTTAAGCGATTAATTAAATGCCTTTTAAATAATAAAATTATTCAAGGTATTTTATCATTGCACCAAACTTTTTGTGGCAGTAATATATTTAGTGATACTAATTTAAGAACTGCTTTTGTATTTCATAAAACTAACATAAAATGAAACTTAAATATAAAAAAACACATAAAACATAAAATAATACTCCCTCCATTCTAGAATATAAGGTGTATAGATTTCCGTGAAAGTCAACCATTTGAAAGTTTGACCAAGATTATATAATAAAATATCAACATCCACAATATCTAGTAGATAAAATACGAAACTAATTTCATGATGGATCAACTCATATAAATTTGGTATTGTGGATCTTGATATATTTTATCTAAAAACTTGGTCAAACAGGCACACATTTGACTTTTGAAAAAACAAATTCACCTTATATAAAGGAACGGAGGGAGTAAAAAGGAAACTAAAAGCAAAACAACCCCCCCCCCCAGGCCGCCTTGGGCCTCGGCCCACATCCAACACGCCCACCTGCCCCTGCGCCCACCTCCCTTGTTCCACCGACCATGTCGCTACAGGGGAGGGGTCGCCCCCGACCACCTCGCTGGCACCGTCGGGGAGAGGATAAGGACTCCCCCTCGTCCCCTCGATTCCCTCTCCTGCTCCCAGATTCACCTCGCCTCCTCCCCCCCCCCCCCCCCCCCCCGCTCTCCAAATCCGCTCCGCTGCGGCGCCCTTTTACCATTGACGCCGCGCCCGTGGACGCCGGGAGCCACCGTGCTCGTTCCCATCGCCGTCCTCCGTCACCTTGACCTCTGCTTCCTCCTCGACCACGGCCTCGAGTAGCAGACTGCCTCAACGATGAGATCGACGCCGCTCCTACACGTCGGCCATCACCTCCGTCCGCCACGGTCGCCGCCGTCTTCCACGACTCCGGCGCCGCCCTGCAGCTACTAAGCCACCGAAGGGCCACCTTGTGCCCCCGCGGTGAGCACCGCCCCTCCCCCATTGTTCTTCCCTTCGGTTCCCCCCTCCCCCCCGTTGCCCTTGTCGTTGCCTGCACCCGCCCCACAGCCCGGCATCGCTCACCGTGCCCCTGACCTCGCTTCTCATGCACCGTCTGTGCCCTCACGCGCTCACCACGCCCGTGCTGCTTCTCCCCGGTGCCCGGCCGCACCCGCGCCTCACGCGCCCCTCGCCTTCCTAGCCGCCGTGTCCCATGAGCCTCCCCCGCGTGCTGTTGTCGCTGCTACTGTAGGTTGCTTCTGCTGCTAATGCTCCCGCACTTGTCGAGCTGCTCGGCTGCTTGCGAGGCCCCTCCCTGGCCGCCCCTGCGCAGGCGCCTCCTCTGCTACCGTGCTGGCCCCACTCCGGCCACCACCGCGAGCGCGCCGCTCGCATGGCCTCGCCGGCCTTGCCTGCCGCGTCGCTCCCACCGCTCGCCCCGCCACCCCACGCGTAGCCCCGCCGCCCCTACCCCGCCGCGGCCTCGCCCCACACTCCCCGCTACGGCCGCCGCCGCCCCAGGTCCATCGCCGGCCACGGCCTCGCCCGTGCCCCATTCGGGCGGGCACCCACTCCCCGCCCCACCGCCTGTTACGCCCAGCGCCCGCTTTGGCCTTAAAAAGAGATTAAAAAAAGATTTAAATATATATATATAATTAATTAATTAGGTTTAATTCAACTAATTAAATTAATTAGCCCAATCACCTAGTTTAGTTAACTAAACTGTTAGAGTAGACTAAACGGTGTATGACAGGAGGGACCCACCCCCTGTTGACCAGTCAAACATTGACTGGTCAACTGGGTCCCCCTGACCCACCTGTCAGCCACTGGGTGCACTTTTGTGTACCCTGTGTTGGGTGCAACTAGCTTTTTTTCAATTATTTTAGAATTAAAAATAAATTCAAAAATTGTTTTAAAACTTTGAAAATTAATAGAAAATAAATCGTAACTCGGATGAAAAAGTTTTACACAAGAAAGTTGCTCAGAAAAATATGATGAATCTGAATACGCAGTCCGTTTGTCTGTCACATGCCCCTAGCATAGCAAACATGCAACTGTCCCCCTCCATTTCATCTATCCGAAAATTCCAAACTTCGGGAAAACATTCCCGGATGTTTTCCCCCTTCGCCGGTATCATGTAACACTATGTTAGAACACCCCTAGCACCGCTTATCGCCATGTCATGCATCTGTGTGTGTTGTATTTACTGTTTCTTCCCCCTCTTCTTCTCCGGTAGACCCCAAGACCGCTGCTGATGCCCCTGTGATCGACTACATCACCGACGACCCACCTTCCCTTTCAGCAGAGCTTCCAGGCAAGCAAACCTCTCTTGATCATTCCGATATCGCCCATTCCATTCTCTCTCATGCTTGCATTAGATTTTGCTACTGCTATTGTTTGCTCCTATTCTGAAGCATAGCCTATTTTTGTAACCTGCTCATTGTACCTTACCTGCTTATCCTAAACAGCTTAGTATAGGTTGGTTAGTGATCCATCAGTGACCCCCACCTTGTCCTTGTTGCCTCTGCTTCATCATCAACGACTCGATCAACATGATCGATGGCCAGAGCCCGACACCTCACATCACATCACGCACTTTTGTTGCTCGATTCTGCAGAGCTACTATCGAGTGCCGAGGGTGATACCTCGTAACACACTCCTGATGATAACTCTGTAGTGTAGCTATTCGGTCGTGGTCATCGAGGGTGATTCCTCCTTTACCACTCCCGATACGACTCTGTTGTGCAACACCTCAAGTGTGAACCTCGAGGGTGATTCCTCCTACGTTCACCTTGATGATTACATCAAGTGGAATCCACCGAGGGTGATTCCTCGGGGTTTTCCCCCTTGATGTTTTGGACACACGGCTACCTTGACTTTACATTCAAACCTTTGTTAAAGTCGGGCGGGCCCAGTGAACACCCACGAGAGATACCTGTGAAAGTCGGGCGGGCCCGAAGAGCACCCGCAAGATGTTACGGTGGCGGCTGGCTGTTTAGCGGTATCACCCAGGAGGGGGTGGTAGCTCCGGACTTGTCCCGACAGTCGTCACTTCTTTTAATAATGCACTAACAGGTTTGGGTATTTGTTCTGAGTTGGCCATTGGCCTATACGCACTAACCACCACGCGGGAACAGTTATGGGCACTCGGCGTTGTAGTATCAGCCGAAGCTTTGTCAAACATCCAGTTCAGCATTACGGCACGGCTAGGCCGGCACCATCCTGTAGTGGTGGAGCCTGGTCCGCCCTGCTCGCAACGACCCGGAGTGCAACGGGCGATGGGCCCAAGACCCCCGAGTGCTTAGGATGTAGACCGACGGGGACCTCTTTGCTGAGCCTAGGTAGGGCTGCGACGTGTTGATCTTCCGAGGCCAGGCATTGACCCAGAAAGGTGTGTCCGGCTAGAGTAATCAAGCGTGTTGGGTAATGTGGTGCACCCCTGCAGGGAAGTTATCTATTCGAATACCGTGTCCATGGTAATGGATGTTCAGACTTGTATCCTAATCTATCACAACTAGAACTGGTTACTTGAGACATGTGATGGATATGTGGCTCCGGGATTGCTTTCTCGCAGGGAGTCGAGGAAGGATCTCTGGGCGTTAATACTACAACATGCTTGTTAATATTAAAATGCTATTCTGTACTCTTCTGAATGCTGCAAGACACTTGAAGATGCTTGAAGATGCTTGTCTTCGATAGGCTAAGCCTTCCCTTCTATTCTGGCATTTTGCAGTATAGTCCATAGATACAATCCTTCCATTTGATACCAATGCATACTTAGTATAGATCTGATGCTTGTGAGTACTTTGGATGAGTACTCACGGTTGCTTTGCTACCCCTTTTCCCCCTTCTTTCTTCTTTCCGGTTGTTACAACCAGATGGTGGATCCCAGGAGCCAGATGCCACCCCGCCGACTACTACTACGTGGGGACCGCCGACGACCAGGAGTAGTTAGGAGGTCCCAGGCAGGAGGCCTCTTCAATCGTTGTTGCTTTTGTGCTTGCCTTCTTAAGGCAGTCTTGTCTAACTTTATGTCTGTACTCAGATATTGTCGCTTCTACTGACTCTTGTGCTTTTGAGCTTCTGTATTCGAGCCCTCGAGGCCCCTGGCTTGTAAAATGAAGCTTGTATTATTTTATTTGTGTCTAGAGTTGTGTTGTGATATCTTCCTGTGAGTCCCTGATCTTGATCGTACACATTTGCATGTATGATTAGTGTACGGTCGAATCGGGGGCGTCACACCCTATCATCCCCGGTCTGGTGGTCAAGTTGAACTTAGCAATAGAGAAATAAAATTAATTTTATAAAAAAACTGTCAATAGGTCCCGAAAGAATTGGTCTAAGAAATTAGACGATGCACTTTGGGCTTACCGAACAGCATATAAAAATCACATAGGTATGTCTCCTTATAAAATGGTTTATGGAAAAGCTTGTCATTTGCCTCTTGAGTTAGAACATAAGGCATATTGGGCAATTAAAGAACTCAACTATGATTTCAAACTTGCCGGTGAAAAGAGGCTATTTGACATTAGCTCACTAGATGAATGGAGAACCCAAGCTTATGAAAATGCCAAATTATTTAAAGAAAAAGTTAAAAGATGGCATGATAAAAAAATCCAAAAGCGTGAGTTCAAAGTTGGAGAATATGTTCTTTTGTACAACTCTCGTTTCAGATTCTTTGCAGGAAAACTTCTCTCCAAATGGGAAGGACCTTATGTTATCGAGGAGGTTTATCGATCTGGAGCTATCAAAATAAATAATGCCGAAGGTACTAACCCGAAGGTTGTCAATGGGCAAAGAATAAAACATTATATCTCAGGTACTCCCATTAATGTTGAAAGCAATATTATCCAAACTATGACACCGGAAGAACACATAAAATAAACCTTCCGGAACACTCCAGAATCGTAAAAAAAGAGGAGGTACGTGATACGGTAAGTAAATGTACTCCAAAAAATCCGAAAAATATTTTCTGTCAGTTTTGGAATATATTAAAAATTAGGAAAATAAGAAACAACCAGGAAGGCAACCCTGGTGGGCACAAGACACCAGGGCGCGCCTGGCGCCAAGCGCGCCTAGGTGGGTTGTGCCCACCTCGGGTACCTTCCGGACTCCGTTTTTCTCCCGTTTGCTTGTTTCCCAAGATAAAAAAAATCTTTATATACCCCCCGAACCTATTGACCACCGTATCACAGAGAAATCTTCTGTTTTCTTTTCTTGCTGTTTTCTAACAGATCTAAAAATATGTCATCCCAAGACTCGGAGGGTGAGAGCTATGTTATTGATTGTATCGCAAATCCCAAGGTTTATGGGGTTATGGAGCACTATAGCTGGACTTCGGAGGAGGAAGAAGACTATGATCCTAAAGGGGAGGAGGAGACAAGCTCAGACAAAGATCAAGTTCCATTGCCTCAACCTGGGGACATGCATGTGGAATTCAAGAAGTCAAGTCTCCCCAACAAAGCAAAGAAACCTAAGATCCAATTTATCCCCTTTCGTCTCTTGCAGGAAAACAAGCAAGAATTATGCAAAAAGATATTAGAGCTCGAGCAGGAGATTGGATAAATGAGGAAAATTCCATCCTCAAGCGTAAGCTGAGGAAGAAGGATAAACCCACTACATCATCACCACTACCTTCTTCATCACCGAAGGAGACTGGAGTATCGGGTATGGGCACTCCCCTTGGCTTGTGCCAAGCTTGGGGGAGGTGCCCCGGTATCGTATCACCATCACTATCTTTTGCCTTTATTTATCTTAGTTCGATCCTTAGTTATCTTTCGATTTAGTTGAATAAAAGTTTAGTTCGATCCTTTCTTTTCAAGTGCTTGCTTAGTGATCTATCCTTGTAATCGTGTGCGAGATATATAATAAAGTTTTGTTTGAGTTTTGTTTTCTTTACTTTCATGTTCAATAAAAAGAAAGGAAATAAATGAAAAAGATCATATGCTAATCTTATGGTAAGTAATGACATCACATAAGGAAGAGTATAAGTAGAAAAATTTATTGGAGATTTACAAACATAGCATTGGTCAATGATGCAATTCATGAAAGAATTAATAAGGGAAGAGAAGATTCACATACAAATACACTATCTTGGACATCTTTTATGATTGTGAGCCCCCATCAAAATATTATATGCCAAAATTGTTGACGTTGGACAAGGAAGACAATGTAATGATTTATGTTTGTTCATATTCACATAGAAGTTATATTGTCATAGATCCTTTAACATGTGGTGCTTGCCCCCCCATATTTGCTAGCCAAAAATTCCGCACTAAGTAGAGATACTACTTGTGCATCCAAAACCCTCAACCCAAATCTTGTTTTGAGAGTCCACTATACCTACCTATGGATTGAGTAAGATCCTTCAAGTAAGTTGTCATCGGTGAAATAAGGCAATAAAAATTGCTTCTAAATGTGTCAGATCATTTAGTGTAAGAGAAAATTGAGCGTTGTATGAACTTGTGATGGCAAAATAATAAAGGCAACAGACTGCATAATAAAGGTTGATATCATAAGGGGCAATATAACGTGACGTTCTTTTGCACTAAGAGATTGAGCATACAACCAAAAAGCGCATGGCAACCTCTGCTTCCCTCTGCGAAGGGCCTATCTTTTACTTTTATGAATTTACTTTTATGCAAGAGTCAAAGTATCCCTCTATTCCTTTTTATTTTTCTCTTTTGGCAAGCACCGTGTGGTGAGGAAAGATCTAGGCACATATATCCAGTTGGATATGGGTGGGCATGAGTTATTATTGTTGACATCACCCTTGAGGTGAATACGTTGGGAGGCGAAACTATAGGCCCCTATCTTTCTATGTGTCCAGTTGAAACTTTTTGCTCATGTGTATACGGTGAGTGTTAGCAATCATAGAAGACTATATGATGGTTTAGTATGTGGACTTGCCAAAAGGCTCCGATACGTGACCCTTCCTGAAAAGATGATGAATTGTAGTTGCAAAGTTGATTAAGAACATAGTTTGTTGGTTTTCAATAGAGTTTATGCTTTATACTTCGATGTTGTGATGAATTGTTACTTGTTCATGAGAAGTTTATGATAAAAGTTACGTGATAAAAGTTTTATAATAAAGTTTGTTGCTGTTATAATAATATACATGATGCTTCTATGTCCGTATTTTGTTTTGTCGACACCTCTCTCTCTCTAAGCATGTGGACATGTTTTTCGATTTCGGTTTTCGCTTGAGGACAAGCGAGGTCTAAGCTTGGGGGAGCTGATACGTCCATTTTGCATCATGTTTTCCTACTATTATTTATGATATTTTTATGCATAATAATGCTTTGTGGAGTAATTCTAATGCCTTTTCTCTCATAATATGCAAGGTTCACACAAAGAAGGAGAATACCGGCAGCTGGAATTCTGGACCTGAAAAAGCTACGTCAGGCCACCTATTCTGCACAACTTCAAATGAGCTGAAACTTCATGGAGAATTTTTATGGAATATTGAAGAATTATTGGAGCAAATAACTACCAGAGGGGGCCCAGCAGGTGGGCACAACCCACCTGGGCGCGCCAGGGCCCCCAGGCGCGCCCTGGTGGGTTGTGCCCTCCTCGGCCCACCTCCGGTGCCCCTCTTCTGGTATATAAGTCATTTTGACCTAGAAAAAAGAAGGAGAGGACTTTCGGGACAAAGCGTCGCCGTCTCGAGGCGAAACTTGGGCAGGAGCACTTTTTCCCTCCGGCGGAGCGATTCCACCGGGGGAACTTCCCTCCTGGAGGGGGAAATCATCCTCATCATCATCACCAACAACTCTCCCATCTTGGGGAGGGCAATCTCCCAACATCTTCAACAGCACCATCTCCTCTCAAACCCTAGTTCATCTCTTGTGTTCAATCTTTGTACCAGAACCTTAGACTGGTGCTTGTGGGTGACTAGTAGTGTTGATTACATCTTGTAGTTGATTACTATATGGTTTATTTGGTGGAAGATTATATGTTCAGATCCATTATGCTATTTAATACCCCTCTGATCTTGAGAATGATTATCATTTGTGAGTATTTACTTTGTTCTTGAGGTCACAGGAGAAATCTTGTTGCAAGTAATCATGTGAATTTGATATGTGTTCGATATTTTGATAGTATGTATGTTGTGATTCCCTTAGTGGTGTCATGTGAACATCGACTACATGGCACTTCACCTTATTAGGGCCTAAGGGAATGCATTGTGGAGTAGTTATTAGATGATGGGTTGCGAGAGTGACAGAAGCTTAAACCCTAGTTTATGCGCTATTTCGTAAGGGACTGATTTGGATCCAAAAGTTTAATGCTATGGTTAGATTTTATCTTAATACTTTTCTTGTAGTTGTGGATGCTTGCGAGGGGGTTAATCATAAGTAGGAGGTTTGTTCAAGTAATAACAGCACCTAAGCACCGGTCCACCCACATATCAAATTATCAAAGTAGCAAACACGAATCAAACCAACATGATGAAAGTGACTAGATGAAATTCCCGTGTACCCTCAAGAACGCTTCGCTTATCATAAGAGACCATTTTGGCCTATCCTTTGCCACAAAAGGATTGGGCTACCTTGCTGCATATTATTTTCCGTTACCGTTACTTGCTCGTTACAAATTATCTTGCTATCAAACTACTCGTTACTTATAATTTCAGTGCTTGCAGAGAATACCTTGCTGAAAACCACTTGTCATTTCCTTCTGCTCCTTGTTGGGTTCGACACTCTTACTTATCCAAAGGACTACGATTGATCCCCTATACTTGCGTGTCATAATAAACGGAATGGTGGAAGTTGCATGGCAATATATCTCGGAATGGCTATGGAAATGCCATAATAGGTAGGTATGGTGGCTGTTTTGAGGAAAATATAAGGTTGTTTTAATGCACGAGCGAAAGTTGTGCTGTACTAGAGAGGCTAGCAATGGTGGAAGGGTGAGAGTGCGTATAATCCATGGACTCAACATTAGTCATAAAGAACTCACATACTTATTGCAAAAATTTATTAGCCATCGAATCAAAGTACTACATGCATGCTCCTAGGGGGATAGATTGGTAGGAAAATACCATCACTCGTCCCCGACCGCCACTCATAAGGAAGACAATCAAAAAATAAATCATGCTCCGACTTCATCACATAACGGTTCACCATACGTGGATGCTACGGGAATCATAAATTTTTAACACAACTATTTCTACCAATCCACAATTACTCACTAGCATGACTCTAATATTACCATCTTTATATATCATAACAAATGCAAGGAATCAAACTTCTCATCTTATTCAACGCTCTTTATATGAAAGTTTTTATTACATCCCTCTTGGATGCCCATCATATTAGGACCAAATTCATAACCTAAGCAAATTACCATTCTTTTTAAAGACTCTCAAAATAATATAAGTGAAGCATGAGAGTTCAACAATTTCTATAAAATAAAGCCACCATCGTGCTCTAAAAAGATATAAGTGAAGCACTAGAGCAAACTGCCTAGCTCAAAAGATATAAGTGAAGCACATAGTGTATTCTAATAAATTCACGATTAATGTGCATCCCTCTCAAAATGTGTGTATAGCGAGGATGATTGTGTCAAACTAAAAAGCAAAGACTCATATCATACAAGACGCTCCAAGCAAAACATATATCTTGTGGTGAATAAAAATATAGCCTCAAGTAAATTTACCGATGGATTGAAGACGAAAGAGGGGATGCCATCCGGGGCATCCCCAAGCTTAGATGCTTGGTTGTACTTGAATATTACCTTGGGGTGCCTTGGGAATCCCCAATCTTAGGCTCTTGCCACTCCTTATTCCGTTGTCCATCAAATCTTTACCCAAAACTTGTAAACTTCACAACAGAAAACTCATAAGATCTGTTAGTATAATAAAATAAATCACCACTTTAGGTACTGTTGTGAACTCATTCTTTATTTACATTGGTGTAATATCTACTGTACTCCAACTTTTCCATGGTTGATACCCCCCGATACTACCCATAGATTCATCAAAATAAGCAAACAACACATAGAAAACAGAATCTGTCAAAAACAGAACAGTCTGCAGTAATCTGGAAATTTAGTATACTTCTGTAACTCCAAAAATTCTGAAAAATTAGTAAAACCTGGGAAATTTTTATATCAATCTTGTGTAAATAATTCAGATCAAAATCAAGTTTATGTCATTTTTTGAATTTCTAGAAATGAGCGCAAAAGTTTCTATTTTTCAGCAAGATCAAATCAACTATCACCGTAGACCATCCCAAAGGTCTTACTTGGATCAAACACTAATTAAAACACCAAAACACAATTAATACAAATGTAATAATGTGTATTTATTGAAAAACAGAACCAAAATCAAAAAACATAAAAAATAAAATTGGGTTGCCTCCCAACAAACGCTATTGTTTAACGCCCCTAGCTAGGCATAAAACATAGATCTAGGTATTGTCATCTTTCGTATGCAAACCATAAGTAGGCCTCATAATAGATTCATATGGCAACTTAATTTTCTTTCTTGGGAAGTGTTCCATGCCCTTCCTTAACGGAAATTGAAATCCAATGTTTCCTTCTTTCATATCAATAATTGCACCAATCGTTCTAAGGAAAGGTCTACCAAGAATAATAGGACATTTAGGATTGCAATCTATATCAAGCACAATAAAATCTACGGGCACATAATTCCTATTTGCAACAATAAGAACATCATTAATTCTTCCCATAGGTTTCTTAATAGTGGAATACGCTAGATGCAAATTCAAAGAACAATCATCAAATTCACGAAAACCTAGCACATCACATAAAGTTTTTGGAATCATGGAAACGCTAGCACCCAAATCACACAAAGCATTGCACACATAATCTTTAATTTTAATCTTAATAGTAGGTCCCCACTCAACATAAAGCTTTCTAGGGATAGAAACTTCCAACTCAAGTTTTTCTTCAAAAGATTTCATCATAGCATCAACGATATGTTTAGTAAAAGCTTTATTTTGATTGTAAGCATGAGGTGAATTTAACATGGATTGCAACAAGGAAATACAATCTATCAAAGAACAATTATCATAATTAAAGTCCTTGAAATCCAAAAGAGTGGGTTCATCGCTACTTAAAGTTTTAACCTCTCCAATCCCACTTTTATCAAATTTTTCATTAAGATCTTTAAACTCCAAATTATTGGGACGCCTTCTAGCTAAAGTTGACTCATCTCCAGTCCCATCTTTATCAAGATTTATATTAGAAAACAAAGATTCAATAGGAGTCACACCAATCACTTTAAGATTCTCATCATTATTTTCAAAGGACTCTGGTTTAGTGGCCATTTTATTTACCAAAGTAGTTTACTTATCAGAAATTTGGCCTGCTAAACTTTCAATATGAGCAAATTGAGATTTAAGGCCATATATTTTATTAGTAACATCATCGAGCTCTTTATTAATATACTCCATCATAGTTTTTTGCTCTTTAAGTTCATTTCTAAAGAAACTATTATGCTCAAATTGTAAGGACATGAAACTTTTAGCATTATTTTCAATCTCTTCCAACCTCCTATAGTAAGGATCAAAGCTCTTGGGTTTAGCCATACGGGCAAACGAAAAAGACGAACGAAAGAAGGGCGAATAAAAAGGCAAATCTTTTTGTGTTTTTCTGAAAATGTTTTAGAAGTGGGGGAGAGGAAAACGAGAGGCAAATGGCAAATAATGTAATGCAAGATATGAGAGTTTATGACGGGTACTTGGTAGGCTTGATGTAGAACCTCCCCGGCAATGGCGCCAGAAATTCTTCCCGCTACTTCTTGAGCTTGCGTTGATTTTCTCGTTGAAGAGGAAAGGGTGATGCAGCAAATTAGAGATAAGTATTTCCCTCAGTTAAGAACCAAGGTATCAATCCAGTAGGAGGCACAAGCAAGTCTCCAATCTATGCACCTGCACAAACTAACAAACACTTGCACTCAACGTGAAAAAGGGGTTGTCAATCCCTTCACGGTCTCGAACAAGAGTGAGATCTAATAGAGATAGGTATAAAAGATTACTAAAACATAAAACAAAATAAAAACAAATAAATTGCAGCAAAGTATTTTTGGGTTTTTTGGTTTATAGGTCTGAAAATATACGATGGAGAATAGACCCGGGGGCCATAGGTTTCACTAGAGGCTTCTCTCTTTAAGATAGCATACGGTGGGTGAACAAATTACTGTTGAGCAATTGATAGAAAAGCGCAAAGTTATGACGATATCTAAGTCAATGATCATGAATATAGGCATCACGTCCGTGACAAGTAGACCGAAACGATTGTGCATCTACAACTATTACTCCACACATCGACCGACTCCTGCCTGCATCTAGAGTATTAAGTTCATAAGAACAGAGCAACGCTTTAAGTAAGATGACATGATGTAGAGGGATAAACTCAAGCAATATGATGAAAACCCCATCTTTTTATCCTCGATGGCAACAATACAATACGTGCCTCACTACCCCTTCTGTCACTAGGTGAGGACACCGCAAGATTGAACCCAAAACTAAGCACCTCTCCCATTGCAAGAAAAACCAATCTAGTTGGCCAAACCAAATCGATAGTTCAAAGAGAAATACAAAGATATCTTAATCATGCAGAAAAGAGTTCAGAGAAGACTCAAATAATATTCATAGATAATCTAATCATAAATCCACAATTCATCGGATCTCAACAAACACACCGCAAAAAAGTATTACATTGAATAGATCTCCAAGAACATCGAGGAGAACATCGAGGAGAACATTGTATTGAAGATCAAAGAGAGAGAAGAAGCCATCTATCTACTAGCTATGGACCCGTAGGTCTGTGGTAAACTACTCACACATCATCGGAAGGGCAGCAAGGTTGATGTAGAGGCCCTCCGTGATTGAATCCCCCTCCGGCAGATCACCAGAAAAGGCCCCAAGATAGGATCTCACGGGAACAGAGGCTTGCGGCGGTAGAAAAGTATTTTGGTGGACGCTTCTGGTGGTTTGGGAATATTTGGGAATTTATAGCGCAAGAACTAGTGTTGGAGGACCCCCGAGGGGCCCACAAGCCCTCAGGGCGCGCCCTCCCCCCCCCCCCCAGGGGCGCGCCTGGTAGGCTTGTGGCCTCCTTGGCCATCTTCTGACCCCCCCCCCCCTCTCCAAGCTCCGTGGATGTCTTCTGATCCAAGAAAAATCATCGTAAAGTTTTATTCCGTTTGGACTCCGTTTGATATTCCTTTTCTATAAAACTCAAAAACAAGGAAAAAACAAAAACTGGCACTGGGCTCTAGGTTAATAGGCTAGTCCCAAAAATAATATAAAATAGCATATTAATGCATATAAAACATCCAAAACAGATAATATAATAGTATGGAACAATAAAAAATTATAGATACATTGGAGACGTATCACATACCTAAAGGAATTTCATAATAAATATTTTCAGTAGGTGCAGTAGGTTGAGGAGAAACTCTTTGTTCTTTCGGTCGAGGTGAAGATACCCCGAACAAGCCCCTCAAAGGATTATTTTCCATAGTGGCAAGTGGCAATAAATCTCAGCACGTAATATAAATGTTTCCTTACCAAATTCCACTTACCAAAGGCACTTCACTCCCCGGCAACGGCGCCAGAAAAGAGCCTTGATGGCTCACAAGTATAGGGGATCAATCATAGTCCTTTCGATAAGTAAGAGTGTCGAACCCAACGAGGAGCAGAAGAAAATGACAAGCGGTTTTTAGCAAGGTATTTTCTGCAGGCACTGAAATTATCGGTTACTGATAGTTTGGTAGTAAGATAATTCGTAACGTGTAGCAAGTAACAAGTGTAACAAAGGTGCAGCAAGGTGGCCCAATCCTTTTTATAGCAAAGGATAAGCCTGGATGAACTCTTATATAAAGCAAAGCGCTCCCGAGGACACATGGGAATTATTGTCAAGCTAGTTTTCATCATGCTCATATGATTCGCGTTCGTTACTTTGATAATTTGATATGTGGGTGGACCGGTGCTTGGGTGTTGTCCTTACTTGGACAAGCATACCACTTATGATTAAGCCCTCTCGCAAGCATCCGCAACTACGAAACAAGAATTAAGATAAATCTAACCATAGCATGAAACATGTGGATCCAAATCAGCCCCTTACGAAGCAACGCATAAACTAGGGTTTAAGCTTCTGTCACTCTAGCAACCCATCATCTACTTATTACTTCCCAATGCCTTCCCCTAGGCACAAATCATGGTGAAGTGTCATGTAGTCGATGTTCACATAACACCACTAGAGGAAAGACAACATACATCTCATCAAAATATCAAACGAATACCAAATTCACATGATTACTTATAACAAGACTTCTCCCATGTCCTCAGGAACAAACGTAACTACTCACAAAGCATGTTCATGTTCAAGATCAGAGGGGTATTGAATATCATTAAGGATCTAAACATATGATCTTCCACCAAATAAACCAACTAGCATCAACTACAAGGAGTAATCAACACTACTAGCAACCCACAGGTACCAATCTGAGGTTTTGGGACAAAGATTAAATACAAGAGGTGAACTAGGATTTGAGAGGAGATAGTGATGGTGAAGATGTTAATGAAGATTGACCCTCCCTCGATGAGAGGATCGTTGGTGATGATGATGGGTTTGATTTCCCCCTCCCGGAGGGAAGTTTCCCCGACAGAATCGCTCTACCGGAGCCCTAGATTGCTTCTGCCCTAGTTCCACCTCAAGACGGCGGCGCTTCGTCCCGAAAGCTTCCTTATTATTTTTTCTAGGTCAAAACCCTCCATATAGCAGAAGATGGGCACCGGACGATGGCCAGGGGGCCCACAAGCCCTGGGGCGCGCCTTGGGGGGTAGGGCGCACCCCCAGGCTTGTGGCCTCCTGGTGGGTCCCCTTCGGTTGTTTCTTTGCCCAATATTTTTTATATATTCCAAAATAATTCTCCGTAAAGTTTGAGGACATTTGGAGTTGTGCAGAATAGGTATCTCAGATTTGCTCCTTTCCGGTCCAGAATTTCAGCTGCCGGCATTCTCCCTCTTCATGTAAATCTTGTAAAATAAGAGAGAAAAGGCATAAGTATTGTACCATAATGTGAAATAACAGCCCATAATGCAATAAATATCAACATAAAAGCATGATGCAAAATGGACGTATCAGTGCTCTACAGCTGGTGCTTTACTAAGAAGATGATGACTCAGCAATAAAAGTAAATAGATAGACCCTTCGCAGAGGGAAGCAGGGATTTGCAGAGGTGCCAGAGCTCGAAGCTTTTAAAACAGAGGTGAATATAATTTTGGGTGGTATGCTTTCATTGTCAACGTAACGACCAAGAGTTCTCACCATATTCCATGCTAGACACATTATAGGCGGTTCCCAAACTGAATAGTAAAGTTTTACTCCCCCTCCACCAACAAACACAAGCCATGGCTAGCCGAATCCTTGGGTGCCCTCCATACCAACAACAATCCGGGGGAGTTTTGTTTCATTATTATATTTTGATTTTGACTTTGATCATAGGACTGGGCATTCCAATTACCAGCCACTTTATCATGAATGACAAATGAATAAACACTCATTATGAGAATAACCCACCTAGCATGGAAGATATTGACAGCCCCCTGTCGCTTCATGAGTTAGGGTTGCCGGAGGTCCGGGGGGCCACAAGCTCGCTTGGCGCGCCCTGGGGGGTGGGCGCGCCCCCTGAGCTTGTGGCTCCTAGGTGGCCCCCTCTGGTATATTTTTCCGCCTATATTTTTTATATATTCCACAAATATTCTCGGTAAAATTTCAGGTCAATCCGAGAACTTTGATTTCTGCACAAAAACAACACCATGGCAATTCTGCTAAAAACAGCGTCAGACCGGGTTAGTTTCATTCAAATCATGCAAATTAGAGTCCAAAACAAGAGCAAAAGAGTTTGGAAAAGTAGATACGATGGAGACGTACCAAATCCCCCAAGCTTAACTCATTGCTTGTCCTCAAGCAATTCAGTTGACAAACTGAAAGTGACAAAGAAAAACTTTTACAAACTCTGTTTGATCTTGTTGTTGCAAATATGTCTAAACAATGTTCTGGTTTTTAGTAAAGATTATGAACTAACCATATTCGCAATAACACTTAGGTATCACATTTACTCATATCAATAGCATAACTAACTAGCGAGCAATAATAAGATATCTCGGATGACACCACTTTTTTTAAACAATCATGATATAATATGACATAATGGTATCTCGCTAGCCCTTTCTGAGACCGCAAAACATAAATGCAGAGCACCTCTAAAGTTCAAGCACTGACTAGACATTGTAATTCATGGTAAAAGAAATCCAGTCACACTCATACTCAATATCAACTAAACACAAAGCATATAAATGACAATAGTGCTCTCCAGCTGGTGCTTTTAATAAGAAGATGATGACTCGGCAATAAAAGTAAATAGATAGACCCTTCGCAAAGGGAAGCATGTATTTGCAGAGGTGTTAGAGCTCGAAGCTTTTAAAACAGAGGTGAGTATAATTTTGGGTGGTATGCTTTCATTGTCAATGTAACGACCAAGAGTTCTCACCATCTTCCATGCTAGACACATTATAGGCGGTTCCCAAACTGAATAGTAAAGTTTTACTCCCCCTCCACCAACAAACACAAGCCATGGCTAGCCGAATCCTCGGGTGCCCTCCATACCAACAACAATCTGGGGGAGTTTTGTTTCATTATTATATTTTGATTTTGACTTTGATCATAGGACTGGGCATCCCAATTACCAGCCACTTTCTCGTGAATGACAAATGAATAAACAATCATCATGAGAATAACCCACCTATCATGGAAGGTATTGACAGCCCCCTGTCGCTTCATGAGCGATTCGGGCATACAAAACAGATTATTATTTGAAGATTTAGAGTTTGGCACATGCAAATTTACTTGGAACGACAGGTAAATACCGCATATAGGTAGGTATGGTGGACTCATATGGAATAACTTTGTGTTTAAGGAAGTGGATGCCCAAGCAGTATTCCCGCTTAGTACAAGTGAAGGCTAGCAAATAGATTGAGGAGCGACCAACTAGAGAGCAACAACGGTCATAAACATGCATTGAGATTAATCAACCTTGAATACAAGCACGAGTAGGATATAAATCACCATGAACATAAATATCGTGGAGGCTATGTTGGTTTTGATTCAACTACATGCATGAACATGTGCCAAGTCAAGCCACTCGAATCATTCAGAGGAGGATACCATCCTATCATACTACATCATAGCCATTTTAAATGCATGTTGACACACATGATAAACCATTATCCACTCCTAGCTATTTAAGCATGGCATGAGTGACTATGATCTCTAATTGTCATTGCAAACATGTTTATTCATAATAGGCTAAATCAAGAACGATGAGCTAATCATATTTACAAAAACAAAACAGGTTGAGTTCATACCAACTTGTCTTCATCTCAACCAATTCATCAAATTTTGTCATTATTGCCTTTCAATTGCACGACAGAATGATGTGAATAATAATAATAGTACACGTGCCATAGACTAAGCTGGAATCTGCAAACTTTTATTCAAAGGAGAAGACAAGGTAATATGGGCTCTTTGTTAGATCAACAATAACGCATATGAGAGCCACTCAACATTTTCATCGCGGTCTTCTCCTTACGACCCAAAGAAAAAGAAAAGAATTTCAAAGAAACACACTAAAATATTTTTGGAGTTTTTGTTTTTCTCTTGAAGAAAGCGAAACAAAGGAAAAATGAAAATGAGAAAAACTATTTACACGGGAAAGCCCCCAACAAGCAAAAGAAGAACGGGAAATCTTTTTGGGTTTTCTTTTAATACTACAACTAAATTAAACTAGAAAGAAAAACTGAAAAGAAATGAGAAATATTATTGGATTTTATCAAAGTTTTCAAACACACAAGAAGAAAGCAAGAAAAATAAACTAACATGGATTATACAATGAAAAAGTATGAACATCGACAACTAGAATGAATGTGTGATGCATGAATGTAATGTCGGTGAGAAATACGTACTCCCCCAAGCTTAGGCTTTTGGCCTAAGTTGGTCTATGGCCATGACTCGAAGTAACCCTCTCCTGGATACTGCGGAGGGTCCTGAGGGTACCACTGCCCGGCGAGCTCCTATGGCTCCCACTGATAAAGGCTCCTGGTATGGCTTAGGTGTTGGTGTTGGCTCAGGTACTGGGGGTTGTATCAGACCCTAGTATGTGTAGATGTCATCGGGCATAATAGTGTACCTGCCTGAATAAAGATCAAACAAGGAAGGTGTAGGAAAAGTAATAATCTCACGATACCCTGACTGAATACTAAGTTGTAAAGGAGTCGCTTGTGCTTAACATTGTCAATAAAATGATGTGCTACCATACTAGCATAGTCTAAATATTTAGTGGGTAGCAGCATCTCCTCCTCCTCCTCATGTCTAATAGGAATCTCAAAATGTGCAGTGAGTCAGGAGGCATAGATACCACCATAATCAATACCCTTCGAATGGTTTGTGTGTAACTGCCGAGCAACCATGGCGCCTAAACTAAAAGTTCTATCAGCATATAAAGCATGGCGCAAAGTAGCAAGGCCAGGTGCACTGAGAGATCCACTCTCCCACCGACCGATCAAACATCTCCTGGCAAATAATGCATAGTAATGTAAAACAGGAAAATGTAAACTAGCCACTCTTGCTTCCGACACTCCTCTCTCCTCTCCCACAGTAGTTTCAGAGATGAAATCTTCCATGCCTCTAAGATGTGGATCGTTGTGACTGCCCTCATAAGGTATTTTTCAAACATTGCAGAAATCATATAACGTCATTTCCTTAGGCACATCATACAAGTTAAATTCTACCATGGGTGGTTCCTTCCTAGGATAAAAGCGAAAACTTTGCACGAAGGTATTAGTGAGTATGAGGTATTGATCACGCTTATCTTCGAGGAAGCGGATGATGCCGGCATTGTGCGCCAAATAATAGAAATCCTCATAAATTCCTGCTTCCTTCAAGAATGTGTCACTCAGCCACTCGCATGGTCGAACCTCCGCTGCATGCTGCTACTTCTTGAGCTTGCGTTGGTTTTTTCCTTGAATAGGAAAGGGTGATGCAGCAAAGTACAGATAAGTATTTCCCTCAGTTAAGAACCAAGGTATCAATCCAGTAGGAGATACACGCAAGTCTCCAATCTATGCACCTGCACAAACAATCAAACACTTGCACCCAACATGATAAAGGGGTTGTCAATCCCTTCATGGTCACTTGCAAAGGTGAGATCTGATAGAGATAGATATAAAGGATTACTAAAACGTAAAAAAAAAGTAAATAAATTACAGCAAGGTTTTTTTGGTTTTTTTGGTTTATAGATCTGAAAATATATGATTGAAAATAGACCCGGGGGCCATAGGTTTCACTAGAGGCTTCTCTCTTGAAGGCAAATAATACGGTGGGTGAACAAATTACTGTTGAGCAATTTATAGAAAAGCGCAAAGTTATGACAATATCCAAGGCAATGATTATGAATATAGGCATCACATCCATGTCAAGTAGACCGACTCCTGCCTGCATCTACTACTATTACTCCACACATCGACCGCTATCCAGCATGCATCTAGAGTATTAAGTTCATAAGAACGGAGTAACGCCTTAAGTAAGATGACATTATGTAGAGGGATAAACTCAAGAAATATGATGAAACCCCATCTTTTTACCCTTGATAGCAACAATACAATACGTGCCTCGCTACCCCTACTTTGTCACTGGGTGAGGACACCGCAAGATTGTACCCAAAACTAAGCACCTCTCCCATTGCAAGAAGAACCAATCTAGTTGGCTAAACCAAACCGATAATTCAAAGAGAAATACAAAGATATCAAATCATGCATATAAGAATTCAGAGAAGATTCAAATAATATTCATAGATAAACTGATCATAAATCCACAATTCATCGGATCTCGACAAACACACCGCAAAAGAATATTACATCGGATAGATCTCCAAGAACAACGAGGAGAACATGGTATTGAGGATCAAAGAGAGAGAAGAAGCCATCTAGCTACTAGCTATGAACCCGAAGGTCTGTGGTAAACTACTCACGCTTCATCGGAGGGGCAATAGAGTTGATGTAGAAGCCCTCCGTGATCGAATCCCCCTCCGGCAGGATGCCGGAAAAGGCCCCAAGATGGGATCTCACGGGAACCGAAGGTTACGGCGGCGGAAAAGTATTTTGGTGGATGCTTCTGGTCGTTTGGGAATATTTCTGAATTTATAGGCCAAGAATTAGGGTTAGAGGACTCCCGGGGGCCCACAAGCCAGGGGCGCCCCCCCTAGGGCGTGCCCTAAGGGCTTGTGGAGTCCTCAGGACTCTTCTGCCTTCCTCTCCAAGTCCTACGTGTGTCTTCTGGTCCAAGAAAAATCATCGCGAAAGTTTTATTCCGTTTGGACTCCGTTTGATATTCCTTTTCTGTAAAACTCAAAAACAAGGAAAAAACTGAAACTGGCACTGGGCTCTAGGTTAATAAGTTAGTCCCAAAAATAATATAAAATAATATAAAATAGCATATTAATGCATATAAAACATCCAAAACAGATAATATAATAGCATGGAACAATAAAAATTATAGATACGTTGGAGACGTATCAAGCATCCCCAAGCTTAATTCCTGCTCGTCCTCGAGTAGGTAAATGATAAAAAAAGAATTTTTGATGTGGAATGCTACCTAACATATTTATCCATGTAATTTTCTTTATTGTGGCATGAATTTTTAGATCCATAAGATTCGAAACAAAAGTTTAATATTGACATAAAAACAATAATACTTCAAGCATACTAATAAAGCAATCGTGTCTTCTCAAAATAACATGGCCAAAGAAAGTTATCCCTACAAAATCATATAGTCTGGCTATGCTCCATCTTCATCACACAAAGTATTAAATCATGCACAACCCCGATGACAAGCCAAGCAATTGTTTCATACTTTTGATGTTCTCAAACTTTTTCAACTTTCACGCAATACATGAGTGTGAGCCATGGATATAGCACTATAGGTGGAATAGAATATGGTGGTTGTGGAGAAGACAAAAAGAAGGAGATAGTCTCACATCAACTAGACATATTAACGGGATATGGAGATGCCCATCAGTAGATATCAATGTGAGTGAGTAGGGATTGCCATGCAACGGATGCACTAGAGCTATAAGTTTATGAAATCTCAAAAAGAAACTAAGTGGGTGTGCATCCAACTCGCTTGCTCACGAAGACCTAGGGCAATTTGAGGAAGCCCATCATTGGAATATACAAGCCAAGTTGTATAATGAAAAATTCCCACTAGTATATGAAAGTGACAATACAGGAGACTCTCTATCATGAAGATCATGGTGCTACTTTGAAGCACAAGTGTGGTAAAAGGATAGTAGCATTGCCACTTCTCTCTTTTCTCTCATTTTTTGTTTGGGCTTCTTTTGGCCTCTTTTATTTTTTGTAAAGTCCGGAGATTCATCCCAACTTGTGAGGGAATCATAGCTTCCATCATCCTTTCCTCACATGGGACAATGCTCTAATAATGATGATCATCACACTTTTATTTACTTACAACTCAAGAATTACAACTCGATTCTAGAACAAAAATATGACTCTAAATGAATGCCTCCGGTGGTGTACCGGGATGTGCAATAATCTAGCGTAGCGAATGACATCAAAAAACGGACAAGCCATGAAAACATCATGCTAGCTATCTTACGATCATGCAAAGCAATATGACAATGATGAAGCGTGGCATAATAAAACGGAACGGTGGAAGTTGCATGGCAATATATCTCGGAATGGCTATGGAAATGCCATAATAGGTAGGTATGATGGCTGTTTTGAGGAAGGTTATATGGTGGGTGTAATGCACCGGCGAAAGTTGCGCGGTACTAGAGAGGCTAGCAATGGTGGAAGGGTGAGAGTGCGTATAATCCATGGACTCAACATTAGTCATAAAGAACTCACATACTTATTGCAAAAGCCTATTAGCTATAGAAACAAAGTACTACACGCATGCTCCTAGGGGGATAGATTGGTAGGAAAAGACCATTGCTCGTCCCCGACCGCCACTCATAAGGAAGACAATCAATAAATAAATCATGCTCCGACTTCATCACATAACGGTTCACCATACATGCATGCTACGGGAATCACAAACTTTAACATAAGTATTTCTACCAATCCACAATTACTCACTAGCATGAATCTAATATCACCATCTTTATATCTCAAAACAATCATAACGAATCAAATTCTCATAATATTCAACGCTCTTTATATGAAAGTTTTTATTATATCCCTCTTGGATGCCCATCATATTAGGACTAAATTCATAACCTAAGCAAATTACCATACTGTTTAGAGAAACTCTCAAAATAATATAAGTGAAGCAAGAGAGTTCAACAATTTCTATAAAATAAAGCCACCGCCGTGCTCTAAAAAGATATAAGTGAAGCACTAGAGCAAAATTGCCTAGCTCAAAAGATATAAGTGAAGCACATAGAGTATTCTAATAAAATCACGATTCATGCATGTCCCTCTCAAAAGGTGTGTACAGAAAGGATGATTGTGTAAAACTAAAAAGCAAAGACTCATATCATACAAGACGCTCCAAGTAAAACACATATCATGTGGTGAATAAAAATATAGCCTCAAGTAAATTTACGGATAGACGAAGACGAAAGAGGGGATGCCATCCGGGGCATCCCCAAGATTAGATGCTTGGTTGTCCTTGAATATTACCTTGGGGTGCCTTGGGCATCCCCAAGCTTAGGCTCTTGCCACTCCTTATTCCATAGTCCATCAAATCTTTACCCAAAACTTGAAAACTTCACAACACAAAACTCAACAGAAAACTCATGAGATCCGTTAGTATAAGAAAATAAATCACCACTTTTTGGTACTGTTGTGAACTCATTCTTTATTTATATTGGTGTAATATCTAATGTATTCCAACTTGTCCATGGTTCATCCCCCCCCCCCCCCCCCCCGATACTACCCATAGATTCATCAAAATAAGCAAACAACACATAGAAAACAGAATCTGTCAAAAACAGAACAGTCTGTAGCAATCTGAAAACTTTGTATACTTCTGTAACTCCAAAAATTCTGAAAAATTAGGACAACCTGGGAAATTTGTATATCAATCTTGTGTAAAACATTCAGATCAAAATCACGCTTATGTGATTTTTTTTAAATTGTTTTACTGAGCACAAAAGTTTCTGTTTTTCAGCAAGATCAAATCAACTATCACCGTAAGCCATCCCAAAGGTCTTACTTGGCTCAAACACTAATTAAAAAACCAAAACACAATTACTACAGAGGTAATAATGTGTATTTATTGAAAACAAAACAAAAAACATAAAACATAAAAATAAAATTGGGTTGCCTCCCAACAAGCGCTATTGTTTAACGCCCCTAGCTAGGCATAAAACATAGATCTAGGTATTGTCATCTTTGGTATGCAATCCATAAGTAGCTCTCATAATAGATTCATATGGCAAATTAATTTTCTTTCTTGGAAAGTGTTCCATGCCCTTCCATAACAGAAATTGAAATCTAACATTTCCTTCTTTCATATCAATAATTGCACCAATCGTTCTAAGGAAAGGTCTACCAAGAATAATAGGACATGTAGGATTGCAATCTATATCAAGCACAATGAAATCTACAGGCACATAATTCCTATTTGAAACAATAAGAACATCATTAATTCTTCCCATAGGTTTCTTAATAGTGGAATCCACGAGATGCAAATTTAAAGAACAATCATCAAATTCACGGAAACCTAACACATCACATAAAGTTTTTGAAATTGTGGAAACGCTAGCACCCAAATCACACAAAGCATGGCACTCATAATCTTTAATTTTAATCTTAATAGTAGGTTCCCACTCATCATAAAGCTTTCTAGGGATAGAAACTTCCAACTCAAGTTTTTCTTCTAAAGATTTCAGCATAGCATCAACGATATGTTTAGTAAAAGCTTTATTTTGATTATAAGAACGAGGAGAATTCAACATGGATTGCAACAAGGAAATACAATCTATGAAAGAACAATTATCATAATTAAAATCCTTGAAATCTAAAAGAGTGGGTTCATCGCTACTTAAAGTTTTGACCTCTCCAATCCCACTTTTATCAGTTTTTGCATGAAGATCTATAAACTCCGAATCATTGGGACGCCTTCTAACTAAAGTTGACTCATCTCCAGTCCCATCTTTATCAAGATTTATATTAGAAAACAAAGATTCAATAGGAGTCACACCAATCACTTTAAGATCTTCGTCATTATTATCACACGACTCCGGTTTAGCGGCCATCTTATTTACCAAAGTAGTTTGTTTATCAGAAATTTGGCCTACTAAATTTTCAAGATGAGAAAATTGAGATTTAAGACCATAAAATTCCTTAGAAACATCATCGAGCTCTTTATTATTATACTCCATCATAGTTTTTTGCTCCTTAAGTTCGTTTCTAAAGAAACTAATATGCTCAAATTGTAGGGACATGAAACTTTTAGCATTATTTTCAATCTCTTCCAACTTCCTATAGTAAGGATCAAAGCTCTTGGGTTGAGCCATACGGGAAATCAAGCAAATGAAAAGACGAATGGAAGAGGGGCGAATAAAAAGGCAATTTTTTTTGTGTTTTTCTGAAATCATTTTAGAAGTGGGGGAGAGAAAAACGAGAAGCAAATGGCAAATAATGTAATGCAAGAGATGAGAGTTTATGGTGGGTACTTGGTAGGCTTGATGTAGATCTCCGCGGCAACGGCGCCAGAAATTCTTCCTGCTACTTTCTTAGCTTGCGTTGGTTTTTCCCTTGAAGAGGAAAGGGTGATGCAGCAAAGTAGAGATAAGTATTTCCCTCAGTTAAGAACCAAGGTATCAATCCAGCAGGAGATACACACAAGTCTCCAATCTATGCACCTGCACAAACAATCAAACACTTGCACCCAATGCGATAAAGGGGTTGTCAATCCCTTCACGGTCACTTGCAAAGGTGAGATCTGATAGAGATAGATATAAAAGATTACTAAAACATAAAACAAAATAAAAGTAAATAAATTGCAACAAGGTATTTTTGGGTTTTTTGGTTTATAGATCTGAAAATATATGATGGAAAATAGACCCGGGGGCCATAGATTTCAGTAGAGGCTTCTCTCTTGAAGGCAAATAATACGGTGGGTGAACAAATTACTGTCGAGCAATTTATAGAAAATCGCAAAGTTATGACGATATCCAAGGCAATGATTATGAATATAGGCATCATGTTCATGTCAAGTAGATGAACTCCTGCATGCATCTACTACTATTACTCCACACATCGACCGCTATCCAGCATGCGTCTAGAGTATTAAGTTCATAAGAACGGAATAACGCCTTAAGTAAGATGACATGATGTACAGGGATAAACTCAAGCAATATGATGAAAACCCCATCTTTTTACCCTTGATGGCAACAATACAATACGTGCCTCACTACCCCTACTTTGTCACTGGGTGAGGACACCGCAAGATTGAACCCAAAACTAAGCACCTCTCCCATTGCAAGAAGAACCAATCTAGTTGGCCAAACCAAACCGATAATTCGAAGAGAAATACAAAGATATCAAATCATGCATATAAGAATTCAAACAAGATTCAAATAATATCATAGATAAACTGATCATAAATCCACAATTCATCGGATCTCGACAAACACACCGCAAAAGAATATTACATCGGATAGATCTCCAAGAACAACGAGGAGAACATGGTATTGAGGATCAAAGAGAGAGAAGAAGCCATCTAGCTACTAGCTATGGACCCGTAGGTCTGTGGTAAACTACTCACGCTTCATCGGAGGAGCAATAGAGTTGATGTAGAAGCCCTCCGTGATCGAATCCCCCTCCGATAGGATGCCGAAAAAGGCCCCAAGATGGGAACAGAAGGTTACAACGGCGGAAAAGTATTTTGGTGGACGCTTTTGGTCATTTGGGAATATTTCTGAATTTATAGGCCAAGAATTAGGGTTAGAGGACTCCCGAAGGGCCCACAAGCCAGGGGCGCCCCCCTAGGGCGCGCCCTAAGGGCTTATGGAGTCCTCAGGACTCTTCTACCTTCCCCTCCAAGTCCTACGTGTGTCTTCTGGTCCAAGAAAAATCATCGTGAAAGTTTTATTCTATTTGGACTCCGTTTGATATTCCTTTTCTGTAAAACTCAAAAACAAGGAAAAAACAGAAACTGGCACTGGGCTCTAGGTTAATAAGTTAGTCCCAAAAATAATATAAAATAGCATATTAATGAATATAAAACATCCAAAATAGATAATATAATAGCATGGAACAATCAAAAATTATCGATACGTTGGAGACGTATCACATGCGATAGATGGTATTTGGGCTTTTCCTTCGGAGTTTCCTCTGAATTCCGACTTGATGAGCCCCTTAACCACCTCCTCATGGTTTTTCTTTTCTCGATGAACAATCCCTCAAAACAGTTTCGGAAACAGAGCTCCGAGCAAGGAGATCAACAATGGCAGCAAGATGAGCAAGAACACGAGTTTGAACAAGTTGGTGATTTTTCTGGAGGAAGAAGAAGAGCATGGGTGGCAGCAATAAGTGAGGGGGCCTACGTGGGCCCCACAAGCTTGCTGGGCATGCCCAGGGGTGGGCGCGCCCTGTGAGCTTGTGGCTCACAGGTGCACCCCCCTGGGGTGTGTTCAGTGCCACTATTTTTTATATTTTACAGAAATTAATTTTTCAGGGCATTTGGAGAACTTTTATTTTCTGGTCATTTTTTTATTGCGCGGATAATTTAGAAAACAGCATAATCCTAGTATTTCTACTTTATTAATTCTAAATAACATAAAGTAAACAATGGGTACAGAAAGTTGTGTTTACTAAATTCATCGACCACAAACCCGTCAAAAGGAATCCATTAATAAGGTTGATCAAGTCTTATTAACAAACTTCTTCCGAATGACATGAAATCAAAGAATTTTTGTATAACACTAGGTTACCTCAATGGGGATATGCATGTCCCCAACAATAAAGATTTCATATTTCATTTTGACAGCAGGGATAGGGAATTCAAAACCTCCAATAGTGATTGTTGAAATTTTTCCAATAGAGTTGATAATATTCACTTGAGGTTGTTTCTTCGAAAAGTGTACCATGTGTTCATTACCATTGACATGAAAAGTGACATTGCCTTATTGCAATCAATAACAGCCCCTGCAGTGTTCAAAAATGGTATAGCAAGGATGATCGACATATTGTCGTCCTGGGTATATCAAGAATAACAAAGTCCGTTAAGATAGTAACATTTGCAACTACGACAGGCACATCCTCACAAATACCGATGGGTATAGCAGTTGATTTATCAGCCATTTGCAAAGAGATTTTAGTGGGTGTCAACTTATTCAACTCAAGTCTACGATATAAAGAAAAAGGCATAACACTAACACCTGCTCCTAGATCAGATAAGGCAGTTTTAACATAGTTTCTTTTAATGGAGCATGGTATAGTTGGTATTCCAGGGTCTCCTAGTTTCTTTGGTATACCACCCTTAAATGTGTAATTAGCAAGCATGGTGGAAATTTCAGCTTCCGGAATCTTTCTTTTATTTGTGACAGTATCTTTCATATACTTAGCATAAGGAGACATTTTCAGAATATCAGTCAAACAAAGACGCAAAAAGATAGGTCTAAGCATTCCAACAAAGTGCTCAAATTCTTCATCATCTTTATTCTTTAAAGCTTTAGGAGGAAAAGGCATGGGTTTCTGAATCCATGGTTCTCTCTCTTTACCATGTTTCCTAGCAATGAAGTCTCTTTTATCATATCTTTTATTCTTAGGTTGTGGGTTATCAAGATCAACAACAGGTTCTATTTCCAAATCATCATTATTATTAGGTTGAGCATCAACATGAACATCATCATCATTATTATTACTAGGTTCATGTTCATCACCAGATTGTGTTTCAACGTTAGAAATAGAAATATCATTTGGATTCTCAGGTGTGTCTATAGTAGGTTCACTAGAGGCATGCAAAGTCCTATTATCTTTCTTTTTCTTTTTAGAAGGACTAGGTGCATTAGTATTAATTCTTTGAGAATCTTGCTCAATCCTCTTAGGCTGACCTTTAGGATACAAAGGTTCCTGAGTCATTTTACCACCCCTAGTCATAACTCTAACAGCATGATCATTCATCTTATTGTTCATCTCATTAAGCAAATCATTTTGTGACTTGAGGACTTGTTCTACTTGAGTTTTTACCATGGATGCATGTTTACTCACACCCCTAACATCATTAACAGTTCTAAACATAAATTCACTCAAGCGTTCAATCATATAAGCATTTCGTTTCAATTGTCTACTAACATATGCATTAAAATTTTCTTGTTTAACAATAAAGTTATACAATTCATCTAAGCATTGACTAGCAGATTTAGTATAAGGAATATCACCTTCATCAAATCTATAGAGAGAATTTACCTCTACTACCTGTGTCAGTGTATCGAGACCATGTATTTCGTCAATTGGTGGTAAATTATTGGCATCTTCAACTTTAATACCTTTTTCTTTCATAGATTTCTTTGCCTCTTGCATATATTCAGGACTAAGAAATAGAACACCTCTCTTCTTCGGAGTTGGCATAGGTGGTGGTTCGGGAAGAGTCCAATCGTTATCATTCCTCAATATATTATTCAATAGTTCTTCAGCTTGTTCAACAGTTCATTCCCTGAAAACACAACCAGCACAACTATCTAGGTGGTCCCTAGAAGCATCGGCTAGTCCATTATAAAAGATATCAAGTATTTTGTTTTTATTGAGAGGATGATCAGGCAAAGCAGTAAAAAATTGGAGAAGCCTCCCCCAAGCTTGAGGGAGATTCTTTTCTTCAATTTGCACAAAGTTAAATATTTCTTGTAAAGCAGCTTGTTTCTTATGAGCAGGATTTTTTTTCCCAGATAAGCAATATATCATATCCTGGGGACTACGTACACAACCAGGAGCAAGAGAATTAAACCATATCTTAGCATCACCCTTTGATGAGAAAGGAAACAACTTAAGAATATAGTAGTAGCGAATTTTTTCCTCACGAGCAAATAGGGTGGCTATATCATTCAGTTTAGTAAGATGTGGCACAATAGTTTCAGATTCATAACCAAGGAAAGGATCAGATTCAACCAAAGTGATTAACTCAGGATCGACAGAGAATTCATAATCCTTATCAGTAACAAAGATAGGTGAAGTAGCAAACTTAGGATCATATTTCATTCTAGCATTCAAAGATTTTTTTTCAACTTGACTAGTTGACGAAGACATGTACCTAGGGTAGGGTAATAGGCCTGACCTAGACACCCTTACCCGAGGACACTGCCCTAAGGCCAAGGACATTCAAAGGATAGCACCATCTACCGACTGAAATCACCACAGGCTGCAACCCACTCGACCAACAGTTCACCCGGATAACCCAATTCCATTCGACCGGGGTGTACTCACTCGACCACACCAGAAACCACTCGGAAGACAGAAGATCTAAGGGCACTCAGGATGGCAAGGGTCAGGCGTTCACTCCGTAGTGTTAATGATCATTTATTTGCCTTTATTGCTGGCGTTATCAGTAACGTCCTGTCTTTATAGACATTGAAACCCTTGTAACGTGGGACGGTTGGGGTCCTGGCGCACTCTATATAAGCCACCCCCTCCTCAGGCACAAGGGTTCGCACCCCCTGTAACTTCACGCATAAGTCAATCGACCGAGCCTCCGGGCACCGAGATGTAGGGCTGTTACTTCCTCCGAGAAGGGCCTGAACTCGTAAATCTTGCGTGCACAACCTCACCGTAGCTAGGATCTTGCCTTCTCATACCTACCCCTCATTCTACTGTCAGACTTAGAACCACGACACTAGTAATTTTTTAAGATCATCTCTATCCTTACAAGCAAGAAAGTCCCTAGCTACCTCTCCATCCATAACATAACCCTCAGGTATATCAGGCAATTCATATCTAGGAGAGCTAGGTCTAATAGGTGTTTCAAAGTGTTCAGTTTCAATAACTTCATCAGTTTCAGTAATCTCATCAGTTTCAGCATTCTCATTTTCTTTGGCTCTAGCAAGTTGTTCATCTAGAAATTCACCCAGTGGCACAGTTTCATCAAGCAGAGTACTAGCATCATCATAAGTACCATTCATAGCAGAAGTAGCATCATCAATTACTTGCGACATATCAGGATTAATAGCAGGTGGTGGTATCGCAAGCTTACTCAAAATAGAAGGTGAATCAAGTGTAGAGCTAGATGGCAGTTCCTTACCTCCCCTCGTCTTAGAGGGAACGATCTTGGTTCTGGTATCTTTCAGATTCTTCATAGTGATCAACAGATATAAATCCCAAGTGACTCAGCAAATAGAGCTATGCTCCCCGGCAACGGTGCCAGAAAAAGGTCTTGATAACCCACAAGTATAGGGGATCGCAACCGTTTTTTAGGGTAGAGTATTCAACCCAAATTTATTGATTCGACACAAGGGGAGCCAAAGAATATTCACAAGTATTAGCAGTTGAGTTTTCAATTCAACCACACCTAGAAGACTTAATATCTGCAACAAGGTGATCAGTAGCAAATTAGTATGATAGTAACAGTAACAGTGGTAATAGTAACAGTAGCAGTTTTGTAGTGATTGTAACAACAACAGCAGCGAAAGTAACTTAGCAAAGATCAATATGTGAAAAGCGTAGGCATTGGATCAACGATAGATAATTGTGTTGGATAATATTCATCATGTAGCAGTTATAACCTAGAGCGACACAGAACTAGCTCCAATTCATTAGTGTAATGTAGGCATGTATTCCGTATATAGTCATACATGCTTATGGAAAAGAACTTGCATGACATCTTTTGTCCTACCCTCCCATGGCAGCGGGGTCCATAAGGAAACTAAGGGATATTAAGGCCTCCTTTTAATAGAGAACCGGAACAAAGCATTAGCACTTAGTGAATACATGAACTCCTCAAACTACGGTAATCACCAGAAAAAATCCCAATTATTGTCACCATGGGGTATGCGGATCATAACTCGTAATAGGTGCGTATAACTTGCAAGATAGGATCAAGAACACAAATATATTCATGAAAACATAATAGGTTCAGATCTAAAATCATGGCACTCAGGCCCTAGTGACAAGCATTAAGCATAGCAAAGTCATAGCAACATCAATCTCAGAACATAGTGGATATTAGGGATCAAGCCCTAACAAAACTAACTCGATTACATGATAAATCTCATCACCCATCACTGTCTAGAAAGCCTACGACGAAATTACTCACTCCCGGCGGTGAGCATCATGAAATTAGCGGTGAAGGAAGGTCGATGATGACGACGGCGACGGATTCCACCCTCCAAAGCCCCGAACGGACTCCCGATCAGCCCTCCCGATGAACAACAGGAGGTGGCGGTGGCTCCGTATCATAAAACATGATGAATCCTTCTCCCTGGTTTTTTTTTCTTGGCGAATAGGTATATATGGAGTTGGAGTTAGGGTTGCCGAAGGTCCGGGGTGGCACAAGCTCTCTAGGCGCGCCCTGGGGGGTGGGCGCGCCCCCTGAGCTTATGGCTCCTGGGTGGCCCCCCTCTGGTATATTTGTTCACCAATATTTTTTATATATTCCATAAATATTCTCCATAAATTTTCAAGTCAATCCGAGAACTTTGATTTCTGCACAAAAACAACAACATGGCAATTCTGCTGAAAACAGCATTAGTCCGGGTTAGTTTCATTCAAATCATGCAAATTAGAGTCCAAAACAAGAGCAAAAGCGTTTGGAAAAGTAGATACGATGGAGACGTATCATCGTGCCATGTCATCACCTTTTTGCTAATCCAATTGTCACTTGATCAAAATTGAAGTCAAACACAAATTTAAAATAAAGTAAAAATAATATTTATTCAACAACAAAATAAAAATGTTCGTTGTGTTGCAAATATTCACTAAATAATTTTCATGAAGAAACAAACATAATTTGAATTCCCCAAATGCCCCTAGAAATATTTAAACTGGCCCAACAACACTAATATGACCGTTACAAAATAAACAAATACTTAGGCATTTGCAAATAATCCCAAAACTTGTGTGTGCTATGGTTATGATGTTTTTGAATTGTGTGCTAAGTTTCATAAGTAACAAAATTCATTTGCTTTATGAATTAATTACAAAACAAGAAAAACACTAAACAGAAAATGTAAAAAAAAGACTACTATGCACTGTAGCCCACTGCTACAGTGCAGCCCAGCCCACAACGGTTGGCCTTTTCTTCTACGTCTCAACAAAGGGGAAGGCAGAGGCCATGGCGTGGCGCCTGCGCGCACGTCCATGCCGCGACGGTCACGTGTTGGGCATCCGCCGGCACCCCCGACGTAGATAAGCACGCACCCGACCCCCAGGCCAAACCCTAGCCCCAATTCCCCCTCACACTCCCTCATGTTTGTCGATGCGGACGAAGCCGAGATCATGGTCGCCATAGCACCACCGTAGCCGCGACCACTGTGCTCTCCATGCTGCAGGGATCTGTCTAGGAGAGCCGCCATCATCGACCTCATCTTCCCCCTGCACCAAGTCGAGCGGATATGCCCCGTATGCCTAGCCATCGCCGATCTTCTCCGCCACGGTCGCCGTCGTTCGTCGCCGGTTGCCACTGCTCCGGGCCACCCCCGGCCTCCCCGACCTCGCCATCGAGCTCGTCGTGAGCTTCTTCCCCGGATCCCCCTTTCCTCACCTTGATCCGCATCGTTTGTCGTTGCTCCGCGGGCACCAGTTACCATGACCGAAGTTTCGCGCTCGCGACCCGAGCCCGGCCCCCGCGTCCGCCGAGCCCCGGCCCTGTCCCGCCGCGCCCGTGCCTCGGTGGCCCGCACGCCCACACATGCCTGCGTCCGCACTGCCCGCGGCCGCTCCTGGCCGCCGCCGTCGCCGTTAGTTGCTTCTGTTGCCGCGCTGCTACTGCTTGCTGTTGCCACTGTAGGCTGCCGACACGCGCGCGCCGCCCCCCTGCTCGCCGCCGCCTAGGGCAGCTCTGCCCCCCCCCCCCACGCCACCCGCTCTCCCGGCCGCCCACGCGGCCTGCTAGCCCTAGCCGCCGGGTCCGGCTGCTCGCCGCGCCTCGGATGGCTTTCTGCCGCTTGGGGCCTACCCAAATTATTCAGGGGCTAACCCCCTCCCCCCCACACACACACTGTTAATTAGTGCAAAAGCCCCCCTAATTAGTTTTAGGCTAAGATAACCCCCTGTTAAACTATTAGTCCTAGTTAAAAAAAGTTATAAAAAGAAAAACCCCTGGACTATGACATGAGGACCCCACACCCATGTACACTAGTCAACTCTGACTGGTCAACAATTGACCCTGGACCCCACTTGTCATCCACTAGGGCTAGGTCATAGTGGGTACAAAAAGTATTCCTATTATTTAAATATTAAAGTAAATAGATAAAAGGAAATCCTTAAATTGCAATAAAGTTTGGAAATTCATAGAACTTAAACCGTAGTTCACATGAAAATAATTTATATATGAAAATCGATTAGAAAAATATGACGAATCCGAATACGCCACCCACATACTTGTCACATGCCTCCAACACTGCAAACATGGAACCTTCCCCTCCGGTTCATCTATCCGATAAATGCCTAGAGCCGAGAAAATATTCCCAGGTATTTTCCCGCTCCGTCTGTAACACGTAGCACTGTGTTAGGTCACCCCTAGCACCGCATATTGCCATGTCATGCTTTGTGATGCATTTGATTGCTCTGTTATTTATTGTGTTCCCCCTCCGTTACTTCTTTTCTGATAGACCCCGAGACCGATGTTGATCCGGTGATCGACTACTTCACCGTCGAGGGTCCGTATCTGTCTGCAGAGCTTCCAGGCATGCAAACCCCCCTTGATCATTCCTATAATGCCCATTCCATTCTGTCTCATGCTTGCATTAGATTTTGCTACTATATTTGATTGCTCCTATTCTGATGCATAACCTGCTTTTGTAACTTACCTGCTTATCCTATCTTCTTAGTATAGGTTGGTTAGTGAACCACCAGTGGCCCCTCACCTTGCCCACTTGCCCCCGCTTGATGACCGATGACTCGATCAACATGATCGATATCCTGAGCCCGACACATCACCTCACAACCCCCTTATGTTGTACGACTCTGCAGAGCTAGTATCGAGTGCCGAGGGTGATACCTCGTATAATACTTCTGATGAGATCTTTGTAGTGTAGCTAGTCGGTCGTGGTCTACACAGGGTGATTCCTCCTTCACCACTCCCGAGAATGACTCTGTCGTGCAACACCTCAAGTGTGAACCCTTCAAGGGTGATTCCTCCAAGTTCACCTTGAAGGTTCATTGGTATAGCGAGGTGCTATACAAACGGTTTTTAACCCCTTTCTGCGACGACATTTTGAACCATCGCCAAGTGAGTGTGTGCGATAGGGGGGGTCCTTCCCACATGACCCAGAAACCGTCGGGGATAGGGAGCCTTGATGCATACAGTTGTGCCTATAAAACTATTTTTGATATCCCGAATATCCCAAACGCTTCATCCTTGCAACTCGTTTGTGCTCGCATTGCCATCGCAGTCGGTATTCTGTGGTGCTACGTTTACGATGCGCGACCCATCACAAACAGTTCATGATTATAGAACGTGCACGATAAGCAGACAATCACACACATTTACTTTTCCTCGACTGTATGTGATTCGATGTAAGAGTGCATACAGTTGTCCCTATAAAATTGTATGTGAAGCTTGAATACATCCCACACGATTCATCCGTCGTACCCGCATCGGATGAAGACCTATCGCACGCGTTCTTCTATGACCAAACGTTTGCGATGTGAACAACATCATAAACAGTCCATAATTGCCAAGCGTGTGTGATAAGGTGACTTTTGCAAACATTTAATAAGAAGGAACTGTGTGCGATGCTGTTGTTAATCGCACACGTTTTTTCTAGACTGATCGTGTGTGCAGTAGAGATTGATCGCACACGTAGTGGATCCGAGAAACGTGTCTGATCTCCATGTCTATTGCAGACGCTTCACTTTCGCAAACCATGTGCAGTGTAATCCCTAATTTAAAAATCACAGATTTTGAATTTGAAAGTAGGCAATCACTTATTTCATATCGAACCATGTTTATTACAAATATAGGTTCAACCACGAATGCATAATTCGATGCACAGGTACATATACTGAAGAACTACAGAAGCACCAAGTAAATAATGATGAACCACAGTTGTACTAAAGACTGTAAAGAGAGAGGCAAAAGACATTCTGGTTGCTAGAGAAGGTGAAGCGGAATGCCCATATTGTGCCCTCCTCCATGCGTAATGCGCACACGACTCTAGGCCAACCCCTTGTGATGGCTGCCCGTCCATCCTTCACTGTCTTCATTAGGACTTCTCAATGCTCATTGTAGTCTAGATGAAATACTTTAACCTTCATTGCGTGTCCACCAATCATGTACTTTGCGAGGTAATCTTGAGTAAACTGCTTCGGGAACCACTGCTAATGAAAAAGATTCAGATATTGTTGTCTAACAACTCATTATGGGCAGTAAAAAGAGAAGGCTGCAGAGTTTGTAGTTACCAACCTACAGCTCACTGTTGTGTTGGATAGAGCGTAAACAAATAATTTGCTTGCCACCGTTCGTACTTTTTGCTAATAATCCTTATCAGTTTCCTCTCTTGATGCTTGTTCATGAATATCTCATTGCCCCATAAGCAAAAAGGTTGGATGCGTGGATCTTTGCCAAGGGCATATGTACCTACAAGCAACAAGTCAATATTAGAAGCTAACAAGTGTCCAGGCATGGATCTATATGCACTACATTATGGAATGACGGGGGGAGTACAAGCCGAGGAATGAAACTAACCTCGGAGGAAAATGCTGGCCACTCCCATTGTTGTCCTACATAAGTAGTGGAAAGGCATGATAAGTACAACAACCTTAACATCAAACAAATATAGCAAAGGTAAACAACATCATCTCCAAATGATAGCTTGAATGTGTTGGTTTCAGCATGCTGTTAAAGCAGATATAAAATGGAAGGGAATGTTACCTACAACAGGCTTAACAGCCATCAAATATTGCAATTCAAACTGGTATTGTTGAAAATGAATATAACGTAGGTCATGCTTAAACATCACACTGGATAAATGTGTAAAACTGAAATAAAGGGCATGTGTTAACTACACCAGGCATAACTGGAACCAAATATAGCCGATCAAACTGGTATTGATGAAATCGAGCGGCACAGTTCCGACTTGCACAAAATGAACATCACATTGTGAATGACTGAAATAAACAAGGCATAAATGATCAGTATAACAACCAAATATAGCCATTGAAAACTGGACAGAGTCTCACTGCAACCAACCAAACAAGCAAATACAGATAAACAAGGCATATGCTTGAAAATTGGACAAATGCTCACTGCAACCAACCTAACAAGCAAATACAGATAAACACGGCATCTGCTTGAAAACTGGACAAATGCTCACTGCAACCAACCAACCAAATACAGATAAACAAGGCATCTGCTTGATAACTGGACAAGTGCTCACTGCAACCAACCTAACAACCAAATACAGATAAACAAGGCATAAGCTTGATAACTGGACAAATACTCACTGCAACCAACCTAACAACCAAATACAGGTAAACAAGGCATCTACTCACTATAAACAACCAAATATAGCCATTCGTGAAACTGAAGTGGACAATTCATACTTAAACATCACATAGCCCTATTGAACATTACATTCTTGCATAACTGAAATAATTAAACACGGCACAGTTAAAACACCGCATGGCAAAAGCTACTATAACAAAGGGTACGGGTTGGCAAGCTAGAAAAGGTCAGATTTGCTGATAGGATCTTGCCTCACATGTCATGGACGGGATCCTTCCAGTTGGAAGAGCACAGACCCATGGTGCGCTCTCTGATGTCACAGATGGGTTGTCCCACCTTGGAAGAACCTTTGTTGGTGCCCTCCTCGTGGTTGTGGTCAATGAGATCTGACTTGGCAATTCAGGATCCCAAGCCACCGTCATAGAACGTGTCCTTCAGAAATGACAAAATGGGCTCGATGGCGTACAAGGATCGCAAATCCTTGACCACATGGCGGAGTAGATCAACGGCTGGGTTGTCGAAGAGATCGACAGCGGTTGAACCAAAGGGGTTGGGGATGGACCACTTAACATGTGACATGGCCCGCATGAAGCCGTCGCTATCGACGAGCTTGATGTCGTAGCCTGCTTTCCCGAGATACAGTAATACTCTAGCCCACTGACGTGAAGCCTTCGGCATGGCAACATAGTTGACATCTTCGCCGGCTTTCGCGGTGAGGTGTTGCTCCGGGATCGACAGGTCGGGGCGAATGGCGGCCACCTCGCCATCGTCCGCTGGAGAGGCCATGATAAACCTCTTCTTGGCCGAACGCTCGTCGGGCTCCCCGGGATACATGGTCGGGCTTAGGCTGTGACATTCTGGAGCAGGGGATGTGGATCTGGCGGGGAGGGACACCGCAGACCTCATCTAAAAACTCAGGGGAGTGGGGCGACGGTATGGGAATCGCTGGGTAACCTGAACTTTATTATCTAAGCTAGGAGGAACGGGCAGACCGGCAGGGGTTGGCGGCGGCGGCGAGCTAGGGTTCAAGGGGGGAGGGGCGGGTGGGGGGACTGTGGAGGGGGGCGGGGTGGTGTTTGAGGATACGCCACGGCTACTGATAAATTTAGTAATGGTGGGTGGAGATGGTGGTGGACGAGGGAGGGCGACGGTTCAAATGCCTCGGCTACTGCAACTTTACAATAAAGTCGTTGCTGGAGGAGTGGGGGCGACGGTTGAAGTACCACGGCTACTAAAGTTTGGGTAAAGGAATTGATGTGGGGCGGGAGCACCCAAGATCACACACTGTCCAATAAGAATATGCGTGTATGATAATAGGGAAAAGCGGCAGAACCGCCAATTTTTGCAATGCTCAAGGCGGGTAGTTTGTTTTTAGATTTCTAGCTAGCTGGTCTATCGCACATGGTTCGTCCTAATTTTCAGACGCAGACATGGAATTCAATCTAAATAAACTACCCGCCTTTAGCTTCCGCAGATGGTGATTTTACAGCGCACTAGCATCGCACACGGTTAAGCCAGTACCTCCACCTTTGCTCGCGCTTGCGCGGTCGTGGTGATTCACAGCGCACTTGCATCGCACACGGTTAAACCACTACCTCCACCCCTGCTCGCGCTTGCGCAGTTGTGGTGATTTCACAGCCCACTAGCATCACACACGGTTAATCCACTACCTACACCCTTGATCGCGCTTGCGCAGTCGTGGTGATTTCACAGCGCACTTGCATCGCACACAGTTAAGCCAGTACACCCGTGTCCATTGAGCGTCATCCGAGTCTTTGTAGCAAAAAAACATCAGAGACGGTTAGAAGACAGCCACACCAGCATGTGGCCTAAATATATATGAGTTAAAAGGGTGGTATGTGATGTTCAAAATTCCAATGAACAACTTTGACCGCGCGGGCCCACGGTTGGGCGCGTCGTCAAAGATCGATGAGAGGGGCCAGAAGTCAAGAACCACCTAGAAGTGGCCAAATATATGTAGGAATATAGGGTGTGATGTTTAAAACTTCAAATACACAATGCACAACTTTGGTGGCACCTGCCTCGCAAACCTGAAATCACCCTTGGATATATCTATAATGACATAATGTCGTAGCTACCTAGCTAGGGTGCTTGACCCACCTCCCACTTCGTGTCGGCGGGGCGGATGCACGTAATGATACTTTGGTCATACATGCATGCCGCCATGACCTACCATAAGACGGACCAGTGAATCTATAGCTTGGTCAAACGACAACTGTTGTTGTCGATAAAAAATGTATAGAATATATATAAACCGCTTGGGCCAATAGATTGAACCATCATCAAAAATCGCACGAGAGGGACCACAAAACCAGCACCGCCTGCATGCGGCCCAAAATGATGTATGTTGGAAGGGGTGATGTGTGTTTTAAATATCAAATAATGTACAATTTAGATGTGACGCCTGCCTCTCGATATAGACAATAACCATGAAAGCCAGGTAATTAAGGACGAGATACGCAGGGTACGGTGTCGGTCGAACCCACCAATCCGAGCGTGTGGGAGGGAATCCTGACAACGCATGAGCTTGAACTATGGTTGAACGACATGTGACGGTGACCGGCCCTAACACGAACTAGGAGGAATCCATTCATGGCCAACACATACCCCTCGTTATCGGTCAAAGGGATGATATATATACACTCGGGGAGCCCATAGATTTGTGTTTCATCACAAAAAACCGCACAAGGGAGACGTGGTCGATCAGAAGACCCCCTATACACTGCATGCAGCCCTAAAATATGTATGGGTGGTGTGTGATGTGTTCAAATCCCCAATGCACAACTTTGATGGGGCACCAACTACATTACAAACTGAACACCGTACCCGACCCCAAGCCAGGTTCAATACGTATGATGTCAGTTCCCCAACTTCGAGGCGGGGGGGGTGCCGTCCAACGCATGCGCTCAAACTTTATTTGGTCTAACATGGCACACATAGCAATAGGAAACCATCATGGTCAAACCCTTCTCGTATGTTTGGTCAAAGGGATAGATTGTGGGGATAATTGGTTTTATACCCTTAGTTGTGTCCCCCTCGCTAGGATTGCCCCTAGTTTATGGAAACACGTGGTCTTGCCCAACTCACTTTGGTGTCTTGTGCTTTTACCCTTTGACCGTTTGACCATCACTTTGAAAACTTCATAACTAATTCATACTAAATCATAAAAATGAAATAAGATACCAAAATGTTCGAAAAAACATCACCTGTATGTCAATGTCACTTGCATTCATGACAAAAGTGTTGGTAAGTGCCCATCCAAGTTTTAGCCCTTATCATAAAACCATGAACAGTAAAGTCTAAAAAATTCAAAAAAATCAAAAAAAAGTTGGTGGCAAAGAATGACAAATGTTTTAAGTGCTTGCCAAGTTTCATCAGGGAATGACATTCGTGGAAGTCGTGGCAAAAAAAAACAGATTGTTTTTTTTTTGCCACGACTTCCACGAATGTCATTCCCTGATGAAACTTGGCAAGCTCTAAAAACATTTGTCATTTTTTGCCACCAACTTTTTTTTTAATTTTTTAGACTTTATTGTTCATGGTTTTATGATAAGATCTAAAACTTGGATGGGCACTTACCAACACTTTTCTCATGAATGCAAGTGACATTGACATACAGGTGATGTTTTTTCGAACATTTTGGTATCTTTTTTGCATTTTTCTGATTTAGTATGAATTAGTTATGAAGTTTTCAAAGTGACGGTCAAACGGTCAAAGGGCAAAAGCACAAGACGCCAAAGTGGATTGGGCAAGACCACGTGTTTTCAGAAACTAGGGGCAATCCTGACGAGGGGTACACAACTAAGGGTATAAAACCAATTATCCCTAGATTGTGTGGGCCCCCCTTGTTATCGATCAAGGATGACATATATAGACCTCAGGGAGCCCACAGATATGTGCGGCGTCTATAAACCGCACAAGGGAGATGTGCTCGATCAGAACACCCGACCCCTATACCCTGCATGCGGCCCGAAAAAAATGTATGGGTCTGGTGTGTGATTTGTTCAAATCCCGAAAACCCAACTTTGATGGGGCACCAACTACATCAGTAACATTACAAACTGAACATCGTACCCCCCAGCCAGGTTAAAGACGTACGATGTCGGTTCCGCAACTTCGAGGCGGGTAGGGGGTGTCGTCCAACGCATGTGCTGAAACTTGATTTGCTCTAACATAGCACACGGAGCAAAGAGGAAACCCTTCTCATGCGTTGGGTCAAAGGGATAATTTGTGTGGGCCTACAGATGTCGTTCATTCTTTGATTTTTTAGAACAAAAAATAACCAATAAAAAAACATATTCTACAAATCAGCAAAACAAGGATCCCAAGGTTTATATAATTGTCATGACAGGTCATTATAGAGACATTTAGATGATAAATGTCTATAATGACCATATCATGGCGCTTTAATGAAGCTTGAGAAAGGCAACTTCCCACCGGATCACCCATCCTTATACTACTCCAGCCCCAGCACGCTTAACTTCTGCGTTCTATTCAACTAGGTTAGCGGATGGGAAGCCGCCCTTGCTGATAAGAATTGCCTCCTCGCCTTTAAGGCGTTTCATGCTGGTCACCCTATGGGACCTACTCCCTACCATCACACACGTTTTTGCTTTTAGAAACTGTGTGCAATATTTACATGGCTGGTGTGTCGTCGCCTAGCCTTCTATGAGCACTAACACTAGCAGCGGGAAATAGATGGGAGAAGAGGCGGGAAACTGATGGGAGGATTGGCGGGAAACGGTAGCGTGTTTGGATATATAACAACATTATTATGGAAAACTTAGTAGAGAAGGAAGCGTGAGCTAGCACGACGCATGCGCACAGTGCTTACCCACGGGTAACAGACGATTGACCAGAACTGCTTTAAATATTCAGGGTTCGTTTGGCCTTTTTTATACATTATAATTAAGTTTTATAAGCATTAATTTAATGTGCATAATTCAAATTAGTGCACCAAAATGGCTACAAAAATCATACATGTGTACTTGGATGCATGTTTAGGTCCCATGCAAAGAATGAGAATGAATTACAACTGTCTCGGTGTCTGGCTCGGCCTCGGACATTGAGAATCTCGGTTTTTAAATCCTCGTAAATCCAAAACTCACCCAAAAATCGTGAAACTTGGCATGGTGTCACGACATGGTGCATATATATATGTTGTGGAAAAAAAATTGGGGCAAGTTTTATTACAAGCCTCTTACAAACCGGAGCTTCTCTCAAGAAGCCTCGTGGTTCCGATAGGTAAACGTGCCCCCCTTGTGGGCGAAACGATAATCACTGCCTCTTTTCGCCTTGTATTTTTTTTTCTATAGACGACATGGAACGACAGGATATTCGTGCTGAAATTTAAAATTATTCAGGGTTCGTTTGGCCATTTTATACATTAATTGAGTTTCCTAGGCATTTAATGTCCATAATTCAAATCTGAACTACAAATATATGCTCCAGTTCAACAAAATGACTAGAAAAATCATACATGTGTCCTTGGGTGCATGTTTAGGTCCCATGCAAGGAATGGGAATGAATTACAACCGTACCGGCGTCCTGGCTCGTCCTCAAACATTTGGAATCTCGGTTTTTAAATCCCCGTAAATCCAAAACTCACCAGAAAGTCATGAAAGTTGGCATGGTGTCACGAAATGGCACATATATGTCATGGTAAAAACATTGTCCAATTTGGGCCAAGCTTTAATACAAACCTCTTACAAACCGGAGCCTCTCACAAGAACCCCTCGTGGTTTCGATGGGGAAATGTGTCCCCTTGTGGGCGAAACGATAATTGCCCCCTCTTCTAGCCTTGTATTTTCTTCTACATGCAACATGTAACAACGGGAGATTCACGCTGAACTTTGAAATTATTCAGGGTTTGTTTGACCTTTTTTATTCATTAATTGAGTTTTCTAGGCATTTAATGTCCATAATTCAAATCCGAACTACAAATACATGCTCCAGTGCACCAACATGGCTAGAAAAATCATACATGTGTCCTTGGGGTGCATGTTTAGGTCCCATGGAAGGAATGGGAATGAATTCAACCGTCTCGACATCCTGACTCGGCCTCAAACATTGTGAATCTCGGTTTTTAAATCTCCGTAAATCCAAAACTCACCAGAAAATCATGAAACTTGGCATGGTGTCACGACATGGCACATATATGTCATGGTAAAAAAATTATCCAATCTGGACCAAGCTATATTACAAGCCTCTTACAAACTGAAGCTTCTCACAACCCTCGTGGTTTCGGTAGGGAAACATGCCCCTCTTGTGGGCGAAACGATAATTGCTGCCTCTTCTCGCCTTGTATTTTGTTTAGGCAACATAGAATAACAGGAGTGTCATGCTGAAATTTGAAATTGTTCAGGGTTCATTTGGCCATTTTATATATTAATTTAGTTTTCTAGGCATTTAATGTAGTCCATAATTCAAATTTGAACTACAAGCACATGCTCCAGTGAAGCAAAATGGGTGGAAAATCGTACATGTGTTATTGGGTGCATGTTTAGGTCTCATTGAAGGAATGGGAATGAATTAGAAACATCTCGTCGTCCTGAAACATTGAGAATCTCATTTTTTAAATCCCAGTAAATCGAAAAATCACCCAAAAAACATGAAACTTGGCATGGTTTCATGACATGGCACATATATGCCGTGGTAAAAAAACGTCAAGTTTGAGACAAGGCGCACACATTAATAGCCAACGAAGTCCTTTTGAAACAAATAGCTAACACGTTAATATCGCAAACGGTTGTATTATATGAACCATGTGTGTTCCCGTAACCATTTAAGGGCGGCAACGCGTCCCTCTTTTCTTATGGGATAGTACTACCACGGTGGCGTGCATGCAACTGTTTGATTAGACGAGACGAGCGCGAGAAGTCCGCAGTGTAGGCTCGACGGGACGCGTGTGAGCAGTCCGCCGTGCAGGCTCGACGGGACGCATGGGACCTGTCCACCTCGCAGGCTCGAGGGGACACGTGCGAGCAGCAAGGCCACCCATGCTCACCGGGAAGCGAGCTCTTTGACCTCCATCCACCAGCCGCCCGCCTCGCTCACAATTTCTCCATTAATGGTGGTCGAGCCACTGTTTAACACGCGGTTAATTAGAATGGACGGAGGGTGTTTGCTTGTGATCCCATGGCCCCGCTCAACGTTAGCATTTGCTTTGTTCGTGTTTTCAACTCGTATTCCGGATAATTTAAAATGCCACATAGGGCAACGGATAATATGACGACAAATAAAATGGCAACGAATAATACGACGACAAATTTACAATGGCGCGGATAATAATTGTCTTACATATTCCGGATAATTTAAAATGCCACATGTGGCAAAGCCCGAAAGACACGGGGGCAAGAGAAGAAGGAAATCGCAGAAAACGATATGTGTCGCTACTATCTCTACTCCTCGATGGATCACCAGGCGACTACATCCTCCAGCTCCTTCTTCAATTCCTCACGACTTTGCTTGACAGCAGCCACAAATTCCTCCACCTCCTACTCGCGCTCGATCCGGAGCTTCCTCAAGTCACCCATCAGTTCCTCGACGACCGCTTTCAGCGTCATCCCCGAGGCCCTGCTCTACTCATGTAGCTTCTTCCAGCCGACGGCCTCCTCCTCCGTCTCGGCGTGCGCCTTGAGGAGCTTCGCATTGTCACCCATGAGTTGCTCGACGAGGCCGGTCGCCTTCTCAACCGAGGCATCGCTAATCTCAAGCAGCTTCATCAAGCCGTCGACCAGCTCCTGGTGCTTCATTAGGCCAGCGAGAATGTCGTTGTCACTGGCCAAGGACTTCAGGAACGCCAGCTCGTCGCGATCGCCGACGCGGCGAGTGCACTTGTGAGAGCCCTCACGTGCCGGTGAGAGCTTGTTCAAGGGCTCCATGGCGTGCTAGGACATCTCTGCTATGGCTGCCGCGTAGCGGCGGGACCTCTCTAGTGCTTCCGCGGCCTTGGTCTTTGCTCCCTGGTTATATGTCCACCCGAAACTCCTCCTACCGGTCATGGCGGAATGACTTGACAGGAAATACCTGTTTTGTGGGTGATGAGGAGAGGAACTATGAAGTAATTTTCGAGTGGTAGTTTTTATAGCCCGGTGCTAAGTGTGAATACATTTAGGTTTGATCGGTGTGAACAGATTTGCAATTACTTATTGCGTTGTAATCTGGAATGTGACGAGAAACAAGGTCAAAATTTATTGATGGTTCTGTGCTCGAAGCCCATTTCTGTTGTTCTGGCTCATCGCAAACAGTTCTTATGGATCAACCGTATGCCACGCATCGAAACCCCGAAACGGTCCCTGGATGGCGTACGTGAGCCCGCATTCTCGGATGTACGTGTACGTGTCTGCCCACCATCACACACGGTCAAGATATCACCATCGTGTCTGATGGATGCGCCGTCGCGCCTCCCACGGGGTGCCAGAAGGTTGACCAGAATTGCAATATGCAGGTGTGGTTGCTCGCCGTTGAGGCGGCCGCGGCGCGCTCTGCTCGTCGTTGAGGCGGCCGCGGCGCGCTCTGCACGCATCCGTGCATGCGTTTTTCTCGCCATTGAGGCGGCCGCGGCGCGCTCCGCTCTGGCGTCCCTACGCGCTCTGCTCGCCGCTGAGGCAAATTTACAATGGCAATGGTTAATAATTGTCTTACATATTCAGGATAATTTAAAATGCCACATGCGGCAATGCCCAAAACACTCACGACCTACATATGCATACAATTATAATAAAATATAGGCTAAAAGGCTGAGCTGGCGGCCTTCCGATGACGGTCTTCTCGGACTCCATGATCAGCATAGCACCCTTGCGGTCGTTCATTACAAGTGTCCCGACCCGCCTCTGCCTACGGAGCTGTTGGCGCTGGGAGACTCTTGGGGCTGCTGGGCCTCTTCCAGAAGAGCTTGACAGCGTGCAATCGCACGCATGATATCTCCGCGGAACCGCTCCATTTCCATGTCTCTGGCCTGGTAGCAAATTTCGTCCATCACCTGCATCCTGAAGATACCACGTTGGCGATGTTCTACTTCATTGGGGACGTCAACTCCGCCAAGGATGCGCTCGAGCCTGGCCACCACATCGTCGGGATCGAGGTTGACCCTACCGCCACCGACAATGATGAAGCCGCAGGCTGGATGTCTCTTAACTGAATCGCAGAGGTCCTCTGTCCATTCCTTGCGGGGCATCAGGATCTCAATGAGCACTGGTGACGGCGGCTCTTCGGGTGGGTCGTCGATCATGCCGCCGAGCAGCTCTGGATCTTTTGCATGGTGGATGGCAAACTGCTCATCACACTTCCTCTGCAATACGTCGATTGTGCGCCCAAGGACTGTCACGCCGATATCGCTGCTGATGGGCCATGGTGCCTGCACCGGCCGATGAAGCTCTTGCTCCCCGACCTGCTCCTTCTTGTTCTCCTCGCCGAAGATGTAACGCAGGTAGGGGTCGACGTCGAAGCTTTGGTCGTTGCCTGGCATGCTTGGAATAACTAATGGTAGATGGGTGAGGACTGGATCTGTGCACAGTGTCGCGACGGTGCGTTGCCGCCTGGGTTATATCCTATATGCAGCAAGCCATTAGCTGGTGGCGGAAAACCGATGAGGGAAGAGGCGGGGATTTTACAATTCACCCATGTGGAGCGCGGGAAGCATTCGCTGGAGTGCGGAAGCCTTCCCTGGAGCGCGGGAAGACTAAGTGGAGCACACAACCCGAATACCGTATGCGGTGTCACGTGTTATCTATCACACACGTGTTAAGATAAGGAAACATATGTGTAACTTACTAATCATCACACACGAGTACTCGCAGACGCATCATGTGCGATACTCCTAGCCACCGCAAGCAACTAGTTTGCATTTTTCAAAGTTTTTTGTATACACAGAATCGCACACGAATTAACTGTAGTAACCATCTGTGTTATAATTTCTCATCGCAAATAGTTCATCCGAGTGGGCTGTTTGCTGCGTATCACACACATCTTGTTTACACGAATCGTTTCTGTTCTTTTGGCTCGTCGCAAATAGTTCATCTATGTGAACTGTATGCCGCATATCACACACATCTTGTTAAGTTGAACCATTTCTGTTGTGTTCCCTAATCGAAAACAGTTCGTCCGAGTGAACCGTATGCTGTATATCACACACACCTTGATCTGGCTAACCATTTCTGTTGCATTCCCTAATAGCAAACAGTTCATTGGAGCGAACTGTATGTCGTATATTGCACACACCTTGATATGGCTGCCCGTTTCTGTTGTTCTGTCTCATTGCAAATAGTTCTTATGGATCAACCGTATGCCCCGCATCGCACACGCAACTAAAATCTGAATCGTGTTTGATGTATCCTTCATCGCAAATGTTTTGCATCTTTTTTGACGGGTTTTTTACATCACCATTTGCGATTAATGCATCGCACACAGTTTCGTCAAAGGGTCTCTGATCGTAGTGTCGCGTTAGCAGCATCCCGCAGTAGTGGTTGCATCAAGTGGAATCCATCAAGGGTGATTCCTCGGATTCCCCCTTGGTGTTATGGACCATCAAGTGGAAATTCATCGAGGGTGATTCCTCGGATTCCCCCTTTGATGTTATAAACACACGATTACTTTGACTTTACCCCCAGAACCATGTTGAAGTCGGGTCGGCCCCGAGGGGTACCCACGAGAGAAATGTGAAGTCGGGTTGAACATGAGGGTACCCGCGAGAGGAATGTGAAGTTGGGTTGACCGTGAGGGTACCCACGAGTGATGTGGAGTCGGGTTGACCTGGAGGGTACCCGCGAGATTTCTACGCGGCACGACCGGGAATTCTTAGCCCTTGCCGTAAGTCCATGAGACGGGGTGACGAGACCACATATCATGGATCATTGATCGTTACCGCGCGCTCCCAAGACACTAACGGTTTGGATATGTGATCCGAGTAGGCCTCTGGCCTTTTCACACTAACCACCACACGGGAATAAGTATGGGCACTCTGCGTCGTACGATTCTTCTAAAAACTCACTAACGTCAGCGACTGAGCGGCGCGCGTCAGGTTGGACTGGTTATGCCTGCACTTGTATAAGGGGGCTAGGTCTGCTCGCCGGCTACGTACGCAACTTGCATGAGTGCAAAGGGCGATGGGCCCAAGACCCCTGCGCGCTTAGGATGTAGACCGGCATGCTGGCCTCTCTGTTGAGCCAAGGTAGGACTACGGCGTGTTGATCAGCCGAGGCCGGTCATGACCTGATGGTGTGTCCGGCCGGAGTTGATCGAGCGTGTTGGGTAAGTTGGTGCACCCCTGCAGGGAAGTATATCTATTCGAATAGCCATGTCCACGGTAATGGACGCTCGGAGTTGTATCTCGACCGATACAACTAGAACTGGATACTAAAGATGTGAAAATGGATATGATGGCTCCGGGATTGCTTTCTCGCTGGGAGTCGAGGAAGGATCTCTGAGCGTTGATACTACAACATACTTACTACTATTATGTTATGTTACTCTTATCTCTTCTGATGCTGCAAGATGCTGCAAGCTGCTAGTCTTTGATAGGCGAGGCCTTTCCTTCTATTCTGGCATTTCTGCACTTCAATCCAAAGATACAGCCCCATTCCTTTGACACTGATGCATATTTAGCATATATATGATGTAAGTCTTGCGAGTACTTCAGATGAGTACTCACGGTTGCTTTGCTACCTCTTTTTCCCCCATACCCGATTGCCGCGATCAGATGATGGATCCCAGAAGCCAGACGCCACCACCGATGACTACTACTACCCCGAGGGTGCCTACTACTATGTGGAGGCCGCCGACGACCAGGAGTAGTTAGGAGGATCTCAGGCAGGAGGCCTGCGCCTTTTCGATCTAGATGTCGTTGTTTTGCTCAGCCTTCTTAAGGCAAACTTGTTTTCTTATGTCTGTACTCAGATATTGTTGCTTCCGCTGACTCTTGTGTATTCGAGATGATGTATTCTAGCCCTCGAGGCCCCTAGCTTGTAATATAAAGCTTGTACTATTTTATTTGTGTCTAGAGTTGTGTTGTGATATCTTCCCGTGAGTCTCTAATCTTGATCGTGTGCATTTGCGTGTATGGTTAGTGCATGATTGAGATGGGGCGTCACACCCTGGCAGGCCTCTGAAGCCCATCTTCTGCTATAAGGTGCCATTTGACCTAGAAAAAAAATCAGAAGGAAGGTTTCGGGACGAAGCGCTGCCTTCTCAAGGCGGAACCTGGGCAGAAGCACTTTTGCTCTCCGGCGGAGCGATTCCGCCGGGGAAACTTCCCTCCGGGAGGGGGAAATCGAAGCCATTGTCATCACCAACGGTCCTTTCATCGTGGGAGGACCAATCTTCATCAACATCTTCACCAGCACCATCTCATCTCAAACCCTAGTTCATCTCTTGTATTCAATCTTTGTCTCAAAACCTCATATTGGTACCTGTGGGTTGCTAGTAGTGTTGATATGTTCAGATCCTTAATCATATTCAATCCCCCTCTGATCTTGAACATGAATATGATTTGTGAGTAGTTACTTTTGTTCTTGAGGACATGGGAGAAGTCCGGTTATAAGTAATCATGTGAATTTGGTATTCGTTCGATATTTTGATGATATGTATGTTGTTGCTTCCTTTAGTGGTGTCATGTGAACATCGACTACATGACACTTGACCATCTTTGGGCCTAAGGGAAGGCATTGTGGAGTAGTAATTAGATGATGGGTTGCTAGAGTGACAGAAGCCTAAACCCTAGTTTATGAGTTATTCCGTAAGGGGCTGATTTGGATCCATATGTTTCATGCTATGGTTAGATTTATCTTAATTCTTCTTCCGTAGTTGCGGATGCTTGTGAGAGGGGGTAATCATAAGTGGGAGGCTTGTTCAAGTAAGAACAACACCCAAGCACCGGTCCACCCACATATCAAATTATCAAAGTAACAAACGTGAATCAAACAAACATGATGAAAGTGACTAGATGAATTCCCATGTGTCCTCAAGAACGATTTGCTTGCTATAGGAGAAAGTTCCGGCATGTCCTTTACTATAAAAAGGATTGGGCTATCTTGCTGCACCTTTGTTACACTTGCTACTTGTTGCTCATTACAAATTATCTTGCTATCAAACTATCTGTTACTGATAATTTCAGTGCTTGCAGAAAATACCTTGCTGAAAACCGCTTGTCATTTCCTTCTGCTCCTCGTTGGGTTCGACACTCTTACTTATCGAAAGGACTACGATTGATCCCCTGTACTTGTGGGTCATCACTGGTTAAAAAAACCCGACTAAGATGGGCGCCTCAAACAGGCCTCAAACACCCGGGCTGACCGGCACCCCTCATATCCAACCCAAATATGGGGAGGACATGTGGATGCCCGGGTGCGTCCGCTACGTCGGACCCGACAGGCCTACTACACCACAAATTGCACCAAATCCACCCCTCGACCTATCGTATCCATTTGCTCTCTCCTTTCTTCTTCCTCCTCCACGTCGTACGTCTCGCAGCTCCGCCGCCACCCTTGCTCCGCAGCCGTTCTGAGCCTCAGTGCTGCCAGCACCGGCACAACAGTCCTCCCTCCCGTGCTTGCCGCCACAGACATCATCGCTAGCCCGGACGCTCTATGTGTTCGATAGAATGTCCGACCCATTTTTTTTCTGATTTATTTGTAGGGAAATCGATGAATTTCGATGCTTCGTCAGACGAGGAGTATGGACCGACGGAGCTTGATAAAATGATCTTGTGGAGCACGCACAACCACTCAATGATCTTGTGGAGCATATGTGGACCCACAATGGAAACCAAAGAGCTAATGCTTGATTTGTGCACTTAAAATTAAGTTTATGTAAGAACTATGTATTTTTTGGACAAACACTTTATTATTTACGTGCTACATTGGCGTGTATGATGGACGCGCATGGATTTGCATGTATTTGATAGTCCGGATTCGAGGTGTGTGGATGTCGGGCATGGTATATGTGGAGCCGTCCGGCTGCGTCCGCAGACGTATAGGGGGGCGGATTTTCCAAGCCCGGCTGTAGATGCTCTTAGGGCAACTCTAACCGATCGCCTATAACCGGTTACAGAAGTAAAAATTCAGTTTTACTTCTCTAACCGACACCTAGTCGATCCCCAATAGCCGTTAGCGAAGGATAAATTATCCTCAGCCGCGCAGCCCGCCCCTATTTTTACTCCACCGCTCAGGATTGGAGGAAAAAATCTCCTCCCCTCCGCTGCCTTCCCGCCCCCACTCCCGTGCCGCATCTACGCCGACGCCGTCCTTCCCACTCACGCTGGCCACCGACAGCCACCGCGGACGCTTTGTAGGCTCCGCCGCTGTCCTTGACCACCCGGATTTGTGCCTCTCTCGCCCCAGCGTCAGCACACAACCGTTAGATCTGCGGCTACGGCTGCCACCGCCGCCAGATCTGACGCATTCGGCCGCCAGCGACTACGCCTTTGCCATGGATTGGCCAGGCACCGGACCGCACAGCCCCGTCAACGCCTTCGCGCCGCATGCAGGTACTGACTCTGCCTCTAGCCGCTCGGATCTCTCCCGTCAGCGGTTCGCCGGCAAAGACAAATGGCCGTCACCCGGGTATGGCGATGGTCCAGCGGCTCGTTGGCTCCCCGTTGCCAGTCATAAAGTGCGACGACTTCCTGCGGCAGGTGGTGTGCCGAGTTTCCACCACGCCACAACATCCCGGATGGGTGTTCTTCAAGTGCAAAAAAGATCGGGTATGTGCTTTTTTTTATTCGGTTGTTCACCGGATTTGACGCAATTTCGATAGCTCATTGTTTGCTCAAATTTCTGTGTAGGATGAATGCAAGTTTTGGCATTGGGAAGAAGATTACATCGACCTATTGATAGAATGAAATTTGATAGATGCCTGCGCACTCGTTGCTAGAATAGAGGTTAGAGATGAGACTAAATACGAAGCAACGTCCAATTTGTCGGAATCGAAGAAGAAAAAAGTGTGCAAGGTCGTGAAGCCAACAGAGCGAATCAACGATGAAGACATAGAGAAAACATTAATCCAACTAGTGGGAGTAGTTATGGAAGTTGGGTATCTTTTAAAGTGTTTAATTATGGTTCCTTTTTTTCTTGTTCTCGTAGCGAAAAATTGGTGAATTATGTACTCCAATGTATCAAAATGTCGTTGAATGAAATAAATAAGTAATGAAATGTGTTTCGGTGGCCGAAAATGAAATGCAAATGAAAAAAATATTTACTCCGTTATACATAGAGGATCGACTAGGTCCGGCGAAAATTTAGTGAAGTAAATACATTCCACTGAAGGTTTAATCCGTTGGATCCTCGTTATATATATACATAGGGGATCGATTAGAGTTGTCATTTGGACATTTCTAACCGATCCCTTATCCGGCCATAAAAGAGTATATTTAAGTTTTTATCCTCTAAGTTGCACCTAGCCGATCCCGTATACCGGTTATTGGAGCAAAAAAATTACTCCATCCCTTTTCATCCGAGTATATTTACTCCGGCTCGCGGCGGTCGAGTAAAATTCTCTCCCTCTCTCTTCCTCTCCTCTGCCTCCTCTTCTTCCCCTGCCCCGTCGCCGGCGCGTCCCCCGCCCCGATCCGCCCCTTCTCCTCCCAATGGCCGGGCGCGGGGCCGGAGGTCCCCTCCACCGATCCGCAGTGCGAATCCGCACCGTGAGGCCCGCGGGTCGTAGTTTGCCACTTTTCACCCGATCCGCCCGTCGCCGCACCCCTCACTCGATACGAGGACTTCCTCGAGCTTCCTCCATCGCGGCCACCGACAAGGACCTACCTTGGCGTCCGACAGTGGTAGTGGGTGATGTGGGTGGCGGAAATCACCGACCAGGAGACCCACCAACGCTGGTGGATCTAGTCGTTCCACACGGCCGAGCTCGCAACCATGGAGTACGACCCGCGGCAGGTGAACTACCACAACGCTGCCGCCTGGCTGAACTTCCTGTTCGGGACGGTGCCGGTCCACCTCGTCCCGCTGGAGCCGGGGCTGGTGAGCGCTCAGATGGTGCGGGAGGACCGAGAGGCGCGGGAGCGCCTCGAGGCCGAGGCCGCCGCCGAGGCCTACATGGATGACCTCCGCCGGCAGCACCCGGAGCTCGTGGAGGCAGAGCGGGCGATATTCGCCGTCAATGGCAGCGAAGTCATCGTCATCTCCGACGGGGAGGAGGGCGGCAAGAAGGGTGGCGAGGAGGAGGAGATCGACGTCAAGGAGTGGCAGAGTGTCATCTCCAACGACGACGATGATGACACCGGCCCGGACCCAGCTCGCACCGAGGGTGGCCTCGCCAGGAAGGACTAGCTCGCCCTCCGCTTGGTCGAATTTGAGTGTAGTTTAGTTTAAGTTTAAATTTATGTTGAACTTATGTTTGATTTAGGTTGTCAAGACTATCTATGTTGAACTTCTGTTTAAATGCATGCAATTTTGGTTGAAATTAGATTGAATTTATGCAAATTTATGTTTTGCTCCGCTAAATTTAAGGGATCGGCTAGAACCAATCAAAATTTAGTGGAGCATAAATACTCCACTAAGGTTTACTAGGCTGGATACTCCGCTATTTTTCAGAGGGCCGGTTAGAAATACCCTTAGAGCATCTCTAGCAGATCCCGCAAGCCGCCGTCGTGGAAAAATCGTTTAACGTATCCCGTAAACGATTTTTGCAGGACGTCGGACGCGCTGCAAGAACACATACCGCATAGCGGTCCCACATATGACACAAATTTAAACCAACTACTTCGTGCTAAAAACATCTCGTCGGAGTTCATCAAACCAACATAGCATAGCATACGGGAGTTCATCACCCATAGCATTGGGGAGTTTTTAGTACAAACCATAATTAAACATAGCATAGGGGAACCGAAACATAGCATAGGGGATCTACTCGTCGCCGGAGTCCTCGCCGGAGCCATTGTCGCGCGTGTCGCCTCCACCACGCACCCGAAGCCCCTGCCCCCGCGACGACCGAAACCGTCGCCGCCGCCACGCCCTGCACCCGCGGTAGACATCGCCGGAGAGATTGGGTAGCCGGATGCGCCGGAAATGGTTGTCGGAGGGGAATTGGTTTCTCACCGGAGGGAGGAGGTTCGCGGCGGAGGAGGGTTCAGGGTATGTAGGACGGGAACCCTAAAAAGCGTCGGCGCCTGAATATATAGCGAAAACGAGGACGGTTTATGGGCCTTCTCTGAAATTTTTACGGGCCGGGCCCTTTTTGGCGGTCTGTTCAGGCGGAGTACGTTTATTGGAAGAACTTTTGGGTAACGGCGCGGGCGCGTCTACGCTCCCTCCATCCGCTCGGTTCAGTTTCCCGCCGTGTCTCCCTCGCGCCACTCTACCACGAAAACACAAACCGCTTACTGCGAGTCTAGGGTTCTTCTGCTCCGCCCCAAATCGCCGCAATCCCTCCCGCTCTCTTCTCCGTCATACAGTTCTTGGATCGCATGGCGACCAGCGACGAACTCGCCCAGATCGACATCTCCACGGAGGTACGCCATACCCTGCTCCTGCCCGTTTCCCAGTTCGACCTCCGCACGCAAGGTGTTCGACGTTTTTATCCGCCCAAACCGGGCCCTGCAGGAGAAGGACAAGCTGGTGGCCGAGGTAATGCGCTACGCGCTCTTCAAGACGCACCAGAACTCCGGCTGCCCCATCAAGCGGGAGGAGCTCACCCAAATCATCACCAAGAACTACCGCCAGCGAGCGCTCCCTGCGCTCGTCATCAAGGAAGCTGGGGACAGGCTTGCCGCGACCTTCGGCTATGAGATGAGGGAGCTCCAGAGGACCCGCGCCACGTCCACCCGCTCCGGACGCCCCTCCTCCCAGCAGCCCAGTAAGCTCGCTTTTCTTCTTCTTTAGATCTTGCAATGAAGTCGCCCACACGGCAGCCTGGATCTTTGCTGATGATGTAGTAAGGTAGAAATTGGTTGAACTTAAGAATGACCTGCGATGAATTGAGCTGTGTTTAGGTAATCAGGATGCGAAGAGCTACGTCCTGGTAAGTAAGCTGGACCCTGAGGTGTACAGCAAGTATGTCGAGGATAAGGAGCGTGCCCATGTGTCTGGGTTTGCTTTTGTTGTCATAAGCATTGTTCATGTCGCTGGTGGCAAGATCTCTGAAGGTAGGGATTGCTGGTTCTTTTTCCGACAGTAGTCAGGAGGTTTTATCGTTTGATAGTACTGATTTTTGACAAACACGTTTCAGAGGACCTTTGGCGTCAGCTGAAACGGCTGGGCTTAAATGAGACTGATGAGAACCACCCTGTTCTTGGCAACAATAAGCAGGCGCTTGAACTACTAGTGCAACAAAGGTTGCTGGTACTTTCAGGGTGTGCTGCAGAGTGTGTATTTCATTGGCAACTCTTGTTTTTTTTTTGACTTGGTATCTTTGCCCAGGTACTTGCTGAAGGAGAAGATTGCTGGTCCAGAAGGCCATTCCATGGTTTATGAGCTTGCAGAGAGGGCATTGGATGAATCCATCAGCTCGAAGCTTAAAGAATACATTTCACAGGTATGTAAAAGCATCAACCACAATTTCCGAAAAATAAGGCATCAACCTGTATGTACAGTAAATTAGAAAGAGCCGAACTTTTGCTTGGTTGCCCAGCAGAGTAGAAACACTAATTTGTGAAACTATTTTCACTTTAACCTGTAGAGGGCATACTATCCTCTCAAAATAATCGTTAGGCTTTAATCTGTCCAAGTCATTGCGTTCTCCATATCGTGCAGCATTAACAGCTATAAAATGTTTGGTAAGGAACTAGATTTTTTTATTTTGAAAAGGGGACAACTCCAGCCTCTGCATCGGTTGATGCACGCAGCCTTGGTAAGGAACTAGGTGCTACGGAATACTGAAAACAGCAGCCTCAGAAATGGTCATGTCTGAGTATTATTCTAGCTGGTTCGTACTTGTACCATGAACACGTCTAGACTATGAACTCGTTTCTTTACCAGCTCCAGGATTTTACATAGTGCGATTGCTCATGACCAAGATTGTTGCCATGACAAACAGCCAACCCTATCTTATCACGTACTCCGGATTTCCTTGATTATTGTTACAGAAGTACTTTTTGCATGAATTTAATGAATCATTTGTATGCATTAGAGTTGCTTGCTACTGCTGTTGCTACTAGTTCATGACTAGTATTTGTTCGTTTCTCAAAATTGTATTAGCAGTTATTCCAAAATAGATACTAGTAGCACAGGTAGTGGCAAATTCTGGGCATAATTGATTTCCATCGTGATAACCTGTTGCATGTAGACCTCTGTTCCTAAATATAAGACGTTTTGGCAGTTCCTAAATTTGAACTGCCAAAACATCTTATACTCCCTCCGTCCCAAAATTCTTGTCTTAAATTTGTCTAGATACGGATGTATCTAATACTAAAACGTGACTTGATACATCCGTATTTGGACAAATCTAAGACAAGAATTTTGGGACGGAGGGAGTATATTAGTGGCGGGCAACTACCCTCCTGAATCCACTGTCGCAATGTAGAGTCAGACCATGGCCAGCGAAAACTAAATTGAAGATTGATCTGATCTGTTTGACCAATCCTCTTTTTGCCATGGATCAGGTTGTGGGCGTCAGTACAGCTACAGCAGAATGAAGTGCATATGATGCAGCAACCATCAGGTATTTTCACTTTGACTCTCCGTCTGTTCTTTCTGAAACAGAATGATGTGCGTTATCAATTTCCATTCAGGGGTAACCGTTGGCCTATGTTTCAGGCTTTGCTGTCCAGTCTAAACTCATCAGTACAACGACGAACTTGAGTTAGGGTGGAAAGCCATTGTAGAGACTTGGTGGAGGCTTCATCTGAGGGCTGTATAGGAGAGGAGGTAGTCTGTGTGTGCGCGCGCCTCTCAACTAGGTTCGATTGAGACGCCTAAGACGTGACTTTCTGGATTTGAAAAAGGAAAAAAGAAAGACATGCCCTTTTGTTGCGGGAACCTAGTGTCGCGGTGGCAGTTCAGCTTGTATGCGCTTCGTTAACTGGAGCTGCATAAGTCCTTATGCATTCTACGTGGCTTTGTTCGTTCAGGTTTGCTCGCCTAAGCTTCAGGAAGCCATATAAGTGATGCGTTGTCTGTCACGATTGCAGCCATGTCAACTGAAAGTTTAGCATAAACTGTTTATTTTCTGAACCATAAAGGAGAACTTATAGAAGAAGAATGCCGTGTCCCCTTATAACCAATAAAAAAATCTGATATTGGGAGTTGGGCCAAAAAACCTGCTCCAGCAGAGGCCCAATCCGCAAAAATTATTGGGGAGCCCCATTAAAACATCTCAACTTATTTAGGGAAAATTGCTGTCTCAAAAAAGTTGAACCTTCCCCAATACCACCCCAATAGGTGGCTGGAAGCAACAACCCCTTTCGCGCATGAAGTTTCATGAGCACATCCATCTCCCGCTGCCGATGAAGGCCACCGATCCCCCCTCTCCTCACAGGTTCCGCGTTGACTCGCCGCTCTTGTGCCGCCGACCGTTGCAACCACCTCCACCCTCGACCAACATTGTCGCCTTGGCCTAAGCGCACACAGTAAGGCACATGACCTGTCCGCAACGGCGTCGCGGGGGAGGAAGGAGGCAACGTTCCTCGTTGGGTTGTCGTGCCGACCAAGAGCCCCGCAGCCACAACTGCTTCGGCCTCCTTCACGGAGATGTCCCGACGTCCCCACCTTCTTCGAGGCCGCCGCCGACTTCTACATGTACAACGCCAATAAGTTGTTCGATGAAATGCAGGAAAGGTACTTTTTTTGTTTTTCATTCGTTTAATTTTCGCAAAACGCCATCATAATTTTAAATGGCAATTTCCAATGCTCATTTGTTTCATATTTGCTATTATGTAGCGAACAATCATATGTCAATATGATGAACGAGTCGGTAGACTCTTTGTCCACGCCGGAGTGGGAATGTGAACGGTAATGGGAGTGAGGGGTGTTGCTCTATGTTTGATCTTCGTGTTTAGGTGAATCATATGTTGCATGTTATGTTTACTTTGAATCATTTCAAGGATTTGCTACGCTTCACTTTGAACTTTTACTTGAACTTGAATTTAATAAATTGTGGCTTTTAAATTATGTTCAATTATATGTGCCTGAAATATCATTATTTGAATTATTATGTTCATAGCATAGACATTCATACCCCATTTGTATGCAAGTTTAAAGAGAAATAGAAAAAAGAACAATTTATTGGGAAAGAATTATTTAGGATCTAAGAAAGCACCCCACCCGCAACCCCCCCCCCCCCCCCCCCCCACAAATTATGAGGACAACCCCATTAACCAGTTATTGGGGAGTTTTTTGGGGGCTCTCTTGGAGATGCTCTAACAGGAATACACTGCCGACCTCGGCTAAACACAAACTCGAGACATAGGGCCAACCTTGTATCAACAATAGGGGTCGCACTTCACCTGACCAAATGGGTGGTCAATTGAGTTATGCTTCTTCTCGAACATGCTGCTATTGTGTTCCTTTCAAACTGGACAAGATGATGATGCGGTTCATCTTCTTCTTCTTGATGGATGGTAGGATGGGGCACAATTCCTCATTGATGACCACCATTCACAGAAGTAGTAACCAATGGCAGGAGAAATTGTTGAAAGACCAGCCCAATTAAGGTCTAAGTCTCAAATGATGTTGGAAATAGAACAGATCATACACTCGTTTTGTTCTTCTAATAGAGTGCATGCCATTCGATCTTCGAGCAAAGCTTTTATCAGCCCTGCAGTGGCAGCACAAGGAGGGAACCGGTGCTCTCACAAACCCTAACCATCGGACCCAATTCGGTTGTTTGATGCCTAACTGAACACTTAGGTGGCATGCGAGTGAGTCATACTAGGATGGGCCTCTTTGGTTCAACAATCCTCAAAGGAAAGAATATTTCTTTGATAAATAGAGTTTTTATCGATTCAATAAATTGTATCAACCCTTTCAAAAGATAAATCACATCAAGATAATACAATCAGCAAAATATTTACACCTAACCTCTACATAATAAGATATACACATCATACATATCACACTTATTACATCCAAATGAAGGCATAAAGCAATCTCAAAGGAAGGAAAAAACAACATAAGGTGACGGAGGGCTGATACGAAGACTACATCGTCATCCATCGCGGGTAAACACCATTTTGACTATCCGCTCCACATGGATTCATGTTGCTATAGCCGATCCGCGTTGCTCCCCTCACTGAAGAATTATCACAACGTGAGTACAAGATAAAAGAGACTAGAAATTTGAGCGACTTTTCTTTTGGTGTAGATTTGACATGAAAACTGTAAGTGCATCTAGTGCCCCTTAGTGATTTTGGTGTATTGAAGACTTATAGGTTAAGGGTCTAATGTGTTTGTGAGTGTACACAGGTCTATAAGTCTATGAGGAGTTTGTTAATTACGATGAATGTCGACCCCTAAAAATGAATGTCTTCAACTGAAGACTTTGGTTTTCTTGAAGACTTTGAAAGTGAAGAAATTGGTGTGACCCTGAAGACTTGATATTCATGCGAGGATTATGAAGCGTGAAGACTTTTGTTTTCGTAGTTTCATTTTCTTCTTCTTGAGTCATAGGAAACACCGTACTGTTAAAGGGGGTCGAGGTAAAACTAAGGAAAAATTTCCAAGTGATGCTCAACTCAAAATCCTACACCTACCCAATCCTTTCGAGTGAAGCCATTGGAAATCTCATACAGTTTAGTCAAGTTCTTCAGTGACAGAGACAAAGTTCTTCTGTTCTCTGAGGAATTTGTTCTGACTGAGGAGTTAGAAATTCGCCAGTGCGGATTGCCTACAAGTGAGGATTATGATAGCCCTGAGGAATTTGATACTCAAATTTCCGACCGTTGCTGTGCTACGTGCCAGCTGTCCCAAAATATCTACCCACCTAACGGTCATATCATTGAAGGGCATTTATGTCTTATCATGTCGGGCTGCTCCCTAGGCTATAAATAGCCGCCCCCTTCAACCACTAGCTGGTTGGCTGCTCCGAGAGATAGATTGACACTTGTCATTTAGAGCATCCCATCCTCCGAGGACTTTGAGCGAAAATCATCAAGTGAGGAAAAACCCAAAAACCCAAACACCTACAAACCCAAAGTGATTGAGCATCACTGAAGAGATTGTTCTTGTGTGGAACCGACGCTTGTTACCTTTGAGGACTGTGCATCCTCCAGACGGTTAGGCGTCATGGTCTAGAGCATCCAAGAGGAAATTGTGGATTGCCGAGTGACCGAGTATGTGAAGGTTTGGAAGTCACCTGAAGACTTACCACGAGTGATTGGGCGAGGTCTGTGTGACCTTAGCTCAAGGAGAATACGGTGAGGACTGTGTGTCCTCAGGTTTAAATACCTAGCCGCTCCAACCAGACGTACAACTGTCACAGCAGTTGGAACTGGTCTACCAAATCATTGTCTTCACCGAGCTACTGGTTCTATTTCCTCAACCCTTTCATTTCCTCGCATACTTGCTATGTATTTGATCATTACTGTTTGAAGACTTTGTCTGAAGACTTTCTCAATTTCCTCAGTTCAATTTCTTCAGTCAGTTTGTCTTCAGCCTGCTTATCCTGTGTTTACGCTACTCGTACTCTGTGCTTGTTTTCATTTCATCATGATGACTGTGCTACTGCTCTGTTATGCTTGCATCTGAGTACTCATTCCGCTGCTAAGTAGTTCGTCGCTTAGGAATTTCCTCACCTTGAAATTCCTCAGTGACGAATTTGTAAAAATCGCCTATTCACCCCCCTCTAGTCGATATAACGCACTTTCAATTGGTATCAGAGCGAGGTACTCCCTTGTTCTGTGTGATTTTGGTTTAACCACCTGGAGTTTTAGTTATGTCGACTGCAGGCATGATCAAGGTCTCAGCTGGGTGTCCTACCTTCGATGGGACGGACTACCCCTACTGGAAGAACAAGATGCGCATGCATCTTGAGGCAATTGACAATGATCTCTGGTATGTTGTGGAAAAGGGTGTTCCCTCTGTCACTCCTTCCGTAAACGCTGCTGATGTGAAGAGATTCAAGCAACTCGACTCTCAAGCGAAGAATATCATATGTGGCCATCTGAGCAAAGGGCAGTATGGCAGAGTGAGTGCTTTGGAGACAGCTAAGCTTATCTGGGATAGGCTGTCCAAGGTCAACGAAGGAGTCTTAACTCAACGTGACTCTCGATTTGACGTTCTTCGCAATCTCTTCAACCGCTTCACTGACATTTCAAACGAGCTTCAAGCACTGGGTGCCACTGACATCACCGACCATGAGGTGGTGAAGAAATTGCTGAGGTCACTCGATTCTTCATTCGATACACTGGCACTGATGATTCAAGAACGTGGAGACTACAAGTCACTTGATCCTGCTGATATCCTCGAGAGGCTAAATACTCATGAATTCCAACTAGCTGAGAAGAGAGATCTCTACGGACCGAGCTATGGTAGATCTCGTGCACTGAAAGCCAAGGCAGTCTCTGAATCTGAAGATGAAGATTCTGGTAGCAGCCTTGGTGATCCTGAAGAACTGAGTCAGGAGCTAGCAATGCTCGTGAGGAAATTCCAGAAGTTCCCTAGACGTGGCCGATTTGGAAAATCCTTAAGAGGTGATGACATGAAATCAGATTCCTCATCCCGTGATTACAAGAAGAGAACTTGCCATAAATGCAAGAAACCTGGTCACTACATTACTGATTGTCCTCAGTGGGAGAAGGAATCAAAGAAGAAGAAATACAAGGATGATAGTTCAGATGACTCTAAGAAGAAGAAGAAATCTTCAAAGTCCTCATCGTCAAGATCTTCAAAGTCTTCATCTCACAAGAAGAGCAGCTCCAAGAAAGCTCGGGCATTCATTGGCAAGGAAATGGACTCTGAAGCTGAATCTGAGGAACATGAGGAAGAGGAGGCATCTGAGGAGTCAGACTCTGGTGTGGCGAGCCTAGCCCTCGCTACTGCTTACGTTAGCAAGTCCATCTTCAACACTGAGGAAAATGGCTTCCCCAACACTGCTGATGACGGCAACGATGACTATGCTCCCACCTACTGCTTCATGGCAAAAGGTGCCAAGGTATTCAAATATCCCTCCTCTGAGTCAAGTGAGGATGAATCGGATGATAACCTCAAACCCAGCTATTCCAAACTTGCTAATATTGCTGTTAAACAACAAAAGGCTTTGGAAAAGGTTCAAAATATGCTAGACAAAAGCGATGATCTGTTAGGTGAGGAAATGGATCGAACTCAAACACTGACTGATAATCTTCAGCAACTACAGTCTAAGTTTGACAACCTTCAAGGTCGTCATGACACTCTCCTAGCCGATCATGAGAAGCTTTCTTATGAATTTCTTCAAAGAAAGCAAGATCTTGAGAAGCTAAGGGTGAGTCATGAAGATCTTCAGAAGGAAAATGATTCCTTGCTTGCTCAACAGATCAGTTCCGCTCAGGAAGAATTTATTCCACCATGCTTGAAATGCATTGAACGTGAAACTGCTAATTCTTCACCTGAATGTTCAAATGCTTCTATTGCTGCAAACTCTTCAACTATCTCTGTGGTCACAAATTCCTCATCTGAGGATACCCCTAGTATCACTGACGAAAATGCAGGGTTGAAGGAATTGTATGTGACAGGCATGTACAAAAGCCTCAAAGGGCATCAGACTCTTTGTGATGTGCTCAAAAAGCAGATCTTGAACAGGAACCCTAGGAAAGAGGGTATTGCCTTTGAGAGGAAACTCAATGCTGATGGAACCTACTGGAAACCGGAGCAGTATCCCAAAACCTCATGGGTTGCTGCGAAGGGACCTCCCGTAGATCCATCCACTTTATCTGGCTTTACTTGTGAATCCTCATATTCATCTGATGAGTCACTTGACTCCAACTATAAACTGTTCAAAAATCAGAATGGTGAGGTATTTACTAGATATGTTGGATCTAACTGCAGGAATGGTCCCCCTATGAAGAAAATCTGGGTTCCCAAAAAGTGCCTTGAAAGTCTTCAGGTGAATGTCCTCATGACACCACCTGTGAAGAATAAGAACCCCAGATCAAATTCTTCATATGAACCAAAGTCTTCATATGGATCAAATTACTCACATGGATCAAAGTCCTCACATGAACATCATCGTGCTAACACTTCTGTTTCGCAGGGAAAGCCTAAGGGCTATGAATATATGCATTATTCTTCAAATCATTATGTTCATAAGTCCTCGAAGAATTTCTCTGCTTATTCATATGCTTACCCTAACCCCTCTTATGTGAAACAAAGTGGTCTGGCGTCTATGCCACCTTTCTCTTATGGAGCTCGCAGAATGATGAACTCTTTGCCACCCCTCCAGATGTGGGTGGTGAAGAAAAGGAACTAATCTCTTATGCAGGGTCAGGTCTCCAGACGAACTAAATCGTCTGAAGAATTTGCTGGAGACCTGAAATGCTTGAAAGGACGCAAGCTAATCATGAAGAAATGATTTATTCATTTCTCACGTCCTCACATTGCTATATATACATATGTTGCTTTAATTGATGAAATATGTCTGATGAATTTGATGTCATATTCTTCACTCTGAAGTATATGAGTTCGTAAGATGCACTAATTCATCTGCAGGATGATTTACCCAAAGCTACTGAGTGGGTCCTCGATAGTGGATGTACAAATCACATGACCGGTGACAAGAGCTTACTGATGAACACTCCTTTATCTCCATCACACTTGAAGCATATCACCTACGCTGACAAAGGCAAAAGCAAGGTATTGGGTCTAGGTAGGGTTGCAATCTCAAAGGATCTACACATGGATAAAGTCATGCTTGTCGAGTCCCTCGGATTCAACCTCATGTCTGTCTCAATGCTTTGTGATCTTGATATGGTTGTTGTCTTTGGCAAATATCGTTGCTTAGTGCTCATGGAATCTGACAATTCCAAAGTCTTCGAAGGCTTTAGGAGAGGAGACTTGTATATTGTTGATTTCTCTGCAGGACCACAGCCTGCCACTTGTCTACTTGCTAAAGCTTCAGAAGGCTGGCTATGGCATCGACGACTGGGTCATGCTGGCATGAGGAACTTACACACGCTCGTGAAGAAAAAGCACGTCATTGGCATCGAGGGTGTCAAATTCCTCAAAGATCATCTTTGTGGGGCTTGTGAGGCTGGAAAAATGACCAGAGCCAAGCACCCCTCGAAGACTATCATGACTACTTCTCGTCCTTTTGAATTGCTTCATATGGATCTCTTTGGCCCTACTCATTATGCCACACTAACAAATGCAGCATCTCTATATGGCTTTGTCATTGTTGATGACTATTCTCGTTACACATGGGTGCATGTCATTACTTACAAGACTGAAGTGCAGGAAGTCTTCAGACGATTTTCCTCAAGGGCTTCGACGAATTTCGGCGTGAAGATCAAGCATATACGTAGTGACAATGGGACTGAGTTCAAGAATACTGGTCTTGATGACTATCTCGATGAACTTGGTATTACTCATGAGCTATCTGCCCCATACACTCCTCAGCAGAATGGCGTTGTGGAGCGCAAGAACAGGACTCTTGTTGAGATGGCTCGCACCATGCTTGATGAATACAAGACACCTCGTCACTTCTGGCCTGAGGCAATTGATACTGCATGCCACATCATCAACAAGGTATATCTTCACAAATTCTTCAAGAAGACCTCATATGAACTCCTCACTGACAAGAAACCCAATGTGAGTTATTTCAAAGTCTTCGGTGCTAAATGCTGGATTAGAGATCCACATCACAATTCTAAATTTGCACCGAAAGCACATGAAGGTTTTATGCTTGGTTACGGAAAGGACTCGCACACCTACAGGGTCTTCAATGCCTATCACAACAAGGTTGTTGAAACTGTAGATGTGCGGTTCGATGAAACTAACGGCTCGCAAAGAGAGCACCTACCTCCTGTGCTAGATGAAAAGACGCCTGAGGAAACCATCAAGTTCAAAGCTACTGAGGATGTCATTCCTACCGAAGAATCTGCTGAAGAAATCATTTCAGAACATGAAGAACAGCATGCTGGCGCATCTGAAGAAAATGGCTCTGAAGAAAATGCTGAGCCAAATCAAAGTCGTCAACCTGCTCATCCCCGCGTTGCAAATGAAGTACAGATTGAGAGAATCATCAACGACATCAACGCACCAGGTCCTCTGACTCGCTCAAAAGCTTCACATTTATCTAACTTTTGTGGGCATTTTGCTTTCGTCTCTATCACAGAGCCCACCAAAGTTGATGAGGCATTTCTGGAGCCTGAATGGATTCAAGCAATGCAAGAGGAATTACATCAATTCAAGCTGAACAATGTGTGGGAGCTTGTCAAGCGACCGGACCCATGCAAGCACAATATCATCGGTACCAAATGGATCTACCGCAACAAGCAAGATGAAAATGGCCTAGTGGTGAGGAACAAGGCTCGTCTTGTAGCTCAAGGCTACACACAGGTTGAAGGAATTGATTTCGATGAGACTTTTGCACCTGTTGCTAGACTTGAGGCTATTCGCATATTGCTTGCTTATGCTACCCATCATAATATCATCTTATATCAAATGGATGTGAAAAGTGCATTCCTCAATGGTAAGCTTGAGGAAGAAGTATATGTTGCTCAACCCCCAGGTTTTGAAGATCCTAAACATCCTGACAAAGTCTTCAGACTCAATAAGGCCCTCTATGGCCTCAAGCAGGCCCCTCGGGCGTGGTATGATACTCTGAAGGAATTCCTCATGAAGAAAGGCTTCAAACCCGGTTCACTCGACCCAACTCTTTTCACCAAAACCTATGATGTTGAATTATTCGTGTGCCAAATATATGTTGATGATATTATCTTTGGCTGTACTAACCAACATTACAGTGACGAATTTGCTTACATGATGAGTGAGGAATATCAAATGTCCATGATGGGAGAATTGAAATTCTTCTTAGGTCTTCAAATTCGTCAACAACATAATGGCATTTTCATTTCTCAAGAGAAATACCTCAAGGACGTTCTGAGAAAATTCGGTATGCAAGAATGCAGAGGCGTCAAAATCCCTATGCCCACAAATGGCCATCTATGCACTGATGAAAATGGAATAGACTTCGATCAAAAGGTATACCGCTCCATGATTGGTTCTTTATTGTACCTATGTGCATCTAGGCCGGATATTATGCTTAGTGTTTGCATGTGTGCCCGTTTTCGAACTAAATATCTTAGAATCTTCGAATGTCCTTTGAAAAGGACACACATCCTAACACTTATGCAAATTGATGACTTAGATGTGCAACACACGAAGAAACGTTTTTCTTCAATCAATGAAGACTAACCCTCTAAGTGTGAAGAAATTAATGAAGAATTTGATTCTCAGAGCCCTACGACAATTGTACGCGGTGTCTGAAATCATCATTCTTACACGGTGGGTCACGCCACCACAAAAAGTTGAAAATCTTCAAAATTTGAGTTTTTCATCATTGTGCAAATTCTTCAAATTTTCAAATTCTTCAACTTTGCAAAATCTTCACTCTTTCCGTCTATGTTCTTCATTGACTATATATATATATATTTGAGTTTTCTGTCCTCTACAGCATTCACTTATTGCTAATTCTTCAAGTTGTGTTTCTTCTAAGTGAATGTGATCGGACCCGTTCCCCCTCAATTCTAAACTCAATCAAGTCCGTTCACAAATTCTTCATGTGCGTTCTATTTGAAACCCGTTCAAAGTCTTCACTGTGTCCTTGACAGCTGAAGAATTTGCGAACGAAACATTAAAATATTCTTATCTGAATTTTCGGCTTTTGCCGTTCAAACCGTTCCTTATCCCTCGATAAGATTTATCTATTCACCCACGATCTAACACGATCTCCACTTCACAGTTCGTGGGTGACACATGTCGCTAGGATGAGAAGGGTCAGGGGCACGTTTGTCCATTTTCTTCGGACGAGCGGTTTTTCACCTCTGCTATAAATACCCCTCACCCTCCTCAGAGCTCATTTACCCCGCTCGATCTTACTCCCTCGCTCGAGCTCTCAGACCTAGCGCCGCCGCTACACTCCATCGTCGCCGGTGAGGAAGAGCTTCACTGCCTCGACCTCGTCGCCGTCGTACTCACGCCGGCCGCGGAAATCCTCACTCCGCCACCGCCGTAGCTGTTTTCCATCGCCAAGTTAGGGCGTGGAAGATCTGAACGGACGAACATCTCCACTGCCACTCTCAGTTCGTCGTGTTCTTCGTCAAGGGTAAATAAAATTTATTTTTACTGCCCTTGTTGATTCTGATGATTTCCACAAAATCTTCAAAAGGTGTTTATTCTTCAACTTTCATGTTCTTAAACACCAACTTGCTTCTGTCCTTGATCAGTTTCTCTAAGCAACGTTTTTCTTCAAGATTCCTCAATTGTGTGGATTTTCAATCTACACAACTCTGGAACCTAAGTCAAAAATGCTTAGTGAAATTCCTCAAGACACCCCTGGTCATCTTCCTCAAACTTGATACTTTTGAAAATCTTCTGAGAACGCATATGACCTCTCCAAAACTCTTCGCACCTATATTCTGTTCACAGGTACACATGTCCGCTGCTGAATCTCTAGGTTCTCATCAACTTAACCCATTTGCAGCGTTCCTTGAAGAAAAATTGCACACCTCATCAGAAAATTCGATTGTTCAAAACCCTCAAGTGAAGAAAATGGCTGATGGTAAAAGACCTCAGAAGGGAGGAAAGAGGCCAGAAACAAATACTGCTTTTGAGATCCCTGATGACATCTATGATGAATATTGTACTCCTGATGAAGCAACTCATGGCAAGGAGAACAAAAATCAGCGCAAAGTGCGCATTCAGAAGATTGAGAGGAGATGGGCAAGAGAATGGAGGGAATATCGCTATGTCACTCCCAAGTACATGAAGAAATTTGCTGTTAACCCTCCATGTCCAAGACCTCCATTGGCTCCTGGCCAAGAAGCTGATCCCACTAGCATCAGAAGAGGTGAGGAATTTCCTCAGGAGTGGGCTAAGCGTCAAGCCAAGCTGGCCAAAGTGGCTAAAGAGGCAGTAAAGAAATTCAATGAAGATTCTGTTGCTGCCGCCGCTGAGGCCTCTGCTATCAAGCCAAAGAAGGCTATGCTGAAGAAATCAGCTGTTAAGACAAGTTCCTCAGCTGCAAAGCCCTCACGGCCGGTTCCTCAAGCAAATTCCTCAAAAGCAGCTCCAACTCCCTCGGTTGCAAAATCCTCAGCTGCTCCTGCAAAGTCCTCAGCACCTGTGCATCTTGCCACATGCCAAAGGACTACTGGAATCTCAATTGCTTCAGGAGTCTCTGCAAGTTCTTCAGCTCCACCTCAGTCTTCAACAACTCCGACCTTGCTGAAGAAAAAGGCCACTGCTGGACGAGGCACAAGGCCAAGTCCTCACAAGAAGCAAGTCGCCTTTCAGGTTCCGTCAAGCGAAGACGAAGCTGATGATGAAGAATTAGCTGAGCTCATCAGAGATCGACAACAAAGGGCCGCTAGAGCCAAAGGCAGTGCTGTGCCCCTCATGCTGGACCCAAGGAAGATCCTTGATTTTATTGATCTATGGCACAAGAACCCTAACACACCTTTGCCTGAATTAAACCTCACTCCTGGTCAAAGTCACATGTTGACGGCCTTCATAAATGAAGAAAAATGGAAATTTGAAAAGGCCAGGCAGGTGAAGAAGGCTCAGTACAAGAAGGAGCGTTTTCTGAAGAACAATGTTGTGAAAATGTCTCCTGAAGAACTTGTGACTATGCAGGCTGAGATCAAAGCACTCAGTGATGAATTTCATGCATTCCATGCAGATTGGCTAGGTGCCAAAGTCAGATTCGTCAGAATGGCAAAAGGATTTACTCCAAGTGTTGCAGCTTCATCGCAACCCAAATTTTCTCAGACTGGAACATCTGTTCAGTCTGCTGAAGAAAATGAAAGCGCCAGAGCTGATGAAGAAATTCCAGTCTCTGAAGAAAATGCCAGGGTAACTGCATCAGTTGTGCCTGAAGAAATTCAACCAATTTCCTCTGCTCCTCCTGCACCGATGACAAGCATCAACCTTCCTTCTGCATCAGAAGCGAAGAAAACCAAGGCTGCGGAGCAAGCAGCTGTGAAGAAAAGGAAAGCATCTGCATCTTCAGAGTCTTCAGCTCCCAAGAAATTGAAGACTTTGACGAGTTCATCTGAAAACCCAATTGATGCTATTCCAATATCAAGCATGCCATCAAAGGAGATCATTCCCTTTGGTGAGGAATATGAAATTCCAAGTAAATCTGATGAAGAAATTCCTTCTGCTGCTTCGACAGAGCAGATGGATGAAGAAATTGAAGTGGATACTTTCCCTTCAACTCCGCTGGTATCATCGCCCATGCCTCAGTTCACAGCTGAAGAGGCAGGCGTCGAAGGAACTGAAGAAGATGAGGATGTGGATATTGGGTCTACAACACCTATTCTGAATGATGACTTTTGGGAAAGTCATCACCCCAATTCACCTCTGACAACCCCTCTACATCATGTTCCTCAGTCTCCTGTGCAAACTGAAGAAATTCATACGGGCTCTGATGAACGTCAAGCTTCACTTCACTCTATACCTGAAGAAGTTCCAATCACTAGCGCTGATGTACATATGTCTGAAGAAATGGAGGCCAAGGCTGCTGCTGAAATTCCTCAGCCAGTGGCTCCAGTGGCTATACCTCAAGAGGCTGTAAATTCTTCAACTGTTAATCTTCAGCCCAAGCCATAGAACCCTCACTCCAAGAAGCAGAAGTTTAATGCTGAGGATTTCTTCAACGAGCACATATTCTTCACTGACTACAATCCCTATGACTCTGCTCGTCTTCGTCGCAAGCGTTTCTGGACTGCAAGCCAGATGAACTTCTACTCCTCATTGTTGGTTGATAAGGATAAGATCTTTGAACATGAGCAAATTCCTCATGTAGATATGGAATCGCTGCCCTGCTTCACACCAGTCCTCAGTGTTCTTCATGACGCTGGGTTACTCAATTTCTGCACCGACATCTGCGATTGGAATGAAGAACTCATTCTTCAATTCTTCGCCACGCTGCACATCACTGGAAATGTTGATGATGTCAATTCATGGGTATTGGACTGGATGACCGATAATACTCATTCCAAAGCACCGGCCTCTGAATTGCTTCATGCCGTCCCAGTCAGTCCTCCCACTGAAGGTGCTAGGCTTCTCTATGTTGAACCTGAACTGTCTGATCATTTGATGCAAGTGCTGATGAAGCCTTTGAAGCCAGGCCAAGCTCCAAGGACCAAATTCCTCGTCAAGGAATTGGTCTATGTGCCAAGGACAGTCTATCGCATATTGACCAAAACCCTCAGTCCAATCAAGGGCCACAACTCTGATGATGAAGAAGTTGTTGCCATTATGAAGAATCTGCTGTTCAATATCATTCACGGTATTCCTATCAACTACCACGATTTCTTCATGAGGACTTTGGCCAATGCTGCACTGTCACCTTTTGAGTTGAAGCCTTATGCTCCCTGGATCATGAGATTCATCAGATCAAGGTCTTCAATTCATTACATGGCTGACTTTCAAAATCATCTCAGCTATTTGCCCCCTATTGAAGTCCTCAAACGGACTATTTCCTCAGCTGACGAGAAGGGCAAAGCTGCTGTTATTGATGAAGGTACTCGTCCATTGGATGGACAGTTTCGCAAAGCTACTTCCTATTCCACCAATGATGACTCTGCAACTCAAGATTCTGCCGCCAAAGCTTCAGAACATCATCCTCAAGCCACAGCTCCGCGTGTGATGACTAATCGTGAACTTCTCCTTAGTCTTCATCAGAAAGTTGATCGAAATCACAAGTGGGTCAAGCGTCAGTTTGGTGCAATTCTTCAGAACATGACAGTCACTCAAAATACCGTGAAGAAGAATCACTACTACTTGCATGAAGTCTTTGACCGCACTTGGGCGATTCTGTCTAATCTTCATAGTGCTGAAGAACTCAAGGAGATGGGCTTCCAACAGGACTTTGACTGGTCCCAGCCACCTTCGAAGAAATTCAAGAAAGTCAAAGTTCCTCAGCTTGTTGCCAGTTCATATTCTTCATCGCGCGAGACGGATGAAGCTGAAGACTTGAACGACACTGCGGCAGGCCCTACCTCAACAGTCGACCCCAACAATGCTGGCGCTCCTCCATCGACATGATGATGATATTCTTCAGGGGCGTTAGTCCTCATTTTTCGTCCCTTTTGGTCATTCGATGACAAAGGGGGAGAAATTTGAGTTTAGTCTTCAAGCGGGTCTTATATATGGGCTATATTTCTGTTAAGTTTCAACTCTTGCTCTTCTGAGGTGTTTGCTCTTTATATATGGGCTATATTTCTGTTAAGTTTCAACTCTTGCTCTTCTGAGGTGTTTGCTCTGATGAGTTGTAAACTTAAGTCCTATGGTGGTCTGATACTTTTGAACTGCTTTCTGCATGCTTATTTCCTCAAGTACCTTAATGCACGCATGCTGAATTCTGTCAGACACCATATTTCATCATGCATTTCAAATTCTTCATATCATATGATAAATGCGTGTATGAATTTCAAGATATAGGAGGAGATCTCCATGATATTACTCAACAATGTGCATTTGCTATTTCAAAGCAAATTCTTCAAATATGCACATCTTCAGGGGGAGTTCCTCTATATCTTGCAATCAAATTCCTCAATATTAGTATTTACACTTCATATGTTTATCCCCGTTGAAAACTTAACCTATATTGTCATCAATCACCAAAAAGGGGGAGATTGTAAGTGCATCTAGTGCCCCTTAGTGATTTTGGTGTATTGAAGACTTATAGGTTAAGGGTCTAATGTGTTTGTGAGTGTACACATGTCTATAAGTCTATGAGGAGTTTGTTAATTACGATGAATGTCGACCCCTAAAAATGAATGTCTTCAACTGAAGACTTTAGTTTTCTTGAAGACTTTGAAAGTGAAGAAATTGGTGTGACCCTGAAGACTTGATATTCATGCGAGGATTATGAAGCGTGAAGACTTTTGTTTTCGTAGTTTCATTTTCTTCTTCTTGAGTCATAGGAAACACCGTACTGTTAAAGGGGGTCGAGGTAAAACTAAGGAAAAATTTCCAAGTGATGCTCAACTCAAAATCCTACACCTACCCAATCCTTTCGAGTGAAGCCATTGGAAATCTCATACAGTTTAGTCAAGTTCTTCAGTGACAGAGACGAAGTTCTTCTGTTCTCTGAGGAATTTGTTCTGACTGAGGAGTTAGAAATTCGCCAGTGCGGATTGCCTACAAGTGAGGATTATGATAGCCCTGAGGAATTTGATACTCAAATTTCCGACCGTTGCTGTGCTACGTGCCAGCTGTCCCAAAATATCTACCCACCTAACGGTCATATCATTGAAGGGCATTTATGTCTTATCATGTCGGGCTGCTCCCTAGGCTATAAATAGCCGCCCCCTTCAACCACTAGCTGGTTGGCTGCTCCAAGAAATAGATTGACACTTGTCATTTAGAGCATCCCATCCTCCGAGGACTTTGAGCGAAAATCATCAAGGTGAGGAAATTCCTAAGCGACGAACTACTTAGCAGCGGAATAAGTACTCAGATGCAAGCATAACAGAGCAGTAGCACAGTCATCATGATGAAATGAAAACAAGCACAGAGTACGAGTAGCGTAAACACAGGATAAGCAGGCTGAAGACAAACTGACTGAAGAAATTGAACTGAGGAAATTGAGAAAGTCTTCAGACAAAGTCTTCAAACAGTAATGATCAAATACATAGCAAGTATGCGAGGAAATGAAAGGGTTGAGGAAATAGAACCAGTAGCTCGGTGAAGGAAAACCATACAGAAGGATACATCAAGCCGACCTTGTTTTCGGTTGTTCACGAGAATTGAGTAGCGGGTTCTCATGAAGCCCGTCCAATCCAAATCTGAATACATACCCCCCCCCTTTCCTTTCTGTTATGATCCTCCACCTCATACATATGCTCGCTCACAATTCAATATTTTTTGTACTTCAGTTTCATCAAAACATGCCTTTACTCATCGTTTCCATGATTCTAATCTTTTTTTGTTTTTGGCTGAACTGGCACATTGACCCTACTAGTAGTCGACTAGTGGTTGACAACTAACAACATTTTCATTAGTCAACTGTTCTTGGATCCAGACATCCACACACATTGGTAATTTGGTGTTATATATATCAATTGATGCCCGCCTAGGGTTTGGTAGTGTATATACTGTGTGCCACCTTGTGTTCTAAGAAAATTTGTTATTTCTTCAGCTGTCCAATTGGATGATATTGTTGGATAGGATAAGATTAAGAAATAATTGGTAGACATGTTTAATCAAGATTCTTTTTTTCTCACAATGAGCGCATCTCCCCCCACCACCCCCCTCCCCCCCCCTCACACACACACAAAAGAGGTTGAAAACCCCAGCCTCTACATCATTATTATGCACATATCCATCTTTATTAAAGTTAATGCAAAGCAGTGATGCCAAATACCTTAGTGAGCAGAGTACAAGGCATGGACAGCTATAGCAGGAGCACTCAAGATATGAAAAAACATCAACGACTAAGCCGACTCCTTTTGCAACAATGTCTTCAAGAAAGAATAAACACCCTCGCACTGCCGTCGCCAAGTCCGACCGGAGATGGCCAGGACAAAGACTTTCATCCAGGTTGCCGTGACTCCAGTACATCAACAATAAGCAACAGCTTCAACAAGCACAAGTTTGTCGTTGTTGAGACCCACCAATAAAGACCAGAAGAAAAAAATGAGTTTTCAGTGAAGTTATGATTTTTTAAACCGAAAACCGTAGAACAAGTTACAATGAAGTTATGGTGCTTGGGCACCATGGTCCACATTTTAAAAAAAAATCAAAACCAATATTTAGAAGTTTCAAAATATTTTTTTGTTGAAACATGTATGTGTTCACTACGGATCTATGAAATTTTGTTTTGAAAAAAAATCTGTAAGCTTGTACGACAAATCACCGCCCCCCCCCCCCCACCCCCCCCCCCCCCAAAAAAAAGTGGTCCATTTAAAAATACATATTTGTCTTTGCCACGTGTGAAAGTAAAATGTTTTGAAATTTTGCACGGACATAGTATACATGTGCATGTGTGTTTGCAAAAAAAAGTCTTTTTTTGGCGTTGTAAAAAATGATTTTTTCTAAAGGCACCAAGGTGCCCATGCACCATATGCAGTTTTCGGCATACAAGGCCCTTTTGCACTAGTTTTCTCCGACTGCTTATGGCTCATAAACTTTTCTAAGCAATTACTGATATGAGTTATTGTAGATCATATTAATAGGTAATGTTATCTTGATTCGAAATAAGGAATAAAATAGTACTCCCTCTGATCCATATTAATTAACTTAGTAAAATTTTGTACTAAATCAGCGAATCAGAGGGAGTAACAAAATTCAACAGTTTGCACGAATAAACTTTATGAAGGACAAGAAATAAATAGCTCGGTACATACAAGAAATAACTTTATGAAGCTACTTAGGCATTTAGTTAAGAGAGTTAAGAGCAACTCCAACGCGGCGACCCATTTCGTCCGCTCATGAAAGTGCAACTATCCCTGGGTGGTTTTGGTAATTCCTAACAACATATAGCTCATTGAACTAATGCTATTTCAAGAGGATTATTTCATGAAGTTCAATGATTGGCATGGCATGGACTAGGAATGTGGACCCCTCAAAATGCTAAGGACACATATTGGCTAAAGCTCAAGACTCTACATTTTCATTTTAGTGATCCAAGATCACATTGAGTCCATAGGAAAAGCCAATACTATTAAAAGGGGATGAGGTGTTGCTTAATGGCTTGCTTGCTCAAAATGCTTAGTGATATGCACCAAAAGCCCTCAACCACTTTCTCATATCCACATATGTCCCAAACCAAAAGTCAAACTCGGCCCCACCGATTTGATCTATCCGGCGCCACCGAATTCATTTGACATAGCCACTGCCAGAAACCCTAGTCAGTTCGGTCTCACCGATAGGGATCTCGGTCTCACCGAGATGGGATTGCAAACTCTCTGTTTCCCTTTGTAACGTTTTGGTCCCACCGAGTTCGCAATGCAAACTCTCTATTTCCCTTTCGTAACATTTCGGTCTCACCGAAATGGGCAAATCGGTCCCACCGAGTTTGCCTGGCCAACTCTCTGTTTGCCTATTACAGAAATCAGTCCTACCGAGTTTATGTGATCGGTCTCACTGAGATTACGTTATGCCCTAACCCTAATGAAATCGGTCCCACCGAGTTGACGTGTCGGTCCCACCGAAAATCCTAACGTTCACATTTTGAACTAAATCGGTCTGACCGAGTTTTATGATTCGGTCCCACCGAGTTTGGTAAATTGTGTGTAACGGTTAGATTTTGTGTGGAGGCTATATATACCCCTCCACCCTCTCTTCATTCATGGAGAGAACCACCTACTCATGTGTTGAGACCAAGATATTCCATTCCAACCATATGAATCTTGATCTCTAGCCTTCCCCAAGCTGCTTTCCACTCAAATCATCTTTCCACCAAATCCAAATCCGTGAGAGAGAGTTGAGTGTTGGGGAGACTATCATTTGAAGCACAAGAGCAAGGAGTTCATCATCAACACACCATGTATTACCTTTTGGAGAGTGGTGTCTCCTAGATTGGTTAGGTGTCACTTGAGAGCCTCCGTCAAGATTGTGGAGTTGAACCAAGAAGTTTGTAAGGGCAAGGAGATCGCCTACTTCGTGAAGATCTACCCAAGTGAGGCAAGTCCTTCGTGGGCGATGGCCATGGTGGGATAGACAAGGTTGCTTCTTCGTGGACCCTTCGTGGGTGGAGCCCTCCGTGGACTCGCGCAACTGTTACCCTTCGTGGGTTGAAGTCTCCATCAACGTGGATGTACGATAGCACCACCTATCGGAACCACGCCAAAAATCTCCGTGTCTACATTGCGTTTGCTCCCTCCAAACTTGATAGAGGCGAGGGTGTCCCGATCTTTCGATGAGATGATAGCTATCGTTTTTGGTGGAGTAGACTTTGACGATCCGACTACGAACGTGCGAGGACGTCGCGCCTTAGCAATCGCTAAACCAACTCCGAGAGGTTATTGACCACGCCGGAGCACAATCAACCTGACCACGAGGGTCTATCTCCTGCAAGCAAATGAAGAACAAGCAAGAAACTAAGATTTGCAATCTGGATATTGCGAATATAAGATGAAAGCTTTATTGATCAAGGTGGGGTTCTGTGACGTCTTGGTCTGGTCGTTGAACACAAACGAAGTACGCGAAGTTGCAGCTATGGCGAACTTTTAATCTAAACAAAACCCAAAGTCTAAACGGTGCCCTAAGGGCTGTATATATGGAGGAAGAGGAGGGGATTTCGTGGCCCTTGAAGGAGGGGTCCGAAACCAACCCTATCTCTTGTTTCCCCACACATACGGACTCTAAAAACAGCCTATACTCAAGTATTTCGAAATTACATGGGCCTGGCCCAATAATAAGGTGACGCAGCACCTATAATAGCCTCTGGACGAAATTTATGAAGTGACATCTTGTATATTTCGTCCAAGGCTTCCTGCACTCATTGTGGTGGCATCAAAGTCCTGAAATCATCACTTGTAACTCCGTTCTTGTTCCCCTTGTGCATGCCATCATCTCCATGCTTGAACTTGCTCCAAGGTTCCTCTCTCTTGTCCAAGCTAGGCCCTTCATTTGTAAGCAAAACAAATGTATCCAATTTAGGCAGCATCATATTCTCATGAACTTTAGAATCATTACCAAGAAACGAAAGTACCTGATATTTTAATTGGCGTGCGCGAGCTCTAGTAATTGGTCCAGTATGTATAGAAGCAGGGGTTGTGGGTGTAACAATGGTATTGATGTCCTCATCATCCTCCCCTTCTTGAAATGAAGTCGTCCTCGACGGAAGCTCATCTTCCTCACCCAAATAAGGCTTCAGATCTGCAATGTTAAAAGTGGGACTAACCCCAAAATCTGCAGGCAGCTCAAGTTTATATGCATTATCATTTATTTTCTCTAACACCTTAAAAGGACCATCAGCACGTGGCATTAGCTTTGATTTGCCCAAATCAGGAAATCTATCCTTACGCAAATGTAACCAAACAAGATCTCCAGGTGCAAACACAACATGTTTTCTACCCTTATCTCCAGCAAGTTTATATTTAGCATTCATACGCTCAATGTTCTCCTTAGTTAACTCATGCATTTTTAAGATCAATTCAGCACGTTGTTTAGCATCAAAATTAACCTTCTCCGAAGATGGAAGAGGCAACAAATCAATTGGTGCACGAGGAAGGAAACCATACATAATTTCAAAAGGACACATCTTAGTAGTAGAATGCAATGAACGATTATAAGCAAATTCAATATGAGGCAAGCATTCTTCCCACATTTTCTTGTTATTCTTCAAAACAGCCCTAAGCATAGTAGACAATGTTCTATTGACTACTTCAGTTTGTCCATCAGTTTGGGGGTGACATGTAGTACTAAAAAGCAGTTTAGTCCCCAGCTTAGCCCATAAACATCTCCAAAAGTGGCTAAGAAATTTAGTATCACGATCTGAAACAATAGTATTTGGCACACCATGCAAGCGTATAATTTCACGAAAGAACAAATCAGCAACATTAACAGCATCATCGCTTTTATGACATGGTATAAAGTGTGCCATTTTCGAGAACCTATCCACGACAACAAATATGCTATCCCTCCCCTTCTTTGTTCGAGGTAAACCTAAAACAAAGTCCATAGATATATCCTCCCAAGGAACATGATAGAGGCGAGGGTGTCCCGATCTTTCGATGAGATGATAGCTATCGTTTTTGGTGGAGTAGACTTTGACGATCCGACTACGAACGTGCGAGGACGTCGCGCCTTAGCAATCGCTAAACCAACTCCGAGAGGTTATTGACCACGCCGGAGCACAATCAACCTGACCACGAGGGTCTATCTCCTGCAAGCAAACGAAGAACAAGCAAGAAACTAAGATTTGCAATCTGGATATGGCGAATATAAGATGAAAGCTTTATTGATCAAGGTGGGGTTCTGTGACGTCTTGGTCTGGTCGTTGAACACAAACGAAGTACGCGAAGTTGCAGCTATGGCGAACTTTTAATCTAAACAAAACCCAAAGTCTAAACGGTGCCCTAAGGGCTGTATATATGGAGGAAGAGGAGGGGATTTCGTGGCCCTTGAAGGAGGGGTCCGAAACCAACCCTATCTCTTGTTTCCCCACACATACGGACTCTAAAAACAGCCTAGACTCAAGTATTTCGAAATTACATGGGCCTGGCCCAATAATAAGGTGACGCAGCACCTATAATAGCCTCTGGACGAAATTTATGAAGTGACATCTTGTATATTTCGTCCAAGGCTTCCTGCACTCATTATGGTGGCTTCAAAGTCCTGAAATCATCACTTGTAACTCCGTTCTTGTTCCCCTTGTGCATGCCATCATCTCCATGCTTGATCTTGCTCCAAGGTTCCTCTTTCTTGTCCAAGCTAGGCCCTTCATTTGTAAGCAAAACAAATGTATCCAATTTAGGCAGCATCATATTCTCATGAACTTTAGAATCATTACCAAGAAACGAAAGTACCTGATATTTTAATTGGCGTGCGCGAGCTCTAGTAATTGGTCCAGTATGTATAGAAGCAGGGGCTGTGGGTGTAACAATGGTATTGATGTCCTCATCATCCTCCCCTTCTTGAAATGAAGTCGTCCTCGACGGAAGCTCATCTTCCTCACCCAAATAAGGCTTTAGATCTGCAATGTTAAAAGTGGGACTAACCCCAAAATCTGCAGGCAGCTCAAGTTTATATGCATTATCATTTATTTTCTCTAACACCTTAAAAGGACCATCAGCACGTGGCATTAGCTTTGATTTGCACAAATCAGGAAATCTATCCTTACGCAAATGTAACCAAACAAGATCTCCAGGTGCAAACACAACATGTTTTCTACCCTTATCTCCAGCAAGTTTATATTTAGCATTCATACGTTCAATGTTCTCCTTAGTTAACTCATGCATTTTTAAGATCAATTCAGCACGTTGTTTAGCATCAAAATTAACCTTCTCCGAAGATGGAAGAGGCAACAAATCAATTGGTGCACGAGGAAGGAAACCATACACAATTTCAAAAGGACACATCTTAGTAGTAGAATGCAATGAACGATTATAAGCAAATTCAATATGAGGCAAGCATTCTTCCCACATTTTCTTGTTATTCTTCAAAACAGCCCTAAGCATAGTAGACAATGTTCTATTGACTACTTCAGTTTGTCCATCAGTTTGGGGGTGACATGTAGTACTAAAAAGCAGTTTAGTCCCCAACTTAGCCCATAAACATCTCCAAAAGTGGCTAAGAAATTTAGTATCACGATCTGAAACAATAGTATTTGGCACACCATGCAAGCGTATAATTTCACGAAAGAACAAATCAGCAACATTAACAGCATCATCGCTTTTATGACATGGTATAAAGTGTGCCATTTTCGAGAACCTATCCACGACAACAAATATGCTATCCCTCCCCTTCTTTGTTCGAGGTAAAGCAATAAACGTGCATCACGTAAAGCAATAAAAACAGCAAGTAAATGTTCCAAATGTTCCTCCAAAGATCTGCTATAAATCAGTATATCATCAAAATAGACTACCACAAATCGTCCAATGAAAGCACGTAAAACTTCGTTCATTAATCTCATGAAAGTACTAGGTGCATTAGTTAACCCAAAAGGCATGACTAACCACTCATATAATCCAAACTTTGTTTTAAATGCTGTTTTCCATTCATCCCCCAATTTCATACGAATTTGATGGTATCCACTACGCAAATCAACTTTGGAGAATATTGTAGAGCCACTCAATTCATCAAGCATATCATCTAGTCTAGGAATAGGATGACGATAACGAATAGTAATATTATTAATGCCTCTACAATCAACACACATACGCGATGTACCATCCTTTTTCGGCACTAGAATAAAAGGAACAGCACAAGGACTAAGGGATTCGCGTATATAACCTTTGTCGAGCAACTCCTGTACTTGACGCATAATCTCCTTCGTCTCCTCTGGATTGGTACGGTATGGCGCACGGTTTGGCAACGAAGCACCGGGAATTAAGTCAATCTGATGCTCAATCCCGCGAATAGGTGGTAATCCCGGTGGCACGTCTTGTGGAAAGACGTCAGCGAACTCCTGCAAAATGTTAGTGACCGCAGGAGGCAAAGAGGAAGGCACGTCCTCGAATGAAAATAACGCCTCTTTGCACACAAAAGCATAGCAAACAGAATTGCTGAAATCTAGATCATCAATATCAGATTTGGTGGCAAGTAAGCATGCACTTTTCAATTTAATTTCAGAAGCAACACTAGATGGTTTATTATTAGGCTTCATTTGTTGCTCAAATTCTTTTGCCACAATCCGATTTTCACTCTTATTTTTCTCCTGTTTTGCTTTACTAGCTCTATTAATATCATCTTTCAAAATAGAATCAGGAGTCATAGGAAGCAAAGTAATATGTTTATCCTTATGAACAAGAGTATACTGATTGTTTCTACCATGGTGTACAGAATTTTTATCAAATTGCCATGGTCTACCAAGTAATAATGAACATGCGTGCATGGGTACCACATCACAATCAACATAATCAACATATGTAGAGATACTAAAATGCACACGAACAGTACGTGTTACCTTAACCTTGCCGCTGTTGTTGAACCATTGGATATAGTAAGGATGTGGATGTGGTCTTGTGGTGAGAGATAGCTTCTCCACCATCTCCATGCTAGCCAAGTTGTTGCAGCTCCCTCCATCTATGATGACGCGAACAGAACGTTCCTTCACAACTCCCTTTGTATGGAACAAATTATGCCTCTGATTTTGCTCAGCTTGTGTGACCTGCACACTCAAAACACGTTGAGCAACTAAACATTCATACCTGTCAGCGTCTTCAGGAGCCATGTATTGCGTCTCATGATCAGAATCATCTCCACCGTGTTCTTCACTTGTAATAAGAGCCAAAGTCTCCTCATCATAGTCACTAGAGGACTCATACCCACCATCCTCAGTAGCAATCATAACACGCGGAGATTGGCATTCTCTCGCATAATGACCTCTTCCCTTACAACGACGACAAATAATATCATGTGTGTGCCCTGTTGATGCCATAGGTGAAGAAGAGCTCTGGGCAGGCCCAGAAGGTGTACTCTTGGCAGATGGTGGTGGTGGTGCCTGTTTTCTTGTATCTTGATTGGAATTGGCGGCTGAAGTCAGTGGTGCCGCAGTAGGACGTGTGGGAGTAGAGGAGGCACGCGGTGTCCATGATGAAGATCGACCTGCAGAAAAATTAGTTCGCGCCAATGCCTGTCGATCCTGCACTTCACGTTCAGCTTTACAAGCAAGATGGAATAAACGAGTGATATTATTATACTCCTTATACTCTAGAATGGTCTGAATCTCTCTATTTAATCCACCCATGAAACGTGCAAGCATAGCTTCATTCTCCTCAACAATACCACATCTAATCATGCCAGTTTGTAATTCCTGATAATATTCTTCTACAGAATTTTTTCCTTGTCTTAAGCGCTGCAATTTTTGAAGTAATTCACGTTGATAATATGGTGGAACCCAACGAGTACGCATAGCAGTTTTCAAAGCAGCCCACGTAGCTGGAATAGGATATAATCTACAATGTTCAGACCACCATACACATGCAAAACTAGTGAAAGCACAAACTGCAGCAGCAACACGTCGTTCCTCGGGATATTGTAAACATGTAAAACGTTGTTCAGTTTCTAACTCCCAAGTAAGATATATATCAGGAACATATCTACCCTCGAATGGTGGAATATTCAATTTTAATTTAGGAAGATGGTCATGATCTCGTACCTGAAGTGGTGGTGCAGACCTACCATTGCGATTATTTGCATGTGGACGACCTGGTGCTGGTGGTTGCACGTAGTTATGATTTTGATCAACCTCATCCTCATAATCGCCCGCGTAATCATCCTCCTCCTCGGCACCAGCAGCAGCAGGAGCAGAAGCCAAAGAAGCATCAACAGTAGGTACAGCAGCACCAGAAGTTTGGCCATCCTCAAGAGGAACACGCTTCGCTTGTCCGAACTGATTTGGAAGGGGGCGTTGTTGTTGTCGTTGCAGAGGTGCGACAGGTGCAGCCGGTGGTGGTTGGGGAAGACGCGTGAGCAATTCATTAAACTTGTTATCCAGCTTTGTCTCGAACGACTTCTCCATGCCATCTATCTTCTCCATGGCCTCTTCAAATCTGTTTAGCACATCTCCCACCTGGCCACTCATCATTTGCTGAAATTTATCATGCAACTCCTTGTTCGTCATGTTCTCCCAGTCAATCTCGTCGGCTTGTGATCCTGCCATGGTTAGCAGCAATAGAAACACACAAGAATATGATGCTACAGACTACTAGTGATAGAGGCGTGGGTGTCCCGATCTTTCGATGAGATGATAGCTATCGTTTTTGGTGGAGTAGACTTTGACGATCCGACTACGAACGTGCGAGGACGTCGCGCCTTAGCAATCGCTAAACCAACTCCGAGAGGTTATTGACCACGCCGGAGCACAATCAACCTGACCACGAGGGTCTATCTCCTGCAAGCAAACGAAGAACAAGCAAGAAACTAAGATTTGCAATCTGGATATTGCGAATATAAGATGAAAGCTTTATTGATCAAGGTGGGGTTCTGTGACGTCTTGGTCTGGTCGTTGAACACAAACGAAGTACGCGAAGTTGCAGCTATGGCGAACTTTAATCTAAACAAAACCCAAAGTCTAAACGGTGCCCTAAGGGCTGTATATATGGAGGAAGAGGAGGGGATTTCGTGGCCCTTGAAGGAGGGGTCCGAAACCAACCCTATCTCTTGTTTCCCCACACATACGGACTCTAAAAACAGCCTATACTCAAGTATTTCGAAATTACATGGGCCTGGCCCAATAATAAGGTGACGCAGCACCTATAATAGCCTCTGGACGAAATTTATGAAGTGACATCTTGTATATTTCGTCCAAGGCTTCCTGCACTCATTATGGTGCCTTCAAAGTCCTGAAATCATCACTTGTAACTCCGTTCTTGTTCCCCTTGTGCATGCCATCATCTCCATGCTTGAACTTGCTCCAAGGTTCCTCTTTCTTGTCCAAGCTAGGCCCTTCATTTGTAAGCAAAACAAATGTATCCAATTTAGGCAGCATCATATTTTCATGAACTTTAGAATCATTACCAAGAAACGAAAGTACCTGATATTTTAATTGGCGTGCGCGAGCTCTAGTAATTGGTCCAGTATGTATAGAAGCAGGGGTTGTGGGTGTAACAATGGTATTGATGTCCTCATCACAACTCCCTTTGTATGGAACAAATTATGCCTCTGATTTTGCTCAGCTTCGGTGACCTGCACACTCAAAACACGTTGAGCAACTAAACATTCATACCTGTCAGCGTCTTCAGGAGCCATGTATTGCGTCTCATGATCAGAATCATCTCCACCGTGTTCTTCACTTGTAATAAGAGCCAAAGTCTCCTCATCATAATCACTAGCGGACTCATACCCACCATCCTCAGTAGCAATCATAACATGCGGAGATTGGCATTCTCTCGCATAATGACCTCTTCCCTTACAACGACGACAAATAATATCATGTGTGTGCCCTGTTGATGCCATAGATGAAGAAGAGCTCTGGGCAGGCCCAGAAGGTGTACTCTTGGCAGATGGTGGTGGTGGTGCCTGTTTTCTTGTATCTCGATTGGAATTGGCGGCTGAAGTCAGTGGTGCCGTAGTAGGACGTGTGGGAGTAGAGGAGGCACGCGGTGTCCATGATGAAGATCGACCTGCAGAAAAATTAGTTCGCGCTAATGCCTGTCGATCCTGCACTTCACGTTCAGCTTTACAAGCAAGATGGAATAAACGAGTGATATTATTATACTCCTTATACTCTAGAATGGTCTGAATCTCTCTATTTAATCCACCCATGAAACGTGCAAGCATAGCTTCATTCTCCTCAACAATACCACATCTAATCATGCCAGTTTGTAATTCCTGATAATATTCTTCTACAGAATTTTTTCCTTGTCTTAAGCGCTGCAATTTTTGAAGTAATTCACGTTGATAATATGGTGGAACCCAACGAGTACGCATAGCAGTTTTCAAAGCAGCCCACGTAGCTGGAATAGGATATAATCTACAATGTTCAGACCACCATACACATGCAAAACTAGTGAAAGCACAAACAGCAGCAGCAACACGTCGTTCCTCGGGATATTGTAAACATGTAAAACGTTGTTCAGTTTCTAACTCCCAAGTAAGATATATATCAGGAACATATCTACCCTCGAATGGTGGAATATTCAATTTTAATTTAGGAAGATGGTCATGATCTCGTACCTGAAGTGGTGGTGCAGACCTACCATTGCGATTATTTGCATGTGGACGACCTGGTACTGGTGGTTGCACGTAGTTATGATTTTGATCAACCTCATCCTCATAATTGCGCGCGTAATCATCCTCCTCCTCGGCACCAGCAGCAACAGGAGCAGGAGCCAAAGAAGCATCAACAGTAGGTACAGCAGCACCAGAAGTTTGGCCATCCTCAAGAGGAACACGCTTCGCTCGTCCGAACTGATTTGGAAGGGGGCGTTGTTGTTGTCGTTGCAGAGGTGCGACAGGTGCAGCCGGTGGTGGTTGGGGAAGACGCGTGAGCAATTCATTAAACTTGTTATCCAGCTTTGTCTCGAACGACTTCTCCATGCCATCTATCTTCTCCATGGCCTCTTCAAATCTGTTTAGCACATCTCCCACCTGGCCACTCATCATTTGCTGAAATTTATCATGCAACTCCTTGTTCGTCATGTTCTCCCAGTCAATCTCGTCGGCTTGTGATCCTGCCATGGTTAGCAGCAATAGCAACACACAAGAATATGATCCTACAGACTACTAGAAAGTGGTGGTGGTGTGGTGTGGTGTCACAAATCCGTCAAGCAAATCTCAAATTCTTACCAGTTCTTACCCAGCAGCAGGTGGTGATCGGCAACCTTTGTAGTCAAAACTCTCAGAGCTTGGACAGAGCGATTGCCAGGTGGTATCGGAAGAAGGTGAAATTCCTTAGTCTAAGCACCAAGTTTCTCCAGCTCGCGTCGAACCAAATGAATCGGTTCCTCCCTCTGCACCTCAACCGTCTGCCGAAGAACATCCCCATCAGTCCCCACTGCCTAGTAGAGCCTCAGTGATAGAGGCGAGGGTTTCCCGATCTTTCGATGAGATGATATCTATCGTTTTTGGTGGAGTAGACTTTGACGATCCGACTACGAACGTGCGAGGACGTCGCGCCTTAGCAATCGCTAAACCAACTCCGAGAGGTTATTGACCACGCCGGAGCACAATCAACCTGACCCCGAGGGTCTATCTCCTGCAAGCAAACGAAGAACAAGCAAGAAACTAAGATTTGCAATCTGGATATTGCGAATATAAGATGAAAGCTTTATTGATCGAGGTGGGGTTCTGTGACGTCTTGGTCTGGTTGTTGAACACAAACGAAGTACGCGAAGTTGTAGCTATGGCGAACTTTTAATCTAAACAAAACCCAAAGTCTAAACGGTGCCCTAAGGGCTGTATATATGGAGGAAGAGGGGGGGATTTCGTGGCCCTTGAAGGAGGGGTCCGAAACCAACCCTATCTCTTGTTTCCCCACACATACGGACTCTAAAAATAGCCTATACTCAAGTATTTCGAAATTACATGGGCCTGGCCCAATAATAAGGTGACGCAGCACCTATAATAGCCTCTGGACGAAATTTATGAAGTGGCATCTTGTATATTTCGTCCAAGGCTTCCTGCACACATTATGGTGGCTTCAAAGTCCTGAAATCATCACTTGTAACTCCGTTCTTGTTCCCCTTGCGCATGCCATCATCTCCATGCTTGAACTTGCTCCAAGGTTCCTCTTTCTTGTCCAAGCTAGGCCCTTCATTTGTAAGCAAAACAAATGTATCCAATTTAGGCAGCATCATATTCTCATGAACTTTAGAATCATTACCAAGAAACGAAAGTACGTGATAATTTAATTGGCGTGCGCGAGCTCTAGTAATTGGTCCAGTATGTATAGAAGCAGGGGCTGTGGGTGTAACAATGGTATTGATGTCCTCATCATCCTCCCCTTCTTGAAATGAAGTCGTCCTCGACGGAAGCTCATCTTCCTCACCCAAATAAGGCTTCAGATCTGCAATGTTAAAAGTGGGACTAACCCCAAAATCTGCAGGCAGCTCAAGTTTATATGCATTATCATTTATTTTCTCTAACACCTTAAAAGGACCATCAGCACGTGGCATTAGCTTTGATTTGCGCAAATCAGGAAATCTATCCTTACGCAAATGTAACCAAACAAGATCTCCAGGTGCAAACACCACATGTTTTCTACCCTTATCTCCAGCAAGTTTATATTTAGCATTCATACGCTCAATGTTCTCCTTAGTTAACTCATGCATTTTTAAGATCAATTCAGCACATTGTTTAGCATCAAAATTAACCTTCTCCGAAGATGGAAGAGGCAACAAATCAATTGGTGCACGAGGAAGGAAACCATACACAATTTCAAAAGGACACATCTTAGTAGTAGAATGCAATGAACGATTATAAGCAAATTCAATATGAGGCAAGCATTCTTCCCACATTTTCTTGTTATTCTTCAAAACAGCCCTAAGCATAGTAGACAATGTTCTATTGACTACTTCAGTTTGTCCATCAGTTTGGGGGTGACATGTAGTACTAAAAAGCAGTTTAGTCCCCAACTTAGCCCATAAACATCTCCAAAAGTGGCTAAGAAATTTAGTATCACGATCTGAAACAATAGTATTTGGCACACCATGCAAGCGTATAATTTCACGAAAGAACAAATCAGCAACATTAACAGCATCATCGCTTTTATGACATGGTATAAAGTGTGCCATTTTCGAGAACCTATCCACGACAACAAATATGCTATCCCTCCCCTTCTTTGTTCGAGGTAAACCTAAAACAAAGTCCATAGATATATCCTCCCAAGGAACACTAGGTACAGGCAAAGGCAGATATAAACCATGAGGATTGAGTCGTGACTTAGCTTTTTTACATGTAGTGCAGCGAGCAACAAAACGCTCAACATCCCGTCTCATCTTTGGCCAAAAGAAATGTGTAGCAAGTATATCCTCCGTCTTCTTCACGCCAAAGTGTCCCATTAATCCTCCTCCATGCGCCTCCTGCAACAACAAAAGACGAACGGAGCTAGTTGGAATGCATAGCTTGTTAGCACGAAACACAAATCCATCATTAACGACGAACTTGTTCCATGTTCTCCCTTCCTTACAATTCTGCAATACATCTTTAAATTCAGCATCATGCACATATTGATCTTTGATGGTCTCCAAACCAAATATTTTAAAGTCAAGTTGTGAAAGCATAGTATAACGACGAGACAATGCATCAGCAATAACATTTTCTTTACCCTTCTTGTGTTTAATGACATAAGGGAAAGTCTCAATAAATTCAACCCATTTAGCATGTCTACGGTTCAGTTTTGCTTGACTTTTAATGTGTTTCAAAGATTCATGATCAGAATGTATAACAAATTCTTTGGGCCATAAATAATGTTGCCATGTTTCTAAGGTCCGAACAAGAGCATATAATTCTTTATCATAAGTAGAATAGTTCAGACTAGGCCCACTCAATTTTTCAGAAAAGTATGCAAAGTAAATACTGGACTCGGACTAGGACTGGTGGCAGAGATGAATCTGGTGGAACTCGGACTGGTGATGGTATATGACGGTAGTATATGTGGGCTCGGATTGGTGGTGGTATATGGACTCGGATCGGTGGTGGTATATGGACTCGGATCGGTGGTGGTATATGGACTCAGAGAAATAGCAGATAAGCTGTGGTGGTATATGGTAGGGGCGATGATGATGGTGCGGCGGCGGCGTGACAACTTGTGAACAGAACTCGAAACTCTAAAGAACTAGACGCTAAGACCAGCAACTTGACACGACGATGCAACCGCAAATTCAACAAAGCAAAAACCCTAAAAAGATTATGCAAAGGCTCAGATTGGTTCGGATATGATGAACTAACCCTAAATTTTTTTTTTGGCTTTTTCCTGGACTGTAGGTATGAAGAACAGACTCGATCTAAACTACGAAAAACTGTAAATCACACCGAGCAACCTGGGAATCTAATACCACTTGATAGAGGCGAGGGTGTCCCGATCTTTCGATGAGATGATAGCTATCGTTTTTGGTGGAGTAGACTTTGACGATCCGACTACGAACGTGCGAGGACGTCGCGCCTTAGCAATCGCTAAACCAACTCCGAGAGGTTATTGACCACGCCGGAGCACAATCAACCTGACCACGAGGGTCTATCTCCTGCAAGCAAACGAAGAACAAGCAAGAAACTAAGATTTGCAATCTGGATATTGCGAATATAAGATGAAAGCTTTATTGATCAAGGTGGGGTTCTGTGACGTCTTGGTCTGGTCGTTGAACACAAACGAAGTACGCGAAGTTGCAGCTATGGCGAACTTTTAATCTAAACAAAACCCAAAGTCTAAACGGTGCCCTAAGGGCTGTATATATGGAGGAAGAGGAGGGGATTTCATGGCCCTTGAAGGTGGGGTCCGAAACCAACCCTATCTCTTGTTTCCCCACACATACGGACTCTAAAAACAGCCTATACTCAAGTATTTCGAAATTACATGGGCCTGGCCCAATAATAAGGTGACGCAGCACCTATAATAGCCTCTGGACGAAATTTATGAAGTGACATCTTGTATATTTCGTCCAAGGCTTCCTGCACTCATTGTGGTGGCTTCAAAGTCCTGAAATCATCACTTGTAACTCCGTTCTTGTTCCCCTTGTGCATGCCATCATCTCCATGCTTGAACTTGCTCCAAGGTTCCTCTTTCTTGTCCAAGCTAGGCCCTTCATTTGTAAGCAAAACAAATGTATCCAATTTAGGCAGCATCATATTCTCATGAACTTTAGAATCATTACCAAGAAACGAAAGTACCTGATATTTTAATTGGCGTGCGCGAGCTCTAGTAATTGGTCCAGTATGTATAGAAGCAGGGGTTGTGGGTGTAACAATGGTATTGATGTCCTCATCAAAACTCCTCCCTTTACCTTCATATGCAAATGTTTTACATTCCGCTGCTATACTCTTAGACTTGCATGTGTAGGTTGATTGCTTGACTTGTGCCAAGTTGCTAAAATCTGCCAAGACTTAAAATTGGGAAAAGGCTAGGTTTTTATTTGGTCAAGTAGTCTAATCACCCCCCTCTAGACATACTTTCGATCCTACAAGCGGTATCAGAGCTTTGGTCTCCATTTGCCTTGATCTCCATAGCTTTTGGTGATCATAGCCTTGGTTTCACAACCTAGGAGAGTATGGCGTCTAGCGAGGGAAATTACCACCGTAGAGGTCCTTACTTTGATGGTACTAATTTTGCTAGTTGGAAGCATAAGATGAAAATGCATATTCTTGGACATAACCCCGCCGTTTGGGCTATTGTGTGTATCGGTTTGCAAGGTGAATTCTTTGATGGGAGAGAACCAAACCGTGAAGCTACCGCGAAAGAGTTGAAGATGTTGCAATACAATGCTCAAGCTTGCGATATCCTCTTCAACGGATTGTGCCCCGAAGAATTCAACAAAATCATCCGTCTTGAGAATGCAAAGAAAATTTGGGATACTTTGATTGATATGCACGAGGGTACCGACTCCGTCAAGGAATCCAAATTGGATGTGCTTCAAAGTCAACTTGACAAGTTCAAAATGAAGGATGGTGAAGGTGTCGCTGAAATGTACTCTAGGCTTGCTCTCATCACAAATGAGATTGCCGGCTTAGGAAGTGAAGAGATGACCGATAGATTCATCATCAAGAAGATCCTAAGAGCCTTGGATGGAAAATATGATACCGTGTGCACATTGATCCAAATGATGCCCAATTACAAAGATCTCAAGCCAACGGAAGTCATTGGAAGAATTGTTGCTCATGAGATGTCACACAAGGATAAGGAAGAGCTTCACAACAAGTCAAGTGGTGTTACAAAGCCTCATGTGATACTCCTACATCATCAAGTGAGAAACAAACCTTCAATGAGGAATTGAGTCTAATGGTGAAGAACTTCAACAAGTTCTACAAGAGCAGAAGCAAGGAAAGAAGTTCCAAGTCAAGGTCCTACAATGACAAAAGATCTTCAAGCCGTGAGCGTAATTGCTACAATTGTGGAAGGCCCGGACACTACTCCAATGAGTGTACAACCCCCTACAAAAGAAGAGAAGATTCACCCAAAAGAAGAAGTAGAAGAGAAGAATCACCTCCAAGGGAGAGAAGGAGTAGAGATGATTGCTATGAACGAAGAACCTCTCGCAGAAGCAAGGATTCGGAAAGGAAGGACAAATCATCAAAGAGCTACACAAAACGAAGACATCAAGCTCACGTTGGTGAATGGGTATCCGGCTCCGACTCCGACCATCACTCCGAGAGAAGTTATCACTCCGACTCCGATTATACTCAAGATGAAGGTGTTGCCGGTCTAGCACTTGTGTCAACCAACTCCTACGACATATTTGACTCACCAAATGAAGGAATTGGAAGGTGCTTCATGGCTAAAGGCCCAAAGGTATCACACCCCGAGTATGTTGATTTCAATAGTGATAAATATGATTTGCTAGGTGATGATGATTTACTTATTGACAACTCTAGTGATGAAAACTATGATGAACTTTCTATTAATCATGCTAATCAAGATAAAACGAATGATGATGTTAAGAAGGAGATTGAGCGTTTAACTAAAGAACTAAACACTCTTAAGTTAGCTCATGAAACTACCTTAGAAGATCATCGAGAACTTTTAAAGACTCATGAGAAGCTACGCTTTGAAAAGCTCAACCTTGAGCAAGAGCATGGGTTCTTAAAGGCAATCAATGATGATCTTCATAAGAAAAGTTCTTCTTACATTGCCAAGCGTTTACTCTTGTCTACTTACATGCCACAAGTAAAATCTAGCAATAAGAGTAAGAAAGATTCTTCTTCTAGTAGTAACAATAATCATGTTAAATCCAATGTTGTTGCTTCTAGTAGTTCTCTTGATTCCACTAATGATTCTCTTAGCCAAGTTACACTTGAGCAAGAAAACAGCTTATTGAAGGGAATTATAGAGAAAGGTGTTTACAAAAGCCTTGCCGAGAGTAAGCAATTTGAGGAAATTGTACGCAAGCAAGGAAGGCACCGGAAGAATCAAGGTGTTGGTTTTGAACGAAAGTTCAATGCCAATGGAGTTGAGTGGGAAGAAGATCAATACCCCAAGACGAAGTTTGTTCCTCAACAAGAGAAGTATGATCCTACTTATTTCTAAGGGACACAAGCTCAAGATGATATTCCACCACACGACCACAAGCAAAAAGGCAAGGACAAGCTTCAAGAGGAGATTGATGCATTTGAAGAAGCTCCTAAGGCCTTGGTCAAGTGGGTTCCCAAGACTACATCAAGTTCTACTTCGTCAAGTACGACTACAACTCCAAGGATTCCCATCAAGATGATGTGGATCCCGAAGAAGAAGAACTAGAGAGTTCTTGAGGGTGACTCCTCCAACATACTTCACTCATATCATTTTGGCAAGGACAAGTGCAAACAACTTCCATATCTTGCACTAGTTCAAGGAGTCACAAACCCTCTTGTTGGTAAGACAAGGGACAAGGTAACCTAATGCTTTCATGGACATCATCTTGTGTGAACATCACTCTATGTCTATGGATATCCTTGTTTGTTCCTTGTGGGACTAACCCGTGTAGATATTGAAAGTGCAACTCACTCCAAAGGATTGCTCCAAATGATCTACATCAACATTGAGCATCCACATCTTCAACATCTACATGAAGTCATCATTGACAAAACCCAAGGTTAGTTTATCCCTCTTAGGGGGGATATCACATCTAGGGGGAGCTTTACTCTAACAATTGAGCTAAAGCAACTCTAATGGTGTGAACACAACAATGCTTTATGTAAAAGTGGTAACCCCACTTGTGCTTAAACGATGAGTATGACCTATGATCAAATATTCTCATTTGACTCCTAAGACAATATACTCATATATAGATGACCTAGTCATCGCCAATTGCTTGATAGATGCTAGAGTGTTTGTGCATGCTTTGCCACATGTTTCATTTGCCACTTTATTGTGTGAGCATGTTGATTGCATATTTACTCATTCGAGGACATCCATTTGTTGCCTTGATTGTTTGGTTTTTTCTCTTTTGCCAAATGGATGGACAAGAATGCCTAAGAACTTCCTCTAGCTATCTATGCTTTTCTCGTCTCAAACTCTATTCATGCTACATCACAAAGTTTGATCAAGTCAGATTCGAACCACTCTGTGTGAGGAGCACTCGAAGTCCCCGATTCGTCATAGACTTAAACTTCTAAAACCTCTCTGTGCATTTCGGTCTGACCGATTCATCCACTTCGGTCATACCGAGTTCACTGAGTTGATCTAGGCTTTCAATCTCGGTGCAACCGATTAGAACCTTTCGATCACACCGAGTTGCAGTAACCGCTTGCGATTCTGCATCTCGGTGCCACCGAGTTGTTCCTTTCGGTCACACCGACAGGGTCAGGATATATATACCGACGGGTGAGATTTTGAAAATTTCTTCAAAACCCCTCAGCCCGCGCGTGTCCTGCTCTGCCGCCTTGGGTCTCCGGATCGTCTCCTCATCGCCAGCGACCTCCCGCCACCGGTCTCCGTCGCCGTCAACGGATTTCAACCCCGCCGTTGCCGCCGTAGCGAACTCACCGCCGAACTAGGGTATGAGTTCGACCTTTTGTGCTAATTCCTAACTCCGATTCTTAGCACAATGCAATGCCATGTTCTATACCACGTATGAGATCAATCTATCCAGAGAAAACCTCCATTAGATTAGGTTTGATTTCAAAATTTAGGGTTAAGTTTCCGCCGAACTCATCTCGGACCGACCGAATTGTGGAAATCGGTCTCACCGATTTGGCTTAGGCCATAGCACTTGCACTTTTTGGTCTGACCGAAATTGCAAATCGGTGTGACCGAGTTCGACTCTCTGTGAAACCCTAGCAATCTCAGAGTCACCAAACTGTGTCTCGGTCTGACCAATTTCACTAGTTAGACTCCAAAAGTTGCTTCGGTGTCACCGAGTTTAACAAATCGGTAGCTCCGAAATGCTTTCTGTGGAAAACTAAAACTAAGTTTTTGACTCATTTGTTTTGCAAAAACTCTGCACTTTGTGATGCTCATCCACTCTACCTCATCTATATCTACTCACAGGGTCTGCTGTCAGTTTGCTTTGCCAGTATGTCTGACCAGAGTGATAGCCAGAACAAATCAGAAGAGCAAGTGAACATGAGTGAGGGCACTAGTCCCTCTAGCAGTTATGATGAAGGCAGCAGAAGCACCCAAGCAATTTGCCCAAAGCAGCCACCAGGACAAGGAGAAAGAGAAACTCAGATTCTGAGGCTGAAGATTATGTTGAGGAAGAGGTCAGCTCAAAGAAGAAAGTTGTCAAGAAAGAATTTGGCACTATAGCTTCAACCAAGCCAGGTCTGCACAAGAAAGCTCCTGCCAAGAGAGTGCCCATGTCTAAGGCCAGAGCCTCAACTTTTGAAACTTCCAAATCGACTGTTGAAGAGGCTGCTGGTGATGGCAAGAAAAGAAAGGAGAGGGTCAAGAAGACCATTGCCAGAGTTATTGGCAAGCCCTCCATGATGAGAGATCCAGCTGAGGATGAAGAGGAAGAGGATGCTGCACCAGCACCCAAGTCCCAAAAGCTGATGGGGGATGCCATCAAGTCTGGGACTGCTGCTTCAAAGCCCAAGATTGCCTCCAAAGCTGCTGCTCAAGCTCCAAAACCTACTGCACCAAAGAGGAGCACTAGGAATATACCAGCTGCTGAGAAGAACAAGGCCCCAGTGCCTGAAATTGAAACTGAAGAAGATGCTGAAGCCCAACTGCTTAGGAAACTTAAACCAAAGATTCCAGATCATGATGACAGCCATCCAGTGGCAGAAAATATGAGCATCAGGAAGGATGCTGGTCTGAGACTTTGGAGACAAAGTGATCCCTATGCTATGAGGAGGAGGACTGCAGTAGACTACAGGTTCCACACCAAAGAACAACAAGATTTCTATGAAACCATTCTGCTTGACAAGAAGCCCATAGTCAGTGACATGAGATGGGTTGATTGGGAATACATTGATGAGAATGAAGACCACTTCCCAGGAGTGCATGAAAGTTTCAGACTCAATGGAGTTGACACCTTTGTGGGACAGAAGCTGACAAAATGGAATGATGAACTCATCATGCAATTCTACTCTACAGCTCATTTTTATCCAGATGGTAGAATTGTATGGATGTCAGAGGGTACAAGGTACCAATCAACTGTTAATGAGTGGGCAAAACTGATAAATGCTCCTGAAGAGCATGAAGATGACTTGGACATTTATGCCGAGAAGAAGAAAGACCACAACTCTATGGCCAACATATACAAAGAGATCCCTGACAAAGCTTTGGATACACATAAACTTGGATCTGTTCATTACTAGATGTCTGGTCTAGCTACAATCAACACTATATTGAGGCATACTCTATTGCCCAAATCTGGAGATCACAAGATGATCAGAGGTCATTCAATCAACTTGCTGCAGATATTTTTGTGCCTCAGAAATTCAAAGTTATGAGCCTGATTGTTGAAACAATCAAGACGACTGCTTCAGATCAGAAGAGATCTTGTGGGTATGCTCCACATATTCAGGTGCTCATCAACTCCAAGATGGGCACAGGCACCTATTTGTTGGATAAGGAGCATCTACCCCTAAGACCAGAATTTGAGGATAATACTGTTGTGATGGATGAAGAAGATCCCACATCTGTGCAAGCACAAGAGAAGAGAGAGAAGGCAAAGGCTGAGAAAGCTACAAAGATGCCAAGTGTTGAAGAGGCATCTCAGGTATTTCTGAAGAGCAAGCAAGATCAGCTTGCATATCTGATTCAAGCAACTTTGAGGATTGAGAAGGGCTTGGCCACCCTGACTCAAAATCAGGAGAGCTTGGAGAGGATCATTGAGACAAGATTCTATGATCTTGATCTGAAAGTGACTGAGATGCAGACAGCTGTTGAGCAGCTCCAGGAGGAAGCAGAGGAGAAGAAAGGGCAGGCTACCACACATGCCTTTCAGAGAGTGCCCAGAGGTCAGAGATCTGCTGCAGTGCCAGTGCCTGACACTAGAACCACTAAATCAGCACCAGCAGCCACAGCTTCAGTGCCACCTCCAGTTGCAACTCCACCAGCTCCATCAACTTCTACAGATGCTTTTGTCCTTGGAGTTCTCTCAACACCACCTCCCGAAGATCAAGCCTAGAGAGACGCATAACACTATGCATTTTCAAACTTTTTGGTAACTTGTTGCCAAAGGGGGAGAAATGTATAGATCATAGGCTTCGAGAGAGAGTGTTCTTGCTTCTTTTGTCTCTCTTGCTATTTGGTTGAAACTTTTGTGTGCTTGATTGATACTTTATGTCTTATGATCATGTGTTTGATCATATCATACTTTAATGCCTGCTTGAATGATATTATCTTTTATTTCTCATATATGATCATTCACTTTGCTTGGTGATGAGTGCATGTTTTTAATTTCTATCATTTTGAGCGCTCCACCAAGATGTATGTGACATGGAAGAGTAACCCATGATCCTAATCGATTATGCATTTGCATTCAAAAGCAAATTTCAAATAATGCACAAATTTAGGGGGAGCTCTTACTTATCACATACTTCTCAAAGCGACGATGTTCTAAATCTTATTATCTTTTGTCGAAGCTTTGATCTATATATTGTCATCAATTACCAAAAAGGGGGAAAGTGCAACTATCCCTGGGTGGTTTTGGTAATTCCTAACAACATATAGCTCATTGAACTAATGCTATTTCAAGAGGATTATTTCAGGAAGTTCAATGATTGGCATGGCATGGACTAGGAATGTGGACCCCTCAAAATGCTAAGGACACATATTGGCTAAAGCTCAAGACTCTACATTTTCATTTTAGTGATCCAAGATCACATTGAGTCCATAGGAAAAGCCAATACTATTAAAAGGGGATGAGGTGTTGCTTAATGGCTTGCTTGCTCAAAATGCTTAGTGATATGCTCCAAAAGCCCTCAACCACTTTCTCATATCCACATATGTCCCAAACCAAAAGTCAAACTCGGCCCCACCGATTTGATCTATCCGGCGCCACCGAGTTCATTTGACATAGCCACTGCCAGAAACCCTAGTCAGTTCGGTCTCACCGAGATGGGATTGCAAACTCTCTGTTTCCCTTCGTAACGTTTTGGTCTAACCGAGATGAGCGATCGGTCCCACCGAGTTCGCAATGCAAACTCTCTGTTTCCCTTTCGTAACATTTCGGTCTCACCGAAATGAGCGAATCGGTCCCACCGAGTTTGCCTGACCAACTCTCTGTTTGCCTATTACCGAAATCGGTCCTACCGAGTTTATGTGATCGGTCTCACCGAGATTACGTTATGCCCTAACCCTAATGAAATCGGTCCCACCGAGTTGACGTGTCGGTCCCACTGAAAATCCTAACGTTCATATTTTGAACTAAATCGGTCTGACCGAGTTTTATGATTCGGTCCCACCGAGTTTTGTAAATTGTGTGTAACGGTTAGATTTTGTGTGGAGGCTATATATACCCCTCCACCCCCTCTTCATTCATGGAGAGAGCCATCAGAACGTGCCTACACTTCCAGTATACATTTTCTGAGAGAGAACCACCTACTCATGTGTTGAGACCAAGATATTCCATTCCAACCATATGAATCTTGATCTCTAGCCTTCCCCAAGCTGCTTTCCACTCAAATCGTCTTTCCACCAAATCCAAATCCGTGAGAGAGAGTCGAGTGTTGGGGAGACTATCATTTGAAGCACAAGAGCAAGGAGTTCATCATCAACACACCATCTATTACCTTTTGGAGAGTGGTGTCTCCTAGATTGGTTAGGTGTCACTTGGGAGCCTCCGTCAAGATTGTGGAGTTGAACCAAGGAGTTTGTAAGGGCAAGGAGATCGCCTACTTCGTGAAGATCTACCCAAGTGAGGCAAGTCCTTCGTGGGCGATGGCCATGGTGGGATAGACAAGGTTGCTTCTTCGTGGACCCTTCGTGGGTGGAGCCCTCCGTGGACTCGCGCAACCGTTACCCTTCGTGGGTTGAAGTCTCCATCAACGTGGATGTACGATAGCACCACCTATCGGAACCACGCCAAAAATCTCCGTGTCTACATTGCGTTTGCTCCCTCCAAACTCCTCCCTTTACCTTCATATGCAAATGTTTTACATTCCGCTGCTATACTCTTAGACTTGCATGTGTAGGTTGATTGCTTGACTTGTGCCAAGTTGCTAAAATCTGCCAAGACTTAAAATTGGGAAAAGGCTAGGTTTTTATTTGGTCAAGTAGTCTAATCACCCCCCCTCTAGACATACTTTCGATCCTACAGCTCACGTCTGTTTGGGTCGCTGCGGACAAAAACAGCGGCCCAACGCGCCGACCCAGTCCCAAAAACCGTTCGCTTCGCGTCCGCGGACCCATTTTCGACCCAAAATTGAGCCTGAAATGTGTCGGCGCGGACGCGCCGCGCGTCCCCTCGGTGTCCGCCGCGGCCCCTCATGTCGGCTGCCCAACTACCACCCGCGGTCATATTTATGAAGACCACCGACACCGGGCCCGCATGGCAGCGTGTAGAAGGGCCACCTCGGGAAAGGAGGGAAGAAGGGGAGGTTCAGCGTCGAAGCGAGCTCTTCCCGCGGGCACCCTGCTACGTCGCCGCCGGCTAGGCGCGACACGCCACCGCGGGAGCGGGAGCGGCTCTACATCCCAATCCACCAGGCACGGTGGCACTGGCAGTACTGGCAGCCCTTACCGTATCCAGATGTGAACTTGCCGCACGGCTGGCATCTGGACCCGCAACGCATCCCCATCCCGGCGGCGCCGCGGTCCACGCGGGCGCATGCTGAGGAGGTTCGCCGGCGGCGCGAGCTCCTCACACTGGAGCAACGCGCCAGACTCCCCCAACTGGGAGCGATGGTTTGCGCTAGAGCACGAGGAGGAGCGCCGCCTCGGCGTTCACATCAACCACGACCTTGGAAGAGGAGACGGAGGCGGAGTACCAAGCCTCCCTCGAGGAGGCCCTACAGCACGCGCTGGAGGCGAGCCGGCTCGAGGAGGACGCCCATTGGGCTGGGCTGGAGCAAGCCCTAGCTTTGTCCGCGGCGGGGGACTCCGTCCAGGCGCCCCTGTTCATGCCGCCACCACCGCCAGCGCTGCCCCTCGTCGAGCCCAAGGTCAAGCCGAAGCGCGAGCCAACTCCCACGCGCAAGCGGTCACCGCCGCCCCCCACTTGGCCGGAGGAGTCCTATTCGTGGACCGGCCAGCTCCGCGAGTGGGTGAGCGCGCCTCCCTGCCACTACGCCGCCACGCGGGAAGAAGAGGCGGCCCACCTTGAGCGCTGGAAGGCGCATTGGCTCATCGAGGAGGGGGCCGACAGCGAGCGGCAGATGCGATAGGAGCAGATGCTGCGCCGTGACGAGGAGGCTCTGCGGCTTGAGGAGGAGGAGGAGGAGCGCGCCCGCCTCGCCGCTATGCCGCCTCCGTAGCAGACGCCGGAGGAGGCTGCCCTGGCGGCCTATCAAGCAGCGTTCATGTGGGCTGGGCCTCCCCCCCCCCGTCTTCATTGACCTCACCGGCGGCGACGACGACGAGAAGAAGGGCAAGGGCAAGGCGGTCTACTAGGGCAGCGTGCCGGCGTTTATTAGAGTTTTTAATTTTCTATTTATGTTAAGTAGACTTTGGCCGACGTTTGACCGGTCATTTATGTATAATTATGCTTAATTCGTCATTTTCGGCCACATCAGCATAAATGGGTCGGCCTCCCGTTGGGCGCACCTACCGACCCAAGTAAAAAACACGCGCACGTCTGCCTGGCCGACCCAACCGGACAAAAAACGGACAAAGCGCGCGTCCGTTTGGGTCGGCGCGTTGGAGTTGCTCTAACTAACAACATCAGTAGCATAACATATACTACTCTACTGTTGTATTAGTACCAAGAAATCTACTAGAGTGGTAATTATTTTTGAACTCCTAGTAGCAAGTAGTCAGCCAATAGGGCTCCGAAACCTGGCCCGCTCCAGCCAACTGGAAGTTGACAAGTGGCACGAATCCAACAAAGCTACTGCACCTTTCCCACTTGACATGCACGCTAGATTAGGATCGAGAAGGTACAGAGCTAGGGTAATTAGACTAAGAGAGTGTTAGCTAGGCGCCGGATCTGCTGGTGATTACTTATTCTTCATGCCACTCATGAATGCACGAGCCTATCTAGGATCTAAAATAAAGCGCGGGCTTTTAAGCCATTGTTTGTCCATTCCTAATCCCCTCTCGTGGCCGCTTCTTCTCCGGCAAACCACCCCACGCGTCGCCCTCTTTTATCTCACAGGGGAAAAGGACACAAGCTCTGTCGATCAATTAAGGGATAAAAGGCCGGGGAGACGTCTAAATCACCAGCGGATTTGCAACAGAAGGAAGGGATGCATGTTCCCCTTCCCCATTAGAATTGACTAACACCTAGTTAACTTAGGTGCTAATTATTTCATGGGGGATTAGTAAAATATTGGCCTAATTAATGTGTTGGCCCCAATGCTTGCACACCTTGCTGGTGGTATGGGTAAATCAAGTGGGAGTACGAGAATACGCATCTCAAGCTTTTGGATATTGTTCTTTTCACCAGGGAGCCATCTTTTGATCTTTGCCTCTCCTGTACGGGCAGCTGCCACTTGTCAACTTTACTTCTTCCCTATGGAGATCCAAGAGCCGCACGATCCATCCTCACTAGGGGCATCAATGTCATTTCACACGGAGTAACACATTGTTCACCCCAAGCATCTTTGCTTTAGCCTTGGGCGCTGTCATGCCTGCCTCATCTTTTCAAGCAATTTGATAAGGTGCCAAGGCTTTCCGCCATATAATTTGTCCGCACGGTGCCATGAGCATTGCATGGCGAGTGATTGTGTTTCTCCGCTTTTTTGTTGTATAAAAATGACATTTTACGGTAGGGGCTAACTAATATGAATTGTCCGCCGTTGTAATGGAGCAAACCTGGACAGTATGTGCCCTCGTTGGACTGCCCCTAAAGAGGAGGAGAAAAACGTCGGTGATGGATCCGACAGCTCCGGTAGTTAGCAGATCCGGCTTTACTCATATTGCATCTTCAACTGCTGCTTCCGCAACGAAGATGACGAGGGCAAGGGCGGCCATGGATGAACTTCCTCCATAGCCATATTTCATAGCTAGTAGAATATGTCAATATTTTATAGTCCATTGGCATGTAGTATGTATGTTGTTTTTACGTTGCATGAAGGTAGTATGGAATTGGGGGTTTCAAAATGAGGCGCATGGCTGTGGACACAGACACTTGCGGGATCACCCTGCATTGTTCATGAATGAGTTCGTAGACGTATAGTGGCCATGATTTGTGAACTATGGTTGTAGATGCTCTTAGGTCTTTGTTTTTCCCACATTGAGCTACAACTCAAATTTCAGATGCTTTCTAGATTGGGGCCTTCGAATAGAGCTTGTAACACCACCTTACTACTACAAAATATGAAGAGACCAATAAACAAGACCCAGGTGTAGTACACCCTATATCTTACAAACAGATAGAAAGTGCTTGGAGATTCGAGACATGGCCTCTTTACAAGAGAAGGAAAAGTAGTGCAGCTAGTACCATGCATGCACATACTCCCTCCTTCCATCTATATAGGGCCTAATGCGTTTTTCGAGGCTAACTTTGATCAAATGTTAAAGCAATAATATATGACATGCAACTTACACAAAGCACACCATCAAATTCGTATGTAAAAGGAGCTTTCAATGATATAATTTTCACATTATGCATGTCATGCACTATTAATCTTGTCAATAGTCAAAGGCGGTCTTGAAAAACGCATTAGGCCCTATATAGATGGAAAGAGGGAGTAAACTTTCACCTCTCTAATTTGTTCAATAAACAAATGGAAAGAGGCCCTAACCTCACCTGAAACAATATCTTATACTCCAAGTAGTAGTACTAATATGCTACTATAGTACACAAGTAGCCGACTAGGGTTTTATGATCTCGTTCACAAGTGCTAAGTACACCAAAAATGCCAAACGAGGGCCTGAGCTCCATGGAGGCCGAATTTGAAAACTTCAAAATTCTCACTTATCAGTTTCATTTAAAAAAAATACACAGGTAAATTTTCAGGTCGAAATACGTTAAAATGAGAGCTACAAAGAAAAAACAAATCTATAGTTTTCGCATATGTAATGTTCATCCTCAAAGTTCATGAATGTGTATTTTTTGTGCAGCTCGCAATCCAAGGTATTTCATTCTGAAATTTTACACATATACACATTACATCCTTGTGTACATGGGTATTTTTCTAGAATTTTTTGAAACTGGAAAGTTTGAATTTTGGATTTTTCAAAATTAATGCCTCCTTGTGTACACGTGCTATATTTTCCCTTTTGCTTGCCAAGCACAAGTTCAAATCCATATATATATACCACCAAACCTATACTGAGTGGCAATGGTAATTAGATGAATCCAAGAATAGCTCATAAAGTTAGTGAGATTAAGCTGAATATGGCTGAGTACATTCTTAAATTAATCTTCAAACTGAGGAGTGAAGATAATGTACTCTCTCAATTGGAAAAGTTAAAGGGGTTTGCACTTAATATTCTGATTCTAGCCATGCTAATTCTAAGATAATAGAGAAGGAATTGGTGCTCTTAGGATAATAGTTTAAATCACCCTGGTCCCCAGCTAACATGACCAGATACAATCTGAATAACCTGACCTTAATACCTCTACAACAACTCTCTTATTTTGGTCCCAGGGAAATACACAAAGATCATGTTATGTTGCCATAGTACACTGCCAAATATGTAAACAACTTCCTTGGACCTTTGGTCCCATGCGAAGACATGAAGCTTACATTATAAAATTTGGAAAAAAGGAAGAACATCTTTATATATTTGAAGTTGACTACACTCCTCTTCTTCTCTATAACTAGAATACAAGTTGACTTCACTCCTGCCACCTTTGTTTAATCCACGGCATTTGACTTCTAGAAAATTTCGTCTCTCCTCCGCAATATGCACAAGAAAACAAGAAGAAAGAGCAAACAATTTAATATTATACCACAATAATTTACTGTTCATGTTTTACTGTCTTTGTGGGGTAGGAGTAATCCATGAAGTAAATAACAATGTAATAAATCAAAGCACAAGGGTGGGTTGGTGCTATTTTTCCCTTGAGCGAGGAACAAAAGCTTTGTAGCCCAGTCTTTTTTTTTTTGCCTCCTTAAGTAGCATCTGTTCAGACTCACAGACAACACACTCACACACCCTGCTGGGAGCCTAAACTAGACCTACAGGCATTTTATTAGCGGAATATTGTTCCTACGAACAGTACCGCTGAACACTGTTCCTACAAACAGTGCCCGGTGAGACACCTAGAATTCGTCCCCAGCGTACCGCTGAACACTGTTCCTACAAACAGTGCCCGATGAGACACCTAGAATTCGTCCCCGCTGGGGATCGAACTCGGGCGGGTGGAATGCCCACCTGCTACTCCTACCACTGCGCCACGCGCAGTCCTCACCCAGTCTTCTTCTCCTTAGGGCAATGATTGGAGCTTTGTTGGTGGCAAGTAATGGCTTGTTGCAGTTGCTCAGATCGATGGGAGAAAAATGTGTGTGAAAAGAACAGGCAAGCCATGTGCCATGACAACCGCACAAGCAAAAGCAAGAAAAATCACGTACCTCTTTCTTCTCCTTCAATTCTAGCTCAGCGGAGGTGAGAGAGTGAGATGTCAAGAATACCAGCACGGCACTGAACATGAGCTTGCTACTGTACCTTGATGTTCCCTGCGAGCATATGCCAACAATGTGAGCTACTGTTATGGAGTTCAGCTTTCGGTTACCAATACTGTGCGCATATCTAAAAAAAAACAATGCGCACATATAATTGCAGGCACTGTTTACAACATAATTGTACGTGTTAAATAGTACTTCCTCTGTTCTAAAATAAGCGACTCAACTAATACGTGATCATATGTAGTAGTACCATACTACTACCATGTTTTAGAATTTTGGCCCAAAAAAAAACATTGCAAGTCTAATTTGTGCACATCATATATAGATCCACATGTAGTACAGGGGGTGAGAAAAAGTCGCAACTTGTTTCAGGGAAAAGCAACGCTTCTCCTTTCAATGATAAGCTGACAAGATAAAGAAGAAAAGGAGGCGGCATATGATTCAAATGATCGATCGCCGCAGTACCATCTATCATGCCTGCATGAACATTGTGCCCCTTTTCAAGGGGGTGTGGCCCGAGAGATTCAGGAGAGTAGGCCATGGCAATAATCAACGTTCCAAAAACAATCTTCTGTTTTCAAAAGGATGTTCTACTACGAATTCCCAATACTTAGTTATGTGAATTAAAATAAATGTGGCGCACATTCCACATTGCTGCTATGAGATTAAGCGGTTTCTCAAATGTCGGCAGGACCTCTGCTGCAACCTGCAAAAGCTTATACTTTCTAGACATAAAAGTGTTGAAATAGCCTTTCGCCCTGCTTTAAATAAAGCAACCATAAAATCCAAACATGAAATGCAAGTGCAGAAAAGAAAATAAGGTGTCTGTTGGGGTAATAGCACAAATATGTCCAAAAGAAAAGAAAAAAAAACTCAAAGCTTGAATCCGACAACGGATCATACAAAAGAAAACTCTACCAATGGATCCATCTACACAAATGCGATTGCTATATCATCTACATGAATCTATGAGATGTTAGACTAAATCTACAAAAAAAGGTTGGAAAAATTTACCCACGGGCAACTCGTTGAACACCTTGAGGTTGCGCTGCGGAAGGAATGACACAGCCAACAACGGGAAGCGGGTGCAGGCATGCAAGCGTGTGAGGTCGGGGACAAGCTCAATGAAGGCGACATGGGCCAACTCACGGCGGTCCGAACGGTGGAGGTGGCATCAGACGGCGGCGGTGCATGGAAGTAGGCAGCGACGGAAGGGAGTGCACCTCCTGAAATGTCCGTGGCGCCAATATTTGGGTTGATGGAGGGTGTGATATATCGCCTCCCGCAACCGCCAAGTACGGAGGCTCACGAACCCGATTTGGAGCGGACTCTAAAAATTATATGTTGATCGGGCACGGAATGACGATTCTGCCAGAGCGTTTTTTCTGCTAAAATCATCATAAAGAAAGTTATTTACGGTGATCATGTCGACATGGCAAGATTCTGCCAGAGCGTTTTTTCTGCTAAAATCATCATAAAGAAAGTTATTTACGGTGATCATGTCGACATGGCAACTCTGCCAGAGTTGCTCTAACTCCACACGTAGTACAATGCCCTTTAGTTACATGACTATAGTATCCTAATTAATCTAGCTTTCACTTAGGATTCGTAGGATGGTTTTAATATTTGCATAGACATATGGAGGAGACCGAGGAGTACGAGTGCTAGGCTGCTAGCTAGTGAGCTAGATATGCAAAGATAATACTAGCACGATCAGAGAGTGCACCACCACATGCATGTCATGGATAAGCGATGGAAGACTGGAATAGGACGACGTTGCTTAGCGGGACGCTTAAAAACTAACCGTTTCAAAGACTTGGGAGCTGCGACGATCGATCGATTCCAATTCTGTTTGCTGATTGAATTTCCTCGCTACGATCGTATAAATATGATTATTTTAACAAGCACAGACGCAGACACACGTATATACGATGTTTGTTTTGATGGTTGTGTGCATCGTATGATGCAGAGACCTGAATTATCCCATTTTCGAAAAAACTATACGCACATACATTTACTATATAAACGCACGCACTCGACACTCCCTACTGGCACGCACTCGGCACTCCCTAATTCTATGTGCATCTCCAAGAGGCTAAGTGAACACATTATCTTGAGATTGACGAAGCCATCACATACAACTCCGTTGTCAACAAAAACGTCTTCTCCCACTAAAAGAGCATCGCAGGAAAAGATGAAATGAATCTAGAAAATACGAGTTAATAGTGGAAGGACTCTCATACTAAATAGTGTTTCATGTGTAAATTAGTTTATTACTAGAAATCATTTTCTTTCACTAGCAAAAGGGCCTGTGCGTTGCAACGAAAGAAAAAAACATAATCTTCAATGATCATGATCACATTTTGCTGCATCATCGAGATACGCTATCACTCTCAATTTAATAGTGAAAGGTCTCTCGTACTAAATAGGGTTTCATGTGTAAATTAGTTTATTACTAGAAATCATTTTGTTTCACAACATTCAAAATTACTATTTTTGTGTGTATATAAAAATACGTTGTGGAGGAGATTGAAAATGGTTTTGGACAGAGATGGTGTCCAAGGGAGGCCAGATTTGATGTTTTGACCCTTTTGAAAAAGTTTAGCCCGATTTGACCTCGCTTTCAAAATAATCGGGATCTGACCCCTTTTCCTACCGCTGGGTCGATGGCGGTAGAGTACAACTACCTACCGCCGCGGACCCTGGCGGCAGGCCACTCATCCATGTCAGTGCAAGTAAACGACACTGGCCTCTCCCGTCAAACCTACCGCCGAGGCTCCTGGCGGTAGGCTGTTATACCCTACCGCCGAAGACCCTGATGGTAGGTGCTGAATAGTTATAAAGCACCACCGGCCCACCCATGAACCCAACCCCCATCTTCTCCCCTACAGCGGCCGCGCCCGCGCCCGCAAGAACGGAGAGCAGCTTACCTCTCTCATCCCCTCCACTCTCCTCCTCTGATCTCCTTCGTTTCTCCATAGTTTTTGCGGATCGAGATGGCTCCACGACGAGAGCAGTAAGCTCTCTCAATCCCTCCAAGTAGTTTTAGTTAAAAAGTTTTCAGAGGAGGATGAAACCCGCTCGAAGAGAAACAAGAAGCGTACTGCCAAGATGGGAAGGAAGACCAAGTGATATGGTCATGTCGACTACTCGCTTTATGTTGAACTAGTTAAACTATTTGCTATTGTGTGTTGAGCTGTGAACGAGAACTTGTTGGCTATGTCGAACTACTTGGTATCGTCTATTTGCTATGTTGGACATGTAAACCTATTTGATATGTTTGATGTGTTGAACTATCATTTATATCGATGTGTGTGATGAAGACATGTACCTAGGGTAGGGTAATAGGCCCGACCTAGACACCCTTACCGACGACACTGCCCTAAAGCAAATGACATTCAAAGGATGGCACCATCTACCGACTGAAATCGCCACAGGGTGCAACCCACTCGACCAACAGTTCACTCGGACAACCCAATTCCATTCGACCGGGGTGTACTCACTCGACCCCACCGGAAACCACTCGGAAGACAGAAGATCTAAGGTCACTCAGGATGGCAAGGGTCAGGCGTTCACTCCGTAATCTTAATGATCATTTATTTGCCTTTATTGCCGGTGTTATCAGTAACGTCCTGTCTTTACAGACATTGAAACCCTTGTAACGTGGGACGGTTGGGGTTCTGGCGCACTCTATATAAGCCACCCCCCTCCTCAGGCACAAGGGTTCGCACCCCCTGTAACTTCACGCATAAGTCAATCGACCGAGCCTCCGGGCATCGAGACGTAGGGCTGTTACTTCCTCCGAGAAGGGCCTGAACTCGTAAATCTTGCGTGCACAACCTCACCGTAGCTAGGATCTTGCCTCCTCATACCTACCCTCCATTCTACTGTCAGACTTAGAACCACGACAGTTGGTGCCCACCTTGGGGCAGGTGTCTTAGCAACTTTCCGGTGAGGTTGCGATTTTTTCTGATTCCCATCATCATGGTTTCGGGTGGAGGTTTGGCTGAGGGCCACGAGATCCGTCTCGGTGCGTTCGTCTTCATCGCCGACGACTCCGCCTGGCTCCAGGAGGCCCCCCTCGACGTCGAGATGTTCCCCGTCCGCGGGGCGACGCACTTTCGCGCATGTGTCCCCGGCGTCCTTCTGCGGCAGCCGTCGACCCAATATCGGTCGTTTCCTACGGCGTCTTCGTTCCCCGCTGTTCGCCGTCGCAAGCGATCTGGTCGATCGCGGCTTCAGCGGTGGGTGAAGCATGCAGTGGCACGTCAATCGGCCACTCCTCAAGTCGCGGCAATCGAGCCCGATGAATCTCTCTATGGCCTGTTCGATCTGTCGACTGGCTCCGTCGAGACTCTGTCCGAGTGCGACAGCAGCGATCCTGCGGCGGAGGTCCTGATGGTCGACACGCCGCGTAGCCCGCCTGGCATGCGTCGCAACGGAGGCGGCGACGGCGGTGGCGATCCGTCGCGTGTTCACGAGGAATACCACCCCGAAACCCTCTCTTCACAGCGGAGGGAGGAACTTCACCGCCGCAACGAGGAAGCACTCCACACGCCCATCGTCGGAGAGACCTCTGAGGCTCGGGCTTTGGGGGGCGCCCGCTTGGCCACTTTGGCTGAACGCACTCGACTGGAAAATCTTCAGCATGCACTCGACGAACGTGCTCGGCAGCGGATTCCTGAGTCTAGTCGACGGAGGCAATTATTCCCTCCTGAACCTCAGGTATACCGCACTCCGATTCAGAACCTTGCAGCCGCAGCTCGTATAGCAGAATCCATCCAGCCATCCCAGTCAAAAGCTGGGCGAGGTTTGATGCAGATCCGGGCTCTGCTCCGGGCGGCAGGAGACCAAAACACTGCAGTATCACAATCGCGTGACAGAATCCATAGCAGATCTGTGGTGGCTGACACAGTTCAGTCGGCTCATAGCCCAAGATCGCCTCCGCGGCGTGAAGGGCGGGTGCATCGCCAGGATCAGCATTTGGGTCGGATCCACGAGCAGTACGATCATCGACTCGGCCGTGATGACCATCGTCGAGCGCCTACACCCCCTCCGAGAAGCGGATCATATGTGCCCCGGCACTATGATGACAGGCGCCCGTACAGCGGAGGGCGGCGGACGCCGGTCGACCCAAGGGAGCCAGGGTTTGATGCGAGGTCAATTTTGGTGCAAGGTTTGGTCGACAGGAACCGAGCACACAGAGAGGGGCAAGGCAGAGATCGCCCGAGTGGAAGCAGTATTCATGTTTCGGGTCCCGAGTGTTTTAGCAGATCTATCAGAGCCGCTGAGATCCCCCCCCCCAACTTCAGGTTGGCGACTGGGGTCAGTAAGTTCACCGGTGAGTCGAAGCCTGATACTTGGCTGGAAGATTACCGAGTGGCTGTCCAGATCGGTGGTGGAAATGATGAAGTAGCTATGAAACACCTTCCTCTCATGCTGGAAGGGTCGGCCAGAGCATGGCTGAATCAGTTGGCTCCAGGCAGTATATTCAGCTGGGAGGAGTTAGCCCGAGTGTTTGTCAGGACATTTGAGGGCACATGCAAATGACCTGCGGGGTTGACAGAATTGCAGCATTGTGTTCATAAGCCGAATGAAACTCTGAGGGATTACATCCAAAGATGGACCACACTACACCACACGGTAGAGAATGTATCCCAACACCAAGCAGTTTGTGCCTTCAAGGAAGGCGTTCGGTATCGGGAGCTTAACTTGAAATTCGGTCGGACAGGAGATATGTCTCTGACCCGAATGATGGAAATAGCCACCCGGTATGCTAATGGTGAAGAAGAGGACCGACTCCGCAGTGGGAAGGGCAAGCCAGTCGCCCAAGACACCGGAGTGGGTCGGAAGCAGAAACGCAAAGCCGAGCCAGCAGGTCCAGGTGAAGCTGCAGTTGTAACTCAAGGAAAATTCAAAGGAAAGCCCAAGGGACCCTGGATCCCCAAGAAGGTGAAAGATCAGGCTGGGAACGATGTGTTGGACTTGCCATGTCACATTCACACCAAGAAGGATGAAGAGGGAAATCTGATTTATCCCAAACACACCACTCGACAGTGTCGGCTCCTGATCCAGCAGTTCCGAGAGAAACAACCCAATGAAAAGGAAAAAGAGTCTGACAAGGATGGTGATCAGGAAGAAGATGATGACGGTTTCTCTAACGTCAATTCCACTTTGATGATTTTTGCTGACATTGAGAGTAAAAGTCGACTGAAAGTCATCAACAGAGAGGTAAACATGGTTGCTCCGGCAACGACGACATACTTGAAATGGTCAAAGACTCCTATCACATTCGACCAATCTGACCACCGACCGCACGTCGCCACCCCCGGGAGGCAAGCGTTGGTGGTCGACCCGGTCGTTGGGGGCACCCGACTGACCAAAGTCTTGATGGATGGTGGCAGCGGCTTGAACATTTTGTATGCAGAGACTCTTCGTGGGATGGGCATTCCGATGTCCAGGCTCAGTGAGAGCAACATGCGGTTCCATGGTGTCATTCCAGGGAAGAAAGCTGATTCACTCGGACAGATCACTCTTGACGTGGTTTTCGGCGACTCAAAGAATTACCTCAAGGAGAAGCTGACATTTGAAGTTGTGGATTTTCACAGTGCCTATCATGCTATTCTGGGCAGAACTGCATATGCCCGTTTCATGGCTCGACCGTGTTACGTGTACCTCAAGCTGAAGATGCCTGGCCCCAAGGGCGTGATCACGGTCACTGGCAATAGGCAACAAGCAGAAGAGTGCCTCCAGAAGGGCTCTAAGATTGCCGATGAACAGATGGCAGCGATTGAAATGGAAGAGTATAAGAAGACTGCAGATCCGAGTGATTTGTTGCGCACTAAGAAGCCTGCTTCCGAGTCTGCATTTCAGTCGTCCGGTGAAACAAAGCCTGTTCACATTCACCCGACCGATCCCAGTGCTGCACCGACTCATATCTCAACAACACTCGACAGCAAATAGGAAGAAGCGCTCATCCAGTTCCTCCGTGAGAACTGGGACATCTTCGCATGGAAGCCATCTGACATGCCGGGTGTACCCAGGGGGTTGGCTGAGCACCATTTGCGAGTCGATCCAAAGGCAAAACCCGTGAAAGAGCACCTCCGTCGGTCCGCTGCGGAGAAGAGAAAGGCAATCAGCGAGGAGGTGGCTCGGCTTTTGGCAGCTGAGTTCATCCACGAGATTTACCACTCCGAGTGGCTCGCCAATGTTGTCATGGTTCCCAAGAAGGACGATTCACTCCGTATGTGCATTGATTTCAAGCATATCAATCAGGCCTGCCCGAAAGATCATTTTCCTCTCCCCCGCATCGATCAGATAGTCGACTCGACTGCGGGATGTGAGCGATTGTCCTTCCTGGATGCATATTCCGGGTACCATCAGATCCGACTGTATGGACCTGATGAAATTAAAACAGCTTTTATCACCCCATTCGGGTGCTTTTGCTATGTCACCATGCCCTTTGGTCTCAAGAATGCTGGTGCCACATTCATGCGCATGATACAGAAGTGCCTGCTAACTCAAATCAGTCGGAATGTGGAAGCATACATGGATGACATCGTGGTTAAGTCGCGCAAAGGTTCCGACCTGCTGACTGACCTTGCTGAAACCTTTGCCAATTTGAGAAGATATGATATCAAGCTTAATCCGTCGAAGTGTACATTTGGAGTTCCAGGTGGAAAGTTACTCGGTTTCCTCATTTCCGAACGTGGGATCGATGCAAACCCAGAAAAAGTTGGTGCAATCCTCCGAATGAAACGCCCTGTGCGTGTACACGACGTTCAGAAGCTTACTGGTTGTTTGGCAGCTTTGAGTCGATTCATCTCTCGCCTCGGTGAAAAGGCATTGCCTCTTTACCGACTGATGAAGAAATCTGATAAGTTCGAGTGGACTCCTGAAGCTGACGCAGCGTTTGCAGAGCTCAAAGCCCTGCTTTCCACCCAGCCGGTGCTTGCTGCTCCAATCAGCAAAGAGCCTTTACTGCTTTATATAGCAGCCACTGGACAGGTTGTCAGTACAGTACTCACGGTCGAGCGGGAAGAAGAAGGCAAAACTTACAAGGTTCAACGCCCAGTATACTATATTTCTGAAGTCTTAACTCCATCCAAGCAGAGATATCCACATTATCAGAAGCTTATCTATGGAATCTACTTGACCACGAAGAAGGTTGCAAATTACTTCTCAGATCATTCGATTACAGTCATCAGTGACGCTCCGTTGTCAGAAATTCTAAACAACAGAGATGCAACTGGCCGAGTGGCAAAGTGGGCGATTGAACTCCTTCCGCTGGATATCAAGTTCAAGGCAAAGAAAGCGATCAAGTCTCAAGCGATAGCAGATTTCCTCGTCGAGTGGATTGAACAGCAGTTACCGACCCAGATACAGTCGGAACATTGGACTATGTTCTTCGACGGGTCCAAGATGTTGAATGGTTCAGGCACTGGAGTGGTCCTGGTATCTCCACGGGGCGACAACCTCAGATATGTTCTCCAGATTCACTTTGATTCCTCCAACAATGAAGCTGAATATGAGGCACTCTTGTATGGATTGCGTATGGCCATTTCACTCAGCGTCCGCCACCTAATGGTTTACGGTGACTCGGATTTAGTGGTTAATCAAGTGATGAAGGAGTGGGACGTCAGGAGCCAAGCTATGACTGGTTATTGCAATGCGGTGAGGAAGTTAGAAAAGAAGTTTGAAGGGCTAGAGCTCCACCATATACCCCGACTGAAGAATCAAGCAGCTGATGACTTGGCAAAGATAGGATCCAAGCGGGAGCCTATTCCCAGCAATGTGTTTTTGGAGCATATTCATGCACCATCAGTTCAAGAAGATCCCTTCACAGAAGAGCCCCCACAGCCTAAAAGTTCCACTGATCCGACTGAAGTTGAAATCCCAGCTGTGGTCGACTTGATCATGGAAGTTTTGATTGTTATTCCAGATTGGACAGTGCCGTACATTGCATATATTCTCAGGAAAGAGCTTCCAGAGGATGAAGAAGAGGCTCGCCAGATTGTCCGTCGATCCAAAGCCTTCACAGTAATGGGGGAGCAACTCTATAGAGAAAGTGTCACGGGGTCGTTCAGAAATGCATCACTCCGGAAGAAGGCCGAATGATCCTCGATGATATTCACTCGGGAACCTGTGGTCACCATGCGTCTTCTCGGGCCATCGTGGCCAAAGCGTATCGAGCAGGGTTTTATTGGCCGCGGGCAAATGAGATGGCAAAGGAGATAATTGACAAATGTGAGGGCTACCAATTCTACTCCAACATGTCCCACAAACCCGCTTTAGCCCTGAAGACCATTCCACTTGTCTGGCCTTTCGCTGTTTGGGCTTTGGATATGGTGGGACCTCTGAAGACTGGCAGGAGTGGCTTCACCCATGTGCTTGTAGCAGTCGACAAGTTCACCAAGTGGATCGAAGCTAAACCTGTCAAAAATCTGGATGCAAGTACTGCGGTCAGCTTCATCAGAGGGTTAACATTTAGATATGGAGTCCCACACAGCATCATCACGGATAATGGGTCGAACTTTGATTCTGATGAGTTCCGAGCTTTCTATGCGTCCCAAGGTACTCGGGTCGACTATGCTTCAGTCGCCCACCCTCAGTCGAATGGACAGGCAGAAAGAGCGAATGGTTTGATTCTCAAAGGGCTGAAACCTCGATTGATGCGTGACCTCAAGCATGCGGCCGGCGCTTGGGTAGATGAGCTACCGTCAGTCCTTTGGGGATTAAGAACAACACCAAATCGGTCGACTGGTCGAACCCCCTTCTTCATGGTCTATGGGGCTGAAGCTGTGCTGCTGAGTGACTTGCTTCACAATGCACCCCGAGTAGAACTCTTCTCAGAAGCCGAAGCAGAACGAGCTCGAGAAGATGTTGTTGATCTTCTGGAAGAAGAAAGAGAGATGGCCTTGATCCGATCGACCATTTATCAGCAAGACCTTCGTCGATTATATGCCAGAAATGTGAAGGGTCGAGCATTTCAGGAAGGGGACCTTGTGCTCCGAGTGGACCAGCAACGGCCTCACAAACTTGCCCCCGCTTGGGAAGGTCCCTTCATCGTCACCAAGGTGCTCCACAACGGAGCGTATCACCTCTACAATGTGGAGCATAATAAAGACGAGCCACGCGCTTGGAATGCGGAGCTATTCCGCCGTTTTTATACTTAAGTGTTCAGACTAATGAGATGTAATAAAGAGTACCTTTCAGTTCGTTTATCAAAGATATGGTTTTACAGTCTCCTAAATGATTGTTGTTACTAACACATGTGTCCAAAATCCCCCAGTGGGTGGCTTAGCCGCGAATCCGATTCGCCTAAGTTCAAAAAATCCTACCGAGTGATGAGCAACCCTCTCACTCGGAGGCTTAGCTGCAGTCCTGTACTCGCCTAAGTTTAAAAAATCCTACCGAGTGATGAGCAACCCTCTCACTCGGGGGCTTAGCTGCAGTCCTGTACTCGCCTAAGTTTAAAAAAAATCCTACCAAGTGATGAGCAACCCTCTCACTCGGGGGCTTAGCTGCAGTCCTGTACTCGCCTAAGTTTAAAGAAAATCCTACCGAGTGATGAGCAACCCTCTCACTCGGGGGCTTAGCTGCAGTCCTGTACTCGCCTAAGTTTAAGAAAATCCTACCGAGTGATGAGCAACCCTCTCACTCGGAGGCTTAGCTGCAGTCCCTGTACTCGCCTAAGTTAAAAAAAAATCCTACCGAGTGATGAGCAACCCTCTCACCTCGGGGGCTTAGCTGCAGTCTGTACTCGCCTAAGTTTAAAAAATCCTACCGTGATGAGCAACCCCTCCACTCGGAGGCTTAGCTGCAGTCCTGTACTCGCCTAAGTTTAAAAAAATCCTACCGAGTGATGACAACCCTCTCACTCGGGGCTTAGCTGCAGTCCTGTACTGCCTAAGTTTAAAAAATCCTACCGAGTGATGAGCAACCCTCTCACTCGGGGGCTTAGCTGCAGTCCTGTACTCGCCTAAGTTTAAAAAAAATCCTACCGAGTGATGAGGAACCCTCTCACTCGAAGGCTTAGCTGCAGTCCTGTACTCGCCTAAGTTTAAAAAATCCTACCGAGTGATGAGCAACCCTCTCACTCGGGGGCTTAGCTGCAGTCCTGTACTCGCCTAAGTTTAAAAAATCCTACCGAGTGATGAGCAACCCTCTCACTCGGAGGCTTAGCTGCAGTCCTGTACTCGCCTAAGTATAAAACATGCTCCATCCTGATCTGCAAGGACGACGAGGTGCAGGTCGTCCGCGACCCTATCCTCAGAACTGCGTCTGTTCCGAGTGAAGATACAAGTTCCACTCGGAAATAAAAACAAGCATATTTAAGGGCAAACAAAGTCCGGACGAAGGAGCTTAAAAGTACTCGGGCATCAGGCCCGAGGAAGTTTTACGGTTACAAAATCACTCGGCATACCGAGGCAAATTGAACCGGATCATAAAAGTTCGGACGAAGGAGCTCAAAGTACTCGGGCATCAGGCCCGAAGGGAGTTTTACGGTTATAGAATCACTCGGCATACCGAGGCAAATTGAATCAGATCATAAAAGTTTCATTCACTCCGCAGAGGGGCTGGCAGGCTCGACAAACTCGTCCAGGTCAATTCCGTCTGCGATTCGAGTAGCAGCAGCAATGAAGGTCTCCATGAAAGACTGGAAGTCGAGTTTCTTGGTGTTGGCGACCTTGATTGCCGCTAGCTTCTTTTCTCTGGCTTCCCTGCAGTGGACGCGAACCAGGGATAAAGCTACGTCAGCACCGCATCGAGCGGCGGACTTCTTCCACTCCTGCACTCGACCAGGAATCTCGTTAAGTCGAGTCATCAGAGACTCGAGGTCATTTCGAAGCGTGTCCCCTGGCCAGAGCGCCGTATCGATCCGCGAAACTGCGACCTTGAGTCGAGCAAGATATTCCAAGGCACTGGCGAGGCGAGACTCTAGTCGGAGCACATTCATGGCTGCTTCATCTTTGACAGGGGAGTTGATAGGGTCCAAGTTCGTCTCGACTCGCCCAGTTTCTTCCTCGAAGTCTTGACAGAATTTTGCACTCGCAGAAAAATAATGAGTCGACAGCGGTATGATGAGTCGACGAAAGCAAACCAATCGCACAGAGAAAAGTACCTTCAAGCATGAGGAATAATTTTTTGGCGAGTCCTCCCAGGTAGTTCTCCAGCTCGTCCCTCCTGCGGGTGATGTCTTCTACTTTGTCGGTCAGGGTTCGCTTGTCCTTCTTCAGACGAGTCACTTCTTTGTTGGCTTCGTCAAGAGCAGCCTTCAGCTTGGCATTCTCTCCCTCCAGCTGTCCGACTGAAGCCATCTTTTGGTCAGCAAGCGCCAGTTTGTCTTCGGCAGTTTTCTTCGCAACCGCAAGGTCAAGGTCCTTCTTCTCCAAAGCTTGTCTCATTGTTTCTAGAAAGAACAACATTCGAATCAGAAAAAGGAGGAGAAAAGGTGGCAAGAGAACCGGTCGACAAACTTTCCTTACCAGCAACGTCATCCTTAGCCTTCTGCAAATTGTTTCGAGCCAACTCCAGGTCAAGATTGAGCTGAGTTTGCTTCTTCTCCAAGTCAGCAAACCAGGCTCCAAGATCACAAGATTTCTGCGTTCAGAAGATAGTCAGTCGGCAGACACAAAGACTATTGCCGAATCAAACATTCGCCAATAGTCTCGGGGACTACACCCAGTGGGTGCACTCAGCGTGCCCCCACTGGTTCAGAGATTCGATCAGCACAACCTAGTCGACTCAAGTGGAAAAACTACTCAACAGAAATTAAAACACCCAGTGGGTGTACAGACTGACAATGGGTGTGCAATTAAAGGTTCCAAAATGCTCATCCACGGACGTCTTGCAGATAAAGCAACAGTTCCTAAATATCATATCCCAACAGAACAAGCGTCAAGATGGAGTTCAGTCGGAAGTAAGCTAACCTGGACATTGGCTTGAAGTGCTGAGCTGGCATCATAGGCAGCTTGACTGGCCTCGCGCACCACCTTCATTTGCTCCATCATAACGCCAGCCTGGCGTATAGCCTCCTGGGCAGCACTCACTTGGTCTTCTGGGACTTGATGGGCGGTGGGAGGTGCAGTCGGTGTATCAGTTGCAGTAGCATGAGAGCTTGAGGCATGAAGTTGGACAGACGGAGGAAGGGCCCGCACAGTCGACGACGAAGGACGAGCACTCGACAAGGGAATCGCAAAAGTAACGGAGGCACGGTTGAAGTCCCCGGATTGCTGGATAGCTGGTTCCGTCGCCGGCGTCGACTGGGACGTCTTGCTAGCTGGCACCTTCTTGACTGAGGCCCTGCTCCTCCTACCCACGAGTTCTTGTGGCTCATTTTCATCATCGTCTTGAAGTTCAATAACATCTCGCGGAGCTGCAAAAGAATCGACCACAAGAGTTCAGTCGACTGTAGAATTGGCTAGCAAAGAAAAGATGAAGATAACAGGGGTCATACTCGCTTTGGAGGTGACCGCGTCCTCCATCTCCTCGTCACCATCATCTTGGTAAGCAGAAGTCCCGGAGGTAGCAGCACTGCAAATCTCAAGGTTCACTCTGTCAAGCAAGTGGATGGGTCGGCAACTGATATAAGATTCTTCAAACAAAGGGTGAAAACGAAACGCTTACGCAGAGGCGACGGGAACATCAACCTTGATCTTGGGCAAAGCCTTCCGTGGCTTGGACGGCGCGGTCTTGAGCTGCTTCGGAGCCTTCTCAGTCGGCACCGGAGAAGATGTCCGAGTGCGCTTCGAAGTCTGTCCAGTCGGTGCTACCACCTTGCCCCGGATACTTGCTGGGTCGTGCTTGTGCTTGGAACGCTTTTCCGTGCGAGGTGGAGAATCGACCTCCTCCTCACTGCTCGAGTTTTCCTGCTCTTCATCACTCTCCCCATCGGAGTTCCAGTCGCCGCTGTCGCCTCCGCTCTCTTCTCCTTCCTAGATCTGCTCCCCGTTGGGCATCGAGTACATCTCAGTATATATCTGCGAAGCAAAGAATCGAACAAGCATCAGTCGGTTCCAAAGGCAGTTTACAAATTAGAGTAAAAGTCACTCGACATCGAAGGTCTGACCTTGTCTGGTTCGTTATCAGCGTCGAGTGGCAGAATTCTCCTAGACCCCCTGGGGTTGTCTCTGTTTCCGGTAATGCTCTGCAGCCACCGCGCCACCGTCTCCTCGGCAACTTCCTCCGGGTGGATCCGAGCAGAATCATCGGCGCCCGAATACATCCACATAGGATGATCGCGGGCCTGGAGCGGCTGGATGCGGCGAGTGAGGAACACCTCTAGCAAATCCATGCCGGTCACGCCATCGCGGACAAGTTGGATTACGCGGTCGACCAACATGTTCACCTCCACCTTTTCTTCTGGAGTCACTTTCAAGGAAGAGGGCTTTTCAATTCGCCCCATGGTAAAGGGAGGAAGGCCAGTCGACTGACCAGGAGTTGGTTTGTCCTTACAATAAAACCAGGTCGACTGCCACCCTCTGACCGAATCGGGAAGAGTCATAGGTGGAAATGTGCTTTTGCCTCTCATCTGGATCCCTAGACCTTCGCACATCTGAATCACGTGTGTCCTCTCATCACTCGGGTTGGCCTTTTTCACAGACTGTGAGCGGCAGGTGAAGATGTGTTTGAAGAGACCCCAATACGGTCGACAACCCAAGAAATTCTCACACATGTAGACAAACGCAGCTAGGTATGTGATGGTGTTCGGAGAAAAGTGATGAAGTTGGGCTCCGAAAAAGTTCAGAAAACCTCGGAAAAAGGATGAGGGGGCAGAGAAAAACCACGGTCGACGTGAGTCGCGAGGAGGACGCACTCACCCTCCTGCGGTTGCGGCTCGGTCTCGTCACCTGGCAGCCTCCAAGACCCATGGTCGATCAAGCCTCCCTCGACCAGATCCTCCATGTCTTCTTGCTGAATCGTGGAGCGAATCCAATCGCCCTGGATCCAGCCGGGCGGCAGGCCGGATCTCGACGACGAGCCTCCCCGACTCGTCTTCTTGCCCTTCGCTGCCGCCGTCGCTTTCTTCGCACGCTCCAAGGCCGCCGTCTTCTCCTTCCCCATCGCGGTAGGCTGCGCTCGGGCGGGGCGGCGGCGTCGAAGGTGGCGGCGAATGCGGTGGTGAAACAGGAGAGGAGGAAGGAGATGGGGAGCACAGCACCGGGCTCATCGACCCCGACGCCTTATATGGGTCTGCTCCCTAGTGGCTGACTAGTGGGCCCAGGCAATCCAGTCAAATCCCGCAACAGTCGCGCGCTGGATACGTGGCGAAAAAGGTGGCACGAGAATCGAGGCGTCCCTGCCTAATCCGCTCCTACTGCGGTCCTCTCCGTCCCGCGCGCTTCTCCAAATTTCGAATCCCGTGAGATCCGGAAAGCGGCAGCGTGACCAATCGCGCCAAGGATCTTATACCATATCAACATTCGGAGCTCATCAGAAAAAATCACTCGACGACCTCTGAATGGACCCAGGCGACTGAAAATGAAGTTGAAGTTTTTACAAAGATCACCGGCCCGGTTAGGATGCCTCTGAAGCATATAAATCGGGTCGGAACCATCTTCAACCCCTTCTCCACTCGAACCCAGATCCATTCGGGGGGCTAATGATGAAGACATGTACCTAGGGTAGGGTAATAGGCCCGACCTAGACACCCTTACCGAGGACACTGCCCTAAAGCAAATGACATTCAAAGGATGGCACCATCTACCGACTGAAATCGCCACAGGGTGCAACCCACTCGACCAACAGTTCACTCGGACAACCCAATTCCATTCGACCGGGGTGTACTCACTCGACCCCACCGGAAACCACTCGAAAGACAGAAGATCTAAGGTCACTCAAGATGGCAAGGGTCAGGCGTTCACTCCGTAGTCTTAATGATCATTTATTTGCCTTTATTGCTGGCGTTATCAGTAACGTCCTGTCTTTACAGACATTGAACCCCTTGTAACGTGGGACGGTTGGGGTTCTGGCGCACTCTATATAAGCCACCCCCTCCTCAGGCACAAGGGTTTGCACCCCCTGTAACTTCACGCATAAGTCAATCGACCGAGCCTCCGGGCACCGAGACATATGGCTGTTACTTCCTTCGAGAAGGGCCTGAACTCGTAAATCTTGCGTGCACAACCTCACCGTAGCTAGGATCTTGCCTCCTCATACCTACCCTCCATTCTACTGTCAGACTTAGAACCACGACAGTGTGCGATCATAATATTTTGATTTGCAAACTATATTACTGCATGGTGAAATTTTGGAATTGAGATGATCAAGTTTTACACAAAGAAAAACAAACTTTAAATGGGACAGGACCCTACCGCTCTAGTCCCTAGCGGTAGGGTTGCACACCCTACCATAAATTTTAAAAAAGCTTCAGTTACAGAACCCAAACCACCTACCGCCAGGCAGGTTGGCGATATGTTTTTGCATCCCACCGCCGGGACGTTTGCGGTAGGTTTGCACTGCCTACCGTAAAATTCTTCCCCTCCCAAGGCACCGTACGGTTCTAGGGGGTTTATAGGGTTTACGTGCCCTCCCTACCACCAGCGGCGGTGGCGGTGGCGGTAGCTTTTACCTACCTACCGCCGGCCTCTGGTGGTAGGACGTCTAGTACACGTCAGCCATAAGGCAGGAGATGACGGCGACTACCGTTAACCTACCACTAGGGGCCTCGGCGGTAGGTAGTGCAACCTTACCGCCATCGACCCCAGCGGCAGAAAAAAGATTAGATCTTGATTTTTTTTTAAATCAGGATCAGATCTAACTAAACTTTGTCAAAATGGTCAAAACATTAAATTTGACCTCAAAGGAGGACCTCGCGACAGAGACGTCATGGTCATTTCCAGGATACGGGTATAGTTTGTTTGTTCCACGGACGCCGGCACGGAGCGGAGAGAGAGAGACCTTGGACCGGTTGGAGGGCTCCCGTCGTCGCCGTGATGAACGTCTGACAGCGAGCGAGCCCGTTGCCATCGGACATGGATTGAGCGATGGATGGAGGAGACATGGATCCGTCGCGCGCATGTGCAGTACGTACTATGTGCCGATTCGCCCGCTGCTGCTAGACTGGTGCTGGTACGTACTACGGCGGCGGCCGACTAGCCTAGCCGATGACGCTGCGGCGCGGCGCGAGAGAGTGACGGGCTACTCGCTACCGGTGTGGCCGATAGAATGGTACGCCCCTACCGCCTCGTTCCGCACACCTCCCTCCTCCTCCTCCTCTACCCCTCTCTCATAAAATCGGGAGACCTTTCCCTCCCTCCCTCCATCGTCTCCTCTCGTCCTACTCACACTCCACCTCCCCTCTCTTCCTCTCCCTCCCTCGCCGCGCCGTGCTCCCTCCACTCCACTCCACTGCATCCCATCGCCCCAGGGCGCACACGGGATCGCGCGCAGATCTGCGCCCCCCCATCCCACGCGCTCGCCTCCCCGCGGCGGCCTGGCGGGTTTAATTTCGTCACCAATGCGCTCTGGGTAGGGCATGAGAGGCACTGGCGGCGGCTTGCCGGCGGACCAATTCACATCCGGATGGACCTCAGCGTCGCCGCCGCAGCCGTGGAGCTCGGCAAGCGGGGCCGCCCCGACGACCAGGACCACGGGGATGCCAAGCGGCTGGCGCTCGTGCCGTGGCCGCCGCACCAGCAGCACCCCTCCTCGCGGATCTACCGCGTCTCGCGCGGCTCTGGCGGCAAGGACCGCCACAGCAAGGTCTACACGGCCAAGGGCATCCGCGACCGCCGCGTCCGCCTCTCCGTCGCCACCGCCATCCAGTTCTACGACCTGCAGGATCGCCTTGGCTACGACCAGCCCAGCAAGGCCGTCGAGTGGCTCATCAAGGCTGCCGCCGCCGCAATCGACAAGCTCCCCGAGCTCGACGCCGCCGCCTTCCCCAACCACCCGGCCTCAGCCTCAGCCAACAAACAATCTTCTGCTCTTCACGCGGAGGCCGACGGCTCGCAGCCCCAGCAGCAGCAGCAGCAGCTCACCAGATCGGGCTGCAGCAGCACGTCCGAGACCAGCAAGGGCTCCGTCCTCTCGCTCTCTCGCTCCGACAGCCGCGTCAAGGCCAGGGAGCGCGCGCGCGACCGGAGCGCCTCTGTGAAGGACAAGGACGACTCAGCCACCGCCGCCGTGCGCCGCCGCGCCCCCTCGGCGCAGGCGGCTTCCTTCACGGAGCTGCTCACTGGATTGGCGGCCGCCACCCCAGCAGTTGCTCAGCACAAGCAGCACAACTCGTGGCAGCAGATGACCGCGTCTGCCACGGCGGACTACCTCGGCTTCGCCCAGCCCCGGAAACCCGGGCACGGGATGCTGCACACCTTCGCCTCCCCGGCCCCGCACCTGGGCAACATTGCGCCCGTCGCCATGGCCCCGGCGCAGCACTTCAGCTTATCAGCTGGCGGCGGTGAGCCGCAGACGGAGATGCCGCACTTCTCCTTCTCGCAAGACCACTACATGCCCGTCCATGCGGCGCCAGCGTCGGGTCCGGCAGTAGACTACAGTCTCAACTTCTCCATGTCCTCGGGTCTTGTGGGTGTCAACAACTCCAGGGGGACCCTTCAGTCCAATTCGCAGCCGCACCTCTCCGGCCACCACCACCACCACAACCACCACCAGCAGCAGCTCCATAGGCTGTCTACTCCACTGGATGCTCCGCACATACCCTTCTTGTTCAGCCAAGCCGTCGCGGTGGCCTCCCCCACCACAGCGGAGAGCCACTTCGGCGCGGCGGCCGCATTGCAGCTCTGGGAGGGGTTCCGGCACTCCGACATGAAGGAGAAGGGCAAGAACTGATCAATGGCTGTGCGCTTCTTTTGGATGCTGGTAGGTGATGAACTCTTCCAAATGCATACGCTTCCTTTGCTTTTTGGCTGCTTGTGTTTTTAGGCCTTTGTTTAAGTGTGGGATGCTTGCCCATTGGCTAATTTGATATGATTATCTCACCCTTTTGGTGGTTCTCGAGGTGGCCTTGCGCCCCTAAATCCCATAAAACACTCGGCCTGTTCATGTGCAATTGACGAGTGTCAAAGCTTTAGGGGGAGCGAGCATTACGCTGAACTTTACAACAGGTGTCAATTCACTACTCACCGGAGAGGGATCTGTTTTGGTGTTCTGTTCCCCCCCAACCATTATGTCACAGGGGACAGGCCAATCGCACGGTTTCTGGTTACCCGGCATTGTATTTTTAATGCCTTAAATTGTAGTAAGCCCAGGCTACGTTGTTCTAGTATTGCATGAAGGGGGTCAGCTATATGAACAAATGCACTAACAGGAAATACAGAATGGATAAAATATCTAGATAAAGATTTGTCATGTAGTCTAAAAGCATTTCCTGAAGAGCTTTTACTAGGTTTAATTGTTTAGGTGTAAGTAGAGGCGCAGTCCAGAATTTCTTTGTAGATGTTTTTTCTTCTTATTCAGAAGACATTGAACTGTCTTCAGCAGAGCTGATTATTCCACTGTAACGAAAGTGAATTCATGTGCATATCATGACTGATATTTATTTTCCTTAAAACTGGGTTTGTACATCTTAAAGTTAAACTGCAATATTTCATTGAACTTCTTATTTATTAAGTGAAATGTTTTGAAACTTAACCTGAAGAATATAACTATATTTCTTTTTGTCGAGAACTTGGAGACCCAACACCCCTCATTTGTCCGCGTCCGCAGCTACCCCCCTTGTATCCGAACCCCCAAATCCAAGCAACCCATGCAACATGATCAAAATAGTACGTACATAAATTGAACATAGCATAGTTCATAGATCGGGGGCCACATGGATCGCGAGCTCCTCGTACGACTCCGTCGCGAGGGTGTCCCAATCCACGGGGTCGTCGGCAAATGAGGAGCCGCTGCCGGATCCGGCCAAATTCCAGCGAGGGAAGGGGAGAGGACGGGGAAGTGGAGTGGATGAGGAGATTATGAGGAGATTGGAAGCGTCTAGTGGCTAGGGTTTGGTCCAGGTGGAGTTTTAGTGGGGTCAGGGCGGGCCAGAGTGGGCCGGATCCTACGTGGCCGCCACGTCCGGACCTCCCTGTATTCCACCCCACGTATGGGCTGGATATGAGGGGTGCCGGACGTCTGGGCTGTGTTTGAGGGGTCCGGTTGAGTGCCAAAATTTGGTCCGGGCGGTGTCCGGGTTGTCCGCCCGGGCGTTTAGGGTGGGAGTGGGGGGGGGGGGGGGGGGCTTCCGATTGTAGATGTTCTTAGTACCCAAGTAAGATAGATTTTTCTTGGAGTTGTTTTTGTATAAGAGTTTCATTCAGTGTTCATAGTCTTCTGTTGGTTGAGTATTGCAATATTAGAGACGAGCCATAATGGTAGACAGTCTATGTGTTGTTAAGCCATTGTGCTAGACTGCTAGTGGTGGATGGTTAAAGAGTTTCTGTGCATTGAAAAGAGCCATAGGAAGGAGGGAAACTACATTATGCATTTCCTGATCTGTGGTAAATAAGTGATTTTTTTTGTGGGAATGTGGTAAATAAGAGATGCTCCCTCTGTTTACAAATGTAAGATGTTCCAACTTTTTTCTCAATCAGATGTATATAGACACGTTTAGTGTGTTTGTTCACTCATTTCAGTCCGTATGTAGTCTATATTGAAATATTCAAAACATCTTATATTTGTGAACAAAGGGAGTAGTTTTTTGGTCTTGTTGCTAGGTCTAACTTTTAGGTATTAGCTCAAAATTATCTCAGTGTGTGGTATACATAGACCAATCAATAAGACATTTATCTTATCGAAGGACAAACCATACAGCATAATCTTCTCAAACTCTAGCTTTTCAAGACAGTACTACAAAAAGTCAATTATTGATATGAACATGGGTTCAAAACTTGATTACTCTTGGAACGGTTCACTGTGAATCTAAGTGCTAATCCTGGAGTACTGAAAATTACACTAATTATGACAAAACCACATTCTGACATAATAGAACATCATTCACACCGTTTATATTTGTGTCACATGATTCATGGAGTCTTACCTCATTTTTGCAGTGCCTTGTTTACATAGTATTATGTATGTAATCAGTCCTCTTATCTGTTAAATAAGCCATCATAACTCTTCAGCCTATTGCTTTGTGAAATGTGTCATACTTGTGCTAAAACTCTTTAGTATGATAAATAAATCCAGAGATATGAGCGATTAGGTCCTAAGTGCTTTTAAAAACCTCTTAAGTGAGCTAGCATAACTTAGTTGTTTACTCCATTAAATCGCCATCAATAGCCCTTTGCATTTTAGCTCAGATATGTACATAAATAACATAGTGAACGGTAACAGATATGTCCATAGTAATCTTTTGCATGGCTAGCGCGGTAGTGCCTGTTGGCCTTTTGCATTTTACCTCAGATATGTACATAAATAACATACTGAACAGCAACCAACATGTTCATAGTAATCTTTTGCATGGCTAGCGTGGTAGTGCATGTTCTCATTTGAGAACAAGAAGTGCCTCTACAGTCGTTGAAAGTAAACACCAGGCTGGGTAAAGTGAATTTTCTCCACCCACTTGTATCTCGTTCCTATACCCTCTTTCCCTTTTACCCGATATAAAAAGCTGTGTTCAATATTGACACGGATGTTTACAATGCTATAAGATGTACACTTACAAAGTTTGGTGCTAAGAATATGGCCGTATGTGTTCTGTAGAACACAATCAAATTGGTGTGAATAATATGCCATTCAAACATGCATAATTTGTTATTATGTGTAGGACACGAGTCATAACAATTTAACACTTTTTTTTTTGTACATCTTATAGCATTTCAAAGAACCATGATTTTTTAATTCTTAAACTTTTGGTAGTGGGAGAGGAGAGAATATAGGGAGGAGATACAAGTTGGTGGAGATAAGCATTTCCGCTGGCATATCATTTGGAACGTACAGTTGCATTTAGATTTGTGTAGTTATGTTTTGACAAATGACATACTTAGACCAGTGGGAGACCGAGTTTACTGAAAATTGTTCCCAATGATCCATTTACCTTCATAGTTGCAGCTTGGCATTGTTAGAATCTGCTATCAGATTCATAGTGCGATATAGTAGAGGATATCATTGTAAACTGTCAGGATTATTTCGTTTTTATAGAAGCTTCTCGTAACTTGCTTTTTTCCTCCAGTTCTGCACCAACTACCATGTTTCACATATGCGTGCTGTACTGCTCTGATATACTACATGGAAATGTGGTAAATGCCACTGCAAATTAATCATGCTATCACAGAAGGTCGAGTTAATCATTTTATAGCAGAGCCCTGATATTTAATGCTCGCCTTTATTGATGCTGTATAAAATTCTAATGGAAGCTAGACCTTTAGATCTTATTGAATTTGGTTTGCCCTTCCTTATTTCTAGAAAAGCTCTCAACCTGTAAACATTCTGAGCATTTAAAATGATCCTACCTAAGGACTTGTTTATCTTGCCTTGAAATTAGGCTTATCAAGAAACTAGGGGTAATCAGCTTAAAGGTTGCTCATTTTCTTAGCTTAGTTAACTACAACTTAGGTCTCATTTCTACGTAAGATATGCATAGTGGGTGGGTTAACGAGGTGTACTTGCTGGAACTAGAATCTGTTGCCCCCAAGATCTTTAAAGCTGTTGTTCACCACGTTCCTCTAGGCTCCCAGAACATACTGAGTACTCCCTCTGTAAAGAAATATAAGAGCGTTTAGATCACTACTTTATCATCTGTCCTGGTAGAATAATCCAAAGAAGATACCCCCTCCGTCCCAAAATGTAAGAGACCATTAGTCTTACATTTTTGGACAGAGGGAGTATGTTTTACTCACCAATATAAATGCCTAACTGTGCTGCTATTGTTGTTTTTTTAATTGATGATCCTAAAATTGTTTTGGTGCTCTTCTACCAAGATTGACCAAATGAGTGTTCTGCTAAAGTAAAAGTCATATAGACTGAAATATCATAGGTCAGCCTTTGTATGCCTGTCAGTACTGCAAACCATTTGAGTGGAAGATCTGATAATATATAGCACAACGCATGTCCACCGTTGTGATGATAGGTGCAAAGTCTTGGCCTTTTCATTACATAAACACGTGTTCTTTTGAGCTTACATTGTGTAGCATCTCTACTGTAGTATAAGTAGCTTTCCCCTTTATCTGATGGAAATCATAATTGTTTGACAGGAAGTGAAGACGGCCAATCATCGCCCTATTTTCCTGTGAGCTCCATTCATGGCAAGGGGGGATGATTCCCTGCGCTCTTAGAAGCAGACCATCATTTGGACATCTACCATGGTCATCGAAGAACCTCATCATCGTTACTCAGATGATCGTGTGCTTTCTTTTTACTCCATGTTGTTGTATTAATCTTGTTTGTGGAGGTGAGGGTTCCTGAGAAAAAGCTTGCTGGAGTGCCCTTGCCATGCTTTGCATTCTAGACTTTGTCAACGGATGCACGTGCGCCGCCCTGAATCGGCAGCTCTTTTGACATTGTTGGGATGAGTTATCCCCGTCAATTTTTCTTGTTCTCCGTTGTGTGTTGTGTGACTGAACTCATTGATCCAATCTATAAGATGAACTATGTATGTTGTGTGACCCTCTCTCTACTTTGTGCTGAATACGGTTTGCTGACGAGGTGTAAATGTACCTTTTTTGCAGTGTTTTATTTGTATTGCTCAGTGATGTATCTGCAGCAAGTGTGCACTAGCTGAACTTGGTCAACACTGTGTTGCTGCACTGCTGCAGGCTTCTGTTATGTTAATTTCAGCTTCAAATATGGTTACCATCTGAATAGCTTGTGAAAATGCAGACGCAAGTTCTGAACAAGATAAATTCTTACGCTTGATTTTCCTCTACGGCATTGCGTTGTTGCTCATGCCTGAGATACTATCGAGGGGCATTTCTATCTTGTTTTTAAGCAAATGTGATGTTTTATGTTTATGCAAACTGGGTAAAAAAATGTGTCAAAGTGTCTGGGAAAGAAAGTCCGAATCTTGAGTGAACAGTAAATTTTATGTGGGTGTTGTTTGTTTGCTGTGGCAGACTGATGATAAAAGCAGGTATGCATTTCAACTGAACCTGCCTTCTAGCATGCCTGCAGAAAATCTAATATAGGCCCCGTTCTTTTGTCAGAATCTGGGGATTCTCCCAGAATCCGACCCCTACCCAGCTTCTCCGAGAATCTTTGAGTCTTATTTGTTTTACAATCATATCTAATTAGACCTTAACTAGATAGGATTGTAAAACAAATATGGCTCAAAGATTCTGGGAGAAGCTGGGTAGGGGTCGGATTCTGGGAGAATCCACAGATTCTGGCAAAAGAACTGGGCTATAGTGTGCCTTGCTGACCCTGCAGGACACCAAAAATCTGAAGTCTATCCCTCCACTGCCTGCAGAAGCTGGAGAGACGGTCAAGACATCAGCTTTTAACCATTGAGCAGGCTGCAGCTTCAGGCTTGTCCATACTTTGGGCAAAACAAATGTTCTGAAGGTAATTTATTTCTGTCTTATCACAGTAAGTTGGCAATAACAAGCAAGAAAAAGTTGAAAGCTTAGTGCATATATTTATTGTACTATAACCGATAATGTTAGTATGCTGTTTGCAGTATGTACAGTACACTGCTATCGCTACGGTATCAGTCTTAGGTGCGAGTGGTCCGTTTAACGACTGTCGGAGCTGAACCTATCGGCCTATCTGGGGTGTTCCGTAGAAGGAGCGCCTTGAATTATCTGTCTTCTTTGGAACAGCAACTGTTGAAGTAGGAATATACAACTTCAAATGCTTCAACCAGTGGTTAATCTAGGTCAGAAAGATAGATTTCCTGTTCCATCCCGAAGCTCAGGCATACACTAGATGGTCTTTAGCTATGTACTTAGTTAATCCGTGGATCCTTCCTTGATAGATGAGTGGTAAAAGCCTGAAGATATTTGCCTGGCAAGTAACAAGATAGACTTCATGTGAGCATATTTATTCTTCCACCTAATCGCTATTACTATCTGATTACAGAATAAAATATAAGGATGGAGCTAGGCTGCTTGTTGAGCTCCTTAGCAAAATCATAAAATCATTTCATCATACCTCTAAAGCCTAAAGGAAGAATCATCTTTAATAGGTGACTCTGATGCTGGAGATGAGAATGAATCACAAGAAGAGGCCCTAGCATCAATCAACATTGATATCACTTCTCGCATGCTAGGCCTATCCAATGGTGATTCACTGGTGCAGAACAATGCAATCTTCATCACCAGAGTCATTTCTTCCACAACCCTCTTTGAGTTCAGATCGAGTCTGCTGTCAAAAACTTGAGAATTTGGTGTCATGCTGTTCATTGTCCGCCTCACCAAATTGACAAGATCTCCTCCTTTCTCAAGAGGCTGAATTGCACATTGCCCAGTCACTAGTTCCAACAAAACCACCCCGAAACTATAAATATCACACTTTTCAGTCACCTTCATGGTGAAAGCATACTCTGCATCACAAGAAGCACATAACTAGAAGCCATAAACCGCATAACTGTAATTCCTAGTGCAACAGTTCAGTAAATAAATCGAACCTGGGGCAATGTAACCGTATGAACCAGCTACAGCGGACATGGTCCTGCTGTTGGAAATGTCGATGATTTTTGCCAAACCAAAGTCTCCCACATGAGCCTCCATCATCTCATCGAGCAGTATGTTATTGGATTTAATGTCACGGTGAATCACCTTTGGCTTGCAATCACTGTGAAGGTAGCGTAGGCCTTCAGCAGCCCCGAAGGCGATCCGGTACCGTGTGTCCCAGTCCAGGAGGTATGCGTCCTTGGTGCCATGAAGCAACTCTCCAAGGCTACCATTTTCCATGTACTCATACAGTATAAGATTGGAGTCCTGGTTGGAGCAGAAACCATAGAGCTTGACAATGTTGCGGTGCCTGACATTTCCAAGGGTAGTTATCTCGGCTCGGAAGCTTCTGTCGACACTGGAACCTTCTCCTTGACATCTGAGCTTTTTCACTGCAACTCGTCGACCATCAGGCATGACAGCCTTGTAGACTGTGCCAGAAGCACCCCTTCCAATCACAGCACTCTCCGAGAAGCTCCCGGTGGCTTTCAAAAGCTCCTGATAGGTTATCCGCTCCTTAAGAAAGTAGTGAGGACCAGAAAACCCAGTCTTGCGCTCTTCAGTTGATACAAGCTTGGGCATGTTGGATTTTAAGAGCCAGCAGACGAGTGCAATCAGCACCAATGAAACCAATATGACGACGATGGAGGCAACGCTGATGATCTTCTCTCTAAGAAACCGCTTCTTGCGCGCTGCTGCTTCACTGCTTGCGTAGGCTGAATTTGCTGGACAAGCTTTTCCTTTGATGCCGCAGAGGCCATTGATCCCAAGGAAGTTGCTGCTGTCCAGGTGCTGGAACAGCAGGGTGCTGGGAAGCGACCCAACAAGATTATTGTAGGAAAGGTTGCACTCCATAAGGCTTGAGAGTTCAGTGAAGGAGGAAGGAACCTCCCCTTGAAGATCATTGTTGTTCAAGAAGAGGTATTCCAGCATTCGCAAGTTCCCTAGCTGAGTTGGGATCTCACCGGAGAGCATGTTGTAGCTGAGATTTAGAGCAATCTGGAGGGCATTGAGTTTGCCAAGCTCAACCGGCACAGGACCAGACAGCCGGTTGCCTCCCATCTGCAGCTCCGTGAGCCGGGAAAGGCCTCCGAAACTTGCAGGAATGGTGCCATTCAGACTGTTGTCGGATAGCTTGAGCTGCTCCAGGTTCACCAGTGTGCCGAGCTCCCGAGGAATGAGGCCGGTGAAGGAGTTTCTGCTGAGATCAAGTCTCTGTAGCTTTGTGCACCTTGCCAACTCCCGAGGAATCGGTCCGGTGAGCTGGTTGGATGATATATTGAAGGCGACAAGCTCCGTGAGGTTGCCAATGCCAGCGGGGACCTGTCCGACGAAGTAATTCCCCGACAGAATCAGCCTCTCTATGCTCGTGAACTTGCCGACCTCAGGCGGTATCGGGCCGGAGAAGCGGTTCTGGTTCATCTCAAGCGCCGACAGGTTCTGCATCGCCGACAGCTCCACGGGCAGGCTCCCCGTCAGCATGTTACCCCCCAGCCGGAGCTGGGTCAGGGTCTTGCAAGCCTTCACTCCCGGAGGGATGTTGCCGACGAGACGGTTTGACCCCAGGCTCAAGAAGATGAGCTTCTGGTGCCTGCACAGGTGGGGCGGGATGCTGCCCGTCAACCGGTTGTCCGACAAATCCAGCACCGACAGTGTGCTCCTCGCCCCCAGCAAAGGAGGGATGGCACCATGGATCTGGTTGTCGAACAGCTGCAGGTACTCCAAGCAGGGCAGGTTCTGAAACTCCATCGGAATTGCGCCGGTGAGGTTGTTGATGGACAGGTCTATTCTCCTTATGACACCCAGCTTCCCGAGCTCCCGCGGGATGCTGCCTTGCAGGCGGTTCTCGAAGAGGTGGAGCAGCCGGAGCGTCTGTATCTTGCCGAGCTCGCTGGGGATGACTCCTGTCAGCTTGTTCTCTGACAGGTCAATTTCCACGGCGCTCTGCAAGTTCCCGAGCTCCTTTGGGATGGTGCCGTCCAGGTGGTTCCGGTAAATGTAGAGCTTCACGAGCATGGGCAGCGCCCCGAGCTCCCTCGGGACGCCGCCGGTGAATGCGTTGTCGTTCAACGCCAGCATCTCCAGGTTCGTGCAGTTCCCCAGCTCCGGTGGGATCTCGCCGCTCAAGGCGTTCTGCCACAGGATCAATGTGGTTAGGTTCTTGAGCCGGGAGAGCTCGCGGGGCAGCGTCCCGGCGAGGCTGTTCTGCGCGAGCCCGAGCACCTCCAGGCTGCTGCACTCGCTAATCTCGACCGGGATCGGGCCGGAAAGGTCGTTGAGACCCGCGCGGACCACACGGAGACGCTGTAGCGTGCGGACGGACGCGGGGATCCCGCCGGTGAGGTTGTTGGTGTAGATGACGAGCTCCTCCAGGGCGGTGAGGTTGCCGATATCGGCGGGGATCTCGCCGGTGAGCAGGTTCTCGCTGAGGAAGAGCCCGTGGAGGGACGGGAGCTCGCAGAGCTCTGGCGGGATGGCGCCGTGGAGGGAGTTGGTGCTGAGGTCGAGCACCTCCAGCGCGCGGCACGCGGCGAGCCCTGCGGGGACGGGGCCGGACAGCGCGTTCTTGGACACGTTGAGCACGGCGAGCCGCGGGAGCGCGCAGACGGCGGGGGAGAGCGCTCCACCGAGGCCGAGCCCGTGGAGCGTGACGCCGGTCACCTCACGTGCGACGGAGCAGGCAATGCCGGCCCACCCGCACGGGCTCGCCGCGTCGTCCCAGCTCGAAAGGCGCCCGTCGACGTCCACCAGCGCGCGCTTGAACTCCCGCAGGGCCGCCGCCTCGGCCGCTCGACCACTCTCCTTTTGCTCCGCCGCTGCCAAAGCCGAGCTCACGACGGCAAAGAGAAGAATCGGGAGCAAGAAGTGCGCCACGGTCGCCATTGCCGTACGCGAGAAACAAACCCAAACTCAGGCAGGAGCTCGGGCCTCGGGCAGCACAGCGAAACACGCACTAGACTAGACTGGAGGCAAGAAACAGAGTGCCATGGACCTCCTTCCCCACCCACTATCACTATGCCACCAGGAAACAGCAGGCCATGGGCGAGGTGGGTGGCACTGGTCACTGGTCGCTCCCGCAAGCGCAAGTGCAAGCGCAATAGCTAGTGAGTGGGAGCTGCAGGGGAGGGAGGCAGTAAGCAGAGGAGTGAAGCTTTAAGGGCGGCGTGCAGGTGCAGGTGCACTGTGCTGTGGGCGCATGGCGATGGCATTGACCGCTGGCATTTCCCCGAGCAGGTGGTGCGCGGGGCAGGGCGTGGGGAGTGTCCTGGACCCGGCCGTCAGCGGCACAATTGCCTCGCGCTGAACACGATGACGCGTAGACGAGAGAGTAGACTCGTCGCACTAGAGTAGAGTATAGGTGTGTTCGCGTGGATTAGACTAGCCACAGTGGAGAATCGTACACATATCCTAGACTATGTTACTATTTTTATAGTGGGTAGTAATATAGTGTGGTGTCATACAATGTTTCATTTATTAGGTTATAAACACATATTGCATTGGGACATGTGATGTTGCAGTAACTAGCTAAGTTACTTAAACTATCTCTCTCCTCATTAACTCATTGTCACATAAGCAAATTTGTTAAGTTGGACTCGATATTACTGCTGAAGTTACTTACACTGGCTGGTCTTACGGTTCGCCCGCTGGCCGAAAGCGCCGTTTTGGTTTGGGAAAAAGAGGTGTCGTTAACATAAGCACTTTGTGGCTAGGATACGTGTGTTTTATCTCTTACCTTTTTCATTTCTTAGGGCTTCGAGATTTTGCATGCACTGCACTCAACTTAGGACGAGCTGGCCTCTTCAAGTTATGCTATGATTCATGGAGTATTTTGATTGGGAGGAAGTCCAAATGAATCCTAGGAATACAACAGATGTAGCAATTAAGAATGATAAGGCGATAGTAACATCGATTGGATATGTGCATCACAATAGCGCAGAGGCCGGGGCCTATCCCCTTTTCATCGAGAAACCGAGACTCTTCAGTGATCTCCTCGTTGTGTATCAAAAGTATATGCGCACGACAGTCAGGTTCAGTTATTTCACCGGCACTGGTGATAACGGTTGAGAGTATCTTTGCGTTTCACGGAATTCACGGAAACCATTTTCTTAAAGTGTTTACTTTTCAATCATGCATATCTTTGGCCAAGTAGCTAGCTACCTGTCATTTCATCTCCACAGCTCGCTCGCTAGGTTCCTGTGGTGTCGGCTTGAGTTAGATCCACCCCCCGGACCTAGCTAGATAGCCTAGCCAGCGACACATAAAGCCAGCCAAATTTTACATCACATCAAATTGCACACTAACCATGAACATTTCACAGCAATCGCATCAGGCAGTGTATATGTAATTTTCGTTTCAACATCAGGTAATAATTACTCCCTCCGTAAACTAATATTTTTTTGGCGAAAACTAATATAAGAGTGTCTTTAATAATCTAAACGCTCTTATATTAGTTTACAGAGGGAGTACGAAACTAGGAAATTCAGATTCTCCAAGGGAAGGAATCCTGTTGATATCTTGAGCACATCTTGGAAGTTAACCTATTTTTTTTATGTTTTTGACCGGTTCAGTCATCTGAAACTAGGCGCATGAAAATATGTGCTGACATATACCAGCACACATCACTGGTTAGGCCAAGAACTTTTGTACCATGCATGCAGATAATTCAACAGCCGATATGCTCTATAAAGAATCAGTATAGATCGAGCACGTACACATGCAGGGTAGGCATCTTGTTTGTTTAGTGAGGTCAATATATATCTAACGTTCTGCATGAATTCGGCCTTCGCAGTAGTAGTCTCCCGTTCGGCCAAATATACCTTGTCTGTACATGCAAAGAAAGTTAGGCCCTCGGCAACCAAGGTATATTCTATGTGTGTTCCATAGTATGTGAAACCTAAATAAAGCTATCGTATCAAGAACAAGAACACAGTGATGTTTTTTCCCTCGAGTACGGACGAAATGTCTGATCATAGCATATCTACGGCGGCAGATAAATTAGGCCACTAGTGCCTAACAATGTATGGCGATGGATAGATTAGAGATGAACAGTGTGCCTAGGTATAAAGTAAAGTAAAATCATCTTCTTTTTTAAATAAAAAAGGCAAAATCATGAAGCGTGCACTGTTTTCCTGCCGAAGCAACGACGGACAATGTTCAATGCAAGTTGCCAAAGAAACCTCATCCTTTGCCTGTTGAATGTTGCCACTGACTATCTCATCGGGGATGTCCACTAGATCAAGAGCAGGTGATGAGTGCCCGGCACTCATCTATCCTCCTCAATTGCGAAGAATTATTTTCTCCACTGCGTCTGGCATTTGCACTTCATATGATGTAACCTCAGAGGCAGCTGTGCATTCAAGCCTTTCTCCAACGCAGGTTACCTCTGACTTACTTTGTTTCGTTTCCGGTCGGATCTTTGCAGTGCAGAAATGTCCACCGCGAAACCCTTGATCCATGCTTAGTTGGAGCCAAGCTTTCTCCAACCCCTTCAAAAGGCTGGGTGGCAAGCTTAAGCGCATGGCGAGTAGATTTTCACGATGGACCCACATATTTGTTGGCAACATCAAGTTCCAAATCCGGATCGCGAATGAGATCATGCTACGGCTTATGTCGCCATGGAGTCCAGAGAGCTCTCCCTGGAGGAACATCGAAAATGCGCAGGGGCATGCACCTACGAAAATGACTGCAGCCATCCATCCGCGCCGTGATCCGGGCACATGTTTGGAGAGAAAATGGTTAAAAAATGAATGGAAATTCTTAACTGTCTAAATACAAAGCAGTATACATGTTTATACTATATAAATACTTCTGCGGGTCCTGCTTATACGTGTGTCTACCTGTGCGTATCATACATCCCCGTTATGTTACAAACCGTGTTTCACGAGTTCCGACCACTGTTTATATTCTTCTTCCTTTGTCCCTTCCCAGTTCTTATGGTATGTTTCAGTTCTGTTTTCTCCCCTTCTTATATTTTTGTTTTCCATCTGTCCAATTCTTTTCTTTATGTGATCTCCACTCATCCGATCATGCTGTCTTGTGTGCTCTCTGTTTCATGCATCGTTCTTCCCATACAAAATTGCTACTGTTGTTTTTCCAAGTTTTTCTGTTCTCTTGCCTCAAATATGCATCCTTCTATTTTTTCAATACTTGCATCCTTGTATTGTCAAATATTGATTTGTGAAAACATTTTGATGTTATAGTTATGATTTTTGCCCTAGCAGATATGATTTCAACTTTGTTCTTCAAAATGCACTGCTTTTTAGATTATTTGATTTCATTCTAACATGTTTTCTCTTGTTCTACCTAGTTACAGTCTATGATACAGATGCATTTCGTCACAAAACTTAGTCTGCGCATTCAGTTTTGGCCGTTGGAACTTGTGCCTATTCCACTGGATCATTTTCTGGTAATTTATTACTGTGCACAGACAACAAGCGAGGAAGCCAACTTAGCTAACATTAATATATGTAGTGCGCACACCACAGACACATCATCTTCTTTCTCGCTTCTCTTTCCCCATCATCTTCTTTGATAGAGGCAAATGTGTCCCGTCTTTCGATGAGATGGTGGCTATCGTTTTGGTGGAAGTCAACTTTTACGATCAGACTACGGACGTGCAAAGACGTCGTGCCTTAGCACTCGCTAAACAAACTCCGAGAGGTTATTGACCACGCCGGAGAACGATCAACCTGACCACGAGAGTCTATTTCCTACAGGCAAACGAACAACATGCAAGAAACTGAGATTGCAATATGGATATTGCGAATATAAGATGAAGGCTTTATTGATGAAAATGGGGTTCTGTGACGTCTTAGTCTGGTCGTTGAACACAAACAAAGTACGCGAGTTGCAGCTATGGCGAACTTTAATCTAAACAAAACCCAAAGTCTAAACGACGCTCTAAGGGCTGTATATATGGAGGAACAAGGGAGAATTTCGTGACCCCTTGGAGGAGGGGTCCGAAACCAAGCCTAACTCTATTTTCCCACACATACGGACTCTAAAAATAACGTATACTGAAGTATTTCAAAATTACATGGATCTGGCCCAATAATAAGGTGATGCAGCACCTATAATAGCCTCTGGACGAAATTTATGAAGTAGCATCTTGTATATTTCATCCAAGCCTTCATGCATTCATTATGGTGGCTCGAAAGTCCTAAAATCATCACTTGAAACTTCGTTCTTGTTCCCCTTGTGCATGCCATCATCTCCATGCTTGATCTTGCTCCAATGTTCATCCTTCTTTTTCAAGCTAGGCCCTTCATTTGTAAGCAAAACAAATATATTCAATTTAGGCAGCATCATATTCTCATGAATATTAGAATCGTTACCAAGAAATGAAAGTACCTGATAATTTAATTGGCGTGCGCGAGCTCTAGTAATTGATTCAGTATATGTAGCTGCAGGGATCGTGGGTGTAACTGTATTGATGTCCTCATCATCCTCCCCTTCTTGAATTGAAGTCGTCCTCGACGGAAACTCATCTTCCTCACTCAAGTAAGCATTTAAATCTGCAATGTTAAAAGTGGGACTAACCCCTAAATCTGCAGGTAGCTCAAGTTTATATGTGTTATCATTTATTTTCTCTAACACCTTAAAAAGACTATCATCATGTGACATTAGTTTAGACTTGCGCAAATCAGGAAGCCTATCTTTGCGTAAATATAACCAAACAAGATCTCCTGGTTCAAACACAATATGTCTTCTACCCTTATCGCCAGCAAGTTTGTATTTAGCATTCCTACGCTCAATGTTTTCCTTAGTTAACTCATCTATTTTTAAGATCAATACAACATGTTGTTTAGCATCAAAATTAACCTTCTTCGAAGATGAAAGAGGCGACAAATCAATGGGTGCACGAGGTAGGAAACCATACAAAATCTCAAAAGGGCACATTTTAGTAGTAGAATGCAGCGAACGATTATAAGAAAATTCAATATGAGGCAATTATTCTTTCTATATTTTAAGGTTATTCTTCAAAACAAACATAAGCATAGTAGACAATGTTCTATTGACTACTTCAGTTTGGTGGTGACATGTAGTACTAAAAACTAGTTTAGTCCCCAACTTAACCCATAAATATCTTAAAAAATGGCTAAGAAACTTAGTATCACGATATGCAATAGTAGTATTTGGCACACCATGCAAGCGAATAATTTCACGAAAGAACAAATCAGCAAAATTAGCAGCATCATCGCTTTTATGACATGGTATAAAGTGTGCCATTTTCGAAAATCTATCCACGACAACAAATATACTATCCCTCCCTGTCGTGGTTTTGTCACGGTAGATGTCCTCGTGAAATGACTTAGTCGTGAGGCCATCGCCGCTAGGTGATTGCTTGAACTGGGTTGATCAGAATCGAGAGACAAGGGTTTACCCAGGTTTGGCCCCTCACGGTGGAGGTAAAAGCCTACGTCCTGCTTTGTGTTTATTGATAATGATGATCTCGGTTACAAGGGTGCGACTTGGCTAACCTAGTACTCGAGAGCTTGTAACTTAGTCCTTCCTCCTCAGGGGCTCCCCTTTATATATATAGGTGGAGGCCCGAGGCTTACAATAGAGTCCGGGTCGTATTACGATCCATGACCTAATATGTTTCCTATTTGTTGATGCGGAGCATCCTATGGTCATCCCCATGGACCTACCTACGTCTCCCACAATACCAATTGGACCAATGACAAGAGCTCGAACAAAGGCTATCGAAACTAAGGTGAACACGCTCCTCTCCGAACTACCACTTTCTACATATGAGGCATGGCTACTACCTCAAGCGGAGACCCTATGTGTGATCAGGTACTTGGAGGAAAGCGACGGAGCAGCTACACCCAACGGACAAGACGACGAGGACACCAAGTACAAGGACCAAGAGAAAGTGCTGCCAGGAGTTCTACAGCCACCGGACGACCAGACATCACCGAACGTCCGACACCTGAAGCACCAGCCCGCCAGCCAAGTCCCAGCCTGCGATCGCTACAGCGGCCGGATGACCGACGTGGACCGGACGTCCGACACATCCCAGCGATCGGACGACCGAGCCCCTCTGGACGACCTGTGTCACATCACAGAATGGAAATTAACAGAAATCCGAGACCTCCGGACGACCGACGGCCTCCGGATGTCTGATGCCGCCTGATCAGAGCCAAAACGCCGGACGTCCGACACCTACCGGACGACCGGACCCTCGCGAGACACCGGACGTCCGGTAGCTGCCAGACGACCGACGCCTGTCTGCGCACAGTGTGTTGGGCCGAGGCCCATGTACCCTTTCATGACCCTAGACTATATATACTCCTCCTCCTCCCTCCTTCTAGGGTTAGCATTGGTTTAGCTCATTATAGAGATAGAGCTTTGCTCATCCACTTGGTTCTACTCCTCGGAGAGACCGCGGCCTCTTCGGAGAAGATCCATCCTTGGATACAAGACCCCTCACGGGAAGACCCCTCAAGACCTCCTCATGGAGATGACCTAGTTACCGTTTGTATCGTCCTTTGTTGCGTTTGAATCTTGTATCACTCTTTATGTTCATGGATCTAGCACATGTGTGATCGTTCCCGTTGATTTGAGTGTTTCCCCTTGTGTTCTTCATAGGATCCCCTCCATGTTGTGAAAGATCGGCCTTAGGGTATCCACCCTACATCATCTTGGTATCATGAGCCAAGATTGATCACGAATTTGGAGCCACTACCCCCACTTTCTAGCCTTATTTTGTTTGATTTCGTCCTAAATTCGAAAATCCCCACAAAAATAGCCCCAATTTTTTTTATGATTTGTTGGTTTTGATGAAGTTTTGTTGGATTTGATCCATGGATTTGCTTTGCCACGAGTGGATCTAGCTTTCCCCCATCATTTCCCCCTTTTCCATCCACAATTTCGTCCAATTTGGACCAAATTTTGCCTCTCCACCACGAACCCTTGAAGTTCATCCCGTGCCCGAGATCGCCCGGGCACCGGACGTCCGACAGCGACCGGACGTCCGACGTCCATCGGTCGTCTGACCACCACCGGGCGTCCGACGTTCTCTGACGAAACTGAATTTTCCTCGAAAAATTTCAGCTGCCCACTACACCTTCCGCACCACCACTACCATAACCCAACATTGCATTGCAGCATCCCACCACCGCTTTCCGCAACCACCATCGCTTACCCGCTCCCAACTCCGACAATTTTGCCTTATTTGGTCTTTGAGAATTTGAGTTGCGGTCTCTGTTTCCTAACGTGTTTCGGCTACTTAGGGACGGTTCGACATAGACATCATCGCCGCCCATCTTCGTCATCGACATCGACCACTTCATCTTTTTGACACCATCCACCGTAAGCAAGGACGGTAACCTCGACGACACTCTCGTACATTCCCCTTGCCATTGCATTGATAACCCCATAGCCCATTTTCGCGTCACTTACCTATCGAGACTAGCCTTTGAGTATTGCCGGCAACCTTACTTGTGCACATTAGTGGTCATTGCATATATCACATCATATTGGTATACATATCTTGGTATCATCTCTTGTGTCACAAGGTTGTCATCGCATATACACAATAGCTACCTTGGTTCATCAAGTTTTGCATGAGAAAGAGCTCAAAAAAGAAAGAGCCAAACAAGCTTTTAAGCAAAAAGAGAAGGATAAGCAAAGAGCTTTTAAGCAAGAACCATAGCATCATACTACATTAAGATTGTCATACTCGATCATCTTGGATCATATCATCGGAACACCATACATATAGGATACTTGGGATAGAAGTCGTTGCATTTTTGCTTTGTAGGTTGTGCACAAGTCTCGTATCCGCCTATAGTGCAATCGTGCTAGCATCTCTCTAGCGTTGTGCAACAAGAGCATTTTCCGTGGATTCCACATTTTGAGCTCATTTTTGGTTGCACGACCCCATCTATCTTTCTGTGTGTGTGTTTTCGTGTACCACTATTTGCTATTGGTCTACTTGTTGCATTTGCACATTTGTGAATCTTTTCCAACATTATTGAGTCTCACTAACAATTGCATAAATTTTGCCCACCATCCTAACCAAGCTCCACCAAAGGCTTTATTTGTGTAGGTGTGAGAAATTGACGGGAACCGGTACCAATTGTGCTATTTCCTTGTTACATCATTGAGTGATCATTGATCCATTCTCAACATCGGTTAAGGTACATTTGGTATAGTTCGTTTCTTTCTCCCACTCACACATTTGCTTGGAATGATGTATAGGCCAAGTACTTCTACCAACCCACTCTTCATCAAGCAAGATGCGGACCCGAACAACTACGTCACCAAGAACCACCTCTTCGGCGCGCAACGAGCTTTGCATCAAGAGAATGAACCATTGAGCGAACGCATCGGCTTACTCGCTACCGACTTGAGACAATCCGAACAACGTACAAGAGACTACTTCGACAACAAGCTCGACGAACAAAACAAAGAGAGCAATGCAAGAATGGACGAGATTCGTGCCTTGTTGGTCAACCGCTCTTCTACCTCTTGGTCATACTCAAGACGGAGCCACTCGAGTCGACATTCCTACGACACCATCACCGGCTCAAGTACACCGACATTGAACACTCTTCGTCGAGCCGCGTCCCAAGACCGTCAAGTAAACCGCAATCCTCTATACGGCATTGGTCCACAAGAGCAACTTGAAGAGCAAGAACATCAGCATCGTTAAAATCAAGCTACCCTTGAGCAAGCACAAGAAAGGCAACGCCAACGCCAACACGTGGAAGAGCAAGAATGGCAACGCCAACGAGAGCAAATGCAAAAGTGACAACGCCAACATCAAGACGAGCAAGGCGCCGACGCTCTCCGTCAACAACAACAACGACATGAAGCACAAGCCCTTGAGGCGCAACGTGCCCTTTGTGAAAGAAATCGTGCCGTCACCGCCCGCAACCAACGTGTTCATGAAGAAGAAGAAGCGCTTCATGAGGAAGTACAAGAACGACGAAATCAAGCACGATTGCAACGACAAGTTCCACAAGCTAGACAACAACAACAACAAGCTCGACAAGAACCACAAGTTTGCCAAGAGCAACAAGACAATGGGAATCCTCCACGCCAAGAGCAACTTGAGGTTGACAATCCTCCACGTCAAGGGCGTCATCACCCTTGCCCCCAACACAATGAAGAGCAACGCTACGGCAAGCTCAAGTTCACCATGCCCAAGTTCTCCAGAAGCAATGATCCCAAAGAGTATCTTTCATGGGCATTGAAGGTTGACATGATCTTTCATTTGCACAACTATGAGGAAGAGAAGAAGATCGCCATGGCATCCCTTGAGTTCCAAGACTATGTCCTCATTTGGTGGGAGCAAGTCATTGAGCGCCGAGAAGCAAGAGGTGAACCACCCATCACAACTTGGGATCAAATGAAGGATGTCATGAGAGCGCGCTTTGTGCCAACATACTATAGCCGCGACCTCTTCAAGCGACTACAACTCCTCAAGCAAGGAACAAAGAGCGTTGAAGAATACTACAAGGAAATGGAGATCGCCATGGTACAAGCCAATGTCACGGAAGATGATGAGCAAACTATGGCATGTTTCTTGAATGGACTCAATCATCCTATCAAGAAGTTCGCCGACTTCCAACATTACTCCAACCTCATCGAGCTAGTGCATCAAGCTACCAAGGTGGAGCGACAAGTGCAAGATGACTTCAAGTATGCCAAGTACTCTTCTAAGAGCTACGTCTCCAACAACCAAGCTTCAACGACTCCACCGCCTTCTACCTCAACCAAACCTTCTCCAAGCAACGGCGACAAGTCAAGTTACAAGAAAATTTCGACAACCTCAAGTCGTCCTCCTACTACAAGCAACTTCAAGCCGAGAGCTTCATCATCTACAACTCCACCGGATGAGACCATCAAGACGAGTTCCATCAAATGCTTTACATGCGGCGGCCGAGGCCACAAGTCCTTCGAGTGTACCAATCGGCGCACCATGAGCCTCAACGATGATGGCACCTATGACTCCATGAGTGAAGAGGAACTGGAAGCCCTTGAGCACGTGGCCATGCACCGGCGCGTGAATGAAGATGAAGACGATCAAGTCTTTTGTGACAATGATTCGAGCCCCGCTCTCATTGTCTCCAAGGTCTTGACACTTCAACACCAACAAGACGAAGACCAAAGATGCCATATCTTCCACACCAAGGCAGACATCAATGGAAGGTTCGTGAAGGTCATCATCGACGGAGGAAGTTGCCACAACTTGGCAAGTGAAGAACTATGTTCCAAGCTACAATTGGTCAAGATGAAGCACCCTCGCCCCTACAAGGTCCAATGGCCTAGCGACTCCGGCACCATTCAATTGGAGCACACCGTTCAAGTCTCCTTCAAGATTGGAGCATATTGATACGTCCATTTTGTATCATGTTTTCTTACTATTATTTATAATGTTTTTATGCATAATAATGCTTTTTGGAGTATTTCTAATGCCTTCTCTCTCATATTATGCAAGGTTTACACAAAGAGGGAGAATGCCGGCAGCTGGAATTCTGGACCTGGAAAAGCTACGTCAGAGTTACCTATTCTGCACATCTCCAAATGAGCTGAAAATTTACGGAGAATTGTTTTGGAATATATGAAGAATATTGGAGCAAATAACTACCAGAGGGGGCCTACCAGGTGGGCACAACCCACCTGGGCGCGCCAGGGAGCCCAGGCGCGCCCTGGTGGGTTGTGCCCTCCTCGGCCCACCTCCGGTACCCCTCTTCTGGTATATAAGTCATTTTAAACTAGAAAAAATAAGGAGAGGACTTTCAGGACGAAGCACCGCCGTCTCGAGGCGGAACTTGGGCAGGAGCACTTTTGCCCTCCGGCGGAGCGATTCCACCGGGGGAACTTCCCTCCCGGAGGGGGAAATCATCGTCATCATCATCACCAACAACTCTCCCATCTTTGGGAGGGCCATCTCCATCAACATCTTCAACAACACCATCTCCTCTCAAACCCTAGTTCATCTCTTGTGTTCAATCTTTGTACCGGAACCTTAGATTGGTACTTGTGGGTGACTAGTAGCGTTGATTGCATCTTGTAGTTGATTACTATATGGATTATTCGGTGGAAGATTATATGTTCAGATCCATTATGCTATTTAACACCCCTCTGATCTTGAGCATGATTATCATTTGTGAGTAGTTACTTTTATTCTTGAGGTCACCGGAGAAGTCATGTTGCAAGTAATCATGTGAACTTGATATGTGTTTGATATTTTGATGATATGTATGTTGTGATTCTCTTAGTGGTGTCATGTGAACGTCGACTACATGGCACTTCACCATATTTGGGCCTAAGGGAATGCATTGTGTAGTAGTTATTAGATGATGGGTTGCTAGAGTGACAGAAGCTTAAACCCTAGTTTATGCGCTACTTCGTAAGGGACTGATTTGGATCCAAAAGTTTAATGCTATGGTTAGATTTTATCTTAATACTTTTCTCGTAGTTGTGGATGCTTGCGAGGGGGTTAATCATAAGTAGGAGGTTTGTTCAAGTAAGAACAACACCTAAGCACCGGTCCACCCACATATCAAATTATCAAAGTAGCGAACACGAATCAAACCAACATGATGAAAGTGATATGATGAAATTCCCGTGTACCCTCAAGAACGCTTTGCTTATCATAAGAGACCGTTTTGGCCTGTCCTTTGCCACAAAAGGATTGGGCTACCTTGCTGCACATTATTTACCGTTATCATTACTTACTCGTTACAAATTATCTTGCTATCAAACTATCTGTTACCGACTATTTCAGTGCTTGCAGAAAATAGCTTGCTGAGAACCACTTGTCATTTCCTTCTGCTCCTCGTTGGGTTCGACACTCTTACTTATCGAAAGGACTACGATTGATCCCCTATACTTGTGGGTCATCACATATGAAGACACTTTGGAGTGTGATGTGGTTCCTATGTCCGTTTGCCATCTCCTACTTGGACGACCTTGGCAATTCAATCGCGGCGTCATCCACAATGGGCAAACCAGTCACTATAGCTTCAAGATGAAGGGAAAGGAGTACGTGCTACGACCTATGTCACCAAGTCAAGTGATCGCCGACAAGGAAGCAACCACCCATCATGGAGAGAATAGTGAAAGAGTGAGCCACCCAAAAGGGAGTGAGAGCCACAAGCCCAAAATGAGTGCCTCCACGATGAGCGACAAGAAAAACTTAGTGCTATTCGCTACCAAAAATGAGATGAGAGAAGTGTGTGAGAACCCATCAAGCGTTATGCACTATATCCTATTGTGGAAGGACGAGGCAACAACAACTAACACCTCTCACCCTCTACCTTTAGTGTTGTCTTCTCTATTGCAGGAATTCAAGGACGTCTTCCCCGATGAGCTACCTCCGGGACTACCTCCACTACGAGGCATTGAACATCGAATCGACCTCATCCCAAGTGAGCCGCTACCTAACAAGTCACCTTACCGCGTCAACCCCGAAGAAACCAAGGAAATCCAACGGCAGTTCAACAACTCATCGACAATGGCCATGTTCGAGAAAGCTTGAGCCCATGCGCCGTCCCGGTAATCGTTGTTCCCAAGAAAGACGGTACATATCGCATGTGTTCCGATTGTCGTCCTATCAATGCTATCACAGTTAGATATCGTCACCCCATCCCATGCTTAGACGACATGCTCGATGATCTTAGCGGAGCCACAATTTTCTCCAAGATTGATCTTAAGAGTGGCTATGATGTAGGGTGGAAACCCTAGGGCCGATCTCTCACGAAATGGAGGGGATCCCGCGAAGAACACGACGAACACACGGAGGAGAACACGAGGGGAAACACTCAAATCAACGAGAACAATCACACATGTGCTAGATCCATGAACACAAAGGGTGATACAAGATTCAAACACAACAAAGGACGATACAAGAGGCGGTAGTTCTTCCCGATCCGGAGATGGGGTCTTGAATCCAGAGGGGATCTTCTCCTAGGTGGAGGGCTTGAATCCACTTGGGGATCTTCTCCTAGGTGGAGGACTTGGCCTCCAATGGAGTAGGTATCAAGTGGATGAGCAATGCTCTATGTCTCAAATGAGCTAAACTATTGCTAACCCTAGAAAAACGGAGGAGGAGTCGTTTATATAGGTGTAACACCCCCAGTGGTTAACTACAGTAATCACCCTTTTGATTATGCCATGTCATCGTGTTTAACAGTGCATGATCATCATTAGCATTATATTGCATTTCAACTCCTAAGTCAAAATTCAAATTTAAATAAAAGTGAAAATAAAAGTTATCCAACATAGAAACTAAAATGTTCAATCAATAACAAATAATACAGAGACCATTCTAAAATTGAAACCAACAATTAATAAATTAATTAGGTGGCACTAACATTAATAAAACAGCAAGGTTTAATGCATTTCATTTATTATAAAAATTGTGGGAACTCCTATTGTCTCCAAACCAGTTTTTGGTAGTGGTAGGTAATGCCTAGTAGTTGTTGGAACATTTGCCATGTTTTACAAAATTCAATATGAGGCCTAACAATTTACTAAACAGAGATATGTGAAGAAATAAATAAAAAAAATAAAATCAACGGCAAAGCAGAGGAGAGCAAAATAATTCTCCCGGCCCAATTGGGCCACCAAGCCAACCCCAGGCCGGCCCACCCCCTGCCTACTAACCCACTCCCCCTCCCACCGTAACCCTAACCTACCCCCACGTTCCCCACTCTCCCCCCCCGATCCGATCCACTCCTCCCTCCGCCCCGATCTGGGCATCGTCGCCCCGAGCGCCGTCGTCGGCCGGCTTCCTGATGCCGGGGCTCGATCCACCGCGCCCGCCGCTCGCCCCTGTCACCAGCGCCGCCGTCGCCCGGAACGCCGCCTCGACCACGCCTCCCCGCCGGACTGCCTCCCCGTCTCCGACGCCGTCGTCCCCGTCCTCCTCCCCGCGCCCCGCTGCCCAGTCCCCTACGGCCCCTCCCGTGAGCTCCCCCTCTCCTTCCCTTTTCCCCCGCGCCCACGTGACCCCCCCCCTTGCTCGGCGGCCAGCGCGCGTCCGCCGCTGAGGCCGCGCTCGTCGCCCGCCCACGCGCGCGCCCGGGGCGCGCCCGGGCCCTCGTCCCCGCTCGCCACCACGGCGCCCGCGCCCACGCCTCGCTTCGCCGCCCGCAACTCGCGCGCGCGCCTCCGCCGCGACCCGCTCACCCCTTTCGCTCGCTGGCCAGCCTCCTCGCCGCGGCCGGCGCCCTCCCCTGGCCGCGTCGTGGCCACGGCCCCGCCTGCGCCCTCCGTCGCCTCCGTGCGGGTGCGCGGACGCCCGCACCGGTAGCGCCGCGCCCGCTAAAGGCCTATGGGCCACTTACACGTGGGGCCCACGCCCCAGGAATTTTTTCTAAAAAGAAAAATCTCTAATAAAAAAATAAAATAGAAAATAAAATAAATAAATAATTAAAGTTAATAATTAATTAGTTAATTAACTAAATAATTGGTTAACCTAATTAACTCTGATTAATTAAGACTAATTAAGCTTAATTAACTTAATGATTTAATTAACCTAATTAACTACTGTTAGTTAATTAAACAGGCTGCTGATGTCATGCTGACGCCATGCTGACATCAGCATACACTGTTTCGGATAATGTTTAATTTAAATAATTAAATAAATTCCAGAAATTAATAAAAACTTTAGAAAATCATATAAAATAATCCGTAACTCCGATGGAAAAACTTTGTACATGAAAGTTGCTCAGAACGACGAGACGAATCCGAATACGCGGTCCGTTCGTCCGTCACACGTCCCTAACTATCCGAACATGCAACCGTTCCCCTCTTTTCGTCTGTCCGAAATGCCGGACCCCGGGAATACTTTCCCGGATGGATTCCTCCTTCCTCAGTGACGTGCAACCATACGCTAGGACACACCCGGCACTGCACATTGTCATGTCGTACTTTGTGTTGCTCATGTTTTGCTGTGTATTTATACTGTTTCCTCCCCCTCTTCTCTCTCGTTAGACCCCGAGACCGACGTCGTCCCCGAGACCGACGAAGCTCCGGAGCCCGAAGACACCATTGACAACCTTGCCCTTGCCGCCGAGCAACCAGGCAAGCCCCCCCCCCTTTGATCATACCGATATCCCCCATTCTATTTCTCATGCTTGCATTAGAATTGCTGCTGCTACAGCTTTACCTATTCTAATGCATAGCCTGTTTATTGTAACCTGCTGTTGATAATTACCTGCATATCCTAAACTGCTTAGTTTAGGCTGGGTAGAGACCTATCAGTGACCCCACTTATCCCGACTGCCGCGCTGGATTGTCAGAAGACCCGATCAACGGGATTGAAGACCAGGCCCCGACACCGCACATCACCCCCTTAGTTGTAACGACACTGCAGCGTTACTATCGAGTGCCGAGGGTGAAACCTCTTGTAGCACTTCTGATGTTAACTCTGTAGAGTAGCTATTCGGTCATGGTCATCGAGGGTGATTCCTCCTTCACCGCTTTCGATAACGACGCCGCCGTACAACACCTTAAGTGTGAACTCAGCGAGGGTGATTCCTCCGAGTTCACCTTGACGGATACATCGAGTAGGAATCCAACGAGGGTGATACCTCGGATTCCCCTGATGTTATGGACACACGGATACTTGGACTGTACTATTGTTACTTGGAAAGGCGGGTCGACCCTGAGGGGTACCCGCGTGTGATGTGAAGACGGGTTGCCTGTATGGTGCCCGAGTGATGAATACGAGGCGCGGCCGGGCATTCTTAACCCTTGCAGCAAGTCCTCGAGACGGGGCGATGGGGTCACATCTTTCGTGAGTCTCTGCTCGTTACCGCAAGCCCCTAGTCCTAACGATTTGGATATTTGATCCGAGCAGGCCTCTGGCCTGATAGCACTAACCATCACGTGGGCATAGTATGGGCGTTCTGCATCGTATGCATCAGCCGAAAGCTCTGTCAGACGTCCAGTTCAGCATGGCGGCACGGTCGGATCGTGTCGGCCACCCGAGGCGATGCTGGTATCCACCCTGTGCCCAACGACCCGGAGGGCGAGGGGCGATGGCCAAGACCCCCTTGCGTTTAGGATGTAGACCGGCGGGGACCTCTCTGCTGAGCTGTAGGTAGGGCTGCGGTGTGTCGTTTGACCGAGGCCGGGCATGACCCAGGAAAGTGTGTCCGGCCGGAGTTAATCGAGCGTGTTGGGTAAGTTGGTGCACCCCTGCAGGGAAGAAAACTTCTATCGATAGCCTGTCCTACGGTAACGGACACTCGGAGTTGTATCCCGATTGATACAATTTAGAACTGGATACTTGGATACTATGGCTCTGGGATTGCTTCTCGCAGGGAGTCGAGAAGGGATCTCAGGACGAGGTTGATGACTGTATGGCTCTGGGATTGCTTTCTCGCAGGGAGTCGAGAAAGGATCTCTGGGTGAGGATGAGACTTAATGATACTGCTACATTATATTGTACTGTTCTACCCTCTTCTATTTCTGCAAGACCACTGAAGATGCTAGTCTTCGATAGGACTAGGCCTTCTCTCTATTCTGGCATTTCTGCAGCCCAGTCCACATATACAGCCTCCCCTTGAAAATGTTGCATATGTAGTATAGATCCTTGCTTGCTGAGTACTTCTGAGTACTCACGGTTGCTTTGTTTTCCTTTTCTCCCCATATCAGTTTGACGTGACCAAGATGACGGAGCCCCTGAGACAGATGCCCCGTCGATCGACTACTACTACTACCCCGAGGATGGATGCTTCTACGAGTTGACTGACGACCAGGAGTAGGATCGGAGGGTCCCAGGCAGGAGGCCTACGCCTTTCGATCGTAGTGTTTTATTTTGCCCCGCCTTTCTAAAGGCCTTTCTGTTTCTGTTTCATATCTGTACTCAGATATCTGATGCTTCCGCTGACGCTTGTTCGCAAGCTTATGTATTCGAGCCCTCGAGGCCCCTGGCTTGTAATATAAAGCTTGTATGACTTTATTTACGTTTTAGAGTTGTGTTGTGATATCTTCCCGTGAGTCCTTAGGCTTGATCGTGTGCATTTGCGTGTATGATTAGTGCACGATTGAGCCGGGGGCGTCACAAGTTGGTATCAGAGCCGACTGCCTGTAGGAATCCCCCCCCCTTTCCAACTCCTTGGCCGAAGTTGAGTCTAGTAACCAAAAATTGTTTTACTAACTTGGCTGTGTGGCTTACGGGCCCACGTCGCCAATTGGGTGGTATTAGGATCTTTTACTCCTTGACCTTTACTCTGGGACTCTGACCTCTCTTCTATTCGGGTTAAAATTTTTACTAACTCCAACATTAGGTTCTCATGATCACATCTACCCGGTGTTCTGAATTATTCCCCCCTTGCTCCAAGATTGTGGGCCAGGTTCTGCTTACAGGATCCTCTTATCGAGGGCACCCTGTGTTGTCACTTGCAGATTCCTCGCTCCAATAGTTTTCTCCGACGTTGATGTAGCCTTTGCTATGTCTCGTTGTGTACTTCCATATCGCGTGCCTGCGCGCCGCCTAGATGTCTAGCCTTCCCCTTTCAGCTGTCGTAATGCCGGATACTAACCGAGGCTATGTGTGGATTTGAATGTCTGGTGCAAATATGATGAAGTATCTATTGCACTTCCTTCTGTTGTGCGTGTTACTTCATGAATCATTCCATACAGCTGCAGTTTTTCTTGCTAAACTGCCCCCTGTTGATTTGGCAGGATGGCTGACGATCCTCCACCTCCACCTTATGTTGCCGCAATGATGCAGCAGTTTGAACTGAACCGTCAGGTTATGACCGGGATATTGGCTCAGTTCCCAAACCATAATGCTCGTCAACAACCTACACCAATATCTATGCTAGAATTTGTGCGCCTCAACCCGTCTGTTTTTCGCAACTCCACCAATCCTATGGATGCTGATGATTGGCTTCGTGACATCCTGTTTGAAATGGAGTCAGCTAATGTTGCCCCTGACAGTTACGTCACCTTTGCGACATTCCACCTGAAGGGCCCAGCTGCTCAATGGTGGGAAAGCCACAAGGCTATGTTGCCTGCAGAGACTGTAACTACTTGGCAGGAATTTCAGTCAGCTTTTCATGCACGTTACATTCCTCAAGGTCTGATGGACCAGAAGAAGCAGGAGTTCCGTAAACTCTCTCAGGGTAAAATGACTGTGGATGAATATCAGAGGAAATTCCTTGAATTATCTCGCTATGCTGCGGATGACGTCGACACCGACACTCGCAAGCAGGAGAAATTCCGTGGAGGACTACGTACCAATATAAAACTTGCACTTGCTGTCCATGATTTCACAGACTTCGCAACGCTTGTCAGCAAATCTTTCCAAATTGAAACAGCTCTGACTGAATACCAGGAGTCGCTCAAGCGCACTCGTGATGTTGGTTCGTCTTCGGGTCGACCTGTTCAGAAACGTCGAGTCTGGATTCCACACAATGTTTACCACCGACCTGCTCCAACACCAAGGCCGTCATATGTTGCACCTCGTTTGCCTTCACTGCCGAGACAGCTATCAGTTCATGATGGACCGCCTGATGCTATGGCTTTTCATCAGGATGCACCACGTCATCCCGTTGGTTGCAAGAAGAGCTGTCGGAACCGTCGTCTCAGAAGCTCTAATGCCAGGCCGTCTGCTATAGTTCGGGTCCATGTCAACCAAGTCAACATGGAAGAAGCTCGACAGGACCCCAACATTGTGATGGCCACCCTTCTAGTGAATTCAATCCCAGCTTCGGTCCTCTTTGATTCTGGAGCATCGCACTCCTTCATGTCCGAAAGTTTTGCACGAAGTCATGATATCCCTTTCGAGGAGATGTCCACCCCATTAGTAATCCATTCACCTGGGGCTAATTGGCAAACTACCATGGTAAGCCACGGTAACCACATTGTGATCGGAGGATTGATGTTCCCCGTTTCACTCATTGCTCTCAAGACCTCCAACATAGACATTATTCTGGGTATGGACTGGTTGAAGCCTCATAAAGCTTTGATTGACTGTACCACTGAAACAGTCCGCCTCACACACCCTTCTGGCCAGACAGTCAAATACTCAGCCCAAATAGCTCAGGATGGTGAAACTCAAATATATGTTCTGAATGCATTGAATGCTTCACCTCTTGAAGGCATTGAGAATGTTCCAGTTGTTCGTGAATTTCAAGATGTCTTTCCAGAAGAACTTCCAGGAATACCCCCTGCTAGAGCTGTCGAATTTGTCATCGACCTGAAGCCAGGCACTACCCCTATTGCGAAGCGCCCTTATAAGATGCCTCCGCACCACCTTCTTGAACTTAAGGAAGAAATCGACACGTCACTTAAGAAATGTTTCATCCACCCCAGTTCCTCAGCTTGGGGAGCACCTTCACTCTTCGTTAAGAAGAAGGATGGAACTAACCGATTGGTTCAGGATTACCGGCCCATTAACCAAGCTACAATCCAGAATAAATATCCGCTTCCCCGGATCAATGATTTGTATGATCAACTTGCCGGTTCCTCAGTATTCTCTAAGCTTGATTTGAGATTGGGATACCATCAGATCCGTGTTCGTGAAGAGGATATTCCGAAGACTGCATTTGTTACTCGTTATGGCTCCTACGAGTACACTGTCATGTCATTTGGCTTAACAAATGCTCCAGCCACATTCTCCCGCCTGATGAATTATATTTTCATGGATTACCTCGACAAGTTCGTCATGGTTTATCTAGATGATATTCTGGTATATTCGAAGAATAAAGAAGAACATGCTGAACACCTCCGTCTTGTACTGGAAAGGCTCCGAGAACACCAGTTGTATGCCAAATACTCCAAATGTGAATTCTGGCTTTCTGAAGTAACCTACCTTGGTCATGTGATTTCCAAGGATGGAATTGCTGTTAACCCAGAATGAGTTCAGGCTATTCTTGACTGGACTCCTCCAAAGAACGTCAAGCAAGTGAGAAGTTTTCTTGGCCTTGCAAGTTATTGCCGTCGATTTGTCGAGAACTTTTCTAAGATTGCTAAGCCTTTGACTGATCTGCTTCACAAGGGCGTTAAATTTGAATGGACAGAAAAATGTCAAGAAAGTTTCCAGACACTCAAAGACAAGCTGACATCTGCCCCAGTACTATCTCCTCCAGATACCCGCAAAGACTTTGTGATCTATTGTGACGCATCCCGTGAAGGATTAGGCTGTGTCCTAATGCAAGAGCGTAAAGTGATTGCTTATGGCTCTCGTCAGTTGCGCCCACATGAAGAGAATTATCCGGTACATGATCTAGAACTAGCTGCTGTGATCTATGCATTGCAGTTGTGGCGACATTACCTTCTCGGTAATCGTTGCGAGATCTACACGGATCATAAAAGTCTGAAGTATTTGTTCACTCAACCTTCTCTAAACCTCCGTCAGCAAAGATGGATGGAGGCCATTGCGGACTATGATTTGGGTATTTCCTATACCCCTGGCAAGGCTAACGTGATGGCTGATGCCTTAAGCCGCAAATCCTATTGCGACAACCTCATGGTTAGGCGAGCTCAATCTCGTCTTTTTGAAGAACTGCGCAAGCTGAATCTACGTATTGTTCCACAGGGCTCTCTGAATAACCTTGTGATACAACCAGATCTTGAGAAAGCTGTTAAGGATGCGCAAGCTAAAGATGCTGAAGTTGATCTGATGAAGAAAGACCTTCACCTTGTAAAGTACAGGGATTTCTCGCTGTCTGAAGATGGAACCTTGTATTTCAGAAACCGCATTGTCGTACCTCGCTTCGAGCTTATGACTGACAAAGTCATGAAGGAGGCACATGATACCCCGTTGTCTATTCATCCGGGTAGCACCAAGATGTATCGTGATCTCCGTCAAAGGTACTGGTGGTCTAAAATGAAGCAGGATATTGCTTGATATGTTGCTGAATGTGATGTGTGTCGTCGCGTTAAAGCAGAACATCAGAAACCAGCTGGAATTCTGCAACCACTTCCTATTCCTCTATGGAAATGGGATAAGGTTCAGATGGATTTCATTACAGGACTTCCCAGGTCACAGAAGGGTCACGATGCTATTCTTGTCGTCGTCGACCAACTCTCTAAAGTTGCACACTTTCTGCCTGTCAAAGAGACTATCACTGCTAGTCAGTTAGCAGAGTTGTATATCTCCAGAATTGTTTCACTCCACGGTATTCCGAAGGAGATCAGTTCGGACCGTGGCGGTCTTTTCACTTCCAAATTCTGGGAAAGTTTCCAAATAGCTATGGGAACTCATATTACCTGGAGTTCAGCTTATCACCCCCAATCCCAAGGCCAAGTTGAACGAGTCAATCAGGTTCTTGAAGATATGCTGCGGGCTTGTGTTATATCGTTCGGCAAGAAGTGGGAAGAATCTCTTCCGTATGCCGAGTTCTCTTATAACAACAGCTATCAAGCCAGTTTGACAATGGCCCCCTTCGAAGTACTCTATGGACGTAAGTGTCGAACCCCTCTGAATTGGTCAGAAACTGGGGAACGACCGCTCGTGGGTCCGGATATTATTCAACACGCCGAAGAGCAAGTTCGTATTGTTCGGGAAAATCTCAAGGCGGCTCGAGACCGCCAGAAGAGCAACTACGATCGCAAACGATGGGGTTTGACTTATCAACCTGGTGATCAATCTTATCTACGTGTCACCCCTATGAAGGGCACTCACCGTTTTGGAATCAAGGGCAAGTTAGCTCCCCGCTACATTGGTCCTTTCCGCATTATTGCTAGATGTGGTCAAGTGGCGTATAAATTGGAATTGCCGCCGCAATTCTCCCATATCCACGGCGTCTTCCATGTGTCGCAACTTCGTCAATGCTTCAAGGAATCTCCGCACCGAGCTGTGGATCACGAGATGCTCGAATTGCATGATGATCTTTCATATAAGGAGCATCCGATCCGCATTCTCGATGAAGCTGAACGTCGTACCCGTCAGAAGGTTACCAAGTTCCTCAAAGTGCAGTGGTCAAATCATACTGAAGATGAAATCACTTGGGAACGCGAGGATATTCTTCGTGCGGAATACCCCGAACTTTTTCCTTCTACCTCTTAATTCTCGGGACGAGAATTCTTGTTAGTAGAGGAGATTTGTAACACCCCCAGTGGTTAACTACAGTAATCACCCTTTTGATTATGCCATGTCATCGTGTTTAACAGTGCATGATCATCATTAGCATTATATTGCATTTCAACTCCTAAGTCAAAATTCAAATTTAAATAAAAGTGAAAATAAAAGTTATCCAACATAGAAACTAAAATGTTCAATCAATAACAAATAATACGGAGACCATTCTAAAATTGAAACCAACAATTAATAAATTAATTAGGTGGTACTAACATTAATAAAATAGCAAGGTTTAATGCATTTCATTTATTATAAAAATTGTGGGAACTCCTATTGTCTCCAAACCAGTTTTTGGTAGTGGTAGGTAATGCCTAGTATTTGTTGGAACATTTGCCATGTTTTACAAAATTCAATATGAGGCCTAACAATTTACTAAACAGAGATATGTGAAGAAATAAATAAAAAAATAAAATCAACAGCAAAGCAGAGGAGAGCAAAAGAATTCTCCCGGCCCAACTGGGCCACCAGGCCAACCCCAGGCCGGCCCACCCCCTGCCTACTAACCCACTCCCACTCCCCCTCCCACCGTAACCCTAACCTACCCCCACGTTCCCCACTCTCCCCCCCGATCCGATCCACTCCTCCCTCCGCCCCGATCTGGGCATCGTCGCCCTGAGCGCCGTCGTCGGCCGGCTTCCTGACGCCGGGGCTCGATCCACCGCGCCCGCCGCTCGCCCCTGTCACTAGCGCCGCTGGACCACGTCGCCGTCGCCCGGAACACCGCCTCGACCATGCCTCCCCGCCGGACTGCCTCCCCGTCTCCGACGCCGTCGTCGACGTCCTCCTCCCCGCGCCCCGCTGCCCATTCCACTACGGCCCCTCCCGTGAGCTCCCCCTCTCCTTCCCTTTTCCCCCGCGCCCACGTGACCCCCCCTTGCTCGGCGGCCAGCGCGCGTGCGCCGCTGAGGCCGCGCTCGTCGCCCGCCCGCTCGCGCGCCCGGGGCGCGCCCTGGTCAACCCTTCAGCTGTGTCCGCGCCAGAAATTCTTCCTACTACTTCTTGAGCTTGCGTTGGTTTTTCCCTTGAAGAGGAAAGGGTGATGCAGCACAGTAGAGGTAAGTATTTCCCTTAGTTAAGAACCAAGGTATCAATCCAGTAGGAGAAGAACGCACAAATCACCAACACCTGCACAAACAATCAAACACTTACACCCAACGTGATAAAGGGGTAGTCAATCCCTTCGCGGTCAATTGCAAAAGTGAGATCTGATAGAGATAGATAAACAAAAGATAAAATATTTTTGGGGTTTTTTGATATATAGATCTGAAAATAAAAGATTGCAAAATAGTAGATCAGAAAGTAATATGATGGAAAATAGTAGATCGAAAAGTAATATGATGGAAAATAGACCCAGGGGCCATAGGTTTCACTAGAGGCTTCTCTCATAAAGGCAAATAATACAGTGGGTGAACAAATTACTATCGAGCAATTGATAGAAAAGCGCAAAGTTATGACGATATCCAAGGCAATGATTATGCATATAGGCATCATGTCCGTGTCAAGTAGACCGACTCCTGCCTGCATCTACTACTATTACTCCACACATCGACTGCTATCCAGCATGCATCTAGAGTATTAAGTTCATAAAGAATGGAGTAACGCCTTAAGCAAGATGACATGATGTAGAGGAATTAACTCAAGCAATATGATGAAAACGCCATCTTTTTATCCTCGATGGCAACAATACAATACGTGCCTCTATACCCCTACTGTCACTGGGTGAGGACACCGCAAGATTGAACCCAAAGCTAAGCACCTCTCCCATTGCAAGAAAAACCAATCTAGTTGGCCAAACCAAACTGATAATTCGAAGAGAAATACAAAGATATTAAATCATGCATAAAAGAATTCAGAGAAGATTCAAATAATATTCATAGATAAGCTGATCATAAATCCACAATTCATCGGATCTCGACAAACACACCGCAAAAGAAGATTACATCGGATAGATCTCCAAGAACATCAAGGAGAACATTGTATTGAGAATCAAAGAGAGAGAAGAAGCCATCTAGCTACTAGCTATGGACCCGTAGGTCTGAGGTAAACTACTCACGCATCATCGGAAGGGCAATGGAGTTGATGTAGAAGCCCTCCGTGATCGATTCCCCCTCCGGCAGGATGCCGGAAAAGGCCTCAAGATTGGATCTCACGAGAACAGAAGGTTGCGGCGGTGGAAAAGTGTTTTCGTGGATTGCTCTGGTGGTTCTGGAATATATGTGAATATATAGGAGGAAGGGCTAGGTTAGATGAGTCCCGAGGGGCCCACAAGGTAGGGGGCGCCCCCTCCCCCTTAGGGCGCGCCCTCCACCCTTGTCGCCGCCTCGCGGCTCTTCTGACTTGGACTCCAAGTCCCCTGGGTGTCTTCTGGTCCAAGAAAAATCATCGTGAAGTTTTATTCCGTTTGGACTCCGTTTGGTATTCCTTTTCGGCGAAGCTTAAAAACAAGGAAAAAACAGAAACCGGCACTGGGCTCTAGGTTAATAGGTTAGTCCCAAAAATAATATAAAATAGCATATTAATGCATATAAAACATCCAAAACAGATAATATAATAGCATGGAACAATCAAAAATTATAGATACGTTGGAGACGTATCACTCATCCACCAGCAAGAGGTAGATCGGTACGTCAAGCGCTGCGAGGCGGAGGAGGCGGAGAACTGCCTCCGCGCTGGGAAGACGCCGCGCACCAGGGAGATGCTGGCGAGGGGCTACCGGAATAATGCCCCCAGGAGGGATTATTAGTTTTAGTATTGTTCGTTTTCAATTTTATGCATTGTACCTAGTAGTTAAGTATCATCACGTATAAGTGATGATATTATATATATTCTGTGATGAACTAATGAACAATTAATATATATTATGAATTCCATTTTCTATCTATTTTCGTATACTAATTTGGATTTAGCTGTTATCATCCACATATATACAGAATGGAAAGCATATATGCACACATTGAAACAGAACATATAAGAACGGAAAATAGAGTACACACATTGAAACAGAGCAATATTATGATTGCTGTGAATACATACCGATCCACGTCAAACTGACTCAACAAACTCGTGCAGGCGTTCGTCCAAGCGGTCGACACGCTCGCGATACATCTGGAGCGTGATCTCGAGCTCCAAGTTGGCTATTTCATCGGAGATCACCAGCTCGAGGATGCGACAGCCATGTTCCTCTACTGCGCCCAGGTGGACACCTGGGCCAAGGAGGCGGTCAAGCCTAGCGACCAGCGCGTTGGCATCGAGCAGGCCGTGGACAAGGCGAACGGCACGACCCATGCGAATGGCGCGGCGGGTGTCCGGTGCAAGTACGGCGTGGCCGGCCTTTGGTGCAAGTACGGCGCGGCTGGCCTGTGCCCACTCCTAGCGAGGAATGGGGGTACTGACAGGACGTGTACCTAGTTGCGACGCCCTGTCGACAACAGGCAAGCGCCGATGGATCCGCTCTTGCTGTGCAGCGTGCCGCGCCTCTCACTCTGCGGTGCTCCAACGGTCTTGCTGTGCGGCGAGTCGCAACCTATCGGCGTGGACGCGCCTAGCTTGCTCTGCGGTGCACCATCGATCATGTTGTGCAGCGAGCTGTAGCCTCTTGGCACTGACATGCCTATCTTGATCCGAGGCGCTGAAGCGCCATGCGCCAAGGGTTTGCTCAACCCTGGCGATGACACGCATCACGGTGTCGTCCATCACGTTGCTGGGGAGCACCTCGGCCTTGACGGGCCGTGGCGCCTTCTCGTTTTCCTCCTCGAGGAGGTTGATGGTAGAGGCGGCGCTTTGGTGGGTTGGCATGCTTGGAAAAGGTGGATGTGCTACAGGTTGCGCTTGTTGCCTCGGTGCGTCGCGCGCCGCCTAGGTTTATGCGCAATATCGCTTGCTGGCGGCGGGAAGCCGGCGAGGAAATGGCTGGAAATGGTGGCCTGTTCATAAAACACCATCAATTAATGGAAACTTAGCACGAAAGGAACATCGAGCTAGCATGACGCGTGTGAGCACATTGCTCGCCCAAGGCTATGATCCATATACTTGTGTGCCCAACAGAGCACACTATTCACTGTAAAGAATACTGTTCCATTTATCCTAGTAGAGCAGTGGCGGCAAGCGTCACAAGAAGTAGATGATCTTTTATCCTAGTTAATTATGCATGTAATAGTTTACTTTGGTGTGTGGAAATGTCATGTGTGTACTAGCCACCTATGTAATTGGATGTTTGTTGCGTATCACACACATCTTGTTTACACGAAACGTTTCTGTTCTCTTGGCTCAACACAAACAATTTATTGGAATGAACTCTATGCCCTGCATTGCACACAGACCTTGATCTGGCTGCCTGTTTCTGTTGTTCCGCCTCATCACAAACAGTTTATCCGAGTGAACTATATGCCATATATCTCACACACCTTCATCTGGCTGTCCGTTTTTGTTGTTCTGCCTCATCGCAAATAGTTCATTGAACTGAACCGTATGCCCAACATCGCACACGCAACTAAAATCAGAACCGTGTTTGATGTATCCGCCATCACAAACATTTTGCGTCTTTTTTGACGGGTTTTTTACATCACCGTTTACGATTAATGCATCGCACACAGTTTCGTTAAAGGGTCTCTGATAATTCTGCTACTAGACGCAAAACCTTTTGTTTTCCAACAGAATCAAGTCAACTATCACCCAAACCATCCTAAAGGCTTTACTTGGCACAAACACTAATTAAAATACTAAAACACAATCATAACAGTAGCATAATTGTGTGAACACAAGAAAACAAAAAATAAATAACTATTGGGTTGTCTCCCAACAAGCTCTTTCTTTATAGCCATTAAGATAGGCTTGAGATTTCAATGATGCTCACATAAAAGACAAGAATTGAAGCACAAAGAGAGCATCATAATACATGTGACAAACACATTTAAGTCTAACATACTTCCTATGCATAGGCATTTTATAAGCAAACAAATTATCAAAACAAGCAAAAACTAGCATATGCAAGAAAGAAGAATAAAACATTGACAACCTCAACATGAAGAGAGGTAATTTAGTAACATGAAAATTTCTACAACCATATTTCCCTCTCTCATAATAATTACATGTGGGATCATATTCAAATTCAATAATATAGCTATCACATAACCTATTCTCTACATGATCCACATGCATGCAAAGTTGACACTCTTCCAAAATAGTGGGATTATCATCAAATAAAGTCATGACCTCTCCAAGCCCACTTTTATCAAAAATTTCATAGGATTGATCATTCTCCAAAGTAGTGGGATCATTATTACCTAAATTTGGAACTCTTCCAAACCCACTTTCAATATTATTGCAAACACTATTATCAATATCATATTCATCATGAGGCTTAAATAAAATTTCAAGGTCATAAGAAGAATCACCCCAATCATGATCATTGCAATAAGTAGTGGACATAGAAAAATTAGCATCCCCAAGCTTGGGGTTTTGCATATTATTAACACAATTGACATTAATAGAATTTATAATAACGTCATTGCAATCATGCTTTTCATTCAAGGAGCTATCGTGAACCACTTTATAAATTTCTTCTTTTAGCACTTCATCACAATTTTCAGATTCACGAATTTCAAGCAAAACTTCATAAACATAATCTAGTGCACTCAACTCACTAGCAATTGGTTCATCATAATTGGATCTTTTAAAAAGATTAGCAAGTGGATGAGAATAAATATAAACATATTTTTATCAACCGAAGATGCAAGCAAATAGAAGACACATGGCAACACAAGCAAAGATAACAAACAAGAGAAAAAAGCGAACAAAAAATATATTTGTAATTTTTGTAAAAAAAATGTAGAAGTGGGGGAGATGAAAATGAGAGGAAAATGGCAAATAAAGTAATTGCAAGGAGGTGAGAGTTTATGCGTAGGTACTTGAGAGATGTTGATGATGTCTCCCCGGCAATGGCGCCAGAAATTCTTCCTGCTACTTGTAATCTGCTTTGGTATTTCCCCGAAGAGGAGAGGATGATGCAGCACAGAAGAGGTAAGTATTTCCCTCAGTTATGAAACCAAGGTTATCAATCCAATGGGAGAACCAAGCAACACTATGTAAACAGCACCTGCACACAAACAACAAATACTTGCAACCCAACGCGTGAAGGGGTTGTCAATCCCTCAACGGTATTGAGATAGATTAAATTGTATAGGTTTTGATAAATAGATCTAAAAAATACAAAATAAAATAAATAAAATAAAATTTCAGCAAGGTATTTTTGGTTTTAATATATGATAGGAAATAGACCCGGGGGCCATAGTTTTCACTAGTGGCTTCTCTCGAGAAAATCGCATACGGTGGGTAAACAAATTACTGTTGGGAAATTGATAGAAAGGCAAATAATTATAATGATATACAAGGCAATGATCATGTATATAGGCATCACGTCCAAGATTAGTAGACCGAAACGATTCTGCATCTACTACTATTACTCCACACATCAACCGCTATCCAGCATGCATCTAGTGTATTAAGTTCATGGAAAAACGGAGTAATGCATTAAGAAAGATGACATGATGTAGACAAGATAAACTCACGTATGAATAAACCCCATCTTGTTACCCTTAATAGAAATGATACATGCGTGTCATGTCTCTTTCTGTCACTGAGATTGAGCACCGCAAGATCGAACCCATCACAAAGCACCTCTTCCCATGGCAAGATAAATCAATCTAGTTCGCCAAACCAAACCAATAAATCGGAGAAGAAATACGAGGCTATAGCAATCATGCATAAAAGAGTTCAGATACGACTCAAATAATATTCATGGATAGATCTGATCATAAACTCACAATTCATCGGATCCCAACAAACACACCCAAAAAAGAGTTACATCAAATATATCTCCAAGAACACCGAGGAGAACATTGTATTGAAGATCAAAAAGAGAGAAGAAGCCATCTAGCTACTAACTACGGACCCGTAGGTCTGTGGTAAACTACTCACGCATCATCAGAGGGGCAACAAGGATGATGAAGAACCCCTCCGTGACCGTTTCCCCCTCCGGCAGAGTGCCGAAAAAGGCCTCTAGATTGGATCTCGTGGTTCTGGAACTTACGGTGGCGGAAAAACTATTTCGTTGACTCCCCTAGGGTTTTTTGGGATTTTTGAGTATTTATAGAGGCGGAGGTAGGTCAAGGCAGTGCCCAAGGGCCCCACTACCCACCAGGGCATGCCGGGGGCCTCTGGCGTGCCCTGGTGTCTAGTGGGCCCCTCGGGCCTCTTCTTATGGCCTCCAGAAGCTTCTAGGGTCTCTTCCTACTAGAAAAAAATCTCCAAAAAGTTTTGTGGCATTTGGACTTTGTTTGGTATTGATATCCTGCAAAGTAAAAACAAGCAAAAAACAGCAACTAGCATTGGGCACTAAGTTAATAGGCTAGTCCCAAAAAATGATATAAAGTTGCTACTAAATGAATATAAAACATCCAAGATTGATAATATAACATCATGGAACAATAAAAAATTATAATTACGTTGGAGACGTATCAATGGCTAATATTTCTCATCGTTCTACAAAAGCTTTGTACTAAACAACTAACTTTTATTATCTTGCAAAGTACTCCTAGTTTTGTTCTTGCAAAGTACTTCTAGCATTACACCTACAAAGTACTTCTAGTTTCATACTTGTTCTAGGTAAAGCAAACGTTAAGCGTGTGTAGAGTTGTATCGGTGGTCGATAGAACTTGAAGAGAATATAAATTCTACCTTTAGCTCCTCGTTGGGTTCGACACTCTTATTTATCTAGAAAGCTACCATTGATCCCCTACACTTGTGGGTTATCATATACTTGTGTTCTTGATCTGTAATCCAGTGGTGTGGTGAAGCTGGCCACCCCTGCACAATGACATTTCCTTCCATGTCTTAACTATGAAAAATGCCATATTATGTTGATGTTATTTTAAACTGTGTCTCTTTATTTGCCAATAAGAAATTGGATGAATTGTCAGCACTGATGCTTATATGTGCAAAACCTATAATCTGTCTGCTTGTTTCTTTTTCAGAGTGATACCTCTGACGCCACGAAAAACTGCCACAATGATAGTGAGACGAACCCATTGCATGTCCTTCTAACATATATTGCAGGGAAGAAGGCAACACATCTTGGAGATAGAGATAGAACCCCAAAGTCATGTCTTGATGTAGGGTTGGAGTTACTTGCTAATAGTAGTGACACAAGCTCGATGAAGTCGCCACCTGAATCTGTTAGACTTCTTCAGTCTCAACTTCAAGAGGTAAGACATGGTTCAGCTCAACCCCTATCGGAACTCCAATCTTTATGGATGATCAACGAGAAGTCCAGTGCGTCCATTGATGCTATGCAGATAGAGTTGGAGGATATAAGCGTCAAACAAGCGCAATCTCGTCAGCTTGCTCGGCTGCTTGCACTGCAACTCCCGGGCAGGGCTAACCTTTCTTGAACTATGTTAATTGCCATTAGTTGTGTATATTATTTTGTTAGCATGTTTATTTGCACTGGTGGCGACCTTTGATGCCGAGTGAATGTAATCTGCTGTCTGCTTGCCCTTTATTATCACTGGTGGCGAACTTTGATGCCCAGTGATGTAATATGCCGTAATTTCTTTATTGTATAGTCTAGGTTTATTCTTAGTCACGATACTGTAATTTATTTACTATATATGTTGTTGTCGCTCTCTGAAAGGGCCGTAAGCTTCGACGGAGGCCAATGGGCCAAAACGTCTACCTGTTATGGTCTTAGGTCTGACAATATGCAAGTGTCTGTTTAGATCTCTCTTATTGAAAATGGTATCCACTTTCTGCAACTCCCCAACACCAACTCTGATATTGCACCTGTAGGATAGTCTTCTGTAGTGATCGAGGAGATATCTGAACCTTCTGCAACTCTACCTCCGGTGGGTGATAATAGCAATACTGAACCTCTGGCAGAAGAGATCATATCTGGTGAGGCCGCGATGGTTCTGGGCAACACCATGGGCCTCACAGTAACTGCTAACACAATGGAGAATAATGTTGCCCACCTTGAGAGCTTGGTAGTTGCAACCAATGATGATCTGTTGATTGATGAGCCCCTGCAATCTGAAGACATGAGTTCTGTTGACAACTCCTCGTTAGGAAATGTCTCTCTGCAAGCTGATGATTCAATTTCTGCTGACAACACCTCATCAGAGAATGCCACTCTGATCTCTGGCCCTGCCCGCAAGGACAGAAAGAAAAAAGCTATGGTTCATGAGGAAACCTCCCTTCGCCATAGCACTAGGGCAAATGGATATGATGGCTTCAAGGCCTCTTCCATGGCCAAGGGAGAGTCACCAAGAGCAAGGTCAAGGCACGTCAAGTACCTGAAGCCCCAAATACAAACTGCACGACCTCTGCTGAACAGGTCCTGGAGCCCCCTCCAACACCCATTACAATGCTTCAGAGGATTGGTAGAGTCAGGTGCGGCATATCTGAAGAACTCTCCACTGACAAGCTTATGGCTGATCCAGAGGGTTCTTCCTCCTCATCTACCTGAAGTTTGCAGTCATGCAACCCAACCAGCAATGGAATATCCTTGTCTGGAATGTCCGAGGAATAAAAAAATGCTAGCTATTAGGAATGCCATCGCAACATCTGGATGTGATGTGGTTTGCTTGCAAGAGACAAAACATATGCACTTTGATTATGCTTTTATCAAAACCTTTTCCCCCAAATGCTTTGATAAATTTGAGTACGTCCCCTCTCGTGGTGCTTCTGGAGGGATTATTACCATTTGGAATAGCTCAATCTTTGATGGCTCTCTATGTTTTTCTGATTTCTTTGCTCTGGGAATGAGTTTTACCTCCAAACTGTCTGGTAATCTGTGGTCCCTATATAATATATATGGACCCTGTCAAGGTGATGATTGTACGGCTTTTACTGATTGGCTTTATGACTTGGTCATCCCTGACGATGAAGATTGGTTACTTGTGGGAGACTACAATTTTATTAGATCCTCTCAAAACAGAAACAAACCAGGCGTGGATGTAAATGATATTTTACTGTTCAATGATATCATTCGAGCACAAGCTCTAATTGAACTGCCACTAAAAGACCGGTCTTACACTTGGAGCAACATGCAAGACGATCCTCTACTCGCACATCTTGATTGGTTCTTCTCCTCATGTCACTGGACTCAATCCTTCCCCAACACATCTGTGGCAACCCTCGGCAAACCTGTCTTTGACCACTCCCCTTGTGTGGTTAAAGTTGAAACATGTATACCTAAAAGCAAGATCTTTCGATTTGAAACTTTTTGGACCAACCACCCTAAGTTCTTGGACGTGGTTGCTTCCTCTTGGAATAAACCCTGTCATGCCCCCAATGCTGCTGCCACTATCTGCAGAAAGATGAAAACCTTACAATACGATCTCAAGGCTTGGAGCAGGTACATTTCCCGCCTCTCCATCCTCATTCAAAACTGCAATCAGGCGTTGCTTGAGCTTGACACCCTGGAGGACCAGAGACACCTATCTCGCCCGGAAACCAACTTCCGTTGCATTGTTAAAGCACACCTCCTCAAACTGCTGCAATTTCAGAATGAATACTAGAGAAAAAGGTGCACCATTCGATATATCAAATTTGGCACCGAAAATACAAAACTTTTTCATGCACTAGCCACTAAAAGATATCAGAAAAACTCGATCCCCTCGCTCAAGCTGCCTGACGGATCGAGAGTTCAAGACCACAAATCAAAAGAGGCAATTTTGTTTAACACTTACAAGCAAAGGCTTGGACAATCGACCCCACCTAATATGAAATTTGATCTGCCATCAATCATCAAGCGAATAGATGGTCTAGAAGTTATGTCAACACCCTTCACGCATAGAGAGATTGATGACGTTGTAAGAACCATGCCCAATGACTGAGCACCTGGACCGGACGGATTTAATGGGCAATTCCTCAAAACCTGTTGGCACCTCATCAAAATGGACTTTTATAAACTGTGTGATGAATTTTATGAGGGTAACCTGGATCTCACCAGTGTCAACTCCGGGTATATCACTCTTATCCCAAAAATTGGCTCCCCTGAGACGGCCAATGACTTTAGACCAATCACTTTGCTCAACTGCTGCCTGAAGATTATTACAAAAATCCTGGCGAACCGACTTCACAAGATTGTTCTGAAAATAGTTCACAAAAATCAATACGGATTCCTACGCAAACAAACTATACAAGACTGCCTCACATTTGCCTTCGAGTACATCCACCAATGCAAACAATCAGGTGCACCCATCGCCTTGCTCAAACTGGACTTCGCTAAAGCTTTTGACACAATTGAACACCCTGCTATGCTGGATATTATGCAAAAAAATTGTTTTGACGACATGTGGTTAAGCTGGATCAAAAGCATCTTCCAATCAGGCACATCATCAGTGTTACTCAATGGGATCCCAGGTCGACAATTTCACTGCCGCCGAGGTGTTCGTTAGGGGGATCCACTCTCACCTCTGATTTTTGTCCTCGCCGCTAATTTGTTGCAAGCGGCGATCAATGATGCCTACCGTAAACAAGAAATTCAACTACCAATACTGGCCAATAGAATGACAGATTATCCTGTCGTTCAATACGCAGATGATACCATCCTGCCGATGCCTGCTTGCCCCCAACAAGCCATAGTCATGAAGCAGCTTCTGATTGATTACACCGACTCCATTGGCCTCAAACTGAACTTCCAAAAATTGTTGCTGTTACCAATCAATGTAGACCAAGATATGGTAGATCAATTGGCTCAGCTCTGGCAATGCACGATTGGTTCTATGCCCTTCACTTACCTTGGCCTTCCAATGGGGACTACCAAACCAACAGTAACAGACCTTATGCCGATCGTGGAGCGCACTGAATGCAAACTCTCGTCCTCGCTTTGCATGCTTGATCCGGGCAGCAAACTCACCCTCCTAAACTCCCTAATCACAATGATGCTGGTCTACCCCATGTGCACCCTCAAATTCCCGCCCAAACTGATCGAGCACTTGGACAAGATCCGTAGAAGGTGTCTATGGCGCAAAAAAACTGAGCAGGGCGAGACTGTCAATGCACTTGTATCCTGGGACGTCGTGTGCAGACCGAAGAAACATGGAGGGCTCGGAATCCTCAATATCAAAATCCAGAACACATCATTGCTCCTGAAATTCTTGCACAATTTTTACAACAAACGTGACACGCCATGGATACAGCTGATCTGGTCCACATACTACAACAACAAGGTGCCTCACGCCTCTGACACGTGCGGATCATTTTGGTGGCGGGAAATCATGAACCTCAGTGACATATACAGAGGGATTACATCGGTGCAGATCGGGGATGGAACCACAGCTCTATTCTGGAAAGAGCTTTGGAAAGATCAAATCTTCGGAGAATCATTCCCGAGAGCCTTCTCTTTATCCAAACTACAAGATACCTCAGTGGCCAATTTTCTTGCCATGAGTGATTTAAGTACTGGCTTCCATCTGCCACTCTCATCACAAGCTCGGGGAGAACTCCAACACCTACAAGAATTAACATCTGACACATCGCCGGACAGCTCCATGCATGACGTTTGGTCCTGCTCCTGGGGGCCCAACTACACCTCGGCCAAATTTTACAGCTTCTATTTTAGAAATGTGAATGCAGATGAGGCCTTCTCCTGGATATGGACTTCTAAATGCACCACAAAAATCAAGGTTTTCGCCTGGCTCCTCCTGGCCGACAGGGTCAACACGAAAAATATGCTGAAACGAAGACATTACAATGTTGGGGATGACACCACTTGCATTTTATGCACTCAAAAAGTGGAGGAAACCATGGAACACCTCTTCTTCATGTGCCCTTTTAGCAGAAGCTGTTGGGACGCCCTTGGAATCAACTGCACAGCCAATGGGAATCGTCTACACCTAATCCACGCTGGCAAAACAAACTGGGACTCCCCCATGTTCATGGAAATCTTCATGCAATCGGCCTGGAGCATATGGAAGGAACGAAATGGTGTCATCTTCCAAAGAATCCCACACACAATGAACTCTTGGAGACGTCGACTCAGGAATGACCTAATCTTGCTTTGTCATAGGGTTAAGCCCTCCCTAGCTGACTTCCTCACCTCCTTCGTGGAGGCAACTTTATAGTTCTTTTACTTGTCTTCTTTATTTTCCTTTCTACTCTCTGCCCTCCCCAAGCAGCTCTGCCCCCCCCCCCCCCACATGGAGGGGGAGTGGACTTGGATGTGAGCAGATCCCACATGTAAAATGTAACCACACATACTGATTTCTAATACATGTCAGTAGGATCCTTTCCTACTGTCTTTGACCGATAAAAAAAATGGGCCAAAACATTTGTATATATATAAAAAATTACGGTACTCAACCGGGTCGGCCTGTAAATAGCTATATGTGGGCTGAAACATGGGCCCACAACCATGCCGGGCCATTATCAGGCCTAAACGTAAACTGGCCCACTAGTAGTTTCGGGCCTTTAAAAGGCCGAGTCAACCGCGATCCATAGTTGCGTTAGAAATTGCCATGGGTTTTTAACAGGCTGAAAATTAGATTGGGCCTGAATTGTGATGAACAATTCATGGGCCAATGGCATGCTGAAATATAACTCGGCCCATGATTGGCCCAACTACATGACAGGCCGTTAACAGGCCAAAATTTATCTCGGGCCTTGGTTGGCCCAATCACAATATGGCTGTAAGCAGGCTGGATGCAAAGTGCGCCATACTTAGGCCCAACTATATAACGAGCCTTTAACATGCCGATAGTCAGGTTGGGCTATAATTTATCCACGAAGACTACAGGCCATTAACAGGCCGAAAGTCACTTCGGCCCAGATGCAACACGGGTCGTTAAATGGCCAAAAGTGAAATCGGTTCGACAATGGCCCATATGAACCAAGGGGCCGCTAATAGGCCAAAACAAATATTGGCCGAACTGTTAAACGGGCCTTTAACAGGCCGAAAAGCAAACCGGGTGTTCAATGGGCCCAAAAGCATAGTGTCCTATTAACGGGCCAGATCTGATATGGGCCGTAATTTGGCCCAAAACATGACATGCTGTTAACGGGCCGAATCTCATATGAGTCATCATTTGGGCCAAGACATGGAAGGTTGTTAACGGGCTGACCCAGTAGTATCTGACGAAATCTTGTGGGCCTTTGGCTGGGCTGGCCCTTTTAACATAAATAGGCCATTGTTGGGCCATTCCATGTGTCAACATTTCATTGGCGACTCCTGCCCATTGGATGGATGACATCTGTCGCAACGTGGATCTAACACGTGGTTTCGTTGGCGAATGAGAATTTTACACGTGGAAAATTGCCATTGGTTTGGGCTGTTAACGGGTTGTCACATCCAAACCGGAACTCGATAGTCCCATTACGGTGGATGCCATGTGTTGGTTACCCTTGACGAAACACTTCCATGATGCGCCATTTATCATCATGGAAGTGGACACTTCCGTGATGATAATTTTAGTATTGTCATGGAACACTTCTACGACAACACATGTATGACTATCTTGATTTTGTCATAAAATCATCATGGATGTACATGCATGAAAGAAAACATGACCTACTTTGACAAACATGTATCATCACGAAAGTGTTTTTTTGTAGTGGTGCATCGGATCCTATGAGTCTCTTTTGTGACAACACTGGTGCCATTGGCATTGCCAAGGAGCCAAGGTTTCATAAAAAGACCAAGCACATCAAGCGCCACTTCAACTCCATTCATAATTACATTAAGGATGGAGACATAGATATTTGCAAAGTACATACGGATCTGAATGTGGCAGACCCGTTAACTAAACCTCTTCCATGAGCAAAACATAATTAGCACCGGAACTCTATGGATGTTAGATTCATTATGATGTAAACTAGATTATTGACTCTAGTACAACTGGGAGACTATTGGAAATATGCCCTAGAAGCAATAATAAATTGGTTAATATCATATTTCCTTTTTCATGATAAATGTTTATTATTCATGCTAGAATTGTATTGACCCAAAACTTAAATACATGTGTGAATACATGAACAACACCGTGTCCCAAGTAGGCCTCTACTAGACTAGCTCGTTGATCAAAGATGGTTAAGGTTTCCTAACCATAGACATGAGTTGTCATTTGATAACGGGATCACATCATTATAAGAATGATGTGATGGACAGACCCCAACCATAAGCTTAGCATCAGATCGTATCACTTAGTTATTTGCTACAACTTTCTTCATGTCAAGTATCTGTTCCTTAGACCATGAGATCATGTCACTCCCGGATACCGGTTGAATACCTTGTGTGCTATCAAATGTCACTTCATAACTAGATGATCATAAAGGTGCTCTACAGGTATCTCCGAAGGTGTCTGTTCGGTTGCATGGATCGAGACTGGGATTTGTCACTCCGTGTGATGGAGAGATATCTCTGGGCCCTTTCGGTTATACAACATTGTAACACCCCAATAATCAAGCTACAATGATCTTCCCCTAATATGCCATGTCATCATATTTTTCATACTTAAAATGCAATTAAATAATTAATTCAACTCAGATTAAATTTCTTACTAGAAGTGCAGAAATTATTTCTTCTGATATTAAAATAAAAGTGTTCATAATTTTGCAGATAATCACTAGGTAATTTACATGCAGAAAACCAACCCATATGGAATTATTAAAATGCCCCTAACCTATTTAAAACTAAGCCATCAACATTTAAATCTAACCATTCAATTTAAATAAATATTTAAGCAATTCAAAAATATTTGAGACTTGGTATTCTAGCTCAACTTAGCCCATTATTTATGTACCCACTTTCATACTCAACAAATTCATTTGCTATTTATATAAAATGGAAAACAGAGTCAATTAAATGAAACAGAAAAATAAAATAGTAAAAGGCCTATTCTACTGGGAACTTTGGTCCATCTAGCACAATGGTCAGCCCAGCCCACTCCATCTCTCCTTCCACCTCACTATAGGGGGCAGGGGGATCGTGGCAGCCATCCACCGGCCATGGCCGCGCCATGTCGTGTGTGGCAGCCATCCCTGACCCCCACCCCACGCCTATAAGGCATGCCCCCTCCCCCCTCGGGAACCATAGATCATTTTTCCCACTCGCGCCCCCCACACGCTCTCTCTCTCTCTCTCTTGAGCTCAACAGAGCATGCTCATCTCCGAGGTGCCCTCGCCACCATGGCCACCGGCCACCTCTCAAATCTCCACCATGTCCAGAAACTACGCAAGGGTCGACTACTTCGACTAGGCCAATGGGATCGACCGGAGAAGCGTCCAAACATCGCCATTGAAGTCATCTTGCACCTCGGGTTCCTGCGGTTGCCGTCGTTGATTCGCCGGCTCCTGGCCCTCCCCGGGCATGCTTACGAGCCCGCTGATATCCCTGTGAGCTCCTCTATGTTTCCCCTACCCCTCTTCTCATGCGTGTCCTCTAGCCGTCATCCCCACTGATACGTCCATTTTGCATCATGTTTTTATGTTGATATTTATTGCATTATGGACTATTATTACACTTTATGGTGCAATTCTCATACCTTTTCTCTCTTATTTTACAAGATTCACATGAAAAGGGAGAATGCCGACAGCTGGAATTCTGGACCGGAAAGGACCAAAACTAAAATCCCTATTCTGCACAACTCCAAATATCCTGAAACTTTATGAAGAATTATTTTGGAATATATAAAAAATACTGGGCGAAGAAATACCAGGAGGGGACCCACCAGGTGGCCACAAGCCTAGTGGCACGCCCTACCCCCCAGGGCGCGCCCCCTGAGCTTGTGGGCCCCATGGCCAGCCTCCGGTGCCCATCTTCTGCTATATGAAGTGTTTTGACCTAGAAAAAAATCAAGAGAAGACTTTCGGGACGAAGCGCCGTCGTTTCGAGGCAGAACCTGGGCAGAAGCAATCTAGGGCTCCGACGGAGCGATTCCGCCGGGGAAACTTCCCAGCGGGAGAGGGAAATCGAAGCCATCGTCATCACCAATGATCCTCTCATCATGGGAGGACCAATATTCATCAACATCTTCACCAGCACCATCTCATCTCAAACCCAAGTTCATCTCTTGTATTCAATCTTTGTCTCAAAACCTCAGATTGGCACCTGTGGGTTGCTAGTAGCGTTGATTACTCTTTGTAGTTGATACTAGTTGGTTTAATTGGTGGAAGATCATATGTTCAGATCCTTAATGATATTCAATACCCCTCTAGTCTTGAACATGAACATGCTTTGTGATTAGTTACTTTTGTTCCTGAGGACATGGGAGAAGTCTTGTTATAAGTAATCATGTGAATTTGGTATTCCTTTAATATTTTGATGAGATGTATGTTGTCTTTCCTCTAGTGGTGTTATGTGAACGTCGACTACATGACACTTCACCATGGTTTGGGTCTAGGGCAAGGCATTGGGAAGTAGCAAGTAGATGATGGGTTGCTAGAGTGACAGAAGCTTAAACCCTAGTTTATGCGTTTCTCTTGTCAACATATCTCTTGTTGGACTAATACTTTTATCTAGTGTATTTCAGACAAGTTCAACAAATGGCATGGAAAGGACAAGAGGATGTGGAACCCCTTCAAGGTGCTAAGGACATATATTGGAAAATGCTCAAGACTCTTTATCTTTGTTTTAGTGATCCAAGATAACATTGAGTCCATAGGAAAGCCAATACTATTAAAAGGGGATGAGGTGTTGCTTAATGGCTTGCTTGCTCAAATGCTTAGTGATATTGCTCCAAACCCTCAACCACTTTCTCCATCCAAATATGTCAAAACCCTAAACTCCAACTCGGCCCTACCGATTCTTTCTATCCGGCGCCACCGAGTTCATATGACATAGCCACAGCCAGAAACCTTAACAGTTCGGTTACACCGATACAGATCTCGGTCTCACCGAGATGGCCTTGCCAACTCCCTATTATCTGGTGCAATTATTTCGGTCTCATCAAAATTGTAATCGGTCTCACCGAGATGGCTTGACCAAGTCTCTGTTGCCTTATTGCTTCACTTTGGTCTCACTGAGTTGATGCAATCGGCGCCACCGATATGCGGTTTCCCTAAGCCCTAGCACATCGGTCCCACCGAGTTGTTCTAGTCGGTCCCACCGAGATTCCTAACGTTCACATTTTTGAACTAATCGGTCTCACCGAGTTTACCTATTTGGTCTCACCGAGATTGGTCAAATGTGTGTAACGGTTGGATTTTGTGTGGAGGCTATATATACCCCTCCACCCCCTTCTCCATATGTGAGAGAGCCATCAGAACGTGCCTACACTTCCACCATACATTTTCTGAGAGAGAACCACCTACTCATGTGTTGAGATCAAGACATTCCAATCCTACCACAAGAATCTTGATTTCTAGCCTTCCCCAAGTTGCTTTCCACTCAAATCATCTTTCCACCATATCCAAATCTGTGAGAGAGAGTTGAGTGTTGGGGAGACTATCATTTGAAGCACAAGAGCAAGGAGTTCATCATCAACACACCATCTATTACCTTTTGGAGAGTGGTGTCTCCTAGATTGGTTAGGTGTCGCTTGGGAGCCTCCGTCAAGATGTGGAGTTGAACCAAGAAGTTTGTAAGGGCAAGGAGATCGCACACTTTGTGAAGATCTACCCGAGTGAGGCAAGTCCTTCGTGGGCGATGGCCATGGTGGGATAGACAAGGTTGCTTCTTCGTGGACCCTTCGTGGGTGGAGCCCTTCGTGGACTCGCGCAGCCGTTACCCGTCGTGGGTTGAAGTCTCTATCAACGTGGATGTATGATAGCACCACCTATCGGAACCACGCCAAAAATCTCCGTGTCTTCATTGTGTTTGCACACTCCAATCCCATCCCTTTACTTTCTTGCAATTTGCATGCTTTACTCTTTCCGCTGCATATACTCTTGTCATGCTTGCTTGAAATGTATTGTGAATGCTTAAACTTGTGCTAAAACTCTACCTTAACTTGAAAAATCTAAAAGCTCCTACTTTTGCTTGTGAAGGGTCTAATCACTCCTCCTCCTCTAGACCCCTCTTCTCGATCCTTTCAATTGGTATCAGAGCTTTGGTCTCCATTGCTTTGGTTTAATCACCATTGGAGGAAGATGGATGAGTCTATGATCGAGAGTATTAGACGTAGAGTGCCTATGCTTGATGGAGAGTTCTATAGTTCTTGGAAGAATGAGATGGTTGAGATTTTCAATGAATATGATTTGAACAAGTATATTACTATCCCTTATGTGCCTCCTATTGATCCTTTGCATCCTACCCCCGATGAGTATCTTGACATGGTTCGCAATTTTAGAACTATTGATCTTATCATTAGAGGATTACCTACAAATTTGCTTGTATGCTTGCCTACCTTTGAATGTGCTTATACTATATGGAAATATCTTGAGGAGCTCTTTCCGAATTACTCCTTGAAAAATCTAGATGAGATTCTTCAAAAGTCAATTGCTTTTCAAAATATGGACCCTAGTGATCCTAAGTTTGATGAATGTCTATTTGAGCTCCGTGACCTTATGCGTGCCAAAGGAAATGTTGGAGTCATTAGTACCATCATTTCACAAACTATTAGAATTCATAAACATGCACATTGTCATGATCATAAATCTAATGAATCACTTGCTCTAGGTGATGATCACTTACATGATGATATTGAGCATGGATATTATGATGAAGATGAAGATAGTGACTTTCACCTTGAGTAGTCAATGAGACATTTTTGGTCTTATGGCTAACCTTCGTGTTTATATGGCCGGAGGGAAATAATGGGTTCTTGATAGTGGATGTACTGATCATATGACCGGAGATAAGGACATGTTTCGTGAGCTTGCCAAAAACGACGGCCCACGCAAGTATGTAACTTTTGGAGATAACTCCAAGAGTAAGGTAATTGGCCTTGGTAAGGTGGCCATTTCCAATGATAGCTCTATCCAAAATGTTATGCCTGTTGAATCTCTTGGCTACAATCTCCTTTCCGTATCTAAACTATCCGACTTTGGTTTCAATGTTCTATTTACTGAAGTAGATAGCCAAGTGTTTCATAGAGATAATCATAATATGGTATTTACCGGTATTCATAGAGGTGATCTATACATTGTTGACTTCACTAAGAGAGCCCAACCTCGTACTTGCTTAATTGCTAGATCTTCTAAAGGTTGGTAATGGCATAGAAGGTTAGGTCATGTGGGCATGCGAAATCTTGATAAGCTTATTAAAGGTGATCATATCCTTGGTGTTAAAGATGTCATATTTGACAAGGATAGACTTTGTAGTGCTTGTCAAGCAGGAAAACAGGTTGGAGGAAGTCATCCCGTGAAGAACATCATGACCACGAGAAGACCGCTTGAGCTACTTCATATGGATCTTTTCGATCCCAACGTTACAAGAGTCTCGGTGGTAACTTGTTCGGTTTGGTCATTGTTGACGACTTTTCAAGATTTACGTGGGTGTTCTTTCTTGATGACAAATCGCGGGTCCAAAAGATTTCAAGAACTTTGCTAAGATGGCCCAAAACAAATTTGAAGTGAAGATCAAGAAGGTTCAAAGCGACAATGGAACGGAGTTCAAGAACGCCAATGTGGATACCTTTCTTGACGAAGAAGGGATTTCACATGAGTTCTCGGTTACGTACACGCCTCAACAAAATGGAGTTGTTGAGAGGAAGAACCGAACACTTATCGAGATGGCAAGAACGATGCTTGATGAATATAAGACACCAAGACACTTTTGGGCGGAAGCAGTTGTGACAGCTTGTCATGCTACTAATCGACTATATCTTCACAAGCTTCTCGGCAAGACGGCATACGAGCGTCTCACCGGTAACAAACCCCAAGTTGGATACTTTCGAGTATTTGGCTCAAAGTGTTACATTCTTGATAAGCATCGTCGCTCGAAATTTGCTCCTAAATCTCATGAAGGTTTCCTACTCGGTTATGGCTCAAACTCTCACCCCTACCATGTCTACAACAATTTCACTTGAATGGTTGAAGAGACGGTAGATGTGAAGTTTGATGAATCTAACGGCTCGCAAGTAGAGCAATTGCCAATTGATGTAGGAGACAAAGATCCTTCGGAAGCAATCCAAGATTTGTCCATTGGCAAGATTTGCCCAATGAAGGTGAAGGAGAGTACTTCGTCTATTCAAGTGGAAGCCTCAACTTCACATCAAGGTGAACCACAAGTTGACTTGGAGGCATCCACAAGTGGAACACGTTAAGACGGAGGAGATGAGGAAGTGCAACAAGATGAACCACCTCGACCTCCCTCTCCACATCCACAAGAGAACGACAATGCCAACAACAATGAAGGAGGAGAAGAAGAAGAAGATAATGAAGAGGATGTTTCACCCCAACCCAAACAAAAGCTCTCACGAGTTAGAGCAAGAGTCACAAGAGATCATCCCGTCGAACAAATCTTCGATGACATTCAAACCGGGAGAATCACTCGCTCTAAAACTCGTTTGGCTAACTTTTGTGAACACTACTCATTCATTTCTAGTGTTGAACCTATGAAGGTAGAAGAAGCTCTTGAGGATCCAGATTGGGTAAATTCCATGCACGAAGAGCTACACAACTTTGACAGGAATAAAGTGTGGACATTGGTTGAAAAGCCCAACGACAATCACAATGTCATTGGAACCAAATGGGTGTTTCGGAATAAGCTAGATGAATATTGACAAGTTGTACGCAACAAGGCATGTCTCGTCGCTCAAGGCTACACTCAAGTCGAAGGTATGGACTATGGTAAGACATATGCCCCCGTTGCTAGACTTGAGTCCATTCACATCTTACTTGCTTATGTCAATCACCATGATATCACTTTATACCAAATGGACATTAAAAGTGCTTTTTTTAATGGAGAAAATGAGGAGGAAGTTTATCTAAAACAACCTCCCGACTTTGTTAATCCCAAGAAACCTAATCATGTCTACAAACTTCATAAAGCTCTTTATGGTCTTAAACAAGCCCCTAGAGCTTGGTACAAATGCTTGACTAAGTTTCTCATTGAAAAAGGCTTTGAAATTGGGAAAATTGATTCCACGCTATTTACTAAAAGGGTTAATGGTGAATTATTTGTGTGCCAAATTTATGTGGATGATATCATATTTGGTTCTACTAACCCCCATTTTGGTGAAAAGTTTGGAAGGCTAATGTCGGAGAAGTTTGAGATGTCTATGATGAGTGAACTCAAAATTTTCCTTGGTTTGCAAATCAAGCAAACTAAGGAAGGTACCTTTGTCTCACAAACAAAGTATACCAAGGATCTTTTCAAAAAGTTCAACATGCAAGAAAGCAAAGGTATGAAAACACCCATGCCTACTAGTGGACATCTTGACTTGACTAAGGATGGCAAATCGGTTGACCAAAAGGTTTACCGTTCTATGATTGGTTCATTGTTATATCTATGTGCCTCCCATCCCGATATTATGCTAAGTGTGTGCATGTGTGCACGATATCAAGCGGCTCCTAAAGAGTGTCATCTTAAGGCCATGAAAAGGATAGTGAGATACTTAATTCATCCACCAAACTTTGGCATTTGGTATCCTAAGAGGTCATCTTTTGATCTTATTGGCTACTCCGATTCGAACTATGCCGGTGACAAGGTTGATAGGAAGTCCACTTCGGGTACTTGTCAATTTCTTGGTAGATCCCTTATGTCTTGGTCCTCCAAGAAATAAAACTCGGTATCCTTATTCACTGCCGAAGCGGAATACATTGCCGCCGGATCATGTTGTGCTCAATTACTTTGGATGACCCAAACTCTTAAGGATTATGGGATACATGTGAAACATGTTCCATTGCTTTGTGATAATGAAAGTGCTATTAAGATTGCTCACAATCCCGTGCAACATTCTCGAACTAAGCATATTGAAGTTTGTCATCATTTCATTCGGGATCATGTTGCTAAAGGAGACATCAATCTTAAGCATGTTCGTACCGATAAGCAATTGGTGGATATATTCACCAAACCACTTGATGAGAAAGTATTTTGCCGTTTGAGAGGTGAATTGAATATCAGTGATGCCCCAAACTTGGAGTAGAAGCTCCATTTGGATACATGCAAGGCATGAGCCTCCTTATGACTAATCCTTGATATCTCTCTTATGATGATGATCAATTGTCTTGGATATATATTTGCACCTTTGCATGTTATCTAACCCATGTAGGTACTTGGATGAGACTCAATCTAGGAAATTGCAAGTCACTCCAATCCCAAGCAATTTCTACATCACCAAGTTCCTATATTTTAGATGTTGATCTAAAGGAAGCATGAACTCACCAACATATCCTTTGACTATCTCCATATGTAATATTTCATGATTGTCAATTTGGATACACAAGTGCTCTTCCTTGCAAGACTAACCCATGTAGGAAGATGAACTGAAACTACTAGTGGTGCTCCCAACTATTGATGGACAACATCAACCTTGAGCATCCAACACAAGTTCGACTACATGATCAAGATCAACACCACAACCCAAGGTATGTCATTCCATCTTAGAGAAGCTTTACTCCAAGTCATGAGCTGAAGCAACTCAACAAGATGTGAATACATCAAAATGCTTAAACGAAAAATGGTAACCCCATTTTGAGCTTAAACGATGAGTATGACCTATGATCAAGTGATCTCACTTGACTCCTAAGTCAATATACTCTAACATAGGTGACTTTGTCGTCGACCTTTTCTAGATGAAGTTCTCTAGTGTTCTTTTTGCTTAGTTGATTTTTTTCATTTGCATGTTTTTCTTGCCATTGTGTCTCCCTCTAAAACAAAAAAAAAACTTAATCTAGATCTCTTTTCAATTTTTGTATTTCATCTGTGATTTTGTTGTAAATTCATTGCAAGTCTTTCTGACAATTCCTTGCAAATCCTTGTGAGATTTCATTTGCCAAGTGAGCTGAGTTGACAAAATGTTGCTCTGTGTTGAACTCGGTCTCACCGACCCAAGCCCATTGGCTAGACCGAAATACAAGGCTTCCTTGTACTTAGTTCATCGGTACAACCGACAGGGACTAACTCGGTCTTACCAATAAGCATCATCTGTGACTCTACAATCTTGGAGTCACCGGTGGAAACAAATCAGTGTCACCGATTTCAACACTGAGAAAACATTCTATCATTTGATATTGCCTACTTTCTTCAGCTCCACTCAATGATTATTTCCTCTATGAGCATCCTAAGCTACCTGCTGCTTTGTCGTGACTCTCAAGGACCACACTTGGCTCATGTTCCAGAAGTACCCTTCTTGGAAATTGATGTCAAAGGGGGAGAGAGAGTACATCAAAGCTTATCAAATGAGCACATCTAAGCTCTTCTACAGATGCTTGTTAACAAAGAGGAGAGAAGTCACATGTCTTTAAGAGGGGAAGACATGTAAATATGTTTGATCCTAGTTATTGCTGTTGTTAATTCCTTTTTGCTCTGATTTTATTTGCTCTGGTTTTGTCTCACCCTACCTTCTCCCATTATCCAATATCAAATTCAGGGGGAGAAAGAGTCCATGCCTAAGGGGAGAAAAATCCTTGGAATTTATTGCACATCTTTAAATCTTTGGGGACATGTCTATATCTAAATGAAGTACTTACTGTGTAGTACACACCCATTACATGTCATCCCAGTCTTGGTATTCTTGTGATTCCTTAATGCTGCTTTGCCTGGAGTGTTCTTGTGTTATCTAACCCTATTTTCTCAAGTTTACTCTCTCAAAAGTCAACTCAAGACCACAAGGTAAGTATATGCATCACACTCATGTGCATGATGATCTCTTGCTGTTGCACATATTGTTTGCAAGAGGGAATCATAAACATGAAGGTACACTTCTCAACCACATTATTTGCTCTGATGCATATAGCCAAGATACATGTAACTCTCAGCTTACTATGTCATGTTATGCATTCACTTGTTCTTATATTCTATCTTCACACGATTGCATACATGTAAGGGGAGCTTATGCATGTTACATGCTCCTCCAAAGCTTTACTTGCTACTCTTCATATCATTTACTTATAGCTTTGATGTATGTTGTCATCAATTACCAAAAGGGGGAGATTGAAAGCACAAGTGCTCTCTGGGTGATTTTGGTAATTAATGTCAACATATCTCTTGTTGGACTGATATTTTTATCTAGTGTATTTCAGACAAGTTCAACAAATGGCATGGAAAGGACAAGAGGATGTGGAACCCCTTCAAGGTGCTAAGGACATATATTGGCAAAAGTTCAAGACTCTTCATCTTTGTTTTAGTGATCCAAGATCACATTGAGTCCATAGGAAAGCCAATACTATTAAAAGGGGATGAGGTGTTGCTTAATGGCTTGCTTTCTCAAATGCTTAGTGATATTGCTCCAAAACCCTCAACCACTTCTCCATCCAAATATGTCAAAACCCTAAACTCCAACTCGGCCCCACCGATTCTTTCTATCCGGCGCCACCGAGTTCATATGACATAGCCACAGCCAGAAACCCTAACAGTTCGGTTACACCAATACGGATCTCGGTCTCACCGAGATGGCCTTGCCAACTCCCTGTTATCTGTTGCAATTATTTTGGTCTCACCAAAATTGCAATTGGTCTCACCGAGATGGCTTGACCAAGTCTCTGTTGCCTTATTGCTTCACTTCGGTCTCACCGAGTTGATGCAATCGGCGCCACCGAGATGCGGTTTGCCCTAAGCCCTAGCACATCGGTCCCACCGAGTTGTTCCAGTCGGTCCCACCGAGATTCCTATCTTCACATTTTTTAACTAATCGGTCCCACCGAGTTTACCCATTCGGTCTCACCGAGATTGGTCAAATGTGTGTACCGGTTGGCTTTTGTGTGGAGGCTATATATACCCCTCCACCCCCTTCTCCATATGTGAGAGAGCCATCAGAACGTGCCTACACTTCCACCATACATTTTCTGAGAGAGAACCACCTACTCATGTGTTGAGATCAAGATATTCCAATCCTACCACAAGAATCTTGATTTCTAGCCTTCCCCAAGTTGCTTTCCACTCAAATCATCTTTCCACCATATCCAAATCTGTGAGAGAGAGTTGAGTGTTGGGGATACTATCATTTGAAGCACAAGAGCAAGGAGTTCATCATCAACACACCATCTATTACCTTTTGGAGAGTGGTATCTCCTAGATTGGTTAGGTGTCGCTTGGGAGCCTCCGTCAAGATGTGGAGTGAACCAAGAAGTTTGTAAGGGCAAGGAGATCACCTACTTCATGAAGATCTACCCGAGTGAGGCAAGTCCTTCATGGGCGATGGCCATGGTGGGATAGACAAGGTTGCTTCTTCGTGGACCCTTCGTGGGTGGAGCCCTCTGTGGACTCGCGCAACCATTACCCTTCATGGGTTGAAGTCTCCATCAACGTGGATGTACGATAGCACCACCTATCGGAACCAAGCCAAAAATCTCCGTGTCTTCATTGCGTTTGCACACTCCAATCCCATCCCTTTACTTTCTTGCAATTTGCATGCTTTACTCTTTCTACTGCATATACTCTTGTCATGCTTGCTTGAAATGTATTATGAATGCTTAAACTTGTGCTAAAACTCTATCTTAACTTGAAGAATCTAAAAATTGCTACTTTTGCTTGTGAAGGTTCTAGTCACCCCCCCTCTAGACCCCTCTTCTCGATCCTTTCACTCCTCAACCTACTGCACCTACTAAAAATATTTATTATGAAATTCCTTCGGGTATGATAGAGAAACTGCTAGCTAATCCCTATACAGGAGATGTAACATTTCATCCTGATATGCACCTGATATATGTGGATGAAATCTGTGGATTGTTTAAGCTTGTAGGTTTACCCAGAGATGAAGTTAAGAAGAAGGTTGTCCCTTTATCTTTTGGGGGAAAAGCATTGACATGGTATAGGCTATGTGATGATATTGGAATTTAATCAGAAGTTTATCCTATGCATCTGGTTCATCGTGATCAAAATTATATGTATAATTTTTGGCCTTGTGAAGGAGAAAGTATCGCTCAAGCTTGGGGGAGGCTTAAGTCAATGATGTATTCATGCCCCAATCATGAGGTCTCAAGAGAAATTATTATACAGAATTTGTATGCTCGGCTTTCTCGTAATGATCAATCCATGCTCGATACTTCTTGTACTGGTTCTTTTATGAAGAAGACTATTGAATTTAGATGGGATCTTTTAGAAAGAATTAAACGCAACTCTGAAGATTGGAAACTCGACAAAGGTAAAGAGTCAGGTATAAAGCTTGAGTTTGATTGTGTTAAAACTTTTATGGATACCGATGTTTTCCATAAGTTTAGCACAAAGTATGGACTTGACTCTGAAATAGTAGCTTCTTTCTGTGAATCATTTGCTACTCATGTTGATTTCCCCAAGGAGAAGTGGTTTAAATATCATCCACCTATTGAAGTAGAAGTAGAAGAACCTACTAAAGCTAAAGAAGAAACTATTATTTATAGTGTTAATCCAATTATTCCTACTGCTTATATTGAGAAACCCCCTTTTCCTGTAAGGATAAAAGAACATTCTAAGGTCTCAACTGTGGTCCACAAAAGCTATATAAGAATACCTACACCCTCTGAACAAATTAAAGTTGAACCTAATGTTGCTATGGTTAAAGATCTCTTGGCTGATAATATCGATTGGCATGTTATTTATTTCTATGGTGAAGTGATGACCCACAAGTATAGGGGATCTATCGTAGTCCTTTCGATAAGTAAGAGTGTCGAACCCAACAAGGAGCAGAAGGAAATGACAAGCGGTTTTCAGCAAGGTATTCTCTACAAGCACTGAAATTATCGGTAACAGATAGTTGTACGATAAGATAATTCGTAACGGGTAACAAGTAACAAAAGTAAACAAGGTGCAGCAAGGTGGCCCAATCCTTTTTGTAGCAAAGGACAAGCCTGGATGAACTCTTATATAAAGCAAAGTGCTCCCGAGGACACATAGGAATTGTTGTCAAGTTAGTTTTCATCATGCTCATATGATTCGCGTTCGTTACTTTGATAATTTGATATGTGGGTGGACCGGTGCTTGGGTGCTGCCCTTCCTTGGACAAGCCTCCCACTTATGATTAACCCCTTTCGCAAGCATCCTCAACTATGAAAGAAGAATTAAGATAAATCTAACCATAGCATGAAACATATGGATCCAAATCAGCCCCTTACGAAGCAACGCATAAACTAGGGTTTAAGCTTTTGTCACTCTAGCAAACCATCATCTACTTATTACTTCCCAATGCCTTCCCCTAGGCCCAAATCATGGTGAAGTGTCATGTAGTCGACGTTCACATAACACCACTAGAGGAAAGACAGCATACATCTCATCAAAATATCGAACGAATACCAAATTCACATGATTACTTATAACAAGACTTCTCCCATGTCCTCAGGAACAAACGTAACTACTCACTAAGCATATTCATGTTCATAATCAGAGGAGTATTAATTATCATTAAGGATCTGAACAAATGATCTTCCACTGAATAAACCAACTAGCATCAACTACAAGGAGTAATCAACACTACTAGCAACCCACAGGTACCAATCTGAGGTTTTGAGACAAAGATCGGATACAAGAGATGAACTAGGGTTTGAGAGGAGATGGTGCTGGTGAAGATGTTGATGGAGATTGACCCTCTCTCGATGAGAGGATCGATGGTGATGACGATGGCGATGATTTCCCCCTCCCGGAGGGATGTTTCCCCGGCAGAACAGCTTCGCCGGAGCCCTAGATTGGTTCTGCCCAAGTTCCGCCTCGAGACGGCGGCGCTTCATCCCGAAAGCTTCCTCCTTATTTTTTTTCCAGGTCAAAACACAACATATAGCAGAAGATGGGTGTCGGGGGCCTGCCAGGTGGCCCACAAGGACGGGGGGCACGCCCAGGGGGGTAGGGCGCGCCCTCCACCCTTGTGGATGGCAGGTGGCCCCCTCTGGTACTTTCTTCGCCCAATATTTTTTATTAAATTCAAAATGACTCTCCGTGAAGTTTCTGGACTTTTGGAGTTGTGCAGAATAGGTCTCTAATATTTGCTCCTTTTCCAGCCCAGAATTCCAGCTGCCGGCATTCTCCCTCTTCATATAAACCTTGTAAAATAAGAGAGAAAAGGCATAAGTATTGTGCCATAATGTGTAATAACAGCCCATAATGCAATAAATATTGATATAAAAGCATGATGCAAAATGGACGTATCATGAAGCTGCTAGAATTGCTAAACCCGTCGAGAAAGATAAAAATAGACCTGTTGTTGGCATGCATGTTGTCTCTATTAAAATAGGATATCATTGTTATCATGGCTTATGTGATTTGGGTGCTAGTGTGAGTGCTATCCCGTTTACCTTATACCAAGAAATTATGAATGATATTGCACCCGCTGAGATAGAAGACATTGATGTTACTATTAAGCTCGCTAATAGAGATACTATCACATGACTTGGGATTGTTAGAGATGTTGAAGTCTTGTGTGGGGAAATAAAATACCCTACTGATTTTCTAGTTCTTGGTTCCCCACAAGATGATTTTTGTCCCATTATATTTGGTAGACCTTTCCTGAATACGGTTAATGCTAAGATTGATTGCACTAAGGAAACTGTTAGTGTTAATTTTGGTGATGTGTCTCATGAGTTTAATTTCTCCAAATTCCATAGACAACCTCGTGATAAAGAATTGCCTAGTAAGGATGAAACTATTGGTCTTGCTTCTATTGCTGTGCCTCCTACTGATATGTTAGAACAATATTTGCTAGACCACGAAAATGATATGCATATGAAATATTACGATAGAAGAAAAGTTGAATAAGATTGATGATATGTCTAGAAGCATTGATAGAATTTCTCATGAAGTAGAAAATCTCAAGTTGAAAATTTTTGTACCCAAGGTTGATGAATCAATTAAAGCTTTATATGTTTCTATGGATGAAAGTAAGAAAAGAACCGCTATGCTTAGAGCTAAAAGAGAATTTTTAGAAAGAGCATTTTCAAGTGATTGCTTTCATAAAAATGATGAAGATCTTAAAATCCTTGTTTAGTAAAATAAAAATTGATGATAAAGGGACTGAAGAATAGTTAACTTTAGTTAGAAGGCGTCCCGATAATTCGGAGGGTGAAAATTTTGACGAAAAAATTGATAAAAGTGGGTTTGGAGAGGTCAAAACTTTAACTAGTGATGTGCCCACTCTTTTGGATTACAAAGACTTTAATTATGATAATTACTCTTTGATTGATTGTATTTCTTTGTTGCAATCCATGATAAATTCACCCCATGCTTACGAACAAAATAAAGCGTTCACTAAACATATTGTTGATGTTATGATGAAAGCTTTGGAAGAAAAGTTGGAGTTAGAGATTTCAATTCCTAGAAAATTTCATGATGAATGGGAACCTACTATCAAAGTCAGGATTAAAAATTATGAGTGTTTTGCTTTATGTGATTTGGGTGCTAGTGTTTCCACAATTCCGAAATCTGTGTGTGATGTGCTTGGTCTTACCGATATAGAAGAATGTTCTCTTAATTTGCACTTTGCGGATTCTACTATTAAAAAGCCTTTGGGAAGAATTAATGATGTTCTTATTCTTACAAATAGAAATTATGTGCCCATATATTTTATTGTTCTTGGTATTGACTGCAATCTATCTTGTCCAATTATACTTGGTAGACCATTTTTACGTACTATTGGTGCCGTGATTGATATGAAAGAAGGCAATATTATATTTAAATTTCAACTAAGAAGGGTATGGAACACTTCCCTAGAACAAGAATTAATCCACCATATGAATCAATCATGAGGGCATCCTATGGATCTAAAACGAAAGATGACAAAACTTGAATCTATGCATTATGCCTAGCTAGGGGCATAAAACGATAGCGCTTGTTGGGAGGCAACCCAATGAATAAAATTTATTTTTGCCTTTTTATTTCTGTTCTTGAGTGTTTGCACAATTATGCCCCTGTTATTATTGTGTTTTTTATATTTTAATTAGTGTTTGTGCCAAGTAAAGCCTTTGGGATAGCTTTGGTGATTGTTGATTTGATCCTGTTGAAAAACAGAAACTTTTGTGTCCAGTAACAGAATATTAAAAATTCACACAAGTAACTAAAAATTCTGAATTTTTTACACAGGATTGGCGTACAAATTTCCTATGTTTTCCAAATTTTAAAGAATTTTTTGAGTTATATAAGTATGAGAACAATTCTCATCTTTACAGACTGTTCTGTTTTTGACAGATTCTGTTTTCTTTGCATTGTGTGCTTATTTTGATGAATCTATGGATTGTATCAGGGGGTATGAGCCATGGCAAAGTTAGAATATAGTAGATATAATGCAATAACAAATTTTAATGGGTTTTCTACACTACTTAAAGTAAAGATTGGTTTTCTTATACTAACAGATCTCACGAAGGTTTTGTTAAGTTTTGTGTGATTGAAGTTTTCAAGTTTTGGGTGAGATGGAGGAATAAGGAATGAAAAGAGCCTAAGCTTGGGGATGCCCCATGGCAACCCAAGTTAATATTCAAGGAGAACCAAGCAACTAAGCTTGGGGATGCCCCGGAAAGCATCCCCTCTTTCTTCTAACGACCATCGGTATTTTACTTGGAGCTATATTTTTATTCGTCACATATCATGAGTTTTGCTTGGAGCGTCTTGTATTATATGAGTATTTGCTTGTCTTGATTTTTAGTTTGTCACAAGTATCCTTGCTGGACACACCTATTTGAGAGAGCCAAAATTATGCTATGATTTGTTAGAATTGCTCTTTATGCTTCACTTAAATTTTTTGAGCTATGGAATTGCTCTAGTGCTTCACTTATATCTTTTTGAGCACGGTGTGCTTTAATATTTTTGAAGAAATGCTCTCATGCTTCACTTAGATTAATTTGAGAGTTAGTAATTTTTTGAAGAAATTCTCTCATGCTTCACTTATATTATTTTGAGAGACGAAAATTTTTATGCTCATGTTCTTCACTTAGATTTGTTTGAGCTTGTCAAAAGCAAATGCAATATATGAAACTAGTCCCAAAGTGATAGATATTCAAGAGGGATATAATAAAAACTTTCATGAAGATCATTGGACAGAATAAACTTGATTCTTTGTAATAGTTTTGAGATATGATAATAGTGATATGTGAGTCATGTTGGTGAGTAATTATGCTTTAGTAAGAATATTGGTGTTAAGGTTTGTGATTCCCTATGCAAGCACGAAAGTCAATAGTTGTGCAATGAAATTACATCCTACTTGTGGTGCATTATCTGGTGTTAGTTATGCTTAATGCTCGCTTCTGGGATTTTTCGTTTCTTGGTTGGTTGCTTCTTAATCTTTTTGCTAGCCTCCACTTGTACTAAGTAGAAATACTACTTGTGCATCCAAAATCCGTAAACCCAGTTTTGCCATATGAGTACACCATACCTACCTATATGCGGTATTTCCGTGCCGTTCTAAGCAAATTTGTATGTGCCATCTCTAATTTTCAAAATAAATTTTCTTTTTGTATGCCCGTACCACTGATGAAGCGGCAGGGGGTGGCCAATATTTTCCATGCTAGATGTGTTATTCTCAAGATGAGTGTTTATTCACTTGTCATTACACGAGAGTGCGGCGGTAATAGGGATGCCCAGTCCCGAAATGAAAAAGAAATTTACTTTATGTTGTCAAATAATAAATTCCTTGAAAAGTGTTGGTATGGACGGTACCCGTGGATACGGCTAGCCGTGGAATGTGAAAGAATGGTGGAAAAAGGAATAAACTTTATTTTCTGTTTGGGAACCGCCTATGATATATCTAGCATGGAAAGTGTTGGGAATTACTCGGTCGTTTTCGTTGACGGGAAAAGTATGCCTCTCAATTTTTTTATCTCTCAATTTAAGCTTTGAGCTCTGGCACCTCTATAAATCCCTACTTCCCTCTGCGAAGGGCCTATCTATTTACTTTATGCAATTTTTATTTTTATTTGAGTCTCCATCTTCTCTTATAAAGCACCAACTAAGGGGCACTATGATCGTACTTGAGCATTGGGTGTAGCTAATATGCGAGTGTGTTTCATGAATGGATCAATGATTGAGCATGATGGGCTAGGGATAACTTTCTTTAGTGTTGATATTTTGAAAGACATGGTTGCTTGTTGATATGCTTGAGTATTGAAATCTTCATGTCAAAACTAGACTATTGCTTTGAAGCATATAAAAGTCCAAATGTCCATGCTACAAAAGAAAAAGAATATGTGATGAACATGTTAGGCAGCATTCCAAATCAAAAATTCTGTTTTATCATTTACCTACTCGAGGCCGAGTAGGAATTAAGCTTGGGGATGTTGATACGTCTCCAACATATCTATAATTTTTGCTTTGTTCCATGCTATTATATTATCATTCTTGGATGTTTTACAATCATTTTATAGCAACTTTATATCATTTTTTGGGACTAACCTATTGACATAGTGCCCAGTGCCAGTTGCTGTTTTTTGCTTGTTTTTTACTTCGCAGAATATCAGTACCAAACGGAGTCCAAAAGCAGCGAAACTTTTTGGGGAATTTTTCTGGACCAGAAGACACTTGATGGACCAAAGAAGTACTAGAGGGGGACTCCGAGGGGAGCACAACCCACCAGGGCGCGGCCAGGAGCCCAGGCGCACCCAGGTGGGTTGTGCCCACCTCAGTGGCCTCCGGCACCGCCTCTTCGCCCTATAAATACCCAAATATTCCAAAAACCCTAGGGGAGTCGATGAAAAACAATTCCAGCCTCCGCAAGTTCCAGAACCACGAGATCCAATCTAGACACCATCACAGAGGGGTTCATCATCCTCATTGGTGCCTCTCTGATGATGCGTGAGTAGTTCATCATAGACCTACTGCTACTTCTTGATCTTGCGTTGATTTTTCCCTTGAGGAGGAAAGGGTGATGCAGCAAAGTAGAGATAAGTATTTCCCTCAGTTAAGAACCAAGGTACACTACTGGAATCAGGATCTTTGTCGTCAGCCAGCTCTTTGCTGTCTGCTAGCAGACGGCAAAGAAGGTCTTTGCCATCAGCTCACAGAAAACAGACGGCAAAGAACTGACAGACGGCAAAGAACCTGGTTGCCATCAGCCAATTCTTTGTCGTCTGCCAGCAGATGGCAAAGATTCTTTGCCATCTGCTGGCAGACGGCAAAGAGGTGGGTGGGGTCCAGTGGACGCCAGCGCTGTAACGGCCCACCAGCCCCACCTCTTTGCCATCTGCCAGCAGACGGCAAAGAATCAGCCCACCTCTTTGCCGTCTGCCAGCAGATGGCAAAGAATCTTTGCCATCTGCTGGCAGACGGCAAAGAGGTGGGGCTATCTTTTTTTTTGCGGGTAAAAAAAAGCCGTTGCCCCCACCTCCTCTCTCTCTCTCCCCTCTCTCTCCGCCCGGCCCCACCCCTCTCTATCTCTTCCCTCGCTCTCCCACACCGCACCTCACCCACGCCCGCACCGCCGCACCGAGCACCGCCGCCACCCGGACACTACCGCCGCCCGGACACCCCGCCGACACCGCACCACCCCGCCGCCCCAGATCCCTGCGGCCCCGTCATCACCGCCGCCTGGCGCCCCCGCCGCTCAGCTCTCTCTCTCTGTCTCCCGATCCCCTTTGCTGCCGCTATGTTTTCGGCCGATTCCGGTGGTTTCCGACGGTCTTCGGCGACACCTTGGCTACCCATCTCTTCCTCTCGTCGAGCTCTATCAATCCCTCCATCTAGATCTGATTTTCCCTGCCTCCTGTGGTCGCTCCCTTCGGTTTTCTCTCCGCTAGGATTTCGGTGTTGGGGTGGTTCTTGCCTCCGGTGTGGCTCCGGTGGCCGTGAGGTGCTCCGGTGGTGCTGGGCGTGCCGTGGCGCGGGGGTGCCCTTGGGTTGGCGCCTCCGTGCTGCGGTACCCCTGGGTTGGCCGCCTCCGTGCTGCGTGCTCTCGCTGGCGCCGCCGTGGTGGTGTTGGTTGTGCTGCTGGTCACACCATAGTGATGGTGTGGCTGCATCCTGCTTCGGCTACAACTCCTCTTGGTGAGCTTCTCCTTACTCCCCTCCTCTGATCTCTCTAATGCATAGCTTTAGCTCTTGATCTAGTTGGATGTGAAGCTCTATTAGCTGCTGCTAGATGCTCCAGATGAGCATCAACTTGTGTTGGAGCTCTCTGTGATGGATTCTTGCTGTGTCAGGGTTTTGGTCAGTGACTGTTTATGTGTATCTGCTTACATATGTGCTCCTGGATTGGCTAATATGGTCAGTAGTTGTCCATGTGTGTAGATGTACTCCTGTGCATATGTGGTAGCTCTGACTGTGTTGTTAAATCGGTGGCTAACCTGTGCTCTACTGGACTGGGATCTCTCCCTATATTTTTTTGTTGCTACTGTTAGCTATCTCACTAGCTGTTGATGGTAACTTAATTCAGTTAACTGAATCTCTAGTGTTACATTTTCTTTTCCATTGGTCTGTTTAACCTTTGGAAATTAGTTATCACTTCTGTTGTTATTTGCTGCTGCTGCTATTACTTGCAGTAGCAGTTTATAATGGTACTAGCCCCCTGTGCTTGTGGGTGCAGTGCCCTAATTGCAGAAAAATACTAGGTGCAAGTGTGGTGCTGTGTTCTGCAAAAGCAGATAATCATTTGGGGTGCTACCCTGCTATTTCTTCTATGCTATAGCTACTTTACTCATGAACAGATACTTGTTCTTAGTTGTTTTACTTCTAATACTGATATGAACAGATACCACTTGGTTTGGCTATTCCTATTGGTCTCTTTCTAATAGCCTATGAACAAATGCTATACTTGGTTTTGGCTGTTACTTCCTAGTTTTCTACTGATAAGACAGATACTACATCTGATTTGGGCAGTGATGCTGGTCTGAGCCCCCTTCTCTTAGGCTTAATTTACATGTGGCTATCCCTGTGCTGTGATGATCTAGCCCTGGCATCTCCAGGCTAGCTGAGCACACAATCCTCAAGTATACCTTGAGGTCTTCTAGTTATCTAGTAAGCTGCTGGGTGTCTCATTGGGCTTGGGACTTGGTCTGGCCGGCTGGTTTGATGTATATCTCCTCCTGGAGCTTTGTTTTGAATTGCTCAGTGACATATCTCATTGTCACTGGACAAAAGTTGGTTGTAGTGGTAGAGTGTAATCATTGGCTCTAAACACTAGTTTTAGTTGGGCTTAATCCTTTGGAGCTATTTCTGTTAATGATCTTTGATATATGGCAGTTGATGGCTTCCTGACTTGGCTCTTGGCTGGTTCTCTGATTTGGCTCTTGATAATGGTTTTCCTCTATTTGGCTTTTCTGAAATAAGGTCATTTGGTATTTAGAAATCCTGACCGAGATAGTCTTGATTTCAAGGAATAGCTCCTACAACATTGCATTTCACCAAGTGAAATGCTACATTTCTACTCCTAACCCATTCTCTCTTTCTTAGTGTTTTTGTTATGCAGGTTGGAAGAAAAGAAGAAGATCCAGAAAAAAACTTAGTAATAAGATAGTTTTTAGGAAAATAGATATTTAGTTTTAGGTCATTTCTGATTCTTTATAATATGACTTTGTATTACCTATTCCAATTATTAATAAAGTTTTAATATCTAAAACAAGAGCTCCATTTTGAGTTTTCGATCGGTTGATCTGTTGCAGGTTTCCCAAAGGTAAACAAGTTGATGGTGGTTTGGAAGATCTTCAAGCTGTTGAAGATTTGGAAGATCACTTCATGGAAGGGCAGAATGCTACTGTTTAGATGTTAGATGTTTGATATATTGGATGTTTGTGAAACTATTGGATGTTTGTGAAACTATGTATATATGAATTGGATGTATGATGTTTGATGACGATGGTGAAACTATGTTTGATGTATGATGTTTGAAACTATGTGATTCTGAATATATATATATATATATATATATGTGTGTGGTGTGTGTGTGTGTGTGTGTGTGTGTGTGTGTGTGTGTGTGTGTGTGTATGTGTTTGAATTTCTGTGAAAATGAATTGATATAACAAAAAACAGAAAAAACAGGGGCTATATAGCCACTTTGCCGTCTGCTAGCAGACAGCAAAGAGGTTTGCCATCCGCCAGCAGACGGCAAAGAGGCCACGTGGCAGCAGTCTGTGCAACCTGGGCTGGCCTATTTGGCCTCTTTGCCGTCCGCTGGCAGACGGCAAAGAAGCTTCTTTGCCGTCTGCCAGCAGACGGCAAATAGCCTGCGTTGGCCCAGCCGACGCCTGACGTCAGCTGCAGCTCTTTGCCGTCTGCTGGCAGACGGCAAAGTGCCCTTTACCGTAACTCGTTCAGCCGGACTATTGGCCGTCTGCTGGCTGACGGCAAAGGCTTTGCCGTCCGCCAAGCATGCCTTTGCCGTCTGCCATGGCAGACGGCAAACTGCCTGATTCCTATAGTGGTATCAATCCAGTCGGAGGCACAAGCAAGTCTCCAATCTATGCACCTACACAAACTAACAAACACTTGCACTCAACGCGAAAAAGGGGTTGTCAATCCCTTCACGGTCTTGAACAAGAGTGAGATCTAATATAGATGGGTATAAATAATTACTAAAACGTAAAACAAACTAAAAACAAATAAATTGCAGCAAAGTATTTTTGGGATTTTTAGTTTATAGATCTGAAAATATATGATGGAAAATAGACCCGGGGGCCATAGGTTTCACAAGAGGCTTCTCTCTTGAAGATAGCATACGGTGGGTGAACAAATTACTGTTGAGCAATTGATAGAAAAGTGCAAAGTTATGACGATATCTAAGGCAATGATCATGAATATAGGCATCACGTCCGTCACGAGTAGACCGACTCCTGCCTGCATCTACTACTATTACTCCACACATCGACCGGCTCCTGCCTGCATCTAGAGTATTAAGTTCATAAGAACAGAGCAACGCTTTAAGTAAGATGACATGATGTAGAGGGATAAATTCAAGCAATATGATGAAAACCCCATCTTTTTATCCTCGATGGCAACAATACAATACGTGCCTCACTACCCCTTCTGTCACTGGGTGAGGACACCACAAGATTGAACCCAAAACTAAGCACCTCTCCCATTGCAAGAAAAACCAATCTAGTTGGCCAAACCAAACCGATAGTTCAAAGAGAAATACAAAGATATCTTAATCGTGCATAAAAGAGTTCAGAGAAGACTCAAATAATATTCATAGATAATCTGATCATAAATCCACAATTCATCGGATCTCAACAAACACACCGCAAAAAAGTATTTCATCGAATAGATCTCCAAGAACATCGAGGAGAACATTGTATTGAAGATCAAAGAGAGAGAAGAAGCCATCTAGCTACTAGCTATGGACCCGTAGGTCTATGGTAAACTACTCACGCATCATCGGAAGGGCAGCAAGGTTGATGTAGAGGCCCTCCGTGATCGAATCCCCCTCTGGCAGGGTGCCGAAAAGGCCCCAAGATGGGATCTCATGGGAACAGAGTCTTGCGGCGGCGGAAAAGTATTTTGGTGGACGCTTCTGGTGGTTTGGGAATATTTGAGAATTTATAGAGCAAGAATTAGGGTTAGGAGACCCCCGAGGGGCCCACAAGCCCTCAGGGCGCCCCCCCAGGGGCGCGCCTGGCAGGCTTGTGGCCTCCTCGGCCATCGTCTGACCCCCTCTCCAAGATCCGTGGATGTCTTCTGGTCCAAGAAAAATCATCGTAAAGTTTTATTCCGTTTGGACTCCGTTTGATATTCCTTTTCTGTAAAACTCTAAAACAAGGGGAAAACAGAAACTGGCACTGGGCTCTAGGTTAATAGGTTAGTCCCAAAAATAATATAAAATAGCATATTAATGCATATAAAACATCCAAAACATATAATATAATAGCATGGAACAATCAAAAATTATAGATACGTTGGAGATGTATCAAGCATCCCCAAGCTTAATTCCTGCTCGTCCTCGAGTAGGTAAATGATAAAAATAGAATTTTTGATGTGGAATGCTACCTGACATATTTATCAATGTAATCTTCTTTATTGTGGCATGAATATTCAGATCCATAAGATTCAAAACAAAAGTTTAATGTTGACATAAAAACAATAATACTTCAAGCATACTAATAAAGCAATCATGTCTTCTCAAAATAACATGGCCAAAGAAAGTTATCCCTACAAAATCATATAGTCTGGCTATGCTCCATCTTCATCACACAAAGTATTTCATCATGCACAACCCCGATGACAAGCCAAGCAATTGTTTCATACTTTTGGTGTTCTCAAACCTTTTCAACTTTCACGCAATACATGAGCGTGAGCCATGGATATGGCACTATAGGTGGAATAGAATATGGTGGTTGTGGAGAAGACAAAAAGAAGGAGAAAGTCTCACATCAACTAGGCAAATCAATGGGCTATGGAGATGCCCATCAAATGATTTGATGCAAGTGAGTAGGGATTGCCATGCAACGGATGCACTAGAGCTATAAGTGTATGAAAGCTAAAAAATAAACTAGGTGGGTGTGCATCCAACTTGCTTGCTCACGAAGACCTAGGGCAATTTGAGGAAGCCCATCATTGGAATATACAAACCAAGTTCTATAATGAAAAATTCCCACTAGTATATGAAAGTAACAAAATAGGAGACTCTCTATCATGAAGATCATGGTGCTACTTTGAAGCACAAGTGTGGAAAAATGATAGTAACATTGTCCCTTCTCTCTTTTTCTCTCATTTTTTCTTTTCTCTTTTTTTTATTTGGGCTTCTTTGGCCTCTTTTATTTTTTTGTAAAGTCCGGAGATTCATCCCAACTTGTGAGGGAATCATAGCTTCCGTCATCATTTCCTCACATGGGACAATGCTCTAATAATGATGATCATCACACTTTTATTTACTTACAACTCAAGAATTACAACAAGATATGACTCTATATGAATGCCTCCGGCGGTGTACCGGGATGTGCTATGATCAAGAGTGACATGTATAAAAAATATGAACGGTGGCCTTGCCACAAATACTATGCCAACTACATGATCATGCAAAGCAATATGACAATGATGGTGCGTGTCATAATAAATGGAACGGTGGAAGTTGCATGGCAATATATCTCGGAATGGCTATGGAAATGCCATAATAGGTAGGTATGGTGGCTATTTTGAGGAAAATATATGGTGGGTTTAATGCACCGGCGAAATTTGCGTGGTACTAGAGAGGCTAGCAATGTTGGAAGGGTGAGAATGCGTATAATCCATGGACTCAACATTAGTCATAAAGAACTCACATACTTATTGCAAAAAATTATTAGCTATCGAAACAAAGTACTACACGCATGATCCTAGGGGGATAGATTGGTAGGAAAAGACCATCGCTCGTCCCCGACCGCCACTCATAAGGAAGACAATCAAAAAATAAATCATGCTCCGACTTCATCACATAACGGTTCACCATACGTGCATGCTACAGGAATCACAAACTTTAACACAAGTATTTCTACCAATCCACAATTACTCACTAGCATGACTCTAATATCACCATCTTTATATCTCAAAACAAATGCAAGGAATCAAACTTCTCATCTTATTCAACGCTCTTTATATGAAAGTTTTTATTATATCCCTCTTGGATGCCCATTATATTAGGACTAAATTCATAACCTAAGAAAATTACCATGCTGTTTAAGACTCTCAAAATAATATAAGGGAAGCATGAGATTTCAACAATTTCTATAAAATAAAGCCACTGCCATGCTCTAAAAAGATATAAGTGAAGCACTAGAGCAAACTGCCTAGCTCAAAAGATACAAGTGAAGCACATAGAGTATTCTAATAAATTCACGATTAATGTGTGTCCCTCTCAAAAGGTGTGTACAGAAAGGATGATTGTGGCAAACTAAAAGGAAAATACTCATATCATACAAGACGCTCCAAGCAAAACACATATCATGTGGTGAATAAAAATATAGCCTCAAGTAAATTTACCGATTGATTGAAGACAAAAGAGGGGATGCCATCCGGGGCATCCCCAAGCTTAGATGCTTGATTGTCCTTGAATATTACCTTGGGTGCCTTGGGCATCCCCAAGCTTAGGCTCTTGCCACTGCTTATTCCGTTGTCCATCAAATCTTTACCCAAAACTTGAAAACTTCACAACACAAAACTCAACAGAAAAACTCATAAAATCCGTTAGTATAATAAAATAAGTCACCACTTTAGGTATTGTTGTGAACTAATTATTTATTTATATTGGTGTAATATCTACTGTATTCCAACTTCTCCATGGTTCATACCCCCCGATACTACCCATAGATTCATCAAAATGAGCAAACAACACATAGAAAACAGTATCTGTCAAAAACAGAACAGTCTGTAGTAATCTGGAAACTTCGTATACTTCTGTAACTCCAATTTTTTTGAAAAAATAGGACAGCCTGGGAAATTCGATATCAATATTTTGTAAAAAAAAATCAGATCAAAATCATGTTTCTGTGATTTATTGAATTTCTGGCAATGAGCGCAAAAGTTTCTGTTTTTCAGCAAGATCAAATTAACTATCACCGTTGACCATCCCAAAGGTCTTACTTGGCTCAAACACTAATTGAAACCCCAAAACACAATTACTACAGAGGTAATAATGTGTATTTATTGAAAAATAAAACCAAAATCAAATAACATAAAAATTAAATTGGGTTGCCTCCCAACAAGCGCTATTGTTTAACGCCCCTAGCTAGGCATAAAACATAGATCTAGGTATTGTAATAGAAGTGAGGGAGATCATCCATGCTCATATCATATTCCCTCCTCTTGGCAGGAAGCTTTCTTTGTGGCAAACAAAAATAATCAAAGGGGCTAAATTTGATAGGGTATGGATCTATAAGATCAAGTTTGGGAGGAATAGGTTCCTCCTTCGGCCCTTTGTATTTGATAATTATTTCTTCATTGTAAACATTCCTTTGATTAAAATCCCTAAGTCTATCCCTAAGCACAAACCCTAATCCATTATTTTGTATAGCAAAATTGTCATTGAGCTCAGAAATTTTATCAATCAAAACATCGGTAGGGACTTTCTTTCTAATGTTTTCTTTGTAAGCAGCATAATCCAGAGATTGTAATCTCCTAGTTTCTTCTTGATTAAAAAAGATCTCTTCTATAGGAGGACAACCACCATTAATATTATAATGAGCAAATATTTCACCGGCTTCTTTCATGATGAACCTAAACTCGTGAGCTAAAATATAGTGGTGACACGTTTAACGGAAGGATCATGAATATTGGAAAATTCTAGTAAAAGCCTTTGTATGCATGGATGCATGTGAACAAATTGTCTTTGAAATTCAACAATAAGCAAAGATATTGCATCCACAAGGCTAATCATTTTATTCAGAATTGACCCTCCTAGTATAGGTAAAGTACCATCACAAGTAAAGAAATCTTGAATCACCCCTTTTCTAATAATATTACCGCTACCCACACGGAGTTTTTTAGTATGGATAATAGTGGGTTCTTCTTCATGAGGATTATTATTGGTGAAATCATTAAAACCTCCCTCAATATTATTGCTATCTTTTTCAACGATAAAATCCCCAAATTCAGGCATGATGGCAAGAAACCAATATAGCAAACGAGCAAACAAAAGGCAAACGAAAAAAATGAACAAAAGAAGGGTGAATAAAAAGGCAAATCTTTTTGTGTTTTTCTGAAAATGTTTTAGAAGTGGGGGAGAGGAAAACGAGAGGCAAATGGCAATTAATGTAATGCAAGAGGTGAGAGTTTATGATGGGTACTTGGTAGGCTTGATGTAGAACCTCCCCGACAACGGCGCTAGAAATTCTTCCTGCTACTTCTTGAGCTTGCGTTGATTTTTCCCTTGAAGAGGAAAGGGTGATGCAGCAAAGTAGAGATAAGTATTTTCCTCAGTTAAGAACCAAGGTATCAATCCAGTAGGAGGCACAAGCAAGTCTCCAATCTATGCACCTGCACAAACTAACAAACCCTTGCACTCAACGCGAAAAAAGGGGTTGTCAATCCCTTCACGGTCTCGAACAAGAGTGAGATCTAATAGACATGGGTATAAAAGATTACTAAAACATAAAACAAAGTAAGAACAAATAAATTGCAGCAAAGTATTTTTCGATTTTTTGGTTTATAGATCTGAAAATATATGATGGAAAATAGACCCGGGGGGCATAGGTTTCACTAGAGGCTTCTCTCTTGAAGATAGCATACGGTGGGTGAACAAATTACTGTTGAGCAATTGATAGAAAAGTGCAAATTATGACGATATCTAAGGCAATGATCATGAATATAGGCATCACGTCCGTGACAAGTAGACCGACTCCTGCCTGCATCTACCACTATTACTCCACACATCGACTGACTCCTGCCTGCATCTAGAGTATTAAGTTCATAAGAACAAAGCAACGCTTTAAGTAAGATGACATGATGTAGAGGGATAAACTCAAGCAATATGATGAAAACCCTATCTTTTTATCCTCGATGGCAACAATACAATACGTGCCTCGCTACCACTTCTGTCACTAGGTGAGGACACCGCAAGATTGAACCCAAAACTAAGCACCTCTCCCATTGCAAGAAAAACCAATCTAGTTGGCCAAACCAAACCGATAGTTTGAAGAGAAATACAAAGATATCTTAATCTTGCATAAAAGATTTCAGAGAAGACTCAAATAATATTCATAGATAATCTGGTCATAAATCCACAATTCATCGAATCTCAACAAACACACCGCAAAAAAGTATTTCATCGAATAGATCTCCAAGAACATCAATGAGAACATTGTATTGAAGATCAAAGAGAGAGAAGAAGCCATCTAGCTACTAGCTATGGACCCGTAGGTTTGTGGTAAACTACTCACACATCATCAGAAGGGTAGCAAGGTTGATGTAGAGGCCCTCCGTGATCGAATCCCCCTCCGACAGGGTGCCGAAAAAGGCCCCAAGATGGGATCTCACGGGAACAGAGGTTTGTGGCGGCGAAAAAGTATTTTGGTGGACGCTTCTGGTGGTTTGGGAATATTTGGGAATTTATAGAGCAAGAATTAGGGTTAGGAGACCCCCGATGGGCCCACAAGCCCTCAGGGCGCCCCCCAGGGGTGCGCCTGGCAGGCTTGTGGCCTCCTCGGCCATCGTCTGACCCCCTCTCCAAGCTCCATGGATGTCTTCTGGTCCAAGAAAAATCATCATAAAGTTTTATTCTGTTTGGACTCCATTTGATATTCCTTTTCTGTAAAACTCTAAAACAAGAAAAAAACAGAAACTGGCACTGGGCTCTAGGTTAATAGGCTAGTCCCAAAAATAATATAAAATAGCATATTAATGCACATAAAACATCCAAAACAGATAATATAATAGCATGGAACAATCAAAAATTATAGATACGTTGGAGACGTATCACCTACGGGTCCGTAGGCAGTAGCTAGATGGCTTCCTCTCTCTCTTTTGATTCTCAATACAATGGTCTCTTGGATATCTATTTGATGTAACTCTTTTTGCGGTGTGTTTGTTGGGATCCGATGAACTTTGAGTTTATGATCAGATCTATATTCATGAATATTATTTGAGTCTTATTTTGATCTGTTATATGCATGATTATTTATAGCCTCTTGTTTATTCTTTGAATCTTTGGTTTAGTTAGGCCAACTAGATCGATTTTTCTTGCCATGGGAAGAGGTGCTTTGTGATGGGTTCGATCGTGCGGTGTTCTTTCACAGTGACAGAAGGGGCAGCAAGACACGCATAAATTATTGCTATTAAGGATAACAAGATAGGGGCTATTCCTACATGAATAGATCTCGTCTACATCATGTCATTGTTCTTATTGCATTACTCCGTTTTTCCATGAACTTAATACACTAGATGCATGCTGGATAGCGGTCAATGTGTGGAGTAATAGTAGTAGATGCAGGCAGGAGTCGGTCTATTAATCTTGTACGTGATGCCTATATATTGATCATTGCCTTGGATATCTCCATAATTATTCAATCTTCTATCAATTGCCCAACAGTAATTTGTTTACCCACCGTGTGCTATTTTATTGAGAGAAGCCACTAGTGAAATCTACGGCTCCCGGGTCTATTCTTTATCATATTTGCTTTGAGATCTATTTTTATTTGCTTTTATTTTCAGATCTATTATTCCAAAAACCCAACCTTGCTGCACTTTTTTGTTACTTATTTTATTTCGTGTTTTACCGAGAGCTATTTATCCAATCTACCACAAATTTATCTATCTTTTTACCGTGGAGGGATTGACAACCCCTCTTATGCGTCGGGTTGCAAGTATTAGTTCTTTGTGTGCAGGTACCGTTTACATAGTGTTGCTTGGTTCTCCTACTGGATTGATACCTTGATTTCATAACTGAGGGAAATACCTACCGTAGTTGTGCTGCATCATCCCTTCCTCTTTGGGGAAATACCGACGTAGTTCAAGCGACATCATTGAGCAATTGATAGAAAAGCGCATAGTTATGACAATATCTAAGACAATGATCATGAATATAGGCATCACGTCCGTGACAAGTAGACCGAAACGATTCTGCATCTACTACTATTACTCCACAGATCGACCGACTCCTGCCTACATCTAGAGTATTAAGTTCATAAGAACAGAGCAACGCTTTAAGTAAGATGACATGATGTAGAGGGATAAACTCAAGCAATATGATATAAACCACATCTTTTTATCCTTGATGGCAACAATACAATACGTGCCTCACTACCCCTTCTGTCACTGGGTGAGGACACCGCAAGATTGAACCCAAAACTAAGCACTTCTCCCATTGCAAGAAAAACCAATCTAGTTGGCCAAACCAAAACGATAGTTTGAAGAGAAATACAAAGATATCTTAATTATGCATAAAAGAGTTCAAAGAAGACTCAAATTATATTCATAGATAATCTGGTCATAAATCCACAATTCATCGGTTCTCAACAAACGCACCGCAAAATAAGATTACATCGGATAGAACTCCAAGAACATCGAGGAGAACATGGTATTGAAGATCAAAGTGAGAGAAGAACCCATCTAGCTACTAGCTATGGACCTGTAGGTCTATGGTAAACTACTCACGCTTCATCGAAAGGGCAGCAAGGTTGATGTAGAGGCCCTCCGTGATCGAATCCCCCTCCGGCAGGGTGCTAGAAAAGGCCCCAAGATGGTATCTCATGGGAACAGAGGCTTGCGGCGGTGGAAAAGTATTTTTGTGGACGCTTCTGATGTTTGGGGAATATTTGAGAACATATAGAGGTGGAACTAGGGTTAGGAGACTCCCGAGGGGCCCACAAGCCAGGGGGCACCCCCCCTGGGGCACGCCCTGAGGGCTTGTGGCCTCCTCAGGACTCTTCTGGCCCTCTCTCCAAGCCTCGTAGGTGTCTTCTGGTCCAAGAAAAATCATCGTAAAGTTTTATTCTGTTTGGACTCCGTTTGATATTCCTTTTCTATAAAAGTCAAAAACAAGGAAAAAAACAGAAACTGGCACTGGGCTCTAGGTTAATAAGTTAGTCCCAAAAATAATATAAAATAGCATATTAATGCATATAAAACATCCAAAACAGATAATATAATAGCATGGAACAATAAAAAATTATAGATACGTTGGAGACGTATCACACATGCAAACACAACTGCTAGAAATTCTTTCTCAGTAGTAGCATAATTTCTTTGAGCACTGTCTAGAGTTTTACTAGCATAATAGATAACATTAATTTCTTATCAACTCTTTGTCCTAGAACAGCACCAGCAACATAATCACTAGCATCACACATAATTTCAAATGGTAAGTCCAATCAGGTGGTTGAACAACGGGTGCAGAAATTAAGGCTTTCTTAAGTATTTCAAAGGCTTCAACGCAATCATCATCAAAAACAAATGGAATATCTTTTTGCAAAAGATTAGTAAGAGGCCTAGAAACTTAAAGAAATCTTTGATGAAGCTCCTACAAAAACCAGCATGACCAAGGAAACTTCTTATACCTTTAATATCTTTAGGACATGACATTTTCTCAATTGCATCGACTTTAGGTTTATCTACCTCAATACCTCTTTCAGATTTTTTTTGCCCAAGGACAATACCTTCATTTACCATAAAGTGGCACTTCTCTCAATTCAAGACAAGATTAGTTTCTTCACATCTCTGCAAAACTCGATCAAGGTTGCTTAATCAATCATCAAAAGAAGTCCCGTAAACGGAAAAATCATCCATGAAAACCTCAATAATCTTTTCACAAAAGTTAGAGAATATAGCAGCCACACATCTTTGAAAGGTAGCAGGTGCATCACATAAACCAAAAGGCATACGTCTATAAGCATAAGTTCCAAAGGGACAAGTAAAAGTGGGTTTCTCTTGATCTTCTTGCGATACATGTATTTGAGAGAAGCCAGAATATCCATCAAGGAAGCAAAAGTGTGTATGCCTAGACAATCTTTTTAGCATTTGATCAATAAAGGGCAAGGGGTAATGATCCTTTCTAGTTGCTCTATTTAATTTTTTGAAATCAATTATCATCCTATAGCCAGTTACAATTCTTTGTGGCATGAGTTCATTTTTGTCGTTAGGAACAACAGTTATACCTCCTTTCTTAGGAACACAATGAACAGGACTTACCCATCTACTATCAACTATGAAATAAATTATACCTGCTTTCAGAAGCTTTAATATTTTAGTTCTTACCACATCCTTCACCTTAGGATTCAACCATTGTTGATGATCAACGACTAGCTTAGCATCAGGCTCCATATTAATCTTGTGTTGATAGAGAGTGGGACTAATGCCCTTAAGGTCATCAAGAGTATATCCAATAGCAGCATGGTGCTTCCTCAGAGTTTTAACTAATCTCTTTTCTTCATGCTCTGAAAAGTTAGTGCTAATAATAACAGGATATATCTTCTTTTCATCAAGATAAGCATATTTCAATGTATCAGGTAATTGCTTTAGTTCAAACACGGGATCACCCTTAGGAGGAGGTGGACATCCAAGAGTTTCAACAGGCAAATTATGTTTAAGGATAGGTGCTTGATCAAAGAATATCTTATCTGTTTCATTTCTTTCATTCATATGCATATCATTTTCATGGTCTAGCCAGTATTGTTCTAACGGATCAGTAGGTGGTACGGCAATTGAAGAAAGACCAATAATTTCATCCTTACTAGGCAATTCTTTATCATGAGGTTGTCTATGAAACTTAGAGAAATTAAACTCATGAGATACATCACCAAAGTTAATGCTGACAGTTTCTTTATTGCAACCAATCTTTGCATTAACTGTATTCAAGAAAGGTCTACCAAATATAATGGGACAAAAATCGTTTTGTGGAGAACCAGGAACTAGAAAATCAGTAGGGTATTTTATCTTTCCACACAAGACTTCAACATCTCTAACAATCCCAAGTGGTGAAATAGTATCTCTATTCGCAAGCTTAATAGTAACATCAATGTCCTCTATCTCAGCAGGTGCAATATCATTCACGATCTCTTGATATAAGGTAAATGAGATAGCACTCACACTAGCACCCGAATCACATAAACCATGGTAACAATGATCTCCTATTTTAACAGAAACAACAGGCATGCCAACAATAGGCTTATTCTTATCTTTAGGATCGGGCTTAGCAATTCTAGTCACTTTATTACAGAAGTAAATAACATGCCCATCGACATTATCGACCAAGAGATCTTTAACCATAGCGACATTAGGTTCAACTTTAATTTGTTCATAGGGTCTAGGTGTTCTAATATAGCTTTTATTAACCACAGTTGAGACTTTAGCATGTTCCTTTATCCTAACAGGAAAGGGAGGTTTCTCAATATAAGTAGTAGGAACAACTGGGTCAACATTATAAATGATAGTTTCATCTTTAACTATAACGGGTTCCTCAATTTTTTATTTAATAGGGGGATGATTTTTAAACCACTTCTCCTTAGGGAGATCAACATGAGTAGCAAATGATTCACAAAAGGGGGCTACTATCCCAGAGTCAAGTCCATATCTAGTGCTAACTTATGAAAAGCATCGGTGTCCATAAAGGATTTAACACAATCAAACTCAAGTTTTATACCTGAATCTTTACCTTTGTCGAGTTCCCAATCTTCAGAGTTATGTTTAAATCTCTCCAGAAGATCCCATTTGAATTCAATAGTTTTCTTCATAAAGGAACCAGTAGAAGAAGAATCGAGCATGGTTTGATCATTATGAGAAAGCCGAGCATAAAAAATTTGTAAGATAATTTCTCTTGAGAGCTCATGATTGGGGCATGTATACATCATGTACTTAAGCCTCCCCAAGCTTGACCGATACTTTCTTCTTCACGAGGCCAAAAATTATATATAAAATTTTGATCACGGTGAACTAGATGCATAGGATAAAACATCTGATGAAATTCCAGTTTCGATCGGTTCCAATCCCATGTTCCAACATCATCACATAGCCTATACCATGTCAAAGCCTTTTCCCCCAAAGAAAAATGGAACACCTTCTTCTTAACTCCATCTTCGGATAAACCTGCAAGCTTAAATAATCCACAAACTTCATCCACATAAATTAAGTGCATATCGGGATGTACTGTTCCATCTACTGCATAAGGATTAGCTAGCAGTTTCTCTATCATACCCGAAGGAATCTCATAATCATTATTTTCAGTAGGTGTAGTAGGTTGAGGGGCAACTCTTTGTGCCTCCGGTCGAGGTGAAGATACCCCGAATAAACCCCTCAAAGAATTATTTTCCATAGTAGCAAGTGAGAGTAAATTTCAGCACGTAATATAAATGTTTCCTTACCATATTCCGCTCACCAAAGGCGCTTCACTCCCCGGCAATGACGCCAGAAAAGAGTCTTGATGACCCACAAGTATAGGGGATCAATCGTAGTCCTTTCGATAAGTAAGAGTATCGAACCCAACGAGAAACAGAAGGGAATGACACGCGGTCTTCAGTCGGTATTTTCTGCAAGCACTGAAATTGTCCGTAACAGATAGTTTGATAGCAAGATAATTTGTAACGAGCAACAAGTAGAAATTGTAAAAAAGGTGCAGTAAGGTAGCCCAATCCTTTTTATAGCAAAGGATAGGCCGGAACTTTCTCTTATAGCAAGCAAAGCGTTCTTGAGGACACACGGGAATTTCATCTAGTCACTTTCATCATGTTTGTTTGATTCACGTTCGTTACTTTGATAATTTGATATGTGGGTGGACCGGTGCTTGGGAGCCGTTCTTACTTGAACAAACCTCCCACTTATGATTAACCCCTCTCGCAAGCATCCGGAACTACGAAAGAAGAATTAAGATAAATCTAACAATAGCATGAAACGTATGGATCCAAATCAGCCCTTTACGGAATAGCGCATAAACTAGGGTTTAAGCTTCTGTTACTCTAGCAACCCATCATCTAATTACTACTCCACAATGCCCTCCATTAGGCCCAAAGATGATGAAGTGTCATGTAGTCGACGTTCACATGACACCACTAAAGGAAGCAACAACATACATATCATCAAAATATCGAACGAATACCAAATTCACATGATTACTTATGACAAGACTTCTCTCATGTCCTCAAGAACAAAAGTAACTACTCACAAATCATATTCATGTTCAAGATCAGAGGGGTATTGAATAGCATCATGGATCTGAACATATAATCTTCCACCAAATAAATCAACTAGCATCAACTACAAGATGTAATCAACACTACTAGCAACCCGCAGGTACCAATCTGAGGTTTTAAGACAAAGATTGAATACAAGAGATGAACTAGGGTGATGTAGGGTGGAAACCCTAAGGCCAATCTTTCACGATTTGGAGGGGATCTCATGAAGAACACGCGAGAGGGGAAACGAGAGAGAACACTCAAATCAACGGGAAACGATCACACATGTGCTAGATCCATGAACACAAAGAGAGATACATGATTCAAATCCAACAAAGGAAAGATACAAGTAGCTAGTTCTTCTCCAAGAGGAGGTCTTGAATCCACTAGGGGATCTTCTCCTAGATGGAGGGCTTGAATCCACTGGGGGATCTTCTCCTAGATGGAGGACTTGGCCTCCAATGGAGTAGGTATCAAGTGGATGAGCAAAGCTCTATCTCTCATGTGAGCTAAAACAATGCTAACCCTAGAAAAGTGGAGGTGAGGTCATATATGTAGGCTAGAGGGATGAATGGGTACATGGGCCTCGGCCCAACATCATGCACGCAGGCACTGTCCGGATGATCCGGATGTTGGTCCGGATGATCCGGGCTTCGGTGGTCCGGATGATCCGGGGCGGCGTTCGGAAGATCCGGACGTGTCATGGAGGCTGCTGGGGGGCTAGTTGTCCGGGACCTGGTCCGGACGTCCGGGTCCGTCCGGATGATCCGGCTTCAGCGTGAGGCCTTCGGGTGTCTTCGAGCACATTATCCGGATCATCCGGTCCGGGGTCCGGATCGTCCGGGCTGGGGCCGGATCGTTCGGACGGCGGTCCAGATCATCCGGGCAAGTGCTGACTTGTCCGTTTTCTTCTCCATCTTCGCGTATGTCTTCCTCCCTCGATCCTCCTTGCTCCTTAGCTTCTCCATGGCTAACTCCTTGGTACCTGAGTATGCAAAGTGTCTCCGTTTGAGGTAGTAGCCATGTCTCATGTGTTTCGAAGAGGAATTGCGAGAGATGTCACCTCGGTTTCGAGAGGTCTTGCACGTGCTCGTGTCATGGGTCCACTTGGCACTAGGTGAGATGATGGTAGGTCCATGGGGATGACATTGGGATGCTCCGCATCATCTCCCCCCCCCTTGGGAAAGATCCGACCTCGGATCGAAATCCTCATCACCATGGTAGGGAGAGAGATCCTTGACATTGAAGATATCGCTCACGTTGTACTTGTCACGTGGGATGTCGATCTTGTAGGCGTTGTTGTTGTAGTGTTCTAGCACGTTGAAGGGTCCATCGGCTTGAGGTAGAAGCTTGGACTTGCGTTCATTGGGGAAGCGGTCCTTGCGAAGGTGTAGCCAAACAAGATCTCCAACGTGGAATACCATGGGTTGCTTGTTGATGTTGAGCTTGGTCGCGAGGCGTTGTACTTGGCGCTCGATGGTGTGCCTTGTATCTTCATGCACCTTCTTGAGATAGCTCGCTCTAGCGCTCGCGTCCATGTTGATGCACTCTTGTAGTGGTAGAGGTAGAATGTCCAATGGGGACAACGGATTGAAGCCGTAGACGACCTCGAAGGGGACTTGCCGGTAGTCGAATTTCATGTGCGGTTGTAGGCGTACTCGGCGATGGGTAGACACTCCTCCCACTCCTTGATGTTCCTCTTGATCAACACGCGTAGGAGAGTAGATAGCGTCCGGTTCGTGACCTTCGTTTGGCTGTCGGTTTGTGGATGGTATGCCAAAGAGAATAGGAGCTTGATTCCGAGCTTGGCGCATAGCGTCTTCCAAAAGTAGCTTAGGAACTTGACGTCGCGGTCCGACACGATAGTCTTGGGCACTCCATGTAGACACAAGATTTCCCTACAAAAGAGATTGGCAACATGTGAAGCATCGTCTATATTGTTGCATGGAATAAAATGTGCCATCTTAGAGAAACGGTCCACAACAACAAACACGTAATCCTTTCCATTTTGAGTTCTAGGCAAACCAAGCACAAAGTCCATACTAATATCTTCCCATGGGTGATATGGAATAGGAAGTGGCATATAGAGACCATGGGATTGAGCTTTAGACTTAGCTTTGCGAAATGTAGAGCATCGGTTGGTGTAGCGGGAGACGTCGCGGAACATCTTGGGCCAAAAGTAGTTCTTGGAGAGCGTAGCGAATGTCTTGTCGCATCCAATGTGACCCATAAGTCCTCCTCCGTGAGATTCTTGCAAAAGTAACAAACGAAGAGAAGACTCGGGGATACATAGTTTGTTAGCTCTCATGAGATAATCAACTTTGATGTAATAGTGTTCCCAAGATGTATGCGTCAAACATTTGGCATAAGGAATAGCAAAAGTAGGATCATGCGCATACAAGTTTTTTATGTGCTCAAAACCAATGACATTCAATTCAAGTTGAGTAACAAGCATGCATTTGCAGGAAAGAGTATCCGCCACTATGTTTTCTTTACCCTTAATGTACTTGATGACATAAGGAAAACATTCTATAAATTCACTCCATTTGGCGTGCCTTCTATTCAACTTTGTTTGACCCTTAAGATACTTGAGAGTTTCATGGTCGGTATGAATGACAAATTCATGAGGTCAGAGATAATGGTCCCACACATGCAACACTCGAACTAATGCGTACAACTCTTTGTCATAGATGGGATAATTTAGTTGCGCACCGGAAAGTTTTTCACTAAAATAAGCAATTGGGCGCTTCGCTTGCATCAACACACCTCCTATGCCGTTACCACTAGCATCGCAATGAACTTCAAAAGTTTTATCAAAATTAGGGAATGCGGTATCTTGGGATGGTCCCCAAACAAATGGTGCATTCTTCTAACTCAAGGCATGCAAAGGGGATGCAATAGTGCTAAAGTCCTTAACGAATCTACGATAGAAACCAGCTAAGCCAAGGAAACTTCGCACTTGTTGCAAGTTGGTTGGTTGTGGCCAAGTTCTAATAGCATCGATTTTAGCTTCATCTACATGAACACCCTTAGATGACACAACAAAACCCAAGAAAACAAGCTTATCAACACCAAAAAGGCATTTGTCCATATTAGCATAAAGGCGCTCTTTTCTTAGAGTTTGCAAAATGGTTCTAAGATGGGTGACATGATCTTCTAGAGACATGCTAAACACAAGAATATCGTCAAAGTAGACCACAACAAATACGCCAATGTAAGGTCGAAGAACGTAGTGCATCTCACGCATAAATGTACCGGGTGCTTCGGATAAGCCCATAGGCATAACTAGCCATTCATATAAGCCAAACTTAGTTTTGAAAGCAGTTTTCCATTCATCACCTTCTTGAATGAGGATTTGGTAATAGCCACTTTTAAGATCAATCTTAGAGAAAATGGTGGCTCCGCTAAGCTCATCTAGCATATCATCAAGGCGAGGAATAGGATATCGATAACGAACGGTTATAGCATTGATGGGACAGCAATCGGAACACATGCGAAAACTACCGTCTTTCTTAGGCACAAGAATGACCGGGACGGCACAAGGACTTAAGCTTTCACGTGTATGATCATTGTCAATGAGTTGTTGTACTTGCCTTTGTATTTCTTTTGTCTCGTCTGGGTTGACACGGTACGGTGCCTTGTTTGGTAGGGGTGCGCCGGGAATGAGGTCGATGCGGTGTTCGATGCCTCATAGTGGAGGTAGTCCAGGAGGTAGCTCATCGGGGAAAACGTTCTTGAATTCCTGCAATAGAGAAGACAACACTAAAGGTAGATTGTGAGAGGTGTTAGTCCTTGCCACTTCATCTTTGCACAATAGGACATAGTGGGTGACACTAGATGGGTTCTCACACACTTCTCTCATCTCTCTTTTGGTGGCTAAGAGGACTAAGTTTTTCTTGTCGCTCATCGTGGAGGCACTCAATTTTGGCTTGTGGCGCTCACTCTCTTTTTGGTGGTTCACTCTCTCACTATTCTCTCCATGATGGGTGGTTGCTTGCTTGTCGGCGATCACTTGGCTCGGTGACATAGGTCGTAGCACCTACTCTTTTCCCTTCATCTTGAAGCTATAGTGATTGGTTTGCCCATTGTGGGTGACGCCTCGGTCGAATTGCCATGGTCGTCCAAGTAGGAGGTGGCAAATGGACATGGGAACCACATCACACTCCAAGGTGTCTTCATATGCTCCAATCTTGAAGGAGACTTGAACGGTGTGCTCCACTTGGATGGTGCCAGAGTCGCTAAGCCATTGGACCTGGTAAGGGCGAGGATGCTTCATCTTGACCAATTGTAGCTTGTAACATAGCTCTTCACTTGCCAAATTGTGGCAACTTCCTCCGTCGAGGATGACCTTCACGGAACACCCGTTGATGCCCGCCTTGGTGTGGAAGATATGGTATTGTTGGTCTTCATCTTGGTGATGTTGAAGTGTCAAGACCTTGGAGACAACGAGAGCGGGGCTCGGATCATTGTCACAAAAGACTTGGTCATCTTCATCTTCATTCACTTGCCAGTGCATGGCCACATGCTTAAGGGCTTCCATTTCTTCTTCACTCATGGAGTCGTATGTGCCATCGTCGTTGGCAATCATGGTGCACCGGTTGGTGCACTCGAATGTCTTGTGGCCTCGGCCTCCACATGTGAAGCATTTGATGGAACTCGTCTTGACGGGCTCATCGGTTGGAGTAGATGATGATGAAGCTCTCGGCTTGAAGTTGCTTGTAGTAGGAGGACGACTTGAGGTCGTCGAAGTTTTCTTGTAACTTGACTTGTCGCCGTTGCTTGGGGAAGCTTTGGTCGAGGTAGAAGGCGGTGTAGTCATTGAAGCTTGATTACAGGAGCCGTAGGTCTTGGAAGAGTACTTTGCATACTTGTAGTCATCTTGCACTTGACGCTCCGCCTTGGTAGCTTGGTGCACTAGCTCGATGAGGTTGGAGTAAGGTTGGAAGTCGGCTATCTTCTTGATAGGATGGTTGAGGCCATTCAAGAAACATGCCATGGTTTGCTCCTCATCTTCCGTGGCATTAGCTCGTATTATTGCAATCTTCATTTCCTTGTAGTACTCTTCAACGGACTTGGTTCCTTGCTTGAGGAGTTGCAATTTCTTGAAGAGGTCGCGGCTATAGTATGTTGGGACAAAGCGCGCTCGCATGACATCCTTCATTTGAGCCCAAGTTGTGATGGGTGGGTCACCCTTTGCTTCTCGACGCTCAATGACTTGTTACCACCAAATGAGGACATAGTCTTGGAACTCAAGAGATGCCATGGCGATCTTCTTCTGTTCCTCATAGTTGTGCAAGCGAAAGATCTTGTCAACTTTCAATGCCCATGAAAGGTAGTCGTCGGGATCGTTGCTTCAGGAGAACTTAGGCATGGTGAACTTGAGCTTGCCATAGCGTTGCTCTTCATTGTGTTAGGGTCGATGGTGATGATGAGGACGCTCTTGCCGTGGATGAGGGTCTTGAGCCGCTTGCTTCTCGTGCTCCGCTTGATTAGCTTGACATTGAGGGCGTGGAATTCCTGCATGGTCCCTCATCTCTTGAAGCTCCTCAAGATGTGCGGCTTATTCTTGGTGCTCACGGCGAATGGCCTCTTCTTGTAGACGTACTTGACGGTTTCGCTCATCGACGGCTTGTGTTGCTTCGTGAAGAGCGTGTTGGGCTTCAAGGGTTTGTTCCTCACGTCGTTGTTTCTCTTGTCGAAGGGCATCACCGTCTTGTTGTTCTTGTCGATCTTGGCGTATTGGGGCTTGCTCTTGGACCGGAGGTTCATTAGCTTGTTGCCGTTGGCGTTCACGTTCATGGAGACGGCCTTGTAAACCATTGCCGTGGAATGGGTTTTGTGGAGCTTGATGAACTTCATGGTCTTGGCGACGATACGAACGAGCCCAAGGAGGACTTGCATCCGAATAAGATTTCGTAGAATGTTAACTTGAGTGGCTCCGTCTTGAGTATGATGAAGAGGTAGACGAGCGATTGGCCATCATGCCTCGTATGTCCTCCTTGAGAGATGCCATCAATCTGTCGAAGTAGTCTTTTGTACGTTGCTCGGATTGTTGCAAGTCGGTAGCAAGTATGTCGATGCGTTCGCCCAATGCTTCTTGTGCTTGATGCAAAGCTCTTTGTGCGCCGAAGAGGTGGTTCTTGGTGACGTAGTTGTTCGGGTCCTCATCTTGCTCGATGAAGAGTGGATTCGAAGAAGTAGTTGGCCTATCCATCATCTCAAGCAAATATGTGAGTGGAAGAAAGGAAAGAGCTAGACCAAATGTACCTTAGCCGATGTTGAGAATGGATCAATGATCACTCAATAATGTAGCAAGAAAATAGCACAATTGGTACCGGATCTTGTCAATTTCTCACACCTACACAAGTAAAGCTTTTGGTGGAGCTTGGTGAGGATGGTGGCAAAAATTTATGCAATTGTTAGCGAGATTCAATAATGTTGAAAAAGATTCGCAAATTCACAAATGCAACAAGTAGACCAATAGCAAGATGTGGCACACGGAAACATCCACACGGATAGATAAATGGGGTCCTGCAACCAAGGAATGAGCACAAAATGTGGAATCCACGGAAAATGCTCTTGTTGCACAACGCTAGAGAGACGCTAGCATGATTGCACAATAGGCGGATACGAGACTTGTGTACAACCTACAAAGCAAAAAATGCAACGACTTCTATCCCAAGTATGCTATATGTATGGTGTTTCGGCGATATGATCCAAGATGATCGAGTATGACAATCTTAATGTAGTATGATGCTATGGTTCTTGCTTAAAAGCTCTTTGCTTATCTTTCTCTTTGGCTTAAAAGCTTGTTGACTCTTTCTCTTTTGAGCTCTTTCTTTGGCCTCTTATGCAAAACTTCACGAACCAAGATAGCGATTGTATATATGCGGTGACAAACTTGTGACACAAGAGATGATACCAAGATGATATGGTATGTATGCAATGGGAATGATGATCACTAATGTGCACAAGTAACGTTGCCGGCAATACTCAATGGCTAGTCTCGATAGGAAAGTGATGCAAAATGGGCTATGGGGTTATCAAAGCAATGGTAAGGAGTACACAAAGGTGTCATCGAAGTTACCATCCTTGCTTACGGTCGAGGGTGTCAAGATTGTGAAGTGGTCGTTGTCGATGTCGAGTCGTTGGCGAAGATGAGCGGTGGTGATGTCGAAGCCGAACCGTTCCTAGTTAGCCGAAACACCCTAGAAAACGAAGAACCACAACTCAAATTCTCAAAGCAAATGACCAAATGGCGGTAGCGGAAAGCGGTGGTACGGTTGTCAAAGTGGGTATGCGATGGCGGAAGTGGCGGTGGTTGAAAACTGCAGGAAATGCAGTTTCGTCAGGCGAAGCCGGATGATCCGGGCCAGGAGCCGGATGATCCGGGCGAGTCCGGATGATCCGGGTCAGGGTCCGGATGATCCAGGCAGGTCAACTGCGCGCGGGTGAGGCTCGGGATGAGCTCGAAAACGAGGAGAAATTCAAAGATTTCGGGGATTTTTGATGGATTTCGTGGTGGACATGGTGGGGAAAGGTGAGATCCGCTTGCAACACAAAGAATTCACAGATCAAAATCAACAAAACTTCATCGCACCAACAAATCACAAAAAAAATTGGGCCTATTTTTGTGGGGATTTTCGAAATTGGGACAAAATCAACAAAATTAGGCTAGAAAACGAGGGGTAGGGACTCCAAATTCGTGATCAACCTTGGCTCATGATACCAAGATGATGTAGGGTGGAAACCCTAAGGCCGATCTTTCATGATTTGGAGGGGGTCCCATGAAGAACACGAAGAACACTCAAATCAACGGGAAACGATCACACATGTGCTAGATCCATGAACACAAAGAGAGATACATGATTCGAATCCAACAAAGGAAAGATACAAGTAGCTAGTTCTTCTCCAAGAGGAGGTCTTGAATCCACTAGGGGATCTTCTCCTAGATGGAGGGCTTGAATCCACTGGGGGATCTTCTCCTAGATGGAGGACTTGGCCTCCAATGGAGTAGGTATCAAGTGGATGAGCAAAGCTCTATCTCTCATGTGAGCTAAAACAATGCTAACCCTAGAAAAGTGAAGGTGGAGTCATATATGTAGGCTAGAGGGACGAATGGGTACATGGGCCTCGGCCCAACATCATGCACGCAGGCACTATCCGGATGATCCGGGATTCGGTGGTCCGGATGATCCGGGGCGGCGTCCGGATGATCCGGACGTGTCGTGGAGGCTGCTGGGGGCCCGGTTGTCCGGGACCTAGTCCAGGTCCGTCCGGATGATCCGGCTTCAGCGTGAGGCCTTCGGGTGTCTTCGGGCACATTATCCAGATCATCCGTGCCGGGGTCCGGATTGTCCGGGCTGGGGCCGGATCGTCCGGACGGCGGTCCGGATCATCCGGGCAAGTGCTGACTTGTCCGTTTTCTTCTCCATCTTCGCGTATGTCTTCCTTCCTCGATCCTCCTTGCTCCTTAGCTTCTCCATGGCTAACTCCTTGGTACCTGAGTATGCAAAGTGTCTCCGTTTGAGGTAGTAGCCATGTCTCATGTGTTTCAAAGAGGAATTGCGAGAGGAGATATGTCACCTCGGTTTCGAGAGCTATTGCACGTGCTCGTGTCATGGGTCCACTTGGCACTTGATGACACGATGGTAGGTCCATGGGGATGACCTTGGGATGCTCCGCATCATAGGGTTTGAGATGAGATGGTGCTAGTGAAGATGTTGATGAAGATTGGTCCTCCCACGATGAGAGGGTTGTTGGTGATGTCGATGGCTTTGATTTCCCCCTCCCGGAGGGAAGTATCCCCGGCGGAATCGCTCCGCCGGAGAGCAAAAGTGCTCCTGCCCAGGTTCCTCCTCGAGACAGCGACGCTTCGTCCCTAAAGTCCTCTCCTTATTTTTTTCTAGGGCAAATAACTTCATATAGAAGAAGATGGGCCACGGAGACTAGTCAGGGGCCCCACAAACCACGAGGCGCGCCCTAGTGCCTCGTGGGCACCTGGGTGGCCTCCTCTGATATTTCTTTTCTCCATAATTTTTTATATATTCCAAAATAATTCTCCGTGAAATTTCAGCTTATTTGGAGTTGTGCCGAATAGGTATCTCTGACATAGCCTTTTCAGGTCCAGAATTCCAGCTGCCGACAATCCCCCTCTTCGTGTAAATCTTGTAAATTAAGAGAGAAAAGACATTAGAATTGCACCACAAGGTATTATATTGATAAAAAATATTATAAATAACAGTAGGAAAACATGATGCAAAATGGACGTACCAAGGAGCTTCGAGCCGGAGAAAAGGTAGTGTCACTTCGACGGCGAGGAGAAGCGTCTCGATGGATCCAGTGAGGGCCGCTCATTGAGGACCTGGATGAAGGCAGCTGTAGCATCATGCACCTCCTCCCATGCCTCGGCGGCCGGCTGCGCGGGCGCCGCCCCTGCAGCACACCACCCCATCACCCTCTATCTCGTCGATGGCGCCGGTCGCCTCATCTCCGCCACCGCCACCCCTACCTCGTCTCCGCAACCCCCTCATCTCTGCCGCAACCGCGGCCCGCCTCATCACCGGCTCGTCTCCTGGGCCTCCTCCCAGTGGAGCGACGACTAGATGCCGAGGGTTTGCGGTGGAAACGACGACGCGCCTCCTAGATCCGCCGGACCGTAGAGGAAACAACGTGGAGGCGGCGGAGCCACGCGTGCAGTGCTCGGGCGAAAATGCACAGAGAGGGAATCACTGTGGCAAGATGCGGTGTGGAATGGACAAGAGATGAGGTACCATCGGCGAGTGGGTGGAAAAGAAGTGGGCTGCTTTGTGTCTCGTTCACCATGCACACCCCTCCCCCTCCCCCCCCCCCCCCCCCTCGGCGAGCGCGCTGCCGACGTGGGGGGTCAACGTGCGCCAAGATTCACGTTTTCAATCCAAGGGGAGATGCTCTGCTTCTTCTTCTTTTTTTTTTTTTTTTGGTTGGAGGGAAGAGATGCTCTGATTGATTCGGCAACGTGACCGAGACGAACCAGCCGAGAAGCAGGACTGCACGCGCTCGGAGAAGAGAGAGGAGCAACTCGGTCCAGTCCACTGCTGATGTACTGCTGCCTATTTTTATCCGCTGCAAAAATTGAGGGGAGATATATAAAATCGGCTGCGGGCGAGCGGGGGTCGGCTTTGCATCGCACGACCCTTTGCCGGTGAACAGAACAGAGTAGGCCTCGCACGCCAATGGCAGGTTCGTCCTCCCCCTCCCCCTCCCCCCTCCAACCCTAGATAGATCCCCCAACAAACTCTCGATTCCTCGATTAATTTCTCCGATTCCATGCCAAGTCCACCCCGTAGCGGAGGATTCGGTCCGATTCGGGTATTCTTGCTCAGTTCCGCTTGAGATTTCGGCCGCGAACTTTGGGGCGAGAGGTTGTTTAGGGATGTTTCCCGCTGTTGGAGGAGAGATTTGAGGTGCGGGGACGTGCTTCTGTACGAACTTGGAGCTTGCAACGCGATGAATCGTTGCCGGGTTGCTCCAGCTATCTTGACGTGGATGAAGGACGGTGGAACTGGCGTCAATTTTATCGATTTGGTAGGAATTGGCGTTGGTGGTTCGTGCGAAGATGTGGGCTTGAGAATTTTCGGCCGGTTAGTAGTTCGAGCTCTCCCCGGAGATGCCTTGATGTGCTAGTACCCGCTAATTTGTAGCTCTGAGCTTGATTCTATGTTGATTGGCATGATTCAAGAGGGTTTGGTTAGCTCGAGAGAGCTTGTCGACCAGAGTTTTGCATACCCTGGGGCTCTTGACGTTCCATGATTGGTTAACGTCCGTGCCTGAGCCCTTATAGGCTTACTAGTTTGTCAAAGTACACTGGTCATTTGAGGTGTAACAAAGTATCTAGTCCTTCCTGGGAGGCAGCCTAAAATCGGGCATTTGATCATATACCTCTTGTTTTCTTGTTGCTAAACCCATTCCCTTTTATACGACAAAAATTGCTATTTGGCTAAACGAGGTTCTTGGCTGAAAGATAGCTCACTTACTTGTGCATTTCCTGTTGGAGCTTTTCATTGATCTTCTATTTCTGCACTCCAGTTGTGTTGGCCATTCTTCAGTATTGTAGTTTGCTGCTAGCTCACTGGCAGTCACGTGCTTTTCATTATCCGATTATGGGGTTTTGTAATCCCTCTCAACTCACTGATGTTATGCCTCACATATTGATTTCTAAGTGGTTGAGATCAATTCTGATCTTCACTCGGTTAAATTTCCAGGTGCACCACCAAAACCGTGGGAACGTGCTGGGGCTGAGGGAACATCCGGTCCGTCTCCTTTCAAACCACCATCTGGTGGCAGCACTAGCGATGTCGTCGAAGCTTCTGGTACAGCTAAACCTGGAGAAACCATTGCTGCTACAGAGAGGAACATGTCTGCCAATGTAAATAACTCCATCTCGAGGCCTATGCCTCAACGTCCTTGGCAGCAAACAGGCTATGGAAATTCCTATGGAGGTAATCTACTGTACTGACCTAGAGCCTATTTGAAGCTTGTCTGCCTTTTGGGGATATCTTGCCAACAATGGTTGTCCTGAGAATGTTCATTTCCTCTTATACAGGAACAGGATACGGATCCAATATGTATAGTTCGGTTGGTGGATATGGCAGTACTTATGGTAGCGGCGGGCTCTATGGGAATAGCATGTACTCGAGCTATGGAGGAGGTGGCGGCCTCTATGGAGGTTCCGGGATGTATGGAGGAGGCATGTACAACAGTGGGATGGGAAGCTCTTATGGTGGTTACGGCATGGGCGGCATGGGCGGCATGGGTGGCATGGGTGGTATGGGTGGTATGGGTCCTTACGGCAATCCGGATCCAAATTCATTTGGCCCTCCTGCAGCACCACCGGGTTTCTGGGTGTCCTTCCTACGAGTGGTATAATACTTCTACTTTTTCAGTGTTCTGTTTCAATTGGTCCAGCCGTCCAGTACACATTGAAGCATGCCATAACTTTCCGAATGTTCATTAATATCTAATGTGAAATGTTTGGTTACGAACATTTTCTGCCTAAAGCAACCCAATCTTTGTTTACAGTTTCTTCATACAGTTGTCCACTTTATTTTACTCTGAAGCTCAGGCTGTTGTGAGTTTCTATGTTGTACCTATTTTCATATGTGTAGTTAAGTAGGTTTCAATTAATGTACATTCTAGTGTGTCATCATGGTAATGTTAAACATTTGGCCATGCTTGTTCACATTTGTTTTTTGGAGTAGAGATCTTATCATCGAGTATATCAAAGTTTATAGATAGACATATGTGAAGTTACATGTCATTCATGCAACACATGAAGGCCCCGTTTGATAGCTCAGAATTTCTATGTATTATGAAAATACTACAGTTTTATAGATTACCACGGTTTTAATTACTGTGAGCTGTTTGGCATCCACAAAAAACTGTAATATCAATACAACGGTATTCCGTAAACCATGGTATTTTCTCTGGATAAAAAAACAACAACCCTGGACCTCTTTTTTTTAAAGCCGAGCACGCGAAAAGAACGAGCCCATCCTTAAGCAGCCGCCGCCGCCCTGTTGTGCGTGGATGGTGTCTTGGTCAGCGGCCATGGACAAATAAAAAAGGTTCCTCCTGCTGCTTCCTCCGATCTTCCCTGAAGTCGCGTCCACCCAATCGGTGTTCCCTCCGTTACTAGATCTTATATAGCGAAGGTCTGTGCGGGGATTTCGTTCCCGTTTTTCGGTGTGCATGATGGACTGGCCTGACCGGGATGACCAAGCCGTTCCCGTCAACCCGCAGCTCCACCTCGCGTGTTGTGCCGCCGGCATAGCCGTGTTGCAGAGCGTCAGGTCCTTGCTCTGCGTCAGTACGTTGTAAGTTCGATTGCTCCTCCTTGATGAGTGTGACATCGAGCTTGTGCGTCGTTCAATTCGTCTGTGGTCATACTAGTTTGTGCATGCCGGTGTCTGTGCATGTCCGTTCATCAGCTTGCAACGTCTAGGTAGCTAGCAACGCGAGCGTTTGCAACTGCTTCAAACGGCTAGCTAGTTAATTTTAGTTGACGCATATAAGGTCTTGCCAAACAGGCCTACAGTTTTCTGAATACTCCAAAATACTTTGTCATGTCAAAACCGTGGTTTTTTGTACCTACAGGTTAAATTACTGTAGTTTTTCAATACTTTGCTATCAAACACAGCCGAATTATAATAGTTCCCCCTTTACTTTGACGGTTTAACACTTGCTTAATCTTTTGAATACAATTCTTCATAACTAATCCTGGATTTGCTACAGATGCATGGTGCTGTCAGTTTCTTTGGGCGAGTTGCATTTCTCGTTGAACAAAACACACAAGCCTTCTATTTATTCATTACAGCTATGTTGCAGGTACTGTTATTTTACGTTCTCCTCGCTTGTCTTGGGTTCGAATAGCATGCTTACAGCTGTACTTGCATTGTTTGTATCTGATTGCCACAGCTCTTTGATCGGTCTGGGATGCTTTACGGTGAGCTTGCGAGATTTGTCTTGCGCCTGCTCGGAGTCCAAACAAAGTCAAAGAAAGGTCGTGTTCAGGGCGCTGAGGCCCCTGCATTCGAGGGACCTGGCCAGCAGCTTTTTGAGGCACCAAAAGCCAACAACAACTCATGGGACAATGTTTGGGGAAACTAAGACGCCTTGCCCTTTTGTGTGGTGTTGAACTTATAGAAACATACAGTTAGCCAAGGAAAGATTATGAAAGCATGCATGTGAGCAATCAATCAGAAAGTGAAGAAGAGTGCCCAGTCGGAGGAATTGTCTGTTGTAGTTAGCGAAAGAACACAAGGGCTGCTCTTTCTGATTTTCATGGCTTAATCTGCTGTGAGCCTAATGATGTCCAGTTTGCTTTGCTGGAGGATGCAGTGTTGTTTAAGTATTTCTGTTGTTTGTATCTATGTTGGGGGTAAATAATACCTGTTATCTTGAAAAGAATGAAGCGAAATGTATTGTGTTCTCTCCCTGTTTCTTAGTTTGGTTTTCAACTGAAGGTGGCATTGAAGATGGTAAATGAAGTGCAAACATTCTCAGCAAGTGTGTCACAGAAGTACAGACTTGAACAAAAAAGTTTTGTCCAGCTGACTGAGGTACATGTATTATGTACAAGAAGTCAAAGCAGCCAAAATGCTGAAAACATTGACATGGGTTAGACTAAAAAACAACTTTAATTGTTGGTAGCATGACAAACATTCTCTATCTATTTTTTTAATTAATAACTGATGAAGTTGGCTTTGAAGATTCTGGCGACAGTTGAGGATGATGATGATGGTGCAGATATCATTGTCTTGTCTCCAAGAAAGAAAGTATCCCCAGGAAACACGTCTGAAGCACCCCTGATCGATCAATCAATGAGAATAAATCCTGAAACGCAAACTGGCACGATAGTCTCGTCTGCAACGGATCTTAAACCGTAGGGCGGAAGAAGAGAACAAATGATGAAACCAAAGGGCATTTTGTGCGAGGGGATAAATCTGGCGATTTTGTAGGGAAGGGAGGGTTGCAAGTGGATGAGGAAGCAGTGTTGGAGAGCGGCCCTCTCTTCCCACCTCCAATTGCTCATCTCATCCATACAACCCCTCATCTCTCTCTCTCTCTCAGCTGCTCAATTATTCTCCATTGTATTGTTTGTCCGCATGCACAGAAACCTTGAGGACTCGCCGCCTCATCTCTTATATTGCATCCATCCCCTTCCCCACCACAACCCCTTAGTTCCTTCCTTCCTTCCCCTCAGCCTTGAGGGGACAGTCAGCCACAGCCTCCTCATACAAGGTAAAAACCTAAAGGAGTTTCAGAGTAATTTACCAGGTTTATGATGCTCCAGTTCTTGGACGCTGTTACTATGTTATTAGCCCATATTCTTTCTTTGTCTTGATCGTGTAATCTTCTTCACAAGGTGTTTCACCCACTTGCATGTAGTAATTTTCTTCTCTTCAGGTAACTAACTGCGCCTCTTGTTGTTTGTATGGAGTGGTGCAGGTGGTGATTTGCACAGCAAAATGGAGACCACCAATGTCACAGAGTACCAGGCCATCGCCAAGCAGAAGCTTCCCAAGATGATCTACGACTACTACGCCTCCGGCGCCGAGGACGAATGGACGCTCCAGGAGAACAGAGAGGCCTTTGCCAGGATCCTGTAAGCTGCCTGCCCATCCTTGACGTTTTCTTCCCATGGTATCTCCGTGTCTGTTTGTAGAAATGCGTAAGAGCACCACCGTACAGCTTGCTAACGTTATGCTCCTCCGTGCCAACTGAATTTCCGGGTTTCCGAGTTTGACCTACTACCTTAGAGCGCATCTAATTCACCAGAGACAACAAACTATAAGCAATAATTAAAGAGGACGATTCTGATGTTCTCGATATATAACGTGTATGCCGTTTCAAGTCAATCAGCTTGTCATGTAATGTTCCAGAAATCCATGCTATCTGTCTAATATTCTCCTGTCCTACTAGTTTAGGAACAGCTATCAAGTTCCTATTTACGTACAGTAGCATAATAGGTTGCTAAAGTAATTTCCCAATACATCCTTTCAGAGCTAGACTTACTAATCCTACTACTGATTTACCCATCATTGTTTGCATGTGTTTCGGGTAGGTTCCGCCCGCGCATTCTGATCGATGTATCCAAAATCGACATGACAACAACTATCCTGGGATTCAAGCTCTCAATGCCCATCATGATTTCCCCCACTGCCATGCAGAAGATGGCTCACCCAGATGGTATCGTCTCTCTGAAATATCATTTGATTGTGCTTATATACTCTGGGAGTATATAAGGTTGTAGGAATTTTGAAATGGTTTCTGCTTTGTCTGCTGCACATTGTTGACCTAACATTGGCATATCCATCCTACTCTCAGGAGAGTATGCAACTGCCCGCGCAGCATCAGCAGCAGGCACTATAATGGTATGTCCATTCAGTCCCTTGAAGCAGAATATCTACGGATATATGGAACAATCCTATGTGACCAAGTAGAATGAGGTGCTAAAGATGCTGTATTTTTCTTTCAGACATTGTCGTCCTGGGCTACTTCGAGTGTTGAGGAGGTTGCCTCAACCGGACCAGGGATCCGTTTCTTCCAACTCTATGTAAATACTATGTCCGTTGAACAAGTGCTACTTGCAGAATCATTGTCTCTCTCATTTTGTTACTCAGGCTTGTGAATGATCATAGTTCATCTCAACTTTGTAGGTGTACAAAGACAGGAAGGTGGTCGAGCAGCTTGTGAGGAGAGCGGAAAAGGCTGGATTCAAGGCGATAGCGCTCACTGTGGACACCCCGCGACTTGGCCGCAGGGAAGCTGATATCAAGAACAGGTACCCACCCCTCATATTCTCCATAGAATCATATATGATGGTGCAATAAATAATATCGACAGGCAATGTGGTGAACATGACAATGATACACTGAAGCAACATAAAGCACATCTGTCAGGATTTATACTAAGCAACCTGCTTGTGGCTGCAGATTTGTTTTGCCACCAAATTTGACACTCAAGAACTTTGAAGGTTTGGACCTTGGGAAAATGGACCAGGTGCGTAATTCATCTTACAGAACACAATGCAAACTCTGCATGTCTCTGAATTCTCATGGGATCTCTATGTTCCAAGCAGGCTAACGATTCAGGACTAGCTTCATATGTCGCCGGTCAAATCGACCGCACACTGAGCTGGAAGGTAAACCAAGAAAAAAAAAAGTCTTACTTGAACTTGACAACTAACTCCATTCGTGTATGAAATTTGTTCTAGTTACCGTGGCTCTGAACTGAAGATGTAGCCTTGTCGTGCAGGATGTGAAGTGGCTGCAGTCAATCACCACGATGCCGATCCTGGTGAAAGGAGTGATCACCGCAGAGGACAGCAGGCTCGCCGTCGAGAACGGCGCGGCCGGAATCATCGTGTCTAACCACGGCGCCCGGCAGCTGGACTACGTCCCGGCGACCATCAGCGCTCTGGAAGAGGTCGTGAAGGGTGCTCGCGGGCAGATCCCCGTCTTCCTGGACGGCGGTGTGCGCCGCGGCACCGACGTCTTCAAGGCGCTCGCTCTCGGCGCCGCCGGCGTCTTCGTAAGTGCAGTGCAGCGCATGCTCTTGTCCTGAGCTAGCTAGCTAGCGAATTCAGCAAGTCATGATATTAGGTGTGACTGTGTGCATGGCATGCAGATCGGAAGGCCGGTGGTGTTCTCGCTGGCGGTGGCCGGGGAGGCCGGGGTGAGCAACGTGCTCAAGATGCTGCGCGACGAGTTCGAGCTGACCATGGCGCTGAGCGGCTGCAACTCGCTGGCCGACATCACCCGCAACCACGTCGTCACCGAGGCCGACAAATTCGGCGTCATGCCGTCCCGCTTGTAACTTGGAACCAAATCAAGTCGGCACGTGCGTCCACGTCGCCGGCGGCCGTATATCGATCCAAGGCTTACATACGTAACGGCATCGATGCATGATATGCTACGTAGTGTAATTAATTTTGGACGGGATGTGTGTGTGTGTGTGTGTGTGTGTGTGTGTTTCCAACTTCAAAAGTGCTGTGATATGGCATGGATCGATCAAACATGATAAATGAATTAAATACATTATTCCTCGCAAAAGAAAAATTGAATTACGTGCAAGGTGAGTTTGCATTTATCCAACGAATAAGTTACTCTACCGGCCGCCAACAAGTTATCCCCAAGAAACCAACTAGTTGAACACTCGAACAAACGAAAACTTCATTTGAACATTCCAATCTCATGCTTGAAAATAGAGTACAAGTTTCAAGAACAAAAATAACCAGATGCTGCTAGCTACTATAGTACGCAAGTGTCTTTAACCACCGGCCTAGGACTAGGAGGGCATCGCCCGCCGGCCGCCGGCGTACGGCGAACCCATGGCGGCGACCCTTGTCTTCCGCTTCTGCAGAAACTGCTGCAACGACCGCTTCATCGACAGCCCCGCGGCGGCCGCTTGGCTGGTGACCGCTCCCTGACAAAGCGGACGTGAAGCCAGCAATGGAGCCCAACGTTGCGGCGCCAGCTGGCTTGGATTGATCTGATGAGCTCCGCACTGTGCCACTGCAGTGCCGCCGCCGCAGCAGCTGCTGCTGCTGCTGTCCTACTGCTCAGTTAGAATTTGTTGGCTCGCCATGGTTATGATTTCCCTTGCCTGCGATTAATCAATCAACAAATGAACTTTGTCACGCCACGTCTGCGCACACATTTCAAACAAAAATATGACTAGAAAATTTCAAACGAATTTTTGTACATAGTCATTTTGATTTTTGGTGCGATCGAGCACGTGTTTCTGGTTGTCTATTTTGTATGGATATGGAGGCTTGTCCATTTTCTGACTAATTGCTTAATTAAGTCTGACTAAGAGATGCTGTCAAAAAAAAAAAAGTCTGACTAAGAGATGATCGCGTTTGGGGAGTTGTACGTGCTTGTCAATTGCACATCTACTACTCCACGAAGACTAAATGTGGCTGCGTCTTAGTTTTGCCTGTCTCCTGGATGTGGTACAGCACGTGTCGAAATAAGCACAAGAATTTTGACCCAAACTTAAGCCATTAAATATTACTACTATTCTGAAATTTCAACCGTACCGGATTTTTTGTCCAACTCATCGACGTGCTGAAATAAACACGTGCATAATGCATATATTGTTACCATGTTTTTTTCCTCACAAAGGACTTTGATCTATAATTAACCAGAAGTATATATTCCCTTTATCGAAAAAATTAACCAGAAGTGATGTGGTGGTAGCCACCCAGCCGCCCAAGTTTGATCTCTGGAATTGATTTGGGTGTCTCACCTGGGGTATCTTCATCTTCTAGGTTCTCACACGTCTACAGGCTCCCAACCGAAAGACTGGCTTAAAAAGAAGCGCTCCCTTGTTAATTTGCTATTGGTTCTATTTAGGCTGCACGGTCTCTCGGTTGACTCTAACATGCCGATTCTATTTCTTGGCATCGCGTACATTAAACTGCAAAAACAACTCCTGGTGAAGGATCCATTCGATCCATCATACTCCTACATTGTTTTGCCTTTTAATCACTTCCAAGATTGAGCTAAGCATATGCATGATCGTCAGTGATGACCAACCTAGTCAAGATGAGCATGATTAACTACTTAGGGTTGAAGTTGAACTGCGTAAACATAGATATACATGCAGGGATCGAGCAAATTAAAAGGATGCTAAGGGTCGGGGCAGTTAGTTTACCTGGAGCTCGGTGACGTCGACGGCGCGCACCCGGCCATTGTAGAATATGGTCATGCTCCTCCTCGCCGCGCTGCTGCTGCTGCTGCTTCCGGTCCGAAGCCGTAGGGTCAGTTCGACCTCCGCTCCCTCGTCCTCGTCGTCGATGCTTCCCCCATCTCGCCACCCCTCCGTGGTGTCCGGCGCGCTCCTACTCGCCGCCGCCATTAATGTGTATATTCAACTAGTACCAGGTCCGTCTATCGATCTTTCCTCTTCAGCTAGCCGGCTGGTTCTTGGAAGAAAGGATGTGCGTGAGAGTTAGACGAGGCCAGATATGAGCCGGTGGGGTTTGGCCCGTCAATATATACACACACACACCTCTCTCAATCTCTCTTTGCCCCGCTTGTTTATGAAACGTTGTGTGCGCACGACGGCAACGGGGCGGTTCGGTCTCTTATTTTCTTTAGGCGCGCAGCGCACGTGAAGAATGCGTGCGAGGGAGAGGAGAAGCGGCGCCGGCTGTCCTGTGTACTACTCCTGCACTCTGTTTTCTTTACTTTTCTTTCACGGGAACCTTCTCCGCTTGGTTTTCTTGACATCTTTTTCCCTTTTCATTCCTTCATTCAGTTTTGCATAGCTAGCCGGCTTAATTTGTGTGCCCATGATTTGTGCAAACCACGTACTACTACTAATGAAAACGAGATCGATCATTGCTTTGACACGTCTGTTCCGCTTCTTTTCCACCTCTTGTCGGCACGTGCTCTTTTCCCTTTGCGTCCAGGAGTTCAGTGGGCCCACGTGCCACCAGATTTACACTCTTCTATTCAGCCGTTTGACTATTTTTCCTTGGGGGGATTCAATTAACTAAATTATTATAGCACATCACTTTGCTTAAAATCACAATATCAAACATTTTTTTTCCAAAACACGAGGCAAAAGCTTTGCCCGTTTCATAAGAAGGTTGTTGCCTAGTTAATTACGAAAAACCAAACGAAACCGAATACAAAGCCCACCCAAACAATGCCACAAGCCACACCCACTCTCGCCAACGTCTCCACAAACATAACATCAGCACGCGAGCCAAACTCACACAAATCAACGGTAACCTGTTCCACCGAGTTAGTCATCATCCCACCACATTGCCGAAGAGAAGAAGCCGTGACTGCTACTAGAGTAGCAGACCCAGAACGCTCCCGCAGCGGTGAAGATGCATGCACTCCATAGGACATGTGCCCAACCCAATGCAACTCACGGCACTCCGACCACCAACATCAAGACCAATCTCACTGCTCACGCATCCCGAGGTCAACACACTTGAACTGCTCGAACTCTCGGGGCCTCCGCTCCTACTTTCATCTGCGATCCACTGGCAGCACCTTCCTCTCTTGCCCTCGCCTGGGGATGAAGCCCCTGACCGCATCCTGTCGCTGAGTCATGAGGCCACCATATCCAGCCCCGACGCATGATACGTCTTCAACGTATCTATACTTTTTAATTATTCCATGCTATTATATTATCCATCCTGGATGTTTTATATGCATTATTATGCTGTTTTATATTATTTTTTGGGACTAACCTATTAACCTAGTGCCCAGTGCCAGGTGTTGTCTTTTCCCTGTTTTTGTCTTTTACAGAAAATCAATATCAAACGGAGTCCGAACGGAATGAAACTTTTTGACGATTTTTCTTGGACCAGAAGACACCTAGGAAGCTTCGGGAGGAGGCCAGAAGAGCCACGAGGCCACGACAAGCTCGGAGGCCGCACCCTGGGGGGGGGGGGCTCCCGAGCTTGTGGCCCCCTGTGGCTCCTCTAACCCTAATCTTTGCTTCATAAATACCCAAATATTCCCCGTATACCAGAGGGCACACCAAAATACTTTTCCGCCGCGCAAGTTTCTGTCCTCGTGAGATCCCATCTGGAGACCTATTCCGGTACTCCGCCGGAGGGAGATTCGATCACGGAGGGCCTCTACATCAACCTTGCTGCCCTCCCGATGATGTGCGAGTAATTTATCAGACCTATGGGTCCGTAGCTAGTAGCTAGATGGCTTCTTCTCTCTCTTTGATCTTCAATATAATGTTCTCCTTGGTGTTCTTGGAGATCTATTCGATGTAATCTTCTTTTGCGGTGCGTTTGTTGAGATCCGATAAATTATGGATTTATGATCAGATTATCTATGAATATTATTTGAGTCTTCTCTGAACTCTTTTGTGCATGATTAAGATAGCTTTGTATTTCTCTTCGATCTATTGATTTGGTTTGGCCAACTATATTGATTTTTCTTGCAATGGGAGAGTTGCTTTGTAATGGGTTCAATCTTGCGGTGTCCTCACCTAGTGACAGAAGGGGTAGCGAGGCACGTATTTGTATTATTGCCATTAATGATAAAAAGGTGGGGTTTATTTCATATTGATTGGATCTATCCCTCTACATCATGTCATCTTACTTAAGGCGTTACTTCGTTCTTATTAACTTAATACACTAGATGCATGCTGGATAGCGGTCGATGTGTGAAGTACAATAGTAGATGCAGGCAGGAGTCGGTCTACTTTTCACGGACGTGATGCCTATATTCATGATCATTGCATTAGATATCGTCATAACTTTGCGCTTTTCTATCAATTGCTCAACAGTAATTTGTTTACCCACCATATGTGTTCTTTCAAGAGAGAAGCCTCTAGTGAAAACTATGGCCCCCGGGTCTATTTTTATCATATTATTTTCAGATCTATAAAATCAAAAACCCAAAAATATATTGCTGCAATTTATTTACCTTTACTTTATTTTGCACTTTTATTTATCTTTTATACCTATCTCTATCAGATCTCATCCTTGCAAGTAACCGTGAAGGGATGGACAACCTCTTTATCACATTGGGTGCAACTATTTGTTTGTTTGTGTAGGTGCAACCATTGGTGACTTGTGTGTTCCTCCTACTGGATTGATACCTTGGTTCTCAAACTGAGGGAAATACTTCTCTCTACTTTGCTGCATCACCCTTTTCTCTTCAAGGGAAAACCAACGCAAACTCAAGAAGTAGCAATGCACAGACCAATAACCCCACCACCACTGACACCGCCCGGGCTTTGCCCAACGACGCTCTCCATCGGTGGTGAGGGGAGAGGAGGAGACAGGGAGAGGCCCTGGCTGGCTGGTCTTGGGTGCCCTGGTGTGACCTCGCAGGAGCCGCACAGGAGCGTGAGGGGAGGGGTATTTCTTTTGCAATATGAAAAAATACTGAAATTCTTAATTTTTTCCAAAATTGTCTCATTGAAATAATGAAAATTAAGAATGGACCTACTTGGTTAAATTCAAAAGGTTACAACTTCGTTACCTAGTTATTACCTAAATAAAGATATTTAGCCCAAGCGGCGGAGATGACGGAGCAGGCCGTCATCGTAGAGTCCATTTACGATGAGGCGTATGTCGAGACCAATCGGCGGTTCATCTGGTAAGAACGGGCAGTGACCAACTCGCTTTTCGCCGAACCGGAGGCGGAAGCCGACGCAGAAGAGCCGGAGTTGCGGCTCGCGCGCATATACCCTGGGCCAGGCACGGAGATCGTGGGCATCTCCGACGAGGAGTAGGGTAGTGTAGATTTAGTTGATCTACTTAGTACGTATGTTTTCTCTTTTGCATGTTGTGCATGGATTTAAAAGGTTTTAAGTTTGAGGTATTCGGACACACAGAACAAAATTTAATAAGTGCTGGTCATTGCCGTGGACGCACCCGGGCGCATCCGTGAACGTTTGTTGGTGTCCATGGCTCTAGATGCTCTGAAGAGCACCCGCAAAAAAAAAGCTCTGAAGAGAAAGAGAAGAGCCATGCCTGATGGACACAGACACATGGATGCAGTAACCGATGGGTTGGCTCGATCGGTGGAGATGGCCGATCTTTACCTTTATATTATACTCCCTTCGTTCCAAAATAAGTGTCTCAACTTTATATTAATTTTAGTATAAAGTTATACTAAGGTTGAGACAGTTATTTTGAGACGGAGGGAGTATAAAATAAAAAGTTAGAGTTTATTATATATGTTAAGCTTCTTAACCAGCATGCATAATGCATAATTGCAACACGAGCAAATTCCTTTTTGAAGTAGAGGCGAGCACATAATCTCTACTCCTAATGTCTGAGTTGGTGAATAGTCTCCACGGTTTATTTTCGCTGGTTTTTTTTGTCTCTCCTCCCACCACCCCCTCCCACCCTGGTCCATCGGTTTATTTTTCTCTCCACTCTTTATTACAACCAGAACTTTCCTAACGTATAACAAATCATGGATCTAACTTTCTTAAGTTATGCAAATCAATCGATCCCTTTTATTGGTGCAATTTGTTTTAGGAAACAAATAATAGATTTTCAGGAAACAAATAATATATTTTAATCTAACTTTCCTAACTTATCCAAATCAATCGATTTCTCTCATTAGTGAAATTTGTTTTAGGAAACAAATAACAACACATCACAAACTTTCCTCCCAATAAATAGTTTCTTAACATTTGCAAACTTTCCTAATCAGACACGTCACAAACGGGCAGGTACTGATATCACCTTACCAAACAATAAAACCCCATTTGCATAGAAATCAGTTCAAAATCCTAACTTTCCTAAATTCTTACCTTTCCTTGATAACAACCAATATTTTCTATGTTTTCCACCTATTGAAGGAAATCACCCCTCCATCGATATTAGCATTTTTCGGAATGAGATCTCCGGATTATGATTTTTTTGCGATTCTTTCCAATTGTGACCTCTCCTTCCGCTCCGGCTCCTTCTCGCATAAACACCTCCACCACAGCCAGCTGACGCCACCCCAGACCTCCTGCCTCTCCACACCTTCTCCGCCACCTCCTCCTTGTACTCCATTGACTATCCCTCCGCCACGTTTGTGGCGGTGTCAAGGGCATGGCGCAGCAGCGTACCAGCGGTAGAGCAGCGCACAGCAGCAGTAAGCAGCATGCAGCAGGCGAGGCGAGCGCCCGACGATGGAGGGCAGAGATGCAGCCAGCGTGGCTGAGGGGGCGGCCGGCAGCAGATGGCCGCGGCAGGAGGCGGCGCGAGGCAGGGGGCGCGACAGCGGGGCGAGCGAAGGGATAGGCGGCAGCAGGCGGGGCGAGCGCAGCCAGCGAGGGTGTGGCGCGCGGCCAGGGTGTGTGTCGCGCAAGGCACAGTGGTGCGGTGGCTGCGGCGAGCGCGACGGCAGCGGCGGGCGCGACCGACGCATTGTGGCACAGGCGTGGGCATAGAGAGGGAGTGGCCCGGCGGGCGCGGAAGAAGAGCGGCAGGCTCGGGCATGGGCGCGCACAAGAGCGGGCATGTGCCACGGGGTCAATCCGAGGAGCTCGGTGGCTACCCCTGCAACGGCCATGGCGAACGGCAGTTCTCGGCCACGGCGAAATACCTAACGAGAGCAAACGAGAGGGGAAACAGGGGAAAGGCAAGAGGAGATCACGGGCGGTGTCAATGGCGCCCTAGGGGAAGACAGGGGAGCTCGGGGCGGCGCGGATCGAACGGCAATGTTGCGGTGGCCGAAAGTTGAGGAAGACGGCAGCGACGTCGATGCAGGGGTGTTGGACTTGATCTCGTTGGCGCAGACGAAGTAGCGGAGGCGTTCGGTCATGGCGGCACTGTTTCTCCTTTTTAAAACTATTTTCTATTTATTCTTATCAACTAAATGATTTTTGTTAATTGTGAAACTATGCACACAATTCGAGCACTAGGTGGCACAAAAAGTTTGGGGCCAAAAGGAAATACATAAAATTAGGTTTATATTTAATTGGTTATTTTAACTACTGTTGGACCTCTTATTAATTTGATAAGATTTAATTATTGGGTCAAATAATGTTGGGCTCAACCTGACAAAGATCAGTGGAATTTATAGAATATGGTGAACATTTTAGTTTTACTGTTTGACAAAATAATTTATTTGACTTTATTTTAAATTTGAAATGGGTTTTGATTTTTATCAAGTGGCAGTTTGGCTTAGCAAGACTGATGACATGGCATCATTAGGGGGAGGTCACTGTAGCTAACGACTGGAGGTGTTACATAATCTTCTAATTTCTGAAATTTCAATGTTAAATGATTAGGGAATATATCACACTATCCATTGCTTCAGTCAAGCTCACCACAAGTCCACACATTATTGCCAATTGAGTAAGTCTTATTGGCGGGGAGAATGGGCTGGGGTAGTGAGATGTGAGTGTGAGCATTGTACCGGGCAGTGATTGAGTGAATTGCTTATCTTTTAATATAAGAAGAAAAGAAGTCGCTATTTGTTTTTTTAGCGAAAAGCGGTTGTTTGATATGAGAGAGGTCACATACTTTTTTATAGTTACTCGGCAATTGCCTGCGCGTTGCAACGAGGGCACACATATTCTATATGGCGTATGCACTCATGGATGTAACCGCGATAATGAGAGTTGAAAGAACACTTTATGAAATCAAAGTGAAATGGAAACAAATCCAGACTGCAGTACAAATGAGTGATAAATCAATAAAAAAGTATGTATTAGCATGAGAGAAAATTAGAAGCGTATCTAAGCATAGCACGCATGTGCAGGCCACATACTAAGAATAGACATGGTTAGCACGTACATGCGTTGGGAGAATCCACCAGATCTTCAGCTAACAGAAAGAAAGTTATCACCATCATCTACTCGGCTGTCGTCCTAGAACCAACAGTCTGCCATGAACAGTATCTACAGCCACCTCCAGGATGTGGTGAATCAACAGTATCTACCACCTCCTCTACCCGGCACGGATCAGGACGTGGTGTACGCCATGGCCGCAACTAAGACAGCAGGGCGGTGTCGAGCTGCTAACCTGATCCAGACCGTGAGCTCCTGAGATGGGGCGTATCTATGACTGCGAGGGCACACTATCGCTTCTAAGGACAACTTGAACCAGGACAAGTATTTTGGAACGGAGGAAGTAACCTTTTATCTATCCTGCTATTTATGTAGTATCAGTGCATGATTGCTTAATACTTTCATAGCAACATTGATTATATGTTTGCGTCCATATATACTTTAAGGGTGTTGAGGTCATTATAGGAGTATTTAGATTGATCAAGTTTCTATCTGGTCTTACTTCCTGTAAGGATTTCCCAAAATTGTCGATGAGTATTTAGATGACGAAGTTTTTATCTGGTATCACTTTCAATCTAAAGAGTAAATTGTATTGGCATCCCTTTATAACTACACTTGCATCACATAGTGAAATATGGGAGAACGTACATCATTCACAAGCAACGGAGTGGATTAAGGAAATTAGTGTGAATAAGTAGAATTTATTGATTGATGTGTACATTTGGATAACACGTGTAGCATGGCAATGTCATACTCCAACTTGAATGAAATTTGTGATAATATCGATCTCAGTATATAGTGCCTTGGAAATCAATTGATGATCCCAATATTATGTATGGTGGATATAGTGGGTAGAGGAAGGTTGACAATGCCACACAATGTGGCAATGGATCAGGAGACAACAGATCTACCTTACTGGCTAGGGGGCGTCATGTGCGGCGCACGTCTCCTCCCCCTTGATGGGGGTGGCGGATCGACATACACACGGGGGGAGGGGATCAGGGCGGTTGGTGGGGGACTCCTCCTTGGCGAACCGTTGGGAAGTACGGTGTGAAAGAGAGGGCGTCATGGCAAAGATGAGGTGGCGTCATCCAGTTTTAAAGGGAGGGCTCCGGTGAGAAATGTCCCTCTATGACGAGAAACCGAGTGGAAAATGGAGGATCTGGCAGGAAAAGGGAAGGTTGCGTCGTGGGGTAAGGTTTTTGTGTAGCCCGTGTGTTGGAGATCACATGACAGATAGTTCGGACAATCACATTTCCCGTCAACACATGGTGTGGATTTGAGGGAACTCGGACTGTGTAGATGGTTGAATTTTAAAGAGCCTGCTGGACCCCCGTTTGATGTCCGAACAAACGCGGACTTATGAGGAAGAAATGAGCTTCGATCTTGAAGAGACCTTAATAATTTGTTTGACTCATTTACATGCACTATAGCCCGTAGCAACGCACGGACATTCTACTAGTAGTTGTATATATGTAACAAATCTTGCCTTTTCTTTTCTTTTTCAGAAGGTGCAAATAAAACATGGCGTGACGATTTTTTTTTTTGAGATGATGGCGTGACGACTTGGCTAATTATCTCAAATTTGTGGCTGCGTATCCGCCGCACGTTGTTCGCACTTGTGGAATCTTTTCGCGCACATGCGAAATAAGAGGATGGCTGATTAGCAACGTGTCAACGTGTGACGTGCTTACGTACGTAGCGGTATCGTCGGAGTCCATCATCTTGAGGAGGCATACGTGCCGGGCGTGTCGATCCTTGATCAAAATTAGTAACGCAATTCACGAGGTGAAATTATGTGACACAAAATTGATATGGTTGGAATCTCATGGTAGTATCACTTTTGTACGATATATTGGTCTCGCTACTGACAATTTTTGAATTTTCAAATGTCTGACCTCTCACCTTTCAGAACGGATGCCATCAGATTTAGTTTTCTTTTTTTTGCATGCACTATTCCGTCGAGATTGATGAGTACTCAAAGGAGGAAAAGTGAGCATGATTCATCGTATATACTCTCTTCGTCCTAATATAAGTGTCTTTAACTTTGTACTAAACCTAAGACCCTTATTTTGAGACGGAGGGAGTATGGCTAAAAGGTGCCACACACCAAACTAAAGTTTTTTTAATGTAACCAGTGCTTTTTCAACATCATGCACGTTTATCATTTCCATTGGTTTCACTTGCAAGAAATGAAATTGCACCCCATCAACTTTAAGCACTGCACCTACATCTCAAGTACCTCATGAATTCCTATGATTTCTCCCTGTTGGTGTTGCCACCAGCACCATGGCTGTCCCTCCAGACGAACCACCTCCCCCTAATGCTCCCTCCATAATCTTTGTAATCCTGATGGTTTTAGTTTTCTGTCGTGTCATTGATTGTCGTCGTGCCACTTCTTCCAATGTCCGTTCTTGGTTTCTAATGGAGGAAGCAGCAGGAGGAACGGATCTCAAGATCACACTTCAGAGCTTTGTCCCTCTAGCTCCCGCTCAGATACCTCGGATGGTCTAAGAATCTTACATTCTTCAGCAAAAGCCTGGAGTTTGAATTTTTTTGGAGTTTACTGAATATTAAATGAGAGGGAATAAATGACTTCCCAAAACTCCTCATTTGGTTTTGGTTGCAGTTGAAAGTTTATTTGGATTTTGAAATATTCAAACAATTCTCAATTTAAAAGAAAACAATGAAAGAAGATAATATGACTTCTTCAATTTAATGTTAATTAGGAAATGTTTTGAATAATTGTTTGTAGTTCATAAAAAATATTTTGTACATTTAATAAACCCTAAGAATTAATTTAGGAAATTGTTAATATGGAAAAATTGTTTTATAAAATTTAAGAAAATCTATTTGGCCGGAATAGAAAGTTCAAAGGATTCCATATGAGTACAGGTATTTTAATGAAAATGTTATGGTATTTTTAAAAATACCTTTAGATTTTTTTAGGGCCACAAAACCTTCGCTGCGTTTAAAACAAATGCCAGACAGACTGAGTGAACCAGCTCTTAATCCACTCCCGTGAGCACAACATAGCAGTAGCAACACGCAGCCCAACAGGGAGCTCCTATGTGACGCGCTCTGCGTCAAGTTGTCGCCGTTTCGCACAGGGGGGACTTCGACTGGGCCGGCCCATGAAGACATCGACAGCAAAAGAAATCGAATGCGCACTGTAGCTACAAAAATTATATGCATTGGCCGGGATTCAAATAAGCGACGCTCCGCCATAGACGATGTGTTCTTGCCAACTGAGCTAGGTCTTGTAGCTGCTCAAATAGCTAGCATCAAACTTAAAGAACAAACAAGCTGCGCAGATCCGCAGTAGTTTAGGAATTTCGAAGCAATATTTTTTCAAAAAACGTAATGTTATGTGAAACGCAAACACTTACCAAAATTATGAACAAATTTTAAAAATCTATAAATTTTTCGAAAAACAAGAACATTTTTTGAAAATCTTGAACAATTTTTTTGAAACCAGAACATTTTTACAAATTTCAATTTTTTTTGGAAAAGGTGAACATATTTTGAAATTCCTCAACAAAATTTCCAAACACGATTTTTTAAAACTGGAACCATTTTTGAAACTTCTGAAAAAATGAAAACATGAACAATTTTTTAAAACAGGAACATTTCTTAAAAATACTGAAATTTTTTGAACAAAAAATTTCCAAACAAATTTTTTAAAAACAAGAACATTTTTTGAAATGCTTGAACAATTTTTCTCACGTGCACATGTACACATAATTAAACCTCTGTGTACATCTCTCTTTAGTCCTACATACATTGACTATCCGCTAGACTTAACCTATATATAGAGATCCAAAGAGCACCAAAAAATCATTCAATTCGGATTAAATCAATTTTTGGTTTAGTTAGAATAAATAATATTTCTTCTCTCCCACGGAAATACTAGAAGTCGTCCCCTCTCTACATGTGAACATATAATTTTGATTATAGTCAGATTACTCCACTAATTTTGATCGTAGCCATGTCATAGTTCCTAAGCAGATTCAATGCTATATTGAATTACTTTTATCTTTTGATCCGTTAATCCAATTCTAGTGAATCTTTTTCTTAGATATTCATATTGATCTTAACTATCCAGTAGCATAATTGCTTTCAACTTTTGAGTTATTCAAATTTGAGCAATTCAGATTTGAATTCAAACCATATCTTGCTAACCATATATCCTATTTCATTGATTTCTTTTGCACCTAAACCCTTGTGTCATATGCTTTCTGTTCATATCCAGTATACTCCATATTCAAATACTTTTTGAACCGTTTGAATTCAAATACAATTCAAACTTTATTTCGCCATAACTTGAGTTGCAGTACTCCGTTTCAATTGATTCTTCTTGCAAACGAATTCTTATGTCATATGCAATCTACCAAGCAACATTTATGTTGTTCTCCGTATACTTTTGATCATATTCCATAGTATCTCCAATATAAGCTTATATAGCAATAGTTCATCATCCATTGGCTTGTTTTGAGTTGATTCCTTCACCTTTCACCTTATAGCACCATAAGAACCTATATTACCTATTAAACCTTTGTATGTTGTTGCTGTTTGCACTATGTCATATTTGCTCTTGTGTTCTTTTGGTTCTTCTATATGACATGATTTTTTTGAATTATTTCGGTTACGATAGATTGCTCGAAGTGTGACGAGTAGAATTATCAGGAATTGTGAGTGTGAAGTGATGGAGAACGTTGCATGGAAAACAAAAATTCTTCCCACGAAACACCCAAAGATCTATCTATTGAGATGCTAGCAATGAGAGGGGGGAGTGTGTCTGAGATTAGCACATGTTCGGCTCGGTAGCGCCCTCTCCTTCTTGATCTAGCAAGATAGGGAGATGAGGTAGATGAGATCTGAACCAACAAGACGATGTGGTGGTGGTGCTGGCAGTGGAACTGCAACAGGGCTTCGCTGATGAGGACATCACCTCCATAGTTACACCCACAACCCCTACTGTTACATACATGAGACCAATTACTAGAGCTCGCGCACGCCAATTAAATTATCAGGTACTTTCGTTTCTTGGTAACGATTCTAATGTTCATGAGAATATGATACTGCCTAAATTGGATACATTTGTTTTGCTTTCAAATGAAGGGCCTAACGTGGACAAGAAGGATGAACATTGGAGTATGATCAAGCATGGAGATGATGGCACGCGCAAGGGGAACAAGAAAGGAGTTTCTGGTGGAGTTTTCAGCATTTTGGAGCCACCATGATGACGTACAAGTGCATGGACGAAATATACAAGATGCCCTTTCATAAATTTCGTCCATAGCATAATATAGGTGCTGTGCCACCTTATTTTTGGGCCAGGCCCATGTAATTTCGAAATACTACATATAGGCTATTTTTTTAGAGTCCGTACTATAGGGGAAACGACTCGGGAGGTGTTTTAGTCCCACCTTGCCAAGGGGGGGACGAAATCCCCTCTCTTTCCCCCTACAAATACAACCCTTAAGGCACCGATTAGACTTTGGGTTTTGTTTAGATTAAAAGTTCGCCATAGCTGCAATTTCGCGTACTTCGTTTGTGTTCAACGACCAGACCAAGACGTCACAGAACCCCACCTTCATTAATAAAACTTTCCTCTTATATTTGCAATATCCAGATTGCAATTTCAGTTTCTTGCTTGTTCTTTGTTTGTGTGCAGGAAACAAACCCTCGTGGTCAGGTTGATCGTGCTCCGGCGTGGTCAATAACCCCTCGGAGTTGGTCTCGCACGTTCATGGTCGGATCGTCAAAGTCTACTCCACCAAAAACGATAACCACCATCTCATCGAAAGACGGGACACCTTTGCCTCTATCAAGTGGTATCAAATTTCCAGGTTGCTCGATGAGATTTTTTAGTTTTTCATAGTTTATATCGAGTCTGTTCTTCATACCTACAGTCCACGAAAAAGCCAAAAAAAATTAGAGTTAGTTCATCATATCCAAACCAATCTGAGCCATAGCATAATCTTTTCTGTATTTGCTTTGTTGAATTTGCGGTTGCATCGTCGTGTGAAGTTGCTGGTCTTAGTGTCTAGTCCTTTAGAGTTTTGAGTTTTGTTCACAAGTTGTCACGCCGCCGTCGCACCATCGTCATCACCGCTGCCATATACCACCATCGTCCTCACCGCTGCCATATACTACCATCGTCGTCACCGCTGCCATATACCACCATCTTCATCACCACTGCTATATACCACATATCCACCGCCATCACGCTAATCCGAGTCCACCTCCATCACAGATTCGCCGCCAGTCCATGTTCCATTGCCCTACATACATCCGCCACCAATCCGAGTTTCCACCAGATTCCTCTCTGCCACCAGTCCTAGTCCGAGTCTAGTATTTGTTTCTTTATTTTAGATTTCCAGATCACGCCAAACTCCGAGTCGTAACCAAGTCGGACACCCCAACTTTCGTGCCGCCCGCAGAAGAAAAATAGTTTCAGTTAAAAAAAAACTAAGTCTGGAAAATTCTGGCTAGGCAGTTTTTAGGCCATTTGTAGATTTTTCCGAAAAAATTGTTGCGGAGCAAAAAAAGAGAGGAAAAAAGTGCACAAAAAAGTGAAAAAAAGGAAAAAAATTCAGAGTGTGTTCCTTCCTTGTTTACGTGCAGCGCCGTGATTTTGTTAGTGTTCTAGGCTCACGTCTCTATCACGGTCTAGCCTAGGACCAGCATAGTACTGTCGTTGAGCGTTTATTTAACTTTGCATCTCTGAATTGATTATTGCTGACCTTTTTGCTACCATCTATTAAGCCGTCCCAGCTCCACATATATCTACATCGTGCGATTGACACTGATACGTCTCCAACGTATCTATAATTTTTTATTGTTCCATGCTATTATATTATCCATCTTGGATGTTTTATATGCATTTATATGCTATTTTATATTAATTTTGGGACTAACCTATTAACTTATGGCCCAGTGCCAGTTTCTGTTTTTTTTTCCTTATTTTTGAGTTTTACAGAAAAGGAATATCAAACGGAGTCCAAATGACCTGAAAATTTACGGTGATTTTTTATGGACCAAAAGAAGCCCCCGAAGCAAAAGAGTTGGGCCAGAAGAGTCCCGAGTCAACGACAAGGGTGGAGGGCGCCCCCACCCCCTAGGGCGCGCCCCCTGCCTTGTCGCTGACTCGTGGACCCCCCTGACGTGAAACCGACGCCAAAAATTCATATAAATCCAGAAACCCCCAGAAAGAAACCTAGATCGGGAGTTCCGCCGCCGCAAGCCTCTGCAGCCACCAAAAACCACTCGGGACCCTGTTCCGGCACCCTGCCGGAGGGGGGAATCATCACCGGAGGCCATCTTCATCATATCTTCATCATCCCGGTGCTCTCCATGATGAGGAGGGAGTAGTTCACCCTCGGGGCTGAGGGTATGTACCAGTAGCTATGTGTTTGATCTCTCTCTCTCTCTCGTGTTCTTGATTTGGCACGATCTTGATGTACCACGTGCTTTGCTATTATAGTTGGATCTTATGATGTTTCTCCCCCTCTACCTTCTTGTAATGAATTGAGTTTTCCCTTTGAAGTTATCTTATCGAATTGAGTCTTTAAGGATTTGAGAACACTTGATGTATGTCTTGCATGTGTTTATCTGTGGTGACAATGGGATATTCACGTGATCCACTTGATGTATGTTTTGGTGATCAACTTGCGGGTTCTGTGACCTTGTGAACTTATGCATAGGAGTTGGCAGACGTTTTCGTCTTGACTCTCCGGTAGAAACTTTGGGGCACTTTTTGAAGTTCTTTGTGTTGGTTTGAATAGATGAATCTGAGATTGTGTGATGCATATCGTATAATCAAACTCGTGGTGACATTGGAGTATCTAGGTGACATTAGGGTTTTGGTTGATGTGTGTCTTAAGGTGTTATTTTAGTACGAACTCTAGGGCTGTTTGTGACACTTATAGGAATAGCCCAATAGATCGATCAGAAAGAATAACTTTGAGGTGGTTTCGTACCCTACAATAATCTCTTCGTTTATTCTCCGCTATTAGTGACTTTGGAGTGACTCTTTGTTACACGTTGAGGGATTGTTATATGATCCAGTTATGTTATCATTGTTGAGAGAACTTGCACTAGTGAAAGTATGAACCCTAGGCCTTGTTTTGAAGCATTGCAATACCGTTTTTGCTCACTTTTGTTACTTGCTACCTTGCTGTTTTTATATTTTCAGATTGCAAAAACCCATATCTACCATCCATATTGCACTTGTATCACCATCTCTTCGCCGAACTAGTGCACCTATATAATTTACCATTGTATTGGGTGTGTTGGGGACACAAGAGACTCTTTGTTATTTGGTTGCAGGGTTGTTTGAGAGAGACCATCTTCATCCTACGCCTCCCATGGATTGATAAACCTTAGGTCATCCACTTGAGGGAAATTTGCTACTGTCCTATAAAACTCTGCGCTTGTAGGCCCAACACGAGTCTATAAGAAGAAGGTTGCGTAGTAGACATCAGACACCACCTGGTAATCGCTCTATCCAAGCTTTGAGAGTTTTGACTACAACGGTTGCCGATCACCACCTACTGCTTGGTAAGAATTGGTAAGAATTTGAGATTTGCTTGACGGATTTGTGATTTTCCACAACACCGCCGCCACTTCCTAGTAGTCTATAGGATCATATTTTTGTGTGTTTCTTTTGCTGCTAACCATGCCAGGATCACAAGCGGATGAGCTGGACTGGGAGAACATGATGAACAAGGAGCTCCATGATAAATTCCAGGAAATGTTGGGTCAACAGGTAGAAGACGTGATGACCAGTTTTGGCAAGGCATTAGTGAGGATTGATGACATTGAGAAGACAGTTGACAACAAGTTGGATGCCAAGTTCGCTGAAGTGCTTGCACGTCTACCTCCACCGGTTGCACCGCTGCAACAACAACAACACCACCAACAAAAACCACCTCCACGTCACGATCCAGCCCTCCATCGAGCGCGACATGTTCCTCTTGAGGAAGGATAAAATTCTGGTGCCGCCGCCGCTGCTGCTACGGCCGAGGCGAAGGACGTTTACGAGGGCGATTACGAGGATGAGGTTGATCAAAATCAGAACTACGTGCAACCACCAGCACCACCACCAAGTCATCCACATGCATATAATCGCAACGGTAGGGCTACACCACCACCTCAGGTACGAGATCCTGACCATCTCCCTAAACTATAATTGAATATTCCACCATTTAAGAGTAGATATGTTCCTGATATATATCTTACTTGGGAGTTAGAAACTGAACAATGTTTTACATGTTTACAATATTCCGAGGAGAGACGTGTTGCTGCTGCTCTCTGTGCATTCACTAGTTTTGCTTGTGTGTGGTGGTCTGAACATCGTAGATTATATCCGAATAATATCCCAACTACTTGGGCCGCTTTGAAAGCCGCTATGCGTACTCGTTGGGTTCCACCATATTATCAACGTGAATTATTACAAAAATTGCAGCGTTTAAGACAAGGAAAAAAATTCTGTAGAAGAATATTATCAGGAATTACAAACTGGCATGATTAGATGGGGTATTGTTGAGGATAATGAAGCTATGCTTGCACATTTTATGGGTGGATTAAATAGATAGATTCAGACCATTTTAGAATATAAGGAGTATAACAATATCACTCGTTTATTCCATCTTGCTTGCAAAGCTGAACGTGAAGTGCAGGATCGACAGGCATTGGCACGGACTAACTTTTCTGCAGGTCAACCTTCATCATGGACACCGCGTGCATCCTCTACTTCCACACATTCTACTGCACCGGCACCCCGTCAGCTTCCACCTCCAGCCGTGATACAAGAAAGTAGGCACAACCACCACTATCTGCCAAGAGCACACCTGCCGGGCCTGCACAGAGCTCTTCTTCATCCATGGCATCAACAGGGTACACACATGATATTATTTGTCGTCGTTGTAAGGAAATAGGTCGTTATGCGAGAGAATGCAAATCTCAGCGTGTGATGATTGCTACTGAGGATGGTGGGTATGAGTCCGCTAGTGACTATGATGAGGAGACTTTGGCTCTTATTACAAGTGAAGAACACGATGTAGATGATTCTGAACATGAGACCCAATACATGGCTGCTGAAGACGCTGACAGGTATGAAAGTTTAGTTGCTCAACGTGTTTTGAGTGTGCAGGTCACACAAGCTGAGCAAAATCAGAGGCATAATTTGTTCCATACAAAGGGAGTTGTGAAGGAGCGTTCTGTTTGCGTCATCATAGATGGAGGGAGCTGCAACAACTTGGCTAGCATGGAGATGGTGGAGAAGCTATCTCTCACCACAAGACCACATCCACATCCTTACTACATCCAATTGTTCAACAACAGTGGCATGATTAAGGTAACACGTACTATTCGTGTGCATTTTAGTATCGCTACATATGCTGATTATGTTGATTGTGATGTGGTACCCATGCAAGCATGTTCCTTATTACTTGGTAGACCATGGCAATTCGATAAAAAATCTGTACACCATGGTAGAAACAATCAGTATACTCTTGTTCATAAGTATAAACATATTACTTTGCTTCCTATGACTCATGATTCCATTTTGAAAGATGATATTAATCGACCTAGTAAAGCAAAACAAGAGCAAAATAAGAGTGAAAATCAGATAGTGGCAAAAGAATTTGAGCAACAAATAACACCTAATAATAAACCATCTAGTGTTACTTCTGAAATTAAATTGAAAAGTGGATGTTTACTTGCCACCAAATCTGATATTGATGATCTAGATTGCAGCAAATCTGTTTGCTATGCTTTTGTGTGCAAAGATGCATTATTTTCATTCGAGTACATGCCTTCCTCTTTGCCTCCTGCTGTCACTAACATTTTGCAGGAGTTTGCTGACATCTTTCCACAAGACGTGCCACCGGGATTACCACCTATTCGAGGGATTGAGCATCAGATTGACTTAATTCCCGGTGCATCACTACCCAACCGTGCACCATACCATACCAATCCAGAGGAGACGAAGGAGATTATGCGTCAAGTCCAGGAGCTGCTCGACAAAGGTTATATACGCGAATCCCTTAGTCCTTGTGCTGTTCCTATTATTCTAGTGCCGAAAAAGGATGGTACATAGCGTATGTGTGTTGATTGTAGAGGCGTTAATAATATCACTATTCGTTATCGTCATCCTATTCCTAGGCTAGATGATATGCTTGATGAATTGAGTGGCTCTACAATATTCTCCAAAGTTGATTTGTGTAGCGGATACCATCAAATTCGTATGAAATTGGGGGATGAATGGAAAACAATATTTAAAACTAAGTTTGGATTATATGAGTGGTTAGTCATGCCTTTTGGGTTAACTAATGCACCTAGTACTTTCATGAGATTAAAGAACGAAGTTTTACGTGCTTTCATTGGACGATTTGTGGTAGTCTACTTTGATGATATACTGATTTATAGCAGATCTTTGGAGGAACATTTGGAACATATGCGTGCTGTTTTTATTGCTCTACGTGATGCACGTTTGTTTGGTAACCTTGGGAAGTGCGCCTTTTGCACCGATCGAGTGTCTTTTCTTGGCTATGTTGTTACTCCACAGGGAATTGAAGTTGATAAAGCTAAGATTGAAGCTATTGAGAGTTGGCCGCAGCCCAAAATGGTCACACAAGTGACGAGTTTTCTTGGCCTCGCTGGTTTCTATAGGCGTTTTGTGAGAGATTTCAGCACCATTGCTGCACCTCTCAATGAGCTTACAAGGAAGTATGTGCCTTTTGTTTGGGGTACCGCACAGGAAGAAGCCTTCACGGCATTGAAAGATAAGTTGACACATGCTCCATTACTCCAACTTCCTGATTTTAATAAGACTTTTGAGCTTGAATGTGATGCTAGTGGAATTGGATTAGGAGGTGTGTTATTACAAGATGGCAAACCTGTTGCATACTTTTCTGAAAATTGAGTGGGCCTAGTCTGAATTATTCTACTTATGATAAAGAATTATATGCTCTTGTTCGAACTTTAGAAACATGGCAACATTATTTATGGCCCAAAGGATTTGTTATACATTTTGATCATGAATCTTTGAAAAATATTAAAAGTCAAGCTAAACTGAATCGTAGACATGCTAAATGGGTTGAGTTCATTGAGACTTTCCCTTATGTCATTAAACAGAAGAAGGCTAAAGAAAATGTTATTGCTGATGCATTGTCTCGTCGCTATACTATGCTTTCACAACTTGACTTTAAAATATTTGGGTTGGAGACCACTAAAGATCAATATGTGCATGATGCTGATTTTAGAGACGTAATGCAGAATTGTAAAGAAGGAAGAACATGGAACAAGTTCATCGTTAACAATGGATTTGTGTTCCGTGCTAACAAGCTATGCATTCCAGCTAGCTCCGTTCGTCTTTTGTTGTTGCAGGAGGCGCATGGAGGAGGATTAATGGGATACTTTGGCGTGAAGAAGACGGAGGACATACTTGCTACACATTTCTTTTGGCCAAAGATGAGATGGGATGTTGAACGTTTTGTTGCTCGCTGCACTACATGTCAAAAAGCTAAGTCACGACTCAATCCTCATGGTTTATATATGCCTTTGCCTGTACCTAGTGTTCCTTGGGAGGATATATCTATAGACTTTGTTTTAGGTTTACCTCGAACAAAGAAAGGGGAGGGATAGTATATTTGTTGTCGTGGATAGATTTTCGAAAATGGCACACTTTATGCCATGTCATAAAAGCGATGATGCTGCTAATGTTGCTGATTTGTTCTTTCGTGAAATTATTCGCTTGCATGGTGTGCCAAATACTATTGTTTCAGATCGTGATACTAAGTTTCTTAGCCACTTCTGGAGATGTTTATGGGCTAAGTTGGGGACTAAACTGCTTTTTAGTACTACATGTCACCCCAAACTGGTGGACAAACTAAAGTAGTCAATAGAACATTGTCTACTATGCTTAGGGCTGTTTTGAAGAATAACTTGAAAATGTGGGAAGAATGCTTACCTCATATTGAATTTGCTTATAATCGATCGCTGTATTCTACTACTAAGATGTGCCCTTTTGAAGTTGTGTATGGTTTCCTACCTCGTGCACCTATTGATTTGTTGCCTCTTCCATCTTCGGAGAAGGTTAATTTTGATGCTAAACAACGTGCTGAATTGATCTTAAAAATGCATGAGTTAACTAAGGAAAACATTGAGTGTATGAATGCTAAATATAAACTTGCTAGAGATAAGGGTAGAAAACGTGTTGTCTTTGCACCTCGAGATCTTGTTTGGTTACACTTGCGTAAGGATAGGTTTCCTGATTTGCGCAATTCAAAGCTAATGGCACGTGCTGATGGTCCTTTTAAGGTGTTAGAGAAAATAAATGATAATGCATATAAGCTTGAGCTGCCTGCAGATTTTGGGGTTAGTCCCACTTTAAACATTGGAGATTTGAAGCCTTACTTGGGTGAGGAAGATGAGCTTCCGTCGAGGACGACTTCACTTCAAGAAGGGAAGGATGATGAGGACATCACTTCCATAGTTACATCCACAACCCCTACTGTTACATACATGGGACCAATTACTAGAGCTTGCGCATGCCAATTAAATTACCAGGTACTTTTGTTTCTGGTTAATGATTCTAATGTTCATGAGAATATGATACTGCCTAAATTGGATACATTTGTTTTGCTTTCAAATGAAGGGCCTAGCATGGACAAGAAGGATGAACATTGGAGAATGATCAAGCATGGAGATGATGGCATGCGCAAGGGGAACAAGAACGGAGTTTCTGGTGGAGTTTTCAGCATTTTGGACCCACCATGATGGCGTACAAGTGCATGGACGAAATATACAAGATGCCCTTTCATAAATTTCGTCCATAGCTTAATATAGGTGTTGTGCCACCTTATTTTTGGGCCAGACCCATGTAATTTCGAAATACTACATATACGCTATTTTTTTAGAGTCCGTATTGTAGGGGAAACGACTCAGGAGGTGTTTTAGTGTTGGGTAACATGCAATTTCAAAAAAATTCCTACGCTCACGCAAGATCTATCTTGGAGATGCATAGCAACAAAAGGGGAGAGTATGTCCTCGTACCCTCGTAGACCGAAAGCGGAAGCGTTAGCTTAACGTGGTTGATGTAGTCGAACGTCTTCGCGATCCAACCGATCAAGCACCGAACGTACGGTACCTCCGAGTTCAGCACACGTTCAGCTCGATGACGTCCCTCGAGCTCTTGATCCAGTTGAGGACGAGGGAGAGTTCCGTCAGCACGATGGCGTGGTGACGATGATGATGAAGTTACCGGCTCAGGACTTCACCTAAGCACTACGACGATATGACCGAAGGAGTAAACTGTGGAGGGGGGCACCGCACACGGCTAAGAGAATCTCTGATGTGCCTTTGGGGTGCCCCCTGCCCACGTCTATAAAGGAGGGGAGGAGGAGGCCGGCCACCTAGGGGGGCACGCCAAGGGGGGAGTCCTACTTGGACTCCTAGTCCAAGTAGGATTCGGCCCCCCCTTCTTTTCCTTCTCTTGGAGGTGGAAAGGGGGAAGGAGAGGGAGTAGGAGAAGGAAAGGGGGGTGGCGCCCCCTTCCCTATACCAATTCAGCCTACCCATAGAAGGGGGGCGCAGCCACCCCTTGTGGGCTGCCTCCCCTCTTCCCTATGGCCCATGAGGCCCATTACCTCTCCCGGGGGGTTCCGGTAACCTCCCGGTACTCCGAAAAAATACCCGAATCACTCGGAACCATTCCGATGTTCGAATACAACCTTCCAATATATGAATCTTTACCTCTCGACCATTTCGAGACTCCTCGTCATGTCCGTGATCTCATCCGGGACTCCGAACAAACTTCGGTCACCAAAACACATAACTCATAATACAAATCGTCATTGAACGTTAAGCGTGCGGACCCTACGGGTTCGAGAACTATGTAGACATGACCGAGACACATCTCCGGTAAATAACCAATAGCGGAACCTGGATGCTCATATTGGCTCCTACATATTGTACGAAGATCTTTATCGGTCAAACCGCATAACAACATACGTTATTCCCTTTGTCATCGGTATGTTACTTGCCCGAGATTCGATCATCGGTATCATCATACCTAGTTCAATCTCATTACCGGCAAGTCTCTTTACTCGTTCCATAATGCATCATCCCGCAACTAACTCATTAGTCACATTGCTTGCAAGGCTTCATATGATGTGCATTACCGAGAGGGCCCAGAGATACCTCTCCGATACTCGGAGTGACAAATCCTAATCTTGATCTATGCCAACCCAACAAACACCTTTGGAGACACCTGTAGAGCATCTTTATAATCACCCAGTTATGTTGTGATGTTTGATAGCACACAAAGTGTTCCTCCGGTATTTGGGAGTTGCATAATCTCATAGTCAGAGGAATATGTATAAGTCATGAAGAAAGCAATAGCAATAAAACTAAACGATCAATATGCTAAGCTAACGAATGGGTCTTGTCCATCACATCATTCTCCTAATGATGTGATCCTGTTCATGAAATGACAACACATGTCTATGGTTAGGAAACTTAACCATCTTTGATTAACGAGCTAGTCTAGTAGAGGCATACTAGGGACACTTTGTTTTGTCTATGTATTCACACATGTATCAAGTTTCCGGTTAATACAATTTTAGCATGAATAATAAACATTTATCATGATATAAGGAAATATAAATAACAACTTTATTATTGCCTCTAGGGCATATTTCCTTCATTTAGTCCCACCTTGCCAAGGGGGGACGAAATCCCCTCTCTTTCCCCCTACAAATACAGCCCTTAAGGCACCGTTTAGACTTTGGATTTTGTTCAGATTAAAAGTTCGCGATAGCTGCAACTTCGCATATTTCGTTTGTGTTCAACGACCAGACCAAGACATCACATAATCCCACCTTCATTAATAAAGCTTTCCTCTTATATTCGCAATATCCAGATTGCAATTTCAGTTTCTTGCTCGTTCTTCATTTGCGTGTAGGAGGTTGATCATGCTCCGGCGTGGTCAATAACCTCTCGGAGTTGGCTTAGCGATTGCTAAGGCGCGACGTCCTCGCATGTTCATAGTCGGATCATCAAAGTCTACTCCAGCAAAAACGATAACCACCACCTCATCGAAAGACGGGACACCTTTGCCTCTATCATTCGCCAAGCGTCTGCGCGAGGTGGAGGAGGTGTAATGGGAGGGAGACGGGCAAGTGTTGTAGGATGGCTACCCCCAACGCCTCCCCACCTTTATATAGGTGTGGAGGGGGCTAGTAGCTTGCCCTCCAAGCCCTCAGGGTCGTTGGCCAAGGGGGGAGGAAGGAAATCCCTCCTTTCCTTCCCCACTAATCGCTATCTCCTTTTTAGGGATCTCTTGATCTTATCCCTTCAGGATATGATCATATTCCTTTTAGGGGAGGATCTTGGTGCACCTAGACTAGGGGTGTGGGGACTTGCCCCACTACCCATGTCCAGATGGGTCCCCTCGTGCAGGTGGGCCCCACTTTGGAACCTTCTAGAACCTTCTTGGTATAATACCAAAAAAACCTGAACATTTTCGGAACCCTGAATATGACTACCCATATATAAATCTTTACCTCCGGACCATTCCGGAGCTCCTCGTGATGTCCCAGATCCCATCCGGGAATCTAAACTACTTTCGGACTTCACCATATGAATATCTCAATACTACCCTAGCGCTATCGAACGGTAAGTGTGTGACCCTACGGGTTCAAGAACATGCAGACATGACCGAGACTCCTCTCCGGTCAATAATCAATAGCGGGACTTGGATGTCAATATTGACTCCCACATATTCAATGAAGATCTTTATCGGTTGAACCATGACGTTGAGGATTCAGTTAGTCCCGTATGCAATTCCCTTTGTCCGGCGATATGTTACTTGCCCGAGATTCGATCGCCGGTATCTCCATACCTAGTTCAATCCCTTACCGACAAGTCTCTTTACTCCTTCCGTATTACAAGATCTCGTGACTAAACTCATTGGTCACATGAAGCTTCTTGCGATGTTGTATTACCGAGAGGGGCCAGAGATATCTCTCCATCACACGGAGTGAGAAATCCCAGTCTCGATCCATGCAACCCAACAAATACTTTCATAAATACCTGTAGAGCACCTTTATGATCACCCAGTTACGAAGTGATGTTTGATAGCACACAAAGTATTCCTCCGGTATTCGGGAGTGGCATGATCTCATGGTCTAAGGAACTGATACTTGACATGAAAAAAGCTATAGCAAATAACTAAGTGACACGATCTGATGCTAAGCTTATGGTTGAGTCTGTCCATCACATCATTCTCCTAATGATGTGATCCCATTATCAAATGATAACTCATGTCTGTGGTTAGGAAACCTTAACCATCTTTGATCAACAAGCTAGTCTAGTAGAGGCTCACTAGGGACACTGTGTTGTTTATGTATTCACACATGTATTTAAGTTTCTGGTCAATACAATTCTAGCATGAATAATAAACATTTATCATGAACAAGGAAATATGATAATAACAATTCTATTATTGCCTCTAGGGCATATTTCCAACATGCACTACAGGAATCAGCTGATTTGCCGTCTGCCATGGCAGACGGCAAAGGACCAGAAAGCTGACGGCAAAGGTCTTTGCCGTCTGCCACAGACGGCAAACATGTCCGGCACTGTACGTTACGGTAAATAGCTGATTTGCCGTCTGTTTTTGCGCAGCGGACGGCAAAGACATTTGCCGTCAGCTTTCCTAGATAAGCAGATGGCAAAGAAGGTGGACAGAAAAGAACAGACGTTAGCCACATTACGTGGCTAACGGGAGGCTTTGCCGTCTGCCAGCTGACGGCAAACATGCCCTCCCCTTTGCCGTCTGCCATCTGATGTTAGCAGACGCGTCACTCCTCCCCGCTCTTTGCCGTCTGCCACAGACGGGAAAACACACCAGCCTTTGCCGTCAGCCACAGACGACAAAGTGACCAAATGGGACAGCTCCCAGGTTGCACAGGTTGCTGCCACGTGGCCACTTTGCCGTCTGTGGCAAACGGCAAAGAGACCTTTGCCGTCGGTGGCAGACGGCAAAGAGCCTGCATTGCCTCTTTTTATTCTGTTTTTTCTTATATCCAAGCATTTTCACAGCAAATATATGATATATATATATATATATTTCACAGGGCAATTTCACAGCAAACATATGAGATATCCAACACATAAGTTTAATCATACATACATATTTCCATCCATACATACATAGCAAGTTCCACATACATAGTTCCATCCATACATATTACAATAGTTTCATCCATATAGCAAGTTCCACATTGTTCATCGATACAAAATCAAAACAGAAAGGGAAAACAAGCACTCCATCAATGCAAGCTTCCGTGAAGTGAATGAAATCTGCAAAATGGGAAATAAGAAAGTTAGAAGAAGAAGACTAGAAGAAGAAGAAGAAGAAGTATATGACATTTGTGAGCTAACTTAGGTAAAATGGATCATTTATGAGCTAACTTAGGTAAAATGGATCATTTATGAGCTAACTTAGGTAAAATGGATCATTTTTGGAGCTAACCTAGGTAAAATGGATCATTTTGGAGCTAACCTAGGTAAAATGGATCATTTTGGAGCTAACCTAGGTAATTATGCCATTATTGGGTTAACTAAGCATATTATGCCATTTTTGACATAAGTAAGCTAAGTATAGGTCATTATTGAGCTAACCTTGGTAACTAAGCATATTAGAGCTAACTTAGCATATTAGAGCTAACTTAGGTCATTTTGGAGCTAACTTAGGTAAAATGGATCATTTTGGAGCTAACTTAGGTAAAATGGTTCATTTTGGAGCTAACCTAGGTAATTATGCCATTTTTGAGTTAACTAAGCATATTATGCCATTTTTTTTACATAAGTAAGCTAAGTATAGGTCATTATTGAGCTAATCTAGGTAACTAAGCATATTAGAGCTAACTTAGCATATTAGAGCTAACTTAGGTCATTTTGGAGCTAAGTTTGGTAAAATGGATCATTTTGGAGCTAACTTTGGTAAAATGGATCATTTTGGAGCTAACATAGGTAATTATGCCATTTTTGAGTTAACTAAGCATATTATGCCATTTTTGACATAAGTAAGCTAAGTATAGGTCATTATTGAGCTAACCTAGGTAACTAAGCATATTAGAGCTAACTTAGGTCATTATGGTAAGCATATTGGAGGAAATAAAGCTAAGTCTATGTCATTATGCATTTGTTAAGCAAAACATTAGAGAAAATTTACCGTCATCACGGAGGTGAAGCACCGGGGTTGTTTGTGCCGGTACCACCTGGAGAAGGATCATGCGATGCTTGTCTGGAGTTACGCTGCACCAAAGATCATTTGCAATGTCTCGTTAGCATGATGACACTCAAATGTTAAGACTAGTAACTAATGACCATTCAAATGAAACTCACCGTGGTCCCCGGAGCAATGACTGGCATCAGCGGAGGGGTCTGACCGGCCTTCTCGCACACAGACTGCACATTTGGTTTTGATGAGTCAGTCATACTAGTTAGTAATGAAACGAACATTATGTGCATGATTTGGCTAATATGCAGAAGAAACTTACCACGAGGAGCTTGTACATGGCTTGGTTCTGCATGTCATTCCGTGCTCTCTCCTACTCCAGCATCCTAGCCGTCCTCTCCTCCAACTCCCGCTCCTTCTTCGCTGCCTGCCGGTCCCTCTCCACCAGAAGCGCCTGGGTTCTATCTCTCTCTCTCTCTCTCTCTCTCTCTCTCTGAAGAGCAGCCTGCAACATCACTCCTCGTTAGCATTGTAATCATCGATGGCTGCACACACAATGTAATGGAGGAAAGATAGCTGAGTCCATATAACTAACCTCGAAGGCGAGCTCGACTGGCCATTGACGAGGCCTTATCTCAGGAGCGGAGCTCGACTAGCGCGCCTTGATCTCGAGGAGAGTGCTAGGACAACGTATAAGTCCATCTCCAATGGCTATCGAGCCATGGGACCTCCCGCCACCAGATATCATCACCAACTCTGGATCAATGGGACTTTGCCTCAGGTTAAAGTCCTCCCCTTTCCTCGCCTTCCCCTCATATCTGTACCTCATGAGCTTGTTGTGGGAGGAGATGCTGGTGAAGTTCTCTGGATGATCGAGGTCAGACGCAGAGAATGCCTTGACCTTCTTGTACGAGGCAGTATGGGCCATGGCATAGAGGTCGTACACCTCTGGCACCTCCGCCTTATTGTGTCGCGCCTAAAAGAGAGGAACAGAGTAAATTAGCAATTAAAGGGCTCAAGCTAGCACGAAGAATGAATTGCATGAATCATGAAGCAAACCACATACCCAGTTCCGCCCGAACTGATATAAGTTGGCGCTGCCTTGATGGTGTGGCACACCTTCCATTTGGGCACGCCGGTCCTTGGCATTCTTGTGGAGGGCTAGCCATTGGTCTGAGCACCACTCATCCACCAACACCTCCCAACAATCCATCTGATCCGCACACCATCTCGGGGGCACCTAAGTTAGTAAAGAGAAACTTGAGCGCTACACCTATGAATCAAGTCAAGGAAACTAAGTGCAAGGCCTTAAGAATAGGTAATTACCATCATGTACTGGTCCTTCTTCAGAAACTTTTCGCGGCACACCGGCTTGGTCTTCTTAATACCACGCGAGGCGTAGTAGTCTCGAACAGCCTGCACCCGAGCCTCGTGCCGTAAGTTTTGTAGTAGGCGCTTGCACTCGGCATCGATAACCTGTGCCGCGGCCTCCTCGTATCCCTCCTCACACCTGTAGAAGGTCTGCAATAAAACGAGACAACATTGATTAGTACAATAACTAGCTATTCGAAGATTTTTAATTATGTAAAGGAGAAATTACCCAAAACTTTCTGATCACCAAGTCTGCCCTCGTGTGGCACAAGACACCGTCGATCATCTCCTCCGGCAGGGCCAGGGCAGCCAAGTAGTGCTCCCAGCTCAATCCTAGCTGTGGAAGCTAACCCTCACCACGCAACGTGACAAACCCCGGGAAGTTTTGCCGGCAAAGCACACCATGGACGGTGTTGGGCCTGCGGACATCCAGAGCGTGGTCCCAACCCCTACAGTGTGACAAGGCCAACACATTAGGTATTTGAAGAAACGTGAAGGCAAAAGGTACAAAAAGAGTAAATGCACTTACCTCTCCCCATCAGGGAAAATCAACCACCTCTACTCGCGGGTCGCCGGCACGGGCGGGAGCTGTGTACAATCACGCTGGTAAACGGTGGCCCCCTCAACCACCTCGCCCTCGCTATCAGCCGGATCCCCGCCACCATCAGCATGGCCACTTGGCCCCTCAGGCGGATCCGACCAGGTACCCCATTCGGACGTCTCCTGGGATGTACCCTGGTCTGGAGTCTCGTGGGCCGAAGGCCCGTCGACCCGAGGCTCGTGAACCGGATTCAGCGTAGCCTCCTCCTCAAACATGTCCACCCTAGCAGTCCTGTGCTCAGGTGAATCAACTGCGGTGGCGGCAAGGAAGGCGTAGGAGCCTGCCTACCTCTCCCACGGCCACGTCCTCCCTGACCTCCTCTCTTCTTCCCTCCCCGACCTCCTCGCCCGGTGGGTAATGATGCCGACGAAGAAGCGCCCACCGGTGTCTGTATACTGTCGAGTAACGCTCTCCGGAGAGACTGGGGTGGAATGGAAGTACCCCTCCCACCATGTGCCTACGAAGAAGGAGCCTCGGAGCGGTCCGGACCCGCGCCCACCATCTTTCAACACCTGCCATGACAAAGAGTAAACGAAATTAGTACAACATAAAACTTTTCAATACCGACATGAATAATAATATGTATATAACTTAAGTGTATCATCATCAAGTACAACATAAAATTTTTGAATACCTAACATGAACTAAGAATGTATATGTATATAATACAAATTGAATACCTGACATGAACTAATAATAATCTTGATCATCTATATATGCTCCGGGATCAATAAATGCATTATCATCATCACTATCATGAATGACGTGTTCATCGGGTTCAGTGGCATCAACATGTGGAAGGCCACCTTTATGTAATCGGTCAAGCATTGACAGGTCATCCGCAGCAGTAACCTCTTCTTGTTCTGGCTCTTCTTGTTCCTGCTCAGGGGTGAAGTCGGATTCACTGTTGCTGTCTACTTCAATGTTCTGTGGTGAAGTAGAGCGTTTCTTGAAACGTTTTTTGGAAAGACGTGTTTCTTGGAAGAATTCACCTTCATATGTGTCTGGGTTAGTGTGAGGTTCATAATCCTCTTCATTGTTGGGAGGTGGTCTAACACGTGGCGGCACTTCATAAACGACATCCCAACCATTCAGATTTGGATCAGTTTGGCAGGCCCACGGTAGATAGAAAACTTGGGCTGCCTGTTGAGCTGTAATATAGACATCGGGAACATCTAAATGGGTGCTTTGTTTGATTTTGACTAGCCCTATATGTTCATGAGTCCTTCTAGTCTCCTTCGGTTGGAACCAATAACATTTGAAGACTACGACGTTTGGTGGGTTTTCACCATAGAATAGAAATTCATAAATTGCTTCAACTCTCCCATAATACTCGGTACCTCCTTCGCCGATAGCAGAAACACAACAATTTGTAGAGTTTCGGTCGGCCATAGATAACTCTTTGCCGAAGGTACGAAAGCGATACCCATTGATGTCGTATTTGTCAAATGAACGGACCTTATAGTCAAAACCATTAGCGAGTTGTCTCAATTCGGCGTCCATAGACTCTGAATTAGCCTAGAAGTTTAATATGAAAGGATTGTTGCATTAGCCGCAAATTAGACGAAGAAATGAGAATGGTCTAATGGAAATTACCATTTGTTTGAACCAAGAGATGAAACCAGGAAAGCCGCCTCCATGCTTTGCCAGAAGCTCATACTCTTCGATGGATTCCTTTTCGATCACCGCTCCATCCGAGAATTTGGCGACGTATTGACTGTATCAAATATCCGGGAATAAGAGTAGTTCAAAGGAATTAGAAGTTGCGAAACAATGTAGCGAGAACTTACTCGATGTACGGCCGCACTTCTGTTAGGTAGTTGAAGATATACAATGAAATGGTCCGCCATTCTTCGACATCCAATGATATTGGTTTCGAAGCACCGGCTGGTGCGAGTTTCCCTTTGAATAGGCTGAGGTTGGATCCACCTTTTTTAGGGTCTCCAGCATTGTACCGAGGCTTCAGATTATGCAAATGGCAATTTTTGGCTTCGTAGTGTGTTGTCATGAAGTTTGCCGCCTCCTCAGTAATGAATGCCTCGGCCATTGATGCTTCAATTCTACATTTATTTTTACATTTTGCTCGAAGTGTCTTCTGCATCCTCTCAGTTGCGTAGCACCAACGATTTTGCACGGGCCCCCCCAATCTTGCCTCGGTCGGGAGATGCAAAATCAAATGCTGCATTGGATTAAAGAAGCCCGGTGGAAAGATCTTCTCTAACTTGTAGATCAACTCTGGCGCCAACTCTTTCATATCTTCTAGCACGCTAGGCGATAATTCTTTCACACAAAGAACACGGAAGAAATAGCTCAACTCTGCAAGTACTAGCCATTCACCCTCAGGGATAAAGCCACGCAACATCACCGGCATTACCCGCTCAAGCCATATGTGCCAATCATGACTCTTGAGACCAAATATTTTCAATTTTTCAAGACTTGCTCCCCTCTTTAGATTCGCTGCATACCCATCGGGGAACATCAACTGCATTTTCACCCACAAGATAATTTCCCTCATAGCTGGCCTTCCAAGATTGAACCATGCCTTTGGCTTCGTCCAGTTCTGCTTTCCTTTCGGTTCTTGCATGTTTTGTAACGGTCTATCACATAGCGCCTCCTGATCGACTCTAGCCTTAGTATTATCCTTTGACTTCCCCTCTATGCCGAACAATGTACCAAAAAGGGCCTCGGCGATATTCTTTTCAGTGTGCATCACGTCGATGTTGTGTGGGCAAAGGAGGTCTTTGAAGTAAGGCAGATCCCACAAGCATGTCTTGTGAGTCCAGGCGTGTTCCGAATTATACCCCTTGAAATACCCTGGACGCTCTGGATCTGGCTCGAGAGCGTTTAACTGATCCAGGGTCTCTTGGCCTGTCAACGCAGGCGGTGCAGAGTTTTTGACAACTCTACCTTTGATGAAGTTCTTCTTGTCTTTCCTGAACTTATGGCGAGGATCCAAGAACTGTCTATGCAAGTCGAAGCAAGAAAACTTGTGACCCACCTGCAGCCAACGAAACTAAAGAGCTGCCTTGCATGTGGGGCACGGGAACCTTCCATGCACACACCAGCCAACGAATAGCGCATACGCCGACAAGTCATGCATCGAGTACATGTACCAGACACACATTATGAAGTTCTGTTTGCTAGCGCCGTCGTATGTCTTGAACCCATTATCCCAAGCTTCTTGCAATTCATCCTTAATCGGCTGCATGTACACATTCATATTCTTCCGCGGATAGTTGGGCCCTGGAATTATCAACGTTAGGAAAATGTTCTTTCTTTGCATAATCTGTCTTGGTGGGGGTGGGGGAGATTGAGTGGAACGACAAATACGGGCCAACAACTATATTGGGTTGCCGTCAGACCAAACACATTGAACCCATCCATGCTAATGGCAACTCGAGGATGCCTTGGATCTGCCGCTTTTTGCTCATGTAATGCATCGAAGCGCTCCCACACAGAACCATCAGATGTGTGTACCATCATCAGATTCCCATCTGCATCTAGTTTGGTTCTTTTGCCCATTTTGTGCCATGTCATCTGTCTGGCCGTCTCTTCGACCATGAAAAGACATTGAAGTCTTGGTACGATTGGCATATACCAAAGAACATTAACGGGGATTTTGGTCTATGTCTTCTCACCCATACCGTTGTCTACCACAACATACCTGGAAGACTTGCAAATGGGACAATAGTTCAAGTCCGCATACTCAAGCCTAAATAAGGTACATCCTTTCTCACAGGCATGTATCTTCTCATAGGGCATCTTAAGTGCACGGAGGATTTTGTCCGACTGGTACAGGTTTGCAGGCATTACATGGCCTTTGGGTAGAAAGCGTCCAAATACTGTCATCATCGCGCCGTAGCATTCTCTGCCCAAGTTGAATTGAGCCTTCAGAGCCATTACTTGTGAGATGGCATCCAGCTGACAAAGCTCAGTGTGCTCGTGGAGAGGACGTTTTGAAGACTCCAACATTTCATTGAAGGCCTTTGCAGATTCCTCCATCTCATCGTTCGAATCCCGAGGATCATCAAAGTCTTGCACCATGTCTTCCATCCCGGTACCATGCTCGTCGGTGCGACGACGAACCACCTCAGCTCTGGCACGTTGGGCAGACTCACCATGAAATGTCCACATCATATAACCGGGCATAAAACCACTCTTCTGCAGGTGTTTGCCCATTTCATCCTCTGTCCTCTTGTGCCAATTGTCGCACCGGACACAGGGGCACCATGTTTTCCTCTGGCCATTTGCAAATGCGGCTCTCACAAATCCCTTGGTTTTTGTTAACCATTCGTTGGTCATGTCTTTCTGACTAGTGTGACCGGTGTACATCCATGCACGATCACTCATCTTGCCTAGCTACTGGACACACAAGAAATATATATATATATAATTCACCATGTATATATTCATCAGTTAATCTAGTTTGTCAATTTTATTACGTCCATGCAACATACACTCTAATAGGTAAAGATAGGTCCTAATCCCACCCGAGTATGTGTAGATTGGGTTCGTTTTCCCATGCTCTGCTCCGGATCTGACGCAAAATTTCGGCAGCACCTCCCCGCTGTTCTCCTGATACACATCTCTGTAATAAACAGAGAGGATGTGTACCCGGAGAACAACAGGGAGACACTGACAAAATTTAAGCGTCGGATCTAGAGCAGAGCATATGGGAAAATGAACCCAATCTACACATACTCGGGCTGTCCATGGATAACGTTGGACAATTTGAAAGAATCACGATTATAAATATGCAAATGCATGCATATTTATAACTGTAACCCTTTCGAACGGGAGACACATACTGGTCACGCATACTGATGATTGAAGACACCTATAGCTAGCAAGTTTCATTGGCACGAAGATCGAAATAGAGCAAATAATTAAGGGGGGAGGAGGAGATGTCATTTGTGCTCACCCACGAACGCAGGGGCGGAGCTCGTCGAACACCAGACCCTCGCAACGATGAAACAACTGCACATTTAAATCCAAAGATGAGTAACATATTATTGTTTTTTCCATTAACCTAACTAAATATTTACAACAGTATGCCACCGAAATATATGTCATTCAGGGTTCCATCGACGTCGAGGCACCCCTAACCTATATAGATGTCATTTAGGCTTTCGTCGACGCCAAGGCACCCCCTAACCTAAATAGCCATCATTTAGGGTTCCATCGACGCCGAGGAACCCCCTAACCCGCTCGTCCCCGGGCGCCCTCAGGTATGACGACGCACGGTCGATGGGTTAGCACTCGAACCGGGGGATTCTCGGCCTAGGCGACAGCGTCGGGATCGGCGGGACCCACTGGCTCCACCATCTATCCCGTCGGCGACCGGCGATTCTCGATCCTCTGCCCCGACCCTCGACCCCTCGGCGATCAGCGATCCTCGACCCTAGTTTTGGTGACCGGCGATCCTCGACCCGGTTCCGTCGGCGCTGACACACCCCGTCGGCGATCCTCGACCCGGTTTTCCTTTTCCTCCTCTTCTTCTTCTTCTCTTCTTCTCCTCTTTTTCTTCTTCTTCTTCTTCTTCTTCTTCTTCTTCTTCTTCTTCTTCTTCTTCTTCTTCTTCTTCTTCTTCCTCTTCTTCTATTCTTATTTTCTTCTCTTTTTTCCAGAACTAAACCTAAACCTAAAACTAAACTAAAACTAAATCTAAACTAAACATAAACCTAAAACAAAAAAAAACAAAAAAAAGTGGATCCAGGAGCTCACCGCAGGGGAGGGGGGCGGCCGGTGGAGGAGGGGGCTGCTGGAGGAGGGGCCCGGTGGAGGAGGTCCGCCGCAGGGGAGGGGCGGCGCCGCGGCCTGCCTCACGGCGGGGCTCAGGCGGCCGCCGCAGGGGAGGGGGAGGGGCGGCCTGTGCAGGGCGGCGGGCGGCTTGGTTAGGGCAGCGGGGCGACATGGCCGGGGGCGGCTCGGGTGCAGTGGGGGTCGGGGGTGGTGGTCGGCGGTGGGGGTCGGGTGCGGTCGGGGTAGGGAGAGAGAGAGAAGAGAGAGAGTGGAGGCGTGGGGGGTAATGGCCGTTAGGTACTAAGTTCTTTACCGTGTGCTAGCAGACGGCAAAGAGGTGGGGGGTGGGCCGTTACAGCGCTGGCCTCCACTGGACCCCACCCACCTCTTTGCCGTCTGCTAGCTGACGACAAAGATTCTTTGCCGCCTGCTAGCAGACGGCAAAGAATTGGCTGATGGCAAATAGGATCTTTGCCATCAGCCTGTTCTTTGCCGTCTGTTTTTTGAAAATGGACGGCAAAGACCTCCTTTGCCGTCAGCTAGCAGACGGCAAAGAAGTGGCTAATGGAAAATCCTCTGATTCCAGTAGTGATGAAGAACTTCATCAAAAGTACAAGACAAGTTGCACTTTGACCATGCTCCAGTTATACCTATGCTTTCTATGCATTGTAGTCCAAATTGAATATTATGCATGAGTAGGTTTATGACTATGGCTATGCTTTACACATAGTAGATAATTGAGGTAGGTCTGATCCTTATTTTTTTGTCGCCACCATGTAGTATATAATTGCTTCTCTAAAAGTAGATGGGGTGGTGATGTGCAGATTCATGAGAGTTGTGAGAGAGTAGTAAATAGGACCAACTATTGAGTATTAATGAATCATTTGGGTGGAAAGTTTGCATGGTGAGGGGCACCCTGGAGTAACCAGGGATTTGCCCCAGTATCCTGGAGTAACCAGTGATCACTCTTTAGTGGAATGCCACCCAGGCTCAAAGGGATCAACCATGTTTTCAGAACTAGAAGCTTCGTGCGGAGCAACAAGCTATTATGGGCTCTGGCTTAGTTGAGTAGGATGTGTGGACTCTTTCCGTGTAGGCTAGCTGATGAGTGTGTGTGTGTGTGTCTCTCTCTATATATATATGTGTGCGTGTGTGTCTCGATCTTCTAGTTCTCAAACACCAGGCAGTGCCAGAACTACAAAGGAGGTGATCGAGTCTTGTGGGGAGAAGTGCGCAAACCACGGTAGAGTGTAAAACTAATCGATTAGCCGTGCCCCCGATTATGGACAATTTGAGCATAGTTTGAGTGGAGGAACCATCTCAATCATATGATAAGCTTTGTAGTAATAAATTGATGATCATGAAAGTAGGACAAAACTTGCCTTACGCAAAATTGATACTTAGAGCCTATTTGGGACTGCTCTGCTCCTTAAAATTCAGCTCCGCTTCAGAAAACCCAAGCCAAATGGGGTAGCATCACGATATGCCGCTCCGCAAAAAAACTAGAATCTGGGGTACAACTCCCAGTTTTTTATGAAGCTCTTCAGGGGGTGCTCCAAAAAACTCTAGAAGCTGGAGTTGGGTGGAAATTACCCACCACTGCCACCAGTAAGTGGATAACCCTTCGTTTCTCCCTCCCCTCAACCAATCAAATAGATTCTTTCCACCAAATTTCCCATTCTTGAAGCTGGAGCTAGATGGAAGCCAAACATTCTCCTTGGTAGTGCTACAACTTCTGGATGAAACTGCTCTAAAGTGAATTTAATGGAGCGAAACTGATTTTGGTGAAGCGGAGCAGTCCCAAACAGGCCCAGCTTCCACCAGCCAGATTGCATGTAGAAGTGGGACCTTTATATTATATCTTATGGTGTGACTTGCCAGCACATTCAACATACTGACCTACACAACTGCAATGTTTCATGTCGCAGATTATATATGACGAGTAAGTTATACGATGTAGGGTTTCGATGTCTACACTCAACTTTTCCGTTGGTGTTGATGGGACTCCATAATCTTTGTTTGTATTTCTGTTTTGTGGGCTATAAGGTAATATTATTTACGTTACTTTATAACATGTGATTTTATATTATTTCACCGAGTACTATGTGTGCTAGCTACTGATCTAGGGATAGCACAGTAAGCATAGGAGACTCCTATCCATTCGGGTTGGGTCACTATAGACGAAGGCGGTCGCCCAAAAGATCAACTCAGTGACACGGCAAGCCCGCCGCCTCAAACAGAAGGGCAAGTCGGTGGCGCCGCTCAAAAAGAAGGGCGGCGTGGGCTGTCGATGTGACTTTGGACGTGTAGGGGCGGGCGTGGTGCAAGGACGGGCAGGGCCTGAGACGCGAGGCGCCACCGCCACCATCCATGTAGACGTCGTCCTGGCCAGAGCAATACAAGTCTCCCCTAGGAATTCAGCAGGTAGTCTCCGGCATCCGCCGCCGGCCACGTGCTTTATTGTGCTGACGCCAACACTGTGTCGCTCCTTTCTTCGAAACTGCATCGCTGCAACTTGTCCAGTCACAGAAACCATGCGTGGAGCAGCTCGGTGTCTGCTCTCCGTTCACCATTATGTCTCAACCAGGCAATCCGGCCTACGAGGACGCGGACAGGGAGATGATGGAGATGATCCACGACAAAGGGCGCGGAGGCTGCGTTGAGGATGGGCAGGCGGATGACTCGGAGCTGGAGGTGCACGCCAACAGTCAAAAACTTACACACAGTTCTACACATACACCCAACCGGGCACGCAACCGGGCACATACACCAGCCAACCAGATTCGTACACCGGTTAGCAGGAGCAGGACGACGACCTTCATCCGGACAAATTTGCAGCCGATCTAAAGAAGAAGGGTAGAAGAGAAAGCTTCAACATCCGAGAGTTTAACATGTTGATGGCAGCGACCGAGTAGAAGCTCAGTCTTGAAGAGAAGAAGACCATACTCGAAGAGAGTAAGGTTGAGATTGCGGCCGCTTCAGAGGATTCGAAGATGTTGACCTTGAAGATGAAGGAGTTTGATGACGATGCAAGAATGATCATGCAAGCCCTACGTCTTAGGATGTTGAAGCGCTTGAAGGAGGAGTCGGAGACGATGGAGAAGGAGGCGGCCGAGAAGGAAGCGGATGGCGAGGAAGAACCGGTGACAGAATAAGTGTGGAGGCTCGGATACCCAGTAGGGCAAAAAAATCCATTTTTTGCGCCGACTACTAGACTGAAGATACTTTTGTGATCGGACATTTTAAAACTACGAACATCGGCCTATGATCGTGCGCTATGCATTTGAATTTTAAATTAGCCAGACTTGAACAGACGTTTAGGGGATGTCATCGGATCCATGTCCTGTCATCGGATCCATGTCCGCTGACTTGTCCATACCAGTCCATGGACAAATACCATGTCCGAATCAGATGCCCTAACAATAGCGTTTCCCCACATATGTTATGAGCGTGTTTAAACTTCGGGCATCCACTTGTGAGGACCTCATGAGAATGATACGTAATTTTTTCTGGGGAGTTGAGAAGGGGAAGAGAAAGATGCATTGGCATGCTTGGATCCATTTGATAAAACCAAAGGCGCAAGGGGGACTTGGCTTCCGTGACCTACGCCTGTTTAGCCAAGCTTTGCTCGCTCGCCAAGCATGGCGGCTCTTGACCAAACCGGAGAGTCTGTGTACTCATGTTTTGAAGGCGAGGTACTACCCGAATGAAAGCTTGGAAGATACAGTTTTCTTAGGAGGAGCTTCGGCGACTTGGCAGGCAGTCGAACACGGGCTGCAACTTCTCAAGTCCGGCTAAGTATGGCGCGTGGGGAACGGCAGGTCCATTAGAATTTGGCGAGACCGATGGATTCCACAGGATGGGGGAGGACGACCAGTGAGACCACAAGGCCGAAGTGGAGATGGACTGCCTTGTCGCTCTTAACATGATCAATGGTCCATACAGGGACCGGTCTCGCTATTCCATGTTGGTTGATCAAATCCAAAAGCTTTTGAGGGAAGGGAGAATGTTCAAACTATCTCATGTTCGTAGGAAACAGAATGGTGTAAGCCATTGTCTGGCCTCCTTTGGCCGGACAGAAGGTCGCACTGTGGTGTGGCTGAGTTCGAGACCAGGAGACATCCCTGATATTTGTAAGAATGACTTATGTCGTCTTGATTGATGAAATAAAATCTCCCTTTCACCCGAAAAAAACAATAGCGTTCTTGAAAAAAAAAACAGTGGCGTCCCAGGTGAGAAATAACGTGGCTAGCGGCGATTGGCCCACGCCAGATTCCAATAGCTCCACGAAGTACGTCTACTGCTTTCTTTTCAGTTGGTTTCGCTCTCATCCCCTCGTACGCTCGGCTGGATCCTAAGAAGTGGCCTGCAGCGGTGACTTGACACTGATAGGTCCACCTCACCCTGTACCCCTCCGTTCTGCATATTAGATTTGACAGAAGTCAAACTTTGCAAAGTTTGACCAAATTTAGAAAAAATAATATAAATATTTACCATAACAAATTTATATGATGTGAAAGTACATTCAATAATGAATCAAATGGTATTGATTTGTTATTGTATATGTTAATATTTTTATCTCTAAACTTTGTCAAAGTTTACAAAGCTTGACTTTGACCAAAACTAATACGCGAAGTAAATAAAAAGGAGTACCTAGGAGGGCACAAAAATTGCCGGTCGATCAAGATACACCAACATCGGTGAGAAGTGAATAATTAATAATGTGTCTACGGGCGCCACGTGTGCCGATCCGGGTGATGATATCACAGCGTCCAGTATATGTCTGGATCAAGCCAACTAACCAAGGATTCTGTGAGCCCGACACATGCTTATTTACCCGGAGGATCTCTAACTCTGGTCGCGACCTAAACCTCGCTATCATGCTACGCACAACATGCCACGTTAATATGCAAATCCCACCAAGTGACCCTTCTGTTCTATAGCTAGCTTTCATATAGACGACTGCGGCTCCCCACTAGTTCTAGCTAGCTTACGTGTCTATTTCAAAGGTTGTTGTTCTGCTACTAGCTTCCGTATCTACAGTTCTTGAAATACACTTTGTGGAGAAAAAAAAGTGATTCGTGATCACGTTGCTGGCTCCGACATACCATTTTGGGCAAGCAAGCAGAAGCAGGTACATCAATTATTTAACACGTACTCCGGGCGTAGTACTTAGAAAGGTGATTAGTGCAACTGTCAGGCCAAGGAATGTCAATCAGACGGTGGAGTCGCTAATCACCGAAAGCTAATTCCGCGTTGAACTGGTCGTGTCCACCATTTTTCAGCGTGTCCACCTTTTTTGCGGGTGCGGGGTCGGTGGGAAACGCGTGACGCGCAGCGGGTGGCACGTAGGCAGCTTACGTGGCGGTGCTTGAGGTTAGGGTCACTCAGGTTGCTTGCAAAGCCCACAAAATGCCGGCCAGCCCAACCCTACTAGTACTGGCATGATGACGAGAGGGCTACCTCTGTCTACGCACATACATTCAGAGAGAGCACGCGACTGTTGTACCTGTAATTGTCGGTCACGTCGCCTGGATGAAAGCATAGATGCATGGGTTCAAATTTCTATCTCACAATGCATCCACTCTTAACACATCATTTTAGATTTTTTTCGATAAAAGAAATATATTAATATCGAGAAGATACCAATATCGTTGGCCATAGGAAAATAACCACTCTGCTCTCTCCCTCGCTCCCCCGCTCTCACAGTGCGCCACTCCCGCGCCAGCGTCCACCCCTTCCCGCCGACGGTCACTTTCCCTTCCCTCTTGGGCGTCCCCTGCGCGGCGGCGGTGCGGTGCCATGGCGAGCAGCCCGTTGTCGGTTTCGGCGGCGGTCCCGAGGAGCTCGGAGAGGCCTGTGGTTTTGGGCCTCGGGCTCTCAGCGAGCTCGGGCGCGGCCGTCTCTCCGGGGCCTGTGTCCGTGGAGGCGGACGGCGAGTCCCGGCCGGAGGCGCCATTCGTTCACCCTCGACCCTCCAAGAGAGAGCTCTGGAGGAGGCGTCAAGCAGAGAGAGGGCATGTTCCCCAGCCTAGAGTTCAGGAGACTGCGCGGCGGGAGGTCTCGCCGGACATGGACGGCAAGTGCTTCCGGTGCCTCAAGGAAGGGCACTTCAAGAGCGACTGCACTAACAACATTGCCTGCTTCCGGTGCGGCCTGGAGGGGCACTCGTCCAAGGAGTGCAAGCGGTCACGAAGCCCCTCGTCGGAGGATGAGTTGCGGCGGCAAGCCCTTGCCAAGGTGGCTCGCAGGGAGCAGGCCGCGCTGAGAGAGAGGGCCGCGCTTGCTAGGTCCCAGTCTCCTCCACCTCCGCCGCCTCCGTCTGCCATGGGGAGCGCGCCGGAGTGGCCGCGCCTTCCGCCATCGGGCTTTCACAGATCAGGCACCATGGATGGGGAGTTGGACCCGGCGGATCTATGTGTTGTGCGGCGCGGCTAGTCCATGGAGGATCTAGAGCAGAGGTTGAGATTCGCCATGGTGGCATACGTGGGTGGTGCGCGCCATGATCTGCAGCCGGAGTTCGTTCTTCAGGCACTGGAGGAGAAGCTCGATGTCCAGCCGCAGTGGGTCTCGGTTCATCGCTACAGACCAGAGGACTTCATTGTCGTCTTCGCTAGCGCCGAGATCCGCAGCAGAGTCAGTTCAAGGACGTCGCTGGAGCACCGCGGGGTTCTGCTGTTCTTCTGGCAGTGGAATCGGCAGGCGCAGGCCGTGCACTCCATGCTCAGCCAAAGGGTCTCGCTGGTACTGGAGGGCATTCCGCCTCATGCGTGGGAGAGGGAGACAGCCGAGGAGCTGCTGGGTTCGTCCTGGCTCGTCGATACGGTTGCGCCGGAGACCAGTTCCAGGAGGGATCTCTCGTCCTTCAAGCTTACAGCGTGGACGGCGAACCCCGACAGCATTCCGATGTGGACGGCGATGGCTGGCGGTGCCCGAGCCGGGTCTGGTGGCGCCACTCCGACACTGCTGCAATACAAGGTTCTGATCCATTTGGACGAGGTCAGGGATTTTAGCGAGTTTGTGGAGCCGCCATGGGGCCTCGATGTGTTGTCCGAGAGCGGGCAGAGTGGGCTGCCGAGTCCAGACGCCAGCAGCGGCGGTCGTGGTACTGGCGTCGAGTCCATTCGAGCTGGCAGTTCAGTGCCCGTGATCAGCGTGGCGACGCGGGTGCTGTTTCTTCAAGGAGGCGCGGTACCATTGTCGAGCCAACGCCGGTATCGCCGCCGGCTGCCACCCATGGAGTCAAGATCGTGGGTTACATCGACGGGGTTGGCACAGCGTGTCAAAGAGAGGCTTTCGGTTCGGCTGTCAGCTTTTGACCACTTGACCAGGATAGCTATGCCAACGGAAGGTTCGGGAGCTGGAGATTCAAATCAAAGGGCGCCAGCGGACAATGATTGATGCTAGCGGCGAGCCCAGCCAGGAGAGAAGGCGGACTAGCCAGGGAGAGAGGGCCCACCCAGATAATCCCATCATTCTGCAAAGGGCGATGGAGATGGTTCCTGCATGTGCTTCGCCTGCATGCCCAGAGGAGGGACCCACGACGCACGTGGCCCCATCGGGCGGGATGGGCCAGCTCGTGGCTGAGCAGAGAGCGGTTATACTCGAGCAGGTGGAGGCTGTGGAGCTCACCCAGGTGCAGCAGATAACTTTTTCCACGCCAGCACGACCAGCAGGGACAGACGACGATCCGACAAGAGTGGGGACAGAGGAAAGGCAGGGCCTACCACTAACCGAGGGAGAGCTGCATGCTTCAGGTTCTACGCCTGTCCTGCTCGGCCAAGCTGAGTTGGGCCAATCCAGAGAGACCTGCACGGAGTCCGACGCTCAGGTGGGAGATAATGGGCCAATCATTACTGAGAGGCACCATGCAACTCCTGTTCACACCGAGGTAACCACGTCCGGGACGCATACATTCACCGCTATTATTCCGGCTGGCAATTAGCTGCAGGAGCTGGCAATGCCTTTACAAAGGGAGATGGGTGCCGCGGAGACAACAGAGTTGGGGACGGCCGATTCCATTGCGCTGGAGGGGATGACACTTCCGGAAGCCATTGCGTACACCAAATTGAAGAACTTTTGCATGAACATCATGAAGAAACTTGCACCCCCTCTCTTAAAAGAGGCGTGGGCATCTACGCTTCGACCGGAGGCTGAGCCATTCTCCCCAAGGCGCAACACCCGAGCCGCCAAGCAGGCAGGAGGAATAGGAGCGGCCAAGGTTACTCCCACGTAGAGCGTCTTGCTGCGTGCATTGGGATTGGCGCCCAATGATCTCGAGGTAGATGAGCAAATGGTGGAGGACCTCAAGGGGCTATTTGACTCGCTGCTCAGGGAGCAACACATTCTAGTCATCGCTTCGCTCTTAGGGAAGTCGATGCCCATTTAGGCGATCTTGGCGCTGGGAGCTCGACGATCGTGGGAGTCCACTAGAGCTACGGCGTGTTGCGAGTTTGGTGCTGATCGATCTCCCATGGATCTAAGCCCATCGATACTCTGTTGGAATGTGAGAGGTTTGAATAACCCGGCGAAGAGAGACGCGGTGAGAGCTTTTGTAGCCACAGTGAGAGTGAATGTAGTTTGCCTTCAAGAGACTAAATTGGATGTAATTGACCATTACACTGTGTTGCAATGCCTAGGGCCGTCCTTTGACGGTTTTGCTTACATGCCGACCACGGAGACTAGAGGGGGCATTCTCATTGCTTGGGACTCGACCATCATCGAGATTGATCAATTTCACTTGGACACCGACTTCATCACGGGCCAAGTGCACACCAAATAGGGAGCGGCATGGTGGATCTCGGTGGTTTATGGCCCGCAAGGCAACTCGCTGAAAACGACCTTCTTGGAGGAACTACATGCGAGATGCGCGCTTTGCCCGGGGCCGTGAATGGTTCTTGGAGACTTCAACATGATATTGTGTGCATCCTAAAAGAGGAACACCAATCTCAACAGGAACATGATGGCAAAGTTCCGGAGCTTCATAGACAACAACGAGCTGAAGGAGGTCTACATGCATTGCAGGAGGTTCACCTGGTCCAATGAGAGGGATGCGCCTACCCTGACTAGGATTGATCGGATCCTGGTCTCAGTGGATTGGGACTTGGAGTATCCTGATTGCCTACTGCAAGCCCTGTCATCTGGAGTCTCGGATCATGTGCCGCTACACCTGAGCACGGGGGCCTTCAGCTGCCCTAAGAAGAGATTTAGATTCAAGAATTTTTGGATGAAGCTTGAAGGTTTTGACGAGGCGGTTAAGGAAGCTTGGGTGTGTAGTGACACGCTAGTGGATCCCTTCAAGAGACTTGATGCACTTTTCAGAAATGCTGCCGAGTCATTGCAAGCATGGGGACAGAGAACCACGGGCAACATCAAGCTCCTCATGGCAGTGGCAACCTTCATGATTTGTAGATTCGAGAAGGCGCAGGAGGACTGTATCCTCACAGACCAGGAGCTATGGTTACGGCGTACACTCAAGCTAGCTCTATTGGGTATGGCCTCGCTTGAACGGGCTATAGAGCAACAACGATCGAGAATGAGGTGGATCAAAGAAGGGGATGCGAACACGAAACTGTTCCAAGCTTTTGCTAACGGCAGAAGAACCAAGAACTTCATCCCGCGCATCAAGGTGGGTGATGAGGTGATCACAGATTAAACCCAGATAGAAGCAGCGTTTTCCTTGGCATTTGAGGATCTGTTGGGCACCGAACTGGCAGGAAACTACACCTTAGATCTTGACCTCTGGGGATACAACCGACTGACCTGTAAGAGTTAGAGGAGATCTTTACTGAGGAGGAAGTATGGCATGTTGTCAAAGAGCCACACCCGGACCGAGCGCTAGGCCCTGATGGCTTCATCGGAGCTTTCTACCAGCGCGCATGGCCAATTATCAAGGATGACATCATGGCGGCGATCTTGAAGCTTTATGTGGGTGATGGCCGGGGATTTGTGAAGCTTAACAGGTCCTTGATGGTCCTCATTCCCAAGAGAGGTGATGCGGAGGAGGTCAGAGACTACCGCCCGATCAGCTTGCCCCATAGCTTTGGTAAATTATTCTCTAAGATGATGGCCAACAGAGTGAGAAGGAGAATGCCAGAACTTGTGAACGCGAATCAGTTAGCTTTCATACATGGGAGGAGTTTACACGATAATTTCCTCTTGGTTAGGCAAGTGGCGAGGGAGATCCATGCTCGTAAAGCACCGGGAGTGTTCCCGAAGCTTGGCATCTCACGTGCGTTCGACACCATCTCGTGGCCATTCCTGTTTGAAGTTTTGAGTGCTAAGGGTTCCGGCAACAATTTCAGGAGATGGGTAGCGATCCTGCTACAGACGGCGTCAACTCGAGTCATTGTAAATGGAAACCAAGGGAAGAGGTTTGATCACGCGCGTGGGCTGCGTCAGGGAGACCCCATCTCTCCGCTGCTCTTTGTCATAGCGATGGAAGTCCTCTCGACATTGATATGTAGAGCATCCACAGTGGGATTCTTGTCCTCTTTCAACGGCGTCTTGGTCAATCAGAGGCTCTCTCTATATGCTGATGATGTAGCATTATTTGTGCCGCCCATAGAGCAGGATCTGTCCTGTATAAGAGAAGTGCTCCAAGTGTTTAGCAACGCTTCGGGTCTGCGAGTGAATTATCGCAAAACATCGGCGATCTTAATCCAAGGACAACAAGGAGATGCAGAGAGGGTGCATCAGTTCTTTAACTACAAAATGTGAGTGTTCCCGTGCAAATACCTAGTGTTGTGGTATTCTCACGTCAGATGCCAGGGGGTGGCTTATCATGGGTGGAGCCAAGAGGACGTCGTCGGGCCCTGGAAGTGGGAGTGAGCATGAGCTCGATCGCACACGAGACGTACCCAGGTTCGGGGCCCTCCGGGGAGATAACACCCCTAGTCCTGCTCTGCAGGGTCTCCGCATGATGACTATGATCAAATGGAGTACAAGATTGCTCCTTGAGCTGTGTTGCTAGAGGAGGAAGAAGGGCAAGGCTAGCTCTCTTCTCCTAGCTATGGTGTATGGTGGAATGAGGGCTGAACCCCTTGCATGGGTGAGCCCTGGGGGGTTTTATAGGCCAACCCCCCGGGGTACAATGGTAATACGTCCGGGTGTAGGACCCAGACGTCAGTGTCTAAGGTCGCCGGGTTCTCCGCCGGCTACTGGGGCCCGCCGCTTGGTGGGCCCCGCCGGCTGCCGAGAATCCAGCCGACAAGTAGGGCCCGCCGCCTGCGGGCCATACTGATTGCCTTTTGCTGTAGCTTCGTACTTGATGACGGAGGCCTCGTCAGGAGTCGTATGGCTACAGTCTCGCCGTCTGACGGGTTGGTGGCCGCTTGGTCAGCGCACGCTGTAGCCATGCTCCATCCCGTCGGAGTAGGTGAGTGCGGACTTCGAGGGAAAGGGAGGGCCGCCTGCTGGAGGCCGGTCCGCCCCCGAAGCCGCCTTCCAGGAACATGCCGTCTTCTGGGAGCTCACGGCCAGGTAGGGCCCGCCGCCTGTGGGCCGTACTGATTGCCTTTTGCTGTAGCATGGCCCTTGCTGATGAGGGCCATGTTGAGGGTTGCATGGCTACAGTCCTGCGCCTGGCAAATAGGTGACCGCTTGGTCAGCTCGCACTGTAGCCATGCCCCCCTGGGATTTGGGGGAGTGGGTGGCCCTGTAACCACACTCCGTCTCGTCAGAGCAGGTGAGTGCAGACTCCGAGGGGAGGGGGTCCGTCTGCTGGGAGCCGGCCTCCCCCGAAGCCGCCTCCTAAGAGTGCTCCGTCTTCTAGGGGCCGGCCGCTTGGGCCCAGCCAGCCCAAGGAGCCGGCCGCGTGTCCGGAAGGTGTGAGGGGCTTTGCTAGCCCCGATGTCTTGAAATGCTAAGGGGTATGGATGGGGCTACCCGTGGTCTATCCCCACGACAGTAGTCCCTGATGCTGGTGCGGCGCCACGGCTCAACGCCGGAGTGCCTCAGCAGTTTCCTCCTTCGAGAGATCTTATGCTTTGCTTCGTCCGGCTTGAAGGAGCCGCCTGCCAGGAACCGGCCGAGGCGGAGTCGGCCGCCTGTCGGATTTGAACCACCGTGGCGGGTGCCGGGTGGTATACCACCGAGCGGCGCGCTTGCCGCCCGTTGCTCGCTCACCACGTGCCGTCAGCAGACCAGGCCGGCCTGCCAGCCCACGCGCGCGATGGGATGTCACTGCAGGCTCGGGCCCACCACTACATGGCCTCGGCGTGCGCGCGGATCCGCTGCGGCCGAGGTGGACCGTTGCCCTTCCGGGGCGAATTAAACGGGCGCCATGATGGCGCGTGTGACGCCCCCGACTCAATTGTGCACTAATCATACACGCAAACATGCACGATCAAGCACAGGGACTCACGGGAAGATATCACAACACAACTCTAACACAAATAAATGAAGATCCACAATATTACAGACCAGGGATCACGAGGATCCGAATACATAAGTCAGTCATACAAATAATATCTGAGTACAGACATAGTTAGACAGGTTTTGCCTTCAGAAGGCTAGCACAAACAACTACTCTAGATCGAAAGGCGTAGGCCTCCTTCCTGGGAGCCTCCGATCCTACTCCTGGTCGGCTGGCTCGATCCAGTAGTAAGTGCCGTCTGGACCCTCCTGGTAGTAAGCTCCTGCTGGGACATCTGGCTCCGGGGCTCCATCGTCTGATGTATCATCAAGTAGGGGAATATGGGGAAAAGAAGTAACAAAGCAACCGTGAGTACTCATCTGAAGTACTCAGCAAGGAAGGATCTACACTACATATGCAACATTATCAAAGAGGAAAGGCTGTATATGTGGACTGGGCTGCAGAAATGCCAGAATAGAGAGAAAGGCCTAGTCCTATCGAAGACTAGCATCTTCAAACAGCTTCACGAAGCCATCATCTTGCAGCAATAGAAGAGAGTAGAATAGCATTTTATTAAGCAAACATGTTGAAGCAAAGCCTAGAGATCCTTCCTCGACTCCCTGCGAGAAAGCGATCCCGAAGCTTCAATTAAGCAACAAGTATCCAGTTCAAGTAGTAGATCGGGATACACAAACTGAGCGTCCTTTACCGTAGGACCGGCTATCGATAGATTATTCATCCCTGCAGGGGTGCACTACTGTTACCCAACACGCTCGATTACCTCTGGCCGAACACACTTGCTGGGTAATGCCCGGCCTCGGGAGATCAACACGAAGCAGCGCCCTACCTAGGCTCAGCAGAGAGGTCAGCCCGCCGGACTAACCTATGCACCCAGAGGTCTTGGGCCATCGCCCTGGGCACCCTGCGCGTTGCGTGGCTAGCCGGGGTGCAGGCGCGACACTGAACTCGTCAGTGAAGTATCTAGCCCAATCCCGGCGATCAGCCCACACGGTGAAACGTGACGTCTGAAGAGCTTTTGGGAGAAACGTACATCACAGAGGGCCCCATAACCATTATCCCGCGTGGTGGTAGTGCGTATAGGGCACATCGACCCACTCAGATCAAACACCCAAATCCAATAAGCTCATTTAGTAACACGTAGAGACAATTAGAGTTTTCTGAAGCTCCGCCACAATATCACACTCGAGTGCCCTTCCGGCACACCCGACATCATAGATCCCCTACGGGTACCCACCAGGGTTGACCCGCCTATAACAAGGGTCAAAGTAACCGTGTGGTCATAACATCAAGGGGGCAAAACCCCGAGGAATCACCCTCGGTGAATTCCACTCGATGAAATCATCAGGGTGAACGTATGAGGCATCACCCTCGAGGTTCACAATGAGTGGTTGCACGACAGAGTCGTATCAGAAGTGGAGAAGGAGGAATCACCCTCGATGACCACGACCGAATAGCTACACTGCAGAGTATTCATCAGGAGTGCGTTACGAGGTTTCACCCTCGGCACTCGATAGTAACTATGCAGAGTCATACAACTAAGGGGGGGGGGTGAAGTGATGTGTCGGTCTCTGGTCGACGATCACATCAATCGAGTCGTCGATGATCAAGCAGGGGCAACAAGGGTAAGGTGGTGGGGGTCACTAATGGTTCACTACCAACCTATACTAAACAGTTTAACATAGGCAAGTAAGGTAACAATAAACATGTTACAAAAGTAGGCTATGCATCAGAATAGGAGCAAACATTTAACAGTAGCAAAATCTAATGTAAGCAGGAGAAGTGGAATGGGCGATATCTGGATGCTCAAAGGGGGGGGGGGCTTGCCTGGTTGCTCTGGCAAGAAAGAGGGGTCGTCAACGGGCTGCTCGTCTATAGCGTAGTCGTACCCAGCTGCAATGTCATCGGTCTCGGCGTCTATCGAGAGAGAAGGAGGGGGAGAGAAACAATAAATCCACGGCAAAATTGCAAACAATATGTATGACATGCCTAAATGATATGCCGGGGTGTTCTACTGCCTAACTAAATGATTTAGTTAATTTGGGAATTTATTCGGATTTATTTAATTAAAGTTGGGCACTATTCATTTATTGAAATCAGTCTAAAAGTTCCATGTTCATATAGCTAGGGGCATCTGACAGGAATACGAAGGGCGTATTCAGATTCGTATCGAAATTCTGAGCAACTTTCATATATAAATTATTTTCATCGGAGTTACGGATTATTTTATATGATTTTCTAAAGTTTTAATCATTTTCTGTATTTAATTATTTATTTAAATTCGAATTATCCAGAATAGTGAATGATGATGTCAGCATGACATCACCATGATGACAGCAGGTCAAACTCGGCTGACCAGGGTCAAACCTGACCTGTGGGTCCAGTGGGACCCACATGTCATTGACAGAGCTAATTAAACAGGGTTAACTTAATCTAACTAAACTAATTAGCAGGTGGGGCCCAGCCGTCAGTGTCTGTTAATATAACTAATTAACTTAATTAACTAATTAACAGTTTTATCTATTTATTTAAATTAGTTTATTAGGCGGGACCCACATGTCATAGACAGGGGCCAGCCCAGTCAGCAGTTGACCTGGTTAACAGGCCAACTGGACCCACTGGTCAGTGGCATAGTGGGCCCCACCGGTCAGGCCATGTCGGACGGCGATCGGAGAAGCGCCGGAGCTGGCTCCGGCGAGCCAAAACGCGGGGGCGCGTGTCGGGATGGGTTCGGGTTTCGTCCACAGGGCGTCTCCGGGGGTGTGGCTTGGTGCGTTCGAACGGCGGGACGAAGCCGCGTTGAATGGCGGTGGTGAGAGGGGCTACGGCGGCCGGAGCTGGGCGCTATGACGACGCCGGCGGCGAACCGTTCGGGTGGTGCTCGTGTTACTCGCATCGGCGTGCAAATGGACGAGGCGAAGTGCTAGGGAGGTTCTACGAGGCACGATGAGTAAGATGGACAGCAGCAGGGGACCAAATGGTCGCCGGACGGTCGCCGGCGACGAGGTCCGCGGCGGTGGGCATCGGGCGACAGTGCAGCGGGCGCCAGAGCTCGAAATCGAGCGTGGGGAATGAGGGGAAAGAGAGAGGGGCTCACTGCCGTTGCTGGGAAGGCCCAATGAAGCCGGTGGTGGTCGGAGGGCGGCGGGATCCGGCGATGAAGATGACGGAGCCGGGGAGGAAGATGCAGTCGCCGTGGTCGCTGCAGGGGCTCCGAGCTCCAACCCGAGGTAGCAGGCGGCGTAGCGGACGGCGGCGAGCCTCGGAGACACGTCGGGGAGGCAAACGGAGTACGGTGGCCGCGAGGTTCAATGGAGGCCGATCATGGCGGCGTCGGGCGAGGTGGGAGAGAGCGAGGGAGGAAGGGGGAGGTGCTAGGGTTCGTCCGCGGGGTCGAGGGGGGCTCCTTGTAGACGTCCGCGGCGCAGCAGCGTGCGTTGTCGAGCGGAGGCGAGGGGGGGCCGGTGCACGCGCGCGTGCGCGTTCGACAGCGAGGGTGAGGTGAGCAGTAGGAAGGAGACGACGTGGGAGTGGGCTGGGCCGGCGCTGTAGCAAGCAGGCCCGAGTGCACAGTAGCTTTTAGGCCTTTTTCTATTTTCCTTTTTCTGTTTCCTTTTCAACTCTGTTTTGCTAATTGTTTGGGCACTAAATGAATTTTGTAAAAAGTGTGACCTAGTTCATAAATCACAGTGCATTATATCCTAACACCAAAAACTAGTTTGGGCAAAACATAATTTCATATTTAATCTAGATTTAAATAAAAGGTTATTATAGGTGGCAGTTTGCTACTGCTTGAAGTTGTTTGAGTCACTTAATTAACTTATTAAATGTTGGTTACAATTTTAGTATTGTTTCTGGAATATTTGCTATTTATTGAACACTTTAGTTTCTGTCTTGAATAACTTTTATTTTCCGCTTTGAATTTAATTGGAGTTTGAACTAGGAGTTTGAAATGCAATATGATGCAAATGATGATTTGGCACTGTTAATCATGCTGACTTGTCATTATCAAAGTGATTACTGTGGCTAATGACATGGGGTGTTACAGCGCGGGATTTGTGGGGTCGTGCGGGATGTGGGCGCAGTTAATCCCCATGCCCCCCACTAGGCGTCGCCTCGGCTCCGCCGTTGCCGCCATATAAATGGGGGTGGAGGGGGGCGGCCAGACACACGCGCGCCCCCTCCATCCTCTCCTTCTTCTTCTTCTTGCTCCTCTGCTTCTTGCCTCCTTGCCGCCGCCGCGCTGCCCCGCCACGCCCCGTCGAAGCGCCGCAGCGACTCCATCGCCGCCCAGCCTCACCGCACCGTAGCCAAACCACCGCGGGACATGGCGCACGACGAGTGTGACGGCTTCAACGTCCACGAGGGGCACATTGAGTTCCGCCGCGCGACGCGGCGGATGCCCAACGAGGCGTGCGTGGGGGCGCACCTTCCCAATGCGAAGGAGATCACGCCGGCGCCGCGGGACGGTGAGTTCGTCGTCTTCCGAACCCACTTCCTCCGAGGATTCGGCCTGCCGGCGAGCGGCTTCCTCCATTCCTTCCTCACTTTCTACCATCTTCAACCTCACCACCTCACGCCCAACACGGTGGTCCTTCTCTCCGCCTTCGTGACTTTTTGCGAAGGTTACCTCGGTGTCCTGCCCACACTCAAGCTGTGGGGCAGATTCTTCTACCTCAAGCTCGGCACCCAAGCCAAGGGCGAGCTGGCCCAGTGCAGCGCATGCGTCGCCGTGCGGCGCATCGGCTATCGCCCTGCTGGAGTCGGCGAAGCTGTGGCAGAAGTCGTACTTCTATGTACGCAATCTCCACCCGACGCGTGACTACATCAACTTGCCGGCTTATGCAGCCGGCCCACAGCCCGAGCCACGGAACAACTGGGCCAGCAGCCCGCCAGGCCGTTGCCGGCTGCTATCAACAACGTCCTCAGTCGGCTGCAAGAGATGATGGACTCAGAGGGCCTCAAGGCCTCGGACTTGTTGGCTGCCTTCGTCGAACGCCGGGTGTCGCCCCTCCAAGGCCGGCCTCATCTGATCAGCGACATGAGCGGCCACCGAGATCCGTGCCGGATGTCAACCAAGGAGCTGCTGACTGTGGAGGTGGTCCGCCATGTCAACTATTTCTCCGAGAGCAAGCTCAGCGAGACTAAGTGTAGATTCGGCAAGGAGCCGTACAGCCGCGCCAATCCACCGCTACCGGTTAGTATCTGGTCCCCCTTCTTTGCTCACGCCATGCTCTTCGTCCGACCTGACCACCCGAAAGTGACGCAGCGCTTTCCTGGCCAGGCAGCAGGCGGCGCGCCGGCTCCGGGCCACCAATGGATGGCGGACCACGAGGTGAGCGACGTGGGCGACCCCGAGCTGGGGGCGGCCGTGTTGGAGGATGAAGGTGACGACGACGCCACCGGGCGAGGCGGCGCTGGAGCTGGCGGAGCCGTGGGCGGCAGCGATGTCCGGGATTGGCCGGACGATGACGAAGACGGCGAGGGACAACACCACCCCGAAGGCGCCGACAGGGCAGGCGCCGGCTCCTCGATGGCGCGGCCAACAGGCGGAGCGCTGACTGGTGCACCCGGCGCGCCCAAGCGCCGTGCTGAGGGGATGTTTGGCAGCAAGCCGCCCAAGAAGGCCAAGTCGACGGCCGCGACCAAGCGGCAAGAGGCCGCGAAGGCGGCCACCACCCGGCGGGGCCCGAAGGAGCGCCCACTGGTGTCCGGGTGAGTGCGTACTATCTCGATTATTTATTTCTTGCAAGCTTCTTATCTTTGCTGGATTTGCCGCACAGGGCTCCTCTTTCCATATCGCGGGCTCCGTCCGCCTCGCTGGTCGAATCAGCAGGCGGCTCTGAGGAGAGCCGGCGCGTGGACCCGGCCGCCGCCCTTCGGGAGGCGACGAAGAGGAACGCGCGGGAAGCGTGAGAGGAGCAGGAGGCCGCAGCGCTGGCGGAGGCCGATGCCCAGGCCGCCGCGTCAGCGAAGACGAAGGCCCAGGCCGCGGCGCAGGCGGAGGTGGAGGCGGCGACCAAGGCGCAGGCGGAGGCCGACGCCAAGGACGCGGAGGATCCGGCTGGTGGCGGGATCCCGAAGGCCGCCAACCTCGAGCAGCCGGAGCCGCCGGTGGTGGAGATTCAGATGCTGCCTGGGACGGCCGGAGCCGACCAGATGGCCACAAAGCAGGGGGCGACCGGCCCCATCGACCCGAAGGCGGAGCTAGTCCAGCGGGTGCCGGGTGCTGGCGAGCGGGGAGGCGGCCATCTCGAAGGGTCGGAGGGGCCTTTGACCGGCGCCGGGTTGGCGACGAGCCAGGCCCTGACAACGCGCGCCTCCACGCGCCTGTGCCCGTCGCGGGCGGCCTCCGCGCCGAGGCTAGTAGAGGTCGGGGCCGCGAGCTCGTCGGGAGCCGACACTGAAGCCACAAGCTCTTCTCCGCCTGGTTGGGCACCCGGAGCCGGCCCGACCGCCCTGAACCTCGCGGTGCAGGACGTCCTGGACAAGTTCAATGCCCACGGCGCCACCCTCCTAAAGGCGAGGAACGAGATGGTGGCGATGCAGACGTCTGTCTGGGTATGCTCTTGATCTTGTCTTTTATTTTTTTCGATCTTCAGTGGGGGCGCGCCAGCGCACCCACTGGGTGTAGCCCCCGAGTTCCAAGCCGGCTGCTGAGCAGGCGGGTTGGAACTTCTAGGCATGTTTTTGGATGCTGAGATGTCGCTATTGCCATAGGATTACCATAACCTGCGCGTGGCCGCCTTCAACTCCCAGAGCCAGGCGCTTGCCACTCGGACCGGCGAGTTGCGGCAGAGCCGAGGTACATAGACCGGCTATCAGTGGGGGCGCGCAAGCGCACCCGTTGGGTGCAGCCCTCGAGATTCGGGCCGACTGCTGAGCAGCCGGGCCGGATCTTCCCGGTGACTTCTTGTCTTTATTGACGCCGATGATTCTTCTTTGCATTTGCAGAGGCCGCCGCCAATCTGCGGAGCCGTGTGCACGAGCTCGAGAGCCAGCTTCAGGCCAAGGAACTGGAGCGCAGCCAGGTGGCCGCGGAGCGCGATCAGCTCGAGAAGGAGCTGGTTGACCAGGCGGCCAGGCACACGGACCAGGTCCTTCAGCTGAAGGACGGGGAGGCGCTCCTCAAGGCCGAGTTCGAGTCTCAGCGCTCGGACTGGGCCGAGAGGGAGAAGTGCCTGTCGGAAGGTTATGAGGTGATCGAGGCCATGCTTGAAGGTAACTTTTCTTTCTTGCTTGGAGGCGCCGGTTGTTGCTGGGAGTCGGTCTCTTATTCCTTTGTTTTCTTTTAACACAGAGTACTTCCCGGACCACGCCAGCGTCATCACCCAGGCGATCGAGGCGCGGCGTGAGCAGCGGAGGCAAGTGGGCAAGGAGATTGCACCGGACCGGCCTCGGACTTTAGGCGAACAGTTTCAGACCGTCCAGCTACGCCTTGCGCCGGTTCGCCGGCTGCTCCGCCAATTTCAGCACGCCGGGTCCCAGGTCCTGGAAGGGCTCTGGCCGGGTGCACAGGTGCCCCGGACTGCCAGTCAGACTGCTGACTGGTTGGAGGTAGCTGGAGAGCGGCTCGAAGCCTGGAAGAGTGCCGCCGCGCGGGCCGGTGCCAGGGTGATGCTGGAGTTCGTGAAGGCATGGTACCTGGGCGTGAGCCTGGCGCAGCTGGCCACCTTCCGCCAGGAGGGGACGCCGGAGCTGGAGGCGGAGCGCGAAGCGATCGCCATTCGCGCCGCAGCCCTTGCTGACTATGCCGATGTCGGCGTCTTCGTCCCAGAGCGGGCGGAAGACGGCACCGAGGTGCCGCTGTCTTGGTTCGTGCTGAACCCGGACAATGGGAAGGACCCGGCGGAGGAGATCGCCTCTAGCAACGAGGCCTCGGAGGAGGACGAGGGCGAGGAAGGCGATGGCAACGCGCCAGATGACGGAGCGACCAGCCGGAATCAGCCCGATCCGGCCTCAGCCGCCGACCAGACCGAGACCGACCAGCCGGAGGCCCCGCCAACCGGTGCCACCGCCACCGCCGACTCGTCCGAACAGCCCGTAGTGCCTCCGGCTTAGGCAGCCCTTATCTCTTTAAGTTTTTCTGTCTGATGCTCAAGAACAAGTTGGTTATGCGCAGTTCCACCCACTGGGGGTGTATTTTAAACCTTGATGAATGCCGGCCTCTGGCCTTTTGCAATGTAAATGAACTTATTTCCACATGCTTGCGTGCTCTGCCGAGCTCTAACTCGATTTTGCCTTTGCTTTCTTTGGCTTTTTCTTTTGCCTCTTCCTTTGGCTGCCGCCCTGCCAGCCGGACAGCCGCTCTGCGGTCTGTGGCCGGGTCAGGGACTGGGCTGTTTAGAATAAGTAAGTTACTTCAGCCACTTAAAGTGTAGCTAGTCGGGTGAGAAGCCGGCCGGCCGGCTACTGGGCAGCCGGACGGGTGGTGCGAGAGGCCGGCTTGGCTTAAATTGGCGTTCTTACTTAGTCATTTTTCGTGTGGACAGCGTTTCTGGCCTTTAGCTCTTGCCAGCCGGACAGTCGCGCTGTGAGCTGTGGCTGGGGCGAAGAAAGGGCTTTGGCGTCGGCACACTACTTAGCTGACTTCGGGTGGTGCCAACTTAGGTCAAGGCGGCGAGCCCCCAGGCTGACTGGCCGGACCCTGACAGGGCGAAAGAAAAAACTCATTCATAGGTGAAGCTTATCGCATAGATAAAAAGGTAGCCCCCGAGTGCGCCTCGGGGGACCTGTTGTCTTTGCTTAATACAAAAGATAGCATGGTACATACACTGCATCAACTGTAAAATGGGCGGAGAAGGTTTGCATTCCACGGGTGCTCCGACTCTTGGCCGGCATTGTCTCTCTTGCATGCCCTGGGCTTCTGTGCATCGATGAGGTAGTAGGAGTCGTTGCCCAGGGCCTTGCTAATGATGAAAGGCCCCTCCCAAGGAGCCGAGAGCTTGTGCTGGCCGGCTGTTCGCTGGATCAGCCGGAGCACAAGGTCGCCCTCGCGGAAAGCACGAGCTTGATCTTTTTGTTGTGGTAGCGGCGTAGGCTCTGCTGGTAGATGGCGGACAGGCTGAGTGCTAGCAGCCGGGCCTCTTCGAGCAGGTCGACGCCGTCTTCTCGCGCCTCCTTGGCTTCCGCCTCCGTGTACATGGTGACGCGAGGCGAGTCGAACTCAATGTCTGTTGGGATGATGGCCTCGGCCCCGTACACGAGGAAGAAGGGCCTGAATCCGGTTGATCGATTGGGCATGGTCCGGAGACTCCAAAGGACGGACGGCAGCTCCTCGATCCAGCAGCCGGCCGAGCGCTCCAGTGGCTCGACCAGCCGGGGCTTGATGTCGGACAGGATGAGGCCGTTTGCTCGCTCCACTTAGCCGTTTGACTGTGGATGGGCAACGGACGCGAAGTCCAGTCGGATGCCCTGCGTCGCGCAGAAACGGGCCAAGGCGCCTTTGGCGAAGTTCGTGCCGTTGTCGGTGATGATGCTGTGCGGGATGTCGTACCGGACGGTGATGTCGGCGATGAACATGACGGCAGTCGGACCGTTCAGCTTCTTGATTGGCCTCGCCTCAATCCACTTTGTGAACTTGAACACGGCAACTAGTAGATGGGTCATACCGCCGCGTGCTGTTTTGAATGGGCCCACCATATCCAACCCCCATACGGCGAACGGCCAAGTGATGGGGATGGTCTTGAGTGTTGAGGCCAGCAGGTGCTGCTTTCTGCTGAAACGCTGACACCCCTTGCACTTGCGGACCAACTCCTTGGCATCGTCCAAAGCAGTCGGCCAAAAGAAACCATGGCAGAAAGCTTTGGCAATGAGGGCTCTGGAGGCAGCATGGTGGCCACATTCGCCTTGATGAATGTCTCTGAGGATAGCAATGCCCATTTTCGGCTCAACGCAGCGCTGGAAGACGCCAGTCACGCTGCGCCTGACGAGCTCTCTGTTGATGATTGTGTATGCAGCTGCCCGGCGTTGCACCTGCCAGGCCAAGATTTCATTGGCTGGCAGCTCACGGCTAATCAGAAAGTTGAGGATGTGCTGCGCCCAAGATGGAGCTTCTACCACCGTCATGACCGCAACCGGCACCAGGGTGGTCGGGTTGGGAGGCGGCGGGTCGGAGTCGGCCGCTGCTTGCTGCATCGCTGAAGTCCCTGGGCCGGCTACAGCAGTCCCCAGGCCGGGTTTGGGTGCTGCAGCCCCTGGGCCGTCTGCCGAAGTCCCCGAGCCGGCTGCTGCAGTCCCCGGGCCGGATCTGGCTGCTCCAGGGTTAGCCGGCACGAAGATGGACTCTGATTCTGGTGAAGGCTTGATAGACGGCTTGCGCAGGCATTCGAGGGAGACGCTGGCTGGTATGGCTTGCCGTGTGGAGCCAATCCATGCCAAGGCGTTGGCTGCTTCGTTGTCGGCCCGTGGCACATGGAGGAACTCGCACCCGTCGAAGTGGCCGCTGATCTGCTGGACGAGGAAGCGGTAGTTGGCCATGTTGGCATCCTAGTCGCCAGAGGACTGCTGAACCACGAGGCCCGAGTCACCGTAGCACAGAATGCGGCGGATGCCGATCTCCTTGGCTAGCCGGAGCCCGTGGACGAGTGCCTCGTACTCGGCCACGTTGTTGGAGGCGGCAAAGTGGATCTGCAGCGTGTACTTGAGCTTGTCGCCTTTGGGAGAGGTGAGGACGATGCCGGCTCCCAAACCGGTTCGCATCTTCGAGCCGTCGAAGTGCATCCACCAATGCGTGGAATCCGGCGCTGGCGGCAGGTACTGGGTCTCGGCCCAGTCGACGAGGAAGTCGACCAGTGCTTGGGACTTGATGGCGGTGCGGGGCTGGTAGAGGATGATGTGGGGAGCCAGCTCAATGGCCCACTTGGCCACCCAGCCCGAGGCATCTCGGTTGCCCATGATCTCGGCAAGGGGGGCAGTACAGACGACCGTGATGGTGTGCTCCTGGAAGTACTGCTTCAGCTTCTTGGTGGCAAAGTACATGCTGTAGCACATCTTCTGGTAGTGGGGGTAGTTCTGCTTGGAGGCGGACAGCACCTCGCTCAGGTAATAGACTGGCCTATGGACCGGCTGGGCTTTGCCGGCTTCTGGGCGCTCGACAACGATCACGGTGTTGACGACCCGGTTGACAACGAACACGACGCTCGACAACGAACACGGTCCGACTGGGCTGGAGTTGCTTCTCGTTGATGCCCAGCTTTTCCATGGTGTCACGGTAGAGGATGTTGATGCTGCTGCCGCCGTCTATTAGGACTCGGGAGAAACGGCAAGCCCACCTCTCGGTTGAGAAGGTGGAGTCCAGCACCATGGCGTAAGCACCCGGCGAAGGCACCACAGCCGGATGGTCGTCGCGGCTCCAGGTGATGGGCCTTTTGGACCAGTGCATGAATTGGGGGACCTCTGGGATGACAGCGTTCACCTCGAGGTGTTGCTGACGCCGACTGTGCTTGTCGCCGGCTTCACTGGTGAAGACGACGTGAGTGGCATTCTCGTTAGGGATCTCATCTTGGAGCATGCCGACAGGGTGGGCCGGCAGGAGGAGGCGGCAAGCCTTCACCCTTAGCGATTTGGGCAAGCCAGTTGCACTGCCGGGTTGTATGGTTGGACGGCTTCGCGCCGCTGTGGAACTTGCATGGGGCGTCGAGGGTCTGCTCAAAGGAGAAGGCCGGCAGCCAGGCCCCCTTGCCGCCCCGCTGACGCTTGGGGCCGGGTTGACATGCCGGCTGCTCATCCTCGACGGTCGCCACCTGCCGGCTGTTTGAAGCCGGCTGCTGGGCCTTGCGCTTGATGTCGTTCGGCTGCTGGCGCCGGTTGGAGTCACCAGCCGGCGCTTGAGAAGCCGGCAGGATCACCTTCCCGGACGCATCGATCTGGATATCCGACTTCATGGAGGAGTCAGCCGTGGCGTACTTGTCCGCCACAACTAGGAGCTCGTCCAAGGTAGCCGGCTCGTCGCACATAAGCTTGTGCTTGAGCAGGGTGCCTTCTCGGCACTCGGCGGCGAAGTATTTGATGGCCTGCACCTCATGCACCGCTTCGCAGGAGTTGCGCAACTCGGCCCAACGCATCAGGTAGTCGCGAGCGGACTCGTCCGGCCCCTGAACGCACATGGAGAGCTGGAGAGGCTTGGGAGGCCGCTTGTAGGTGCTGGTGAAGTTGCGGACGAAGGCGTCGCTGAAGTCCAACCAACTGTTGATGCTGTTGGGTTTGAGGCTGTTCATCCATGTCCGGGCCGTGCCCTGGAGCATCAGCAGAACATACTTCACGGCAACGCGCTTGTTGCCGTTTGCTATGCTAACAGCTGTGGCGTAGTCGGTCAGCCAATCTTCTGGCTTCACGACGCCGTTGTACTTGGGAGTGTCGCGAGGAAGCGAGAACCCTTTGGGGAAGGGCTCATCGCGGATGCGGGGGCCGAAGCAGGCCGGGCCGACTGTATCCTCGTCCTCCATTGCCAGGGACCAGCTAGCTGCTCGATCCAGCGGCGTGCGTCATTCCCGCCGACTGCTTCGCGGGGGCCTAGCTTGCCCCGCAAAGTCGGGTGCTCAACCGGCGCCGGAGAAGCCAACCTCTCCCTGCAGGGGGGGAGGTGGTCGTTCTTCCTGCTGGCGCTGGCCCTCCGGGTTCGGAGGAACGTCCCGGCTGCCCATGACCGTCTAGCGAGAGCGCCGGCTGCGGCTAGCTGCCGGCTCCGGGTTCCGCTGGCCGCGGCCGCCGCCACTAGGGGACCGGGAGGTCGCTCCATTCTCGCGGCGGGGTGGAGGATTCTGTTCTGGGAGCTCGGCCTGCCGGCCGGCTCCCACCACGCGGTTGCACGCGTCTTGCTGTGTGTTCGCAGTGTTGAGGAGTTCCTGGAGGCGGTCTAGCTGACTGCGCCGTTCGTCGCCCTCCAGGTTCCCGAGTTCTTCTGCCGCCGCCTGTGCGGCGCGCAGGTTCTGCACGGGGGTGTCGTAGATTGGACGTCCGACCCCCAGCATGCTGGCGATGGCCGCGCCGTGTTACCGGATGGCGCCGGCTCGGCTAGGCTCGGCCGCAGCCGGCGTGCCGCCAGCTATGCGGTCGATCTCGCGCTGGTTGGCCTCAGCGTGGCGCTTCATGGCCGCCATCTTGGTGGCGCTATCGAGGAGCTTGACGCGGATTTCTTCTAGCGCCGCCGCGTCAGTGTTGGCCCCGACGGGAGCTGCCAGGTCCTGCATCGCTGCTCGCAACGGGTCCTGGACGGCCCCTCCAAAGGCCTGGCTGTGGCCAGTGACCATCACCTCCACGAAGATGCCGGTGTCGAGCGCGCCGGCAGAGGCGACGCTTGAGATGGGAGGGAGCGGGTCGTCGATCACCACCACGCTGCCGGGGAACCCGTCGGAGGTGTCTGCGTCAGAGAGGCTGAGCTTCCGGAAGAGGTCGATGAGGCAGCCCGCGGGGCAAACGGCTCCCGTGTCGGACGACGCGCCGGAGCAAGTGCAAGCGAATGCATCAGGCTGGCCAATGAAGCCGGCCGTGACGTGCTCGCCGGAGAGGAAAATGGTTCCCGTCCAGAACATGTCTCCGTCCGACGCCGCGAATGGCCCCACGGTGGGTGCCAAATGTCGTGGTATTCTCACGTCAGATGCCAGGGGTGGCTTATCATGGGTGGAGCCAAGAGGACGTCGTCGGGCCCTGGAAGCGGGAGTGAGCACGAGCTCGATCGCACACGAGGCATACCCAGGTTCGGGGCTCTCTGGGGAGATAACACCCCTAGTCTTGCTCTGCAGAGTCTCCGCATGAAAACTATGATCAAATGGAGTACAAGATTGCTCCTTGAGCTGTGTTGCTAGAGGAGGAAGAAGGGCAAGGCTAGCTCTCTTCTCCTAGCTATGGTGTATGGTGGAATGGGGGCTGAACCCCTTGCATGGGTGAGCCCTGGGGGGTTTTATAGGCCAACCCCACAGGGGTACAATGGTAATACGTACGGGTGTAGGACCCAGACGTCAGTGTCTAAGGTCGCCGGGTTCTCCGCCGACTGCTAGGGCCCGCCGCTTGGTGGGCCCCGCCGGCTGTCGAGAATCCGGCCGACAAGTAGGGCCCGCCGCCTGCGGGCCATACTGATTGCCTTTTGCTGTAGCTTCGTACTTGATGACGGAGGCCTCGTCAGGAGTCGTATGGCTACAGTCTCACCGTCTGACGGGTTGGTGGCCGCTTGGTCAGCGCACGCTGTAGCCAAGCTCCATCCCGTCGGAGCAGGTGTGTGCGGACTTCGAGGGAAAGGGAGGGCCGCCTGCTGGAGGCCGGTCCACCCCCAAAGCCGCCTTCCGGGAACGCGCCGTCTTCTGGGAGCTCACAGACAGGTAGGGCCCGCCACCTGTGGGCCGTACTGATTGCCTTTTGCTGTAGCATGGCCCTTGCTGATGTGGGCCATGCTGAGGGTTGCATGGCTACAGTCCAGCGCCTGGCAAGTAGGTGACCGCTTGGTCAGCTTGCACTGTAGCCATGCCCCCCTGGGATTTGGGGGAGTGGGTGGCCCTGTAACCACACTCCGTCTCGTCAGAACAGGTGAGTGCAGACTCCGAGGGGAGGGGGTCTGTCTGCTGGGAGTAGCCTCCCCCGAAGCTGCCTCCTAAGAGTGCTCCGTCTTCTGGGGGCCGGCCGCTTGGGCCCAGCCAGCCCGAGGAGCCGGCCGCGTGTCCGGAAGGCGTGAGGGGCTTTGCTAGCCCCGATGTCTTGAAATGCTAAGGGGTATGGATGAGGCTACCCGTGGTCTATCCCCACGACACCTAGGCATGCAACTAAGTATCCATAAGGTTACCAAAGTACAATGGCAACCTATGCTTGATCAGGTCAAACACTTCATTCCGGCTTGGCAGCGTGGGCTGATCCAGAGACCAGGCAGACTAGTGCTAGTCAAAAGTGTGACCGCGGCGAGGCCAATTCACCACCTGCTTGTCATGAACGCGCCGCAATGGGTGTTCGAAGAGGTTGACAAGTGGATGAGAGCTTTTTTCTGGGCTGGGAAAGAGGTAGTCAACAGAGGACAGTGCTTGGTGGCATGGCACACCATATGCAGACCAATTTGTTTCAGTGGCCTGGGAGTAAAGAACCTGAAGCTTTAAGGCCTGCCCATGCGAGTCTGATGGGAATGGCTCAGAAGGACGAAACCCACCCGCCCTTGGCAAGATCTACATCTCATGGTGGACAAGGAAGCAAAGGCATTTTTTGATAGCGTGGTGCTTATCAAAGTTGGAGAGGGTAGCAGGGTTCTGTTCTGGACTGATAGATGGATACACGGCTTAGCGGCAAAGGAAATCACCCCCTGATTGCCGAAATGGTCGATAAGCGTGTCAAGGGCAAGAGAACTGTTCAGCAAGCTTTGCTCGAGGGTGCATGGGTACAAGACATCACGGGAGAGCTCTCTTTCACAGCACATCTGTAGCTCATTCATCTGCAACAGGTCGTGGCAATGGTGGCCAGGAACGAGATGGAGGCAGATGTTTTCAGTTGGCCGTGCGATGCAACAGACACCTATACCGCAAAGCCCACCTACAAGATGTTGTGCCACGGCATGACCCGTTTTGCCACTGCCAATTGCATCTGGAGAAGCTGGGCGCCACTCACGTGCAAAATCTTCGCTTAGTTGGCTTCCCAGTACCGGTTTTGGACATCGGACCGAAGAGCTAGACACGGACTACAAGAGACCACATTGGTATGCTACACTGATACATCTCCAACATATCTATAATTTATGAAGTATTCATGCCATGTTTACAACAATTTTATATGGTTTCGGTATGATTTGGATGGAACTAACCCGGACTGACGCTGTTTTCAGCAGAACTATCGTGGTGTTGTTTTTTGTGCAGAAATAAAAGTTCTCCAAATGCAACGAAACTTTTTGACAATTTTTTTTGGAACAAAAGAGACACTAGAAGCTTCATGGGAGGGCCAGAAGACCCACGAGGTGGGCAAAACCCACCAGGGCGCGCTAGAGGGGCCTGGCTTGCCCTGGTGGGTTGTGCTCACCTCGAGGCCCATCTTCGCGTGATTCCAACACTAAAAAATCCTATAAATAGAGAAACCATAAAAATAACCCTAGATCAAAAGTTCCGCCACCGCAAGCCTCTGTAGCCACGAAAAACCAATCTAGACCCCGTTCCGGCACCCTGCCAGAGGGGAAAATCATCACCGGAGGCCATCTTCATCATCCCGGCGGCCACCATGATGAGGAGGGAGTAGTCCACCCTCGGGGCTGAGGGTTTGTACCAGTAGCTATGTGTTTAATCTCTCTCTCTCTCTCTCTCTCTCTCTCTCGTGTTCTTGAGATGTCACGATCTTGATGTATCGCGGGCTTTGTTAATATAGTTGGATCATATGGTGTTTTCCCCTCTCTATCTTGTTGTGAATTGAGTTTTCTCTTTGAGATTTCGTTCTTATTGGATTGAATACTTTGATGGATTTGAGAACACTTGATGTATGTCTTGCTATGAATACCCGTGGTGACAATGGGGTATTATATTGATTCACTTGATATGTGTTTTGGCACTCAACTTGCGGATTCCTGAGGTGACATTGGGGTAATCTATGCATAGGGGTTGATGAATGTTCTTGTCTTTGTTTCTCCGGTAGAAATCTTGGGGCACTCTTTGAGGTTCTTTGTGTTGGATTGAGTATTATGATTCTGAAATTGTTTGATGCATATCGTATAATCAACTCACGGATACTCGCGGTGACATTGGAGTATCTAGGTGACATTAGAGTTGGTTGATGTGTATCATATGGTGTTATTTTAGTATGAACTCTTGGTTAGATCGATCGGAAAGAATAACTTAGTGTTATTTTAGTACGAACTCTCGATAGATCAATCGGAAAGAATAACTTGGTGTTATTTTAGTACGAACTCTTGGATAGATCGATCGGAAAGAATAGCTACAAATAATTTCTTCTTATGTTCTCCGCTAGATAAGAACTTTGGAGTGATTCTTCATCGCATGTTGAGGGATGGTTATATGATCCAATTAGATTAGCATTGTTGAGAGATTGCACTAGCGAAAGTACGGACCCTAGGCCTCATTTTCAAGCATTGCAATACCGTTTGTGCTCCGTTTTATCAATTGCTACCTTGCTGTTTTTTATTGTTCCTATTACAAAAAAATATCTACTATCATTACTACGCTTTTATTACCATCTCTTCGCCGAACTAGTGCACCTATACAAATTACCATTGTATTTGGTGTGTTGGGGACACAAGAGACTTTTTGTTATTTGGTTGCAGGGTTGTTTGAGAGAGACCATCTTCATCCTACGTCTCCAACGGATTGATAAACCTTAGGTCATCCACTTGAGGGAAAATTGCTACTGTCCTACAAAACTCTGCATTTGGAGGCCCAACATGAGTCTACAAGAACAAGTTGTGTAGTAGACATCATACACCTGCTGCCAGGAAGAGGACACAATTGATCACATTCTAGCTCGGTGCATCTATGCGAGGCAAGTTTGGAGCGGCTGCTTCGAGTTCTTACAAGTCAACATACAAATTCCAAATCTTGACGACACTTTCATGGAGTGGTGGGAGAAGACATGTGGTTCCTTCCGAGGCAAGGTCAAAAGAGGGTTCGACTCCTTCATCGTTGCAACTGCGTGGCACTTATGGAAGAAAAGGAACGCAAGAGTGTTCAACAGGAATGACCAAGTTAGATCGGACGTGAGCCTAGTGCAACAAATCTTTGAGGAGATCAAACTTTGGAAGATGGTGGGAGTAGGTGTCGAGGGACTAGCTAGATTTGTGAGAGAGTAGGCTTTGTAATTTCCGTGGAGTCAGAGGTCCCGTGTAGACGTTCGTCGTCTTGCACGGTCTCTTGTAAACAATATTTCTCCCTTCTATAAAAATACGGTACGCCTTTGGCGTACTCTAGAAAAAAAGATACCAATTACACCCACCCCCTGCACCAACTAAATGTCACAAATGACATCCAGGATGCACACAGCCTGAAAGAGAAAAATAAGAAGAAAAGAAAAGAAAAGAGGCCCCGCCACGGTAATCAACTCCTTGCAGCAGCAACCCAACAAACTAGCCGCAGACAACACCCAGAATACAAGAAGGTTCTCCAAACGCCACGCCTCCAAGGAGGGAAACCGGTGCACACGCGCCGTCGTCGCCCGATCTAAGATCTTAGGTTTTCACCCTGGAGAAAGTATGAGCTCTGAAAACAATTCCTTCAGCAAAGCCATTGCCAGTCAGAACCAATGAAGGTCACACCTTAGGTTTTCACCCTGAAAGTCAAGACTCGGCACTGGAGGAGCACCACCAAACTTGAATTCCTCCAGTGCTGTTACCCCCACTTGCCAAGGCTGCTCCTGCAAATCAATAAACACCAGGCTCATAGTTACCAAAACCAAATTGGATCACCGGCCCCTATGAAGCAAAATCTTCATTGCCTCGATGGTCCCCTCCATCAACACTGGTCCTCCAATCTCAGCCATGATGACCTTCTCCACCGCAGTGTACACCATGGAAATCGAGATGCTGACATGTCCCATGGTTTCGACTACCAGCGGAGCTTCGCGCCGCACCGTCATGAAGCCACGCAGGCAAATATGTGTGCACACGACCGGAATTCATACTATCCAGAAATCGAGGAGCTTCATACGCCAATCCTAGAAGATCTCTAGCAGAAGATCCGGAACACATCTCATGGCCAGATCGAAGAGGAGCAGACACGTTGAACGCTTCCTTGATGCAAGAAGAATGCTAGGGCCACCACCATTATTCTGAAGACTCGCAAGCCCCCATGCCGCAAGCACCACCCAGCAGGAACGACAGAGGAGGAAAGGACAACACAACTTGCATCTGCCGGTCGTCGCCGGCGTGGCCAAGGCCACAACCAGCTCCCCCCCGTACCTCAAGCCTTGAGTGGGCCTTAATGGCCCAGATCGGAGCCCTGCAGCCCAAATCGAGACCCAGTGACCCAGATCTAACACCACGCAAGCCGAAGATGGCCATGGCGGCGGTGCACCACCTCCCCCCTCGACGCTGCTCCGCCAGAGTCCTCAGGCACCGGCCAACATGGCTGCGCCGCCCCATGCCCTCAAACAGTGCCCCACCTCCTCTCATGTGACGCTGCCAAGGAAGCACCTTTCTTGCCCATCGTCTTCGATGGGATGGGCGCCGCCACCGCTGCCGGCGTCGGCAGCAACAATGGCAGGAGATGCAGATCGGAAGAGTTCCTAGGAAGATTAGTGTTGAAGGGCCTCCGGAGCCGCCCGGGAGGTGAGCAACTCGAGAGGGCGTGTTTTTTTTCGAGAGTTGATGACCCACCCAATGCACTGTCTCATAGAAAAAGCATGACGATAGAGCCAGCTGTAGCACATTGACATGTCATTTAACCAATCTAATAGTCAATATTTATAATTGTTAGCTATATTACTTGTCAATGTTGCCTCCTCTTAGACTCTCATAAAAAAATTTGGAGTCTAGCCTGCTGCTGACTCTTAGACCTTGCTTTCGATAATCCACCAACTCCCGGAATCCGCGGAGTGAGAAAACTGTAGCTTCGTCATTTTCAACTTTAGCTCTGCCAGCTCCGAGAGCGGAGTTGTGGAACGGAGCGACACCGAACAGGGCCTTAATCTACAACCCGCTCTTTCGCTCTCTCTTCTTTTGTCACCTCCAACTCAGAAAATATATAATATTTAAACCCGTATACCCTGCTTACATTATTTTATCATACTTGTGCATCTAAGCGATTTTGAATTTAATTAGTTTAGGTATATGGTTCATCTCAACCATGTGGCCTAGTTATGAAGAGAAATGAAGGAGAAAAAAATAAAAAAATATGTCACACGGGATCATAGTATTAATTATGGTGCATAGGAAACGGGCTAACAACCATATCTTCACTAACATACATCTTCCTCTCTCTCCTGTGGTGTCACTTCAACCAGGGGCGAAACTAGTCCAGCCGTCTCCACGCACTGTACCTACAGTACTCTATCGTAGACACCGTAGTAGGAAGAATCCCGTCGCCACGACCCGGGCGAAGGGGCGGAGTCCTATCTCCACATCAACATTTTGCCTATGATAGCATATGCTATGAGACGAGCATTGAGAGTGTGCTTACAAAATTCACTGATGGTGTATATTGTTCTAAGAAATTAAATTGTTTTTAGATAAAAGGTTCAAAAGGAGCCCGTCTTTGAGTTAAGAAGCCATCGACCGTGTGGGCATGAGTTGGATTAAACTAGCATATTTATTATTGTCAGAGGCCATTTTCTAACCACGGGCAACTCGATTTGCAAAACACAACTAGGAGAAACACACCAAACAAATCTAATAGGGAAACAAAGCTTAGCCACTGCAAATGCGGAACAAAGCTTGTTGATATTCCTACTACACCCTTCATTTCATATATAAGTCGGGCATAGGCTTTTATGTCTTCAGTTTAACTAGTGAGATGTGTATAATGTGTCATAAAAATATGTATTTAGAAAATTTATTTGACGATGAATCCAAAATCCGCAATATATTTTTAGAAAAACATCCTTTTCATTAGATTCCCGCAAAAAAAGCATTTTCATTAGTCAAATTGATAACCCACAAATATGCGTCCGACTTATATGCCAAATGGAGGGAGTAATTTTGAGTGTGAGATGTGTAAAGGTATCCCGAGGTTGGGCAAAAAGGCTCTAACAAGCATGGGTAGCGCATACACATTGCACTTCGAAGCATGTCAACTTGTTCATGCATGTGTAATTCAAAAAGAAATTAGGCTATAATTAAAAAAACTTGTTCATGTCGGTATTTGACGCACTATTATAGGGTGTAGTGGTGCATTAAACCCCGCCCGGTGTTAAATTAATAATGCCCTTATACAGAAGAACAACATCCACATGACAACCAAGAAAAAAAAAAGAGATAGCAACACAACCCAGATTACACCATGCAAGCCACAAATGAAACAATAGAGCATGGCTTGGAGTCATTACAGCCCTCATCCGCCATCAGGCCCCAGGAGCAAAGAGAGAGGCCAACAAGACAAAGATACGCTGACACGGGAGGCAGTGTCTTCACCAACCATGGGAGTCCAAACACGACCTAACATCACCATCTAGTCCCATCGTCAAAAGGAGCCCCCAGCCCCCTCGCCTTGTATCGAAAGGCGTCGTGCCATCGAACGATGAGGATGCTCCCCCTAAGCCTGTGTGGTGGGACCTCAGCGGAAGGTCTCCGAGCACAAGTACCTCATCGCGCCTAGCTCACCGTGCGAGAACCCCGTCGAAACCACATAACCATCAGAACAAAGAGAAGAAGCTGCTAGCGACGTCGACGGAGACCAGAAGAGAAGCGCCTCATAGGACGTTCAGAACCTGCCAACACTCCCAAGATGACATCTTCAAGAAGATCGCGATGCCCGAAGAGGCCGCCATCATCCAAACCCAGTGGTTTAGGTTTTCACCCGAGAGCATGGAGGAGGGAGGGGAGATATGTCGACACCCACGCCTCTAGGGAGGGAAACGACGCCCGTAGGCGTCGCCATAGGCAAGACCAGTTTGGGATTTCTCCCAGACACAGCTCCCCACCGCCAACACCCGCGCCAGCAGGATTTGGTATCGCGAGCCATCAGGAATCCAACCAGAGGGATGGAACACATCCTTGGAAAGCACCAAACGCCGCACTTCGGCCAACACACCGTCAACACGGCCATGGAAGCCGACCAGCACCAGACTCACAGGCTCTGCCCACCAGCACCGTGAGACCCACCAAACAAGGTCGCCGCCATGCATCTAAGACCCCCAATCCCCGTACAAGCCAGACTCCCCTCGGTGGCACCCATGCAAGAACAGACAGGAGTGCTTAGATCCATGTCATCCATCACGAAGAGGGACCAGCAAATGGAGACGATCGGTTGGCAAGGAAGCCCATAGCCGTGGCCGCGGCCCGACCACCCTGGTCAGAGCCAGCGAATCCGTCCAACCGAGCACTCTGGTCGAAGACGACGGAGAGCCCTTGCTAGAGCACCAAAGTCCCCGACGATGAGGCGGCGACCGGCCGCGACATTTGGTGTGCGCGACACCGAGGGCCACGACTCCTCCATGGCCGGACCTCCACCACCGCAGCCCATTTCGATTTGCACCGAATTGATTCGCCACACGGATGAAAATGGGAGAGAGAGCTCAAGGGGCGAAGGAGAACGCGGAAGGAGAGGCTTCGCCTCCACCGCGTGCCTGCTGTCGGCCTCCTGCAGCGGCGGCGGCAAGGGGAAGGGTGCGAAGGGAGGGGTGGCGGCGCATGAAACCCTAGATCCCGCGACGACGCAGGGGTTGGGCGGCGATGGGATCTCTCCAAGTCAATACTTATTCATATCTTATATTCTTTTTAATGAATTCCAAATCGAACTTTTTTTACAATACGAAATACTTGTCTGTCATTATGTTAAAATTGAAAAAGTTACCTTACAAAAGTTTTAGTTCACCGCATTAGAATAGTAGACACACTGTGACTGATTGTGTCTACCTATAGAAACATATACAATCTATGTGATGCGCCGCTCTATCTTGCGTTCTTCATCTTGTCGAACAAAGATAATAATTTCTTTGATCGCTGCCACTAGTTATAACCTCATTTTTTAAACGCGCTCACTCCTTGTAGCACCCTGGGATGGACACTACGGCGCAGATCTGGCAATCTACACTAACCTCCACATAATATCGATGCTAAGGTGCCTTCTTCACACAACATATACATGGAAACACGCACAACATGTAGGTAGAACGGTCGGTATCATAACACAGTTGACAAAAGAATCAGCAACAACATCATATATATACAACAACTACGAAGAGTCAAGTTTAACGAATGAATACAACAAAAGTCTTTCGGCCAGTATGCAACTCGTAGGACATGTAAGTTTGACAAATGTGATAACAAGGCTTTAAAAAAAGCAAAGGGCGTCCATATCCCTGCCTAGAATACTGTCTATGAGGTAACCGACTAACATCATCCGTCAACAAACCTGTTTCTAAAATGCTACTGACGGTGTTACGTCACAAGGGGTGCCTCGTGCCACCGAAAGCCGACCCATCAGGCCAGCCTAAGGCCCCCAAGGTCAACACACCCCATTTCCATCATCCCGACCTATGGGGCATCTAGAAGGGAGGACTCGGAGTCCTTGGAGTGCAAGACAGGAAGCCAGGTCCTAGGAGGAATCCTCCAGTGCCTTACGCCCAAGGCACCCTTTCTAAGCTAGGATGGGGCTAGTTGATAGGCACACAATCTTCACCCTTAGGTATACGAACAATTATTAGGATGTCGCTTGTATTATTTGTCCCCAAGCCAATCAACACAATAATAGCAGGAGTAGGGTTTTTACCTCCACCGTGAGGGCATGAACCTGGGTAAACCAATCTCCTATTTCCCCATTGGACTTTCTAGCTAGTCGTGGTTCCCAACCGAAGGGTTTGTCGGAATCTACACTAAAAGTGGCGTGCCAGGCACAGGTCGTGCTTTCCGGAGCTGAGATCCAAATGAGATCTTCCAACAACTTCGATGTCTACACAGCATGTCAGATCTTTGCTTTTTGTTCAATGACACTTGTTGCTAACCCGGTCGACCACCTTGAGCCTATCGAGACCATCACCGCAGGAAGATTTTTCCTCTTCGGTGACCTGGTGTTCATAGCCGACTCACAGGGCGAGATCGTTCTACGCAGCCTGGTTCCTTGTCAAACATAGGAGCAAGGAGAAGTCTTCTACAACCCGCCCACGTCCCATTTCATCGCCAATCTGGAATCGATCCATGACATACTCGAGGAGCATGACAAGCCCGAGGACGATATAGAGGAGGACAGGTACCATCTAGCTGCTCTGATGATGATGTGGCATCAACACATCTTCGGACATGGCAGGCAGCGGCTTGCTCCGATATGCACTTCAACACCCACGCCATTGACGAGAGGGCCAGTGAGCTGGTCAATGAGATAGTGGAGGATGGACTGACTACCAATAGCCCCCATGTTATACCGATCCCAACTCCTCCCTAGAAACTGGTATGCTACATGGTCAACAACGTCAACAACTCTAGCAGGGCAGAAGAGGCCTAGGTGTTGGAAATATTCCCTAGAGGCAATAATATTTGTATTATTATATTTCCATATTCATAATTATAGACTTTATATTCTATGCTTTAACTGCTAAATATGCGATTCAGTGGAAAACTCATATGCATGCATGGAATGATAAACGGTTAAATAAAAGGTTCCTAGTCTTGCCTCTGGGACTAGCTCAAGTGTTGTTGGTGATCACGTTTTCCAGATCTTAGGATATCATTAAGTGTAATGATATTCCTAAAACAACATTGAGATTATGATGTTGGAAGAACGATCATATTGAACTGACCCAAACTTGTTTGTTGTGAACTGGATTAATATTGTCTGTATTCAATTGTAATAACATGGAGTGTTAACGTGTGATATTGCTCCTTAGACCATGAGAGTACCGCGATCATATCTTACTGTATGATGGGCTTTGGGGTTGATCAAACGTCACCTATAACACGGTGATCATAACAACAACTTACAGGTTCATCAAAAAGTTTGACAAGTGACGGATAGCTCGAGAGTGAGATTTTATCCTCCGATGATGGAGAGATATTAGCATCAATCATCATCTAGCCAGACACACGTGACTTCATCACGGGGATGCCGGAACACAATAACGAGAAAGAAGAACAAAACCGGTAACGAGGATTTTGGTATAGTGAGCATGGTGATGACTCGGGAGGATACCGATGCATCTCAGGTTTTGTGAAGTATCGCAAAGAAAAGGGAACATCACATGATAACCAAAGGTTCACTAAAATATCATTTATGTACTCACATGGACCAATATGGACGTCCACGGTCCCGCTGTCGGTCATTGAACAAACAGTTTCGTCCATGTCTATGAGTTACCGAACCTATGGGGTCACAAGTTAAAGCAATTATGATTTGCTGAGTGTTAGTAGGAGAGGAGTCGTGAGAATATACTTGTGGAATTATTTCATGAATATTCAAAATAGTTTTTCGGGGTCACCGGAAGGGTTTCGGTGAGTATCGGGTAATACCGATAAATTTTATATAGGTGGAAAAAGTTTCCGGAGATGTTAAAATATATATAAAACAATCTATAAGTATTTAGAACATTTTATATTTAATTTAAAAATGAACGTGCCTAAAAAGGCCAAGAGGTGGAAGGCAACTTGGGCCAAAAAGGCCCAAGTGGGAAAGTGACTCCTTCCCTAAGGAAGGAGGCCAAATTGGGGAAGGGGAGGAGTCAGACTCCTTCCCCCTAGGCCGGTGCACCAAGGGGGATTTCTTCCCCTTTGTGGAAGCCCTCCCTCTCCCTCCAATCTATATATACATGAGGATTTGGCCCTTTTGATCATACACGTTTTGGAGTCTCCTTTAGTCCTTCTAGTTCTAGTTGGTCCTAGTTTTTTGACTAATTAGAGCTAGGCTAATTCTCTTGTCCTCATAATTAGAAGTCCAATGTGATTATAATCTCCTCCCTCTAATTCTCCGACAATGTTTAGCTCTGGACGGCGAATCGCTGCCGGATCGTGAAGGTTGCATGCTTGCAACCAAGTAGAGAGGCCTTGTGTTGGTGGTATGCTACTTCTTGAGCTTGCGTTGGTTTTTCCCTTGAAGAGGAAAGGGTGATGCAGCAATGTAGAGATAAGTATTTCCCTCAGTTTGAGAACCAAGGTATCAATCCAGTAGGAGGTACAAGCAAGTCTCCAATCTATGCACCTGCACAAATAATCAAACACTTGCACCCAACGCGATAAAGGGGTTGTCAATCCCTTCACGGTCACTTGCAAGGATGAGATCTGATAGAGATAGATATAAAAGATTACTAAAACATAAAACAAAGTAAAAACAAATAAATTGCAGCAAGGTATTTTTGGGTTTTTTGGTTTATAGATCTAAAAATAGATGATGGAAAATAGACCCGGGGGCCATAGGTTTCACTAGAGGCTTCTCTCTTGAAAGAAAATAATACGGTGGGTCAACAAATTACTGTCGAGCAATTGATATAAAAGCGCAAAGTTATGACGATATCCAAGGCAATGATTATGAATATTGGCATCACGTCCGTGTCAAGTAGACCGAATCCTTCCTGCATCTACTACTATTACTCCACACATCGACCGCTATCCAGCATGCATCTAGAGTATTAAGTTCAAAAGAACGGAGTAACGCCTTAAGTAAGATGACATGATGTAGAAGGATAAACTCAAGCAATATGATGAAAAGCCCATCTTTTTACCCTTGATGGCAACAATACAATACGTGCCTCGCTACCCCTACTTTGTCACTGGGTGAGGACACCGCAAGATTGAACCCAAAACTAAGCACCTCTCCCATTGCAAGAAGAACCAATCTAGTTGGCCAAACCAAACCGATAATTCAAAGAGAAATACAAAGATATCAAATCATGCATATAATAATTCAGAGAAGATTCAAATAATATTCATAGATAAACTAATCATAAATCCACAATTCATCGGATCTCGACAAACACACCGCAAAAGAATATTACATCGGATAGATCTCCAAGAACATCGAGGAGAACATTGTATTGAAGATCAAAGAGAGAGAACAAGCCATCTAGCTACTAGCTATGGACCCGTAGGTCTGTGGTAAACTACTCACACTTCATCCGAAGGGCAATAGATTTGATGTAGAAGCCCTTCGTGATCAAATCCCCCTTCGACAGGATGCCGGAAAAGGCCCCAAGATGGGATCTCACGGGTACAGAAGGTTGTGGCGGCGAAAAAGTATTTTGGTGGACGCTTCTGGTCGTTTGGGAATATTTCTGAATTTATAGGCCAAGAATTAGGGTTGGAGGAGCTCCAAGGGGCCCACAAGCCCCCATGAGGCTTGTGGCCTCCTCGGGATTCCTCTGACTTCTTCTCCAAGTCCTACGTGTGTCTTCTGGTCCAAGAAAAATCATCGCAAAAGTTTTATTCCGTTTGGTATTCCATTTCTGTAAAACTCAAAAACAAGGAAAAACAGAAACTGGCACTGGGCTCTGGGTTAATAAGTTAGTCCAAAAAATAATATAAAATAGCATATTAATGCATATAAAACATCCAAAACAGATAATTTAATAGCATGGAACAATAAAAAATTATAGATACGTTGGAGACGTATCATGGTAAAACCGGCAGACCTCGTGGGTATGGGTCCCGAGTTGTGGATCTCGGATCGGTGGTAACAGGGACGAAGGAGACAATATTTACCTAGGTTTGGGCCCTCTCAAAGAGGTAATACCCTATGTCCTGCTTTGATTGTATTGATGATGATGTATCGAGTACAAGCTTGATCTACCTTGAGATCGTAAGGAAAGATCTAACCCTAGGGCTAGGTGAATGTAATTGTGATTGGATCCCTTCTACAGGCTAAACCCTCTGGCTTATATACACGCCAGGTAGGGCATCTAGGGTTACATGGTCGGTATCCAGGGGTGCGCATGGAGGCGACAAGAGATGTCTTGGAGTATACGCCAAGTCTTCGGTAGATGCGGTCTTGATCACGTCCAGACGTGTAGCTTCTGGAGTCCACCCGATTGAGAATGAGGGCCTACAGGCCCAGCCCAAGGACTATTGGCTGACTAGGTTGGCACCCCTAGTTCAGGACACCATCAGTAGCCCCCGAACCGGTCTTCTACGCCGAGGACGACCTGCTCGATTTTAACAACTTCGGACCCGAAGTCCTTGGCTCGACAAACGAGTTCCCCCTTTTTGTTAACTCAAGATATTCACCTTTATTTAAAGCCACCATGGACCACTCCTCAAAGGAATGGCGTCCCTTGAACAGGACCTGCCCGAACCTGCTCAGCGTCCGAAGATGTGAGGTTACTTAGCCTCGATGGCCTGCCGCGTAGGTGTGAACATAGCTTCTAGCCTGACAACTTTATCGAAGCGGCACCACCCACGATTGAGCGGGCAGTTACTGCCCGCTCAAATCACAGCCTGAGGCAATCCTCTTATTGGCACGTCCCATCGAAACGGAGATCGTGCCCGTTTCCTAAGGGATATTGATACGTCACTATAATTTTTGATTGTTCCATGCTATTATATTATCTGTTTTGGATGTTTTATATGCATTAATATGCTATTTTATATTATTTTTGGGACTAACCTATTAACCTAGAGCCCAGTGCCAGTTTCTGTTTTTTCCTTGTTATTGACTTTTACAGAAAAGGAATATCAAATGGAGTCCAAACGGAATAAAACTTTACGATGATATTTCTTGGACCAGAAGACACCTACATGACTTGGAGAGAGGGCCAAAAGAGTCCTGAGGAGGCCACAAGCCCTCAGGGCATGCCCCAGGGGGCCCCCTGGCTTGTGGGCCCCTCGGGAGTCCCCTAACTCTAGTTCCACCTCTACAAATTCTCAAATATTCCCGAAACATCAGAAGCATCCACCAAAATACTTTTTCACCGCCGCAAGCCTCTGTTCCTGTGAGATCCCATCTTGGGGCCTTTCCCGGCATCTTGCCGGAGGGGATTCAATCACGAAGGGCCTCCACATCAACCTTGCTGCCCTTCCGATGAAGCGTGAGTAGTTTACCACATACCTAAGGGTCCATAGCTAGTAGCTAGATGGCTTCTTCTCTCTCTTTGATCTTCAATACCATGTTCTCCTGGATGTTCTTGGAGTTCTATCCAATCTAATCTTATTTTGCGGTGTGTTTTTTGAGATCCGATGAATTGTGGATTTATGATCAGATTATCTATGAATATTATTTGAGTCTTCTCTGAACTCTTTTATGCATGATTGGGATATCATTGTATTTCTCTTCGAACTATCAGTTTGGTTTGGCCAACTAGATTGGTTTTTCTTGCAATGGGAGAGGTGCTTAGTTTTGGGTTCAATCTTGCGGTGTCCTCACCCAGTGACAGAAGGGGTAGCGAGGCACGTATTGTATTATTGCCATCAAGGATAAAAAGATGGGGTTTATGTCATATTGCTTGAGTTTATCCCTCTACATCATGTCATCTTACTTAAAGCGTTGCTCTGTTCTTATGAACTTAATACTCTAGATGCAGGCAGGAGTCGGTCGATGTGTGGAGTAATAGTAGTAGATGCAGAATCATTTCGGTCTACTTGTCATGGACGTGATTCCTATATTCATGATCATTGCCTTAGATATCGTCATAACTATGCGCTTTTCTATCAATTGCTCAACAGTAATTTGTTTACCCACCGTATGTTTTATTTCAAGATAGAAGCCTCTATTGAAACCTATGGCCCCCGGGTCTATTTTCCATCATATATTTTCAGATCTATAAACCAAAAAACCCAAAAATACCTTGCTGCAATTTATTTATATTTACTTTAGTTTGCTCTTTTATTTATCTTTTATACCTATCTCTATTATATCTCACTCTTGTTCGTGACCGTGAAGGGATTGACAACCCCTTTTTCGCGTTGTGTGCAAGTGTTTGTTAGTTTGTGCAGGTGCATAGATTGGTGACTTTCTTGTGCCTCCTATTGGATTGATACCTTGGTTCTTAACTGAGGGAAATACTTGTCTCTACTTTGCTGCATCACCCTTTCCTCTTCAAGGGAAAAATCAATGCAAGCTCAAGAAGTAGCAAATATCATTAAGATTTTGTTTCTTCCTATATGTATAATGGCATCTTTTTACGTGTAATGACGATTTCAATGATGCGGCTAGAGGGACTCTTGGCCTTTTTATCAGCCTATACAAGAGCAAAGGGACAGCGACGGGAAAAGTACGCTCCCCTTCTGAGGGAGTCCTGGACTAGGGGGTCCTCAGGCTGCCGGCCTAACCCTCATGGGCCGAACAGTCGGGCCGCACTGTAGTTGCTAGAATACCGGACTATTATACAGCGTCGTACCCGGGCAGGAGATCCTTTGTACCTTGGTGATAGAGGCAAAGGTGTCCCGATGTTTCGATGAGATAGCTATCTTTTTCTATGGGAGTCGACTTTGACGACCTGACTACGAACGTGCGAAGACGTCGTGCCTTAGCAATCGCTACCGAGGGTTATTGACCACGCTGGAGCATGATCAACCTGACCATGAGGGTCTATTTCCTGCGAGCAAATGAAGAACAAGGAAGAATCTGAGATTGCAATCTGGATATTGCGAATATAAGAGGAAAGCTTTATTGATGAAAGTGGGGTTCTGTGACGTCTTGGTCTGGTCGTTAAATGCAAACGAAGTACGTGAAGTTGCAGCTATGGTGAACTTTTAATCTAAACAAAACCCAAAGTCTAAACGACGCCCTAAGGGCTGTATATATGGAGGAAGAGGGGGGGGGGGGGATTTCGTGACCCTTGGAAGAGGGGTCCGAAACCAACCCTAACTCTTGTTTCCCCACACATACGGACTCTAAAAACAGCCTATACTCAAGTATTTCGAAATTACAAGGGCCTGGCCCAAAAATAAGTTGGCGCAACACCTATTATAAGCTATGGACGAAATTTATGAAAGGGCATCTTGTATATTTCGTCCATGTCCTTGTATGTCATCAAGGAGGCTTCAAAGTATTGAAATCGGCACTAGAAACGCCGTTGTGGTTCCCTTCGCGCGCGCCTTCATCTCCATGCTTGTTTCTGCTCCAGTGTTCATCCCTCTTGTCCATGCTAGCCCCTTCATTGGTAATCAACACAAATGTATCCAATTTAGGCAGCATCATATTCTCATGAACATTAGAATTGTTACCAAGAGACGAAAGTACCTGGTAATTCAATTGGCGTGCGAGAGCTCTAGTGATTGGTCTAGTATGTATAGCAGCAGGGGCTATGGGTGTAACAATGGTATTGATGTCCTCATCATCCTCCCCTTCTTGAAATGAAGTCTTCCTCGACGAAAGCTCATATTCCTCACCCAAATAAGGCTTCAAATCTGCAATGTTAAAAGTGGTACTAACCCAAAAAATCTGCAGGCAGCTCAAGTTTATATGTATTATCATTTATTTTCTCTAACACCTTAAAAGGACCATCAGCACGTGGCATTAGCTTGATTTGTGCAAATCAGGAAATCTATCCTTACGCAAATGTAACCAAACAAGATCTCCTGGTGCAAACACAACATGTTTTCTACCCTTATCTCTAGCAAGTTTATATTTAGCATTCATACGCTCAATGTTCTCCTTAGTTAACTCATGCATTTTTAAGATGAATTCAACACGTTGTTTAGCATCAAAATTAACCTTTTCCGAAGATGGAAGAGGCAACAAATTAATAGGTGCACGAGGTAGAAAACCATACACAATCTCAAAAGGGCACATCTTAGTAGTAGAATGCAACGAATGATTATAAGCAAATTCAATATGAGGCAAGCATTCTTCCCACATTTTCTAGTTATTCTTCAAAACAGCCCTAAGCATAGTAGACAATGTTCTATTGACTACTTCAGTTTGTCCATTAGTTTGGGGATGACATGTAGTACTAAAAATCAGTTTAGTCCCCAACTTAGGCCATAAACATCTCCAAAAGTGGCTAAGAAACTTAGTATCACGATCTGAAACAATTGCTTGGCACACCATGTAAGCGAATAATTTCACGAAAGAACAAATCAGCAACATTAGCAGCATCATCGCTTTTATGACATGGTATAAAGTGTGCCATTTTTGAAAATCCATCCACGACAACAAATATGCTATCCCTCTCCTTCTTTGTTCGAGGTAAACATAAAACAAAGTCCATAGATATATCCTCCCTTGGAACACTAGGTGCAGACAAAGGCATATATAAACCATGATGATTGAGTCGTGACTTAGCTTTTTGACATGTAGTGCAGTGAGCAACAAAACGCTCAACATCCCGTCTCATCTTTGGCCAAAAGAAATGTGTAGCAAGTACGTCCTCCGTCTTCTTGACACCAAAGTGTCCCATTAATCCTCCTCCATGCGCCTCCCGCAACAACAAAAGACGAATGGAGCTAGCTGGAATGCATAGCTTGTTAGCAGAAACACAAATCCATCATTAACGACGAACTTGTTCCATGTTCTCCCTTCTTTACAATTCTGCAATACATCTTTAAATTCAGCATCATGCACATATTGATCTTTGATGGTCTTCAAACCAAATATTTTAAAGTCAAGTTGTGAAAGCTTAGTATAACGATGGGACAATGCATCAGCAATAACATTTTGTTTACCCTTCTTGTGTTTAATGACATAAGGGAAAGTCTCAATGAATTCAACCCATTTAGCATGTCTACGGTTCAGTTTTACCTGACTTTTAATGTGTTTCAAAGATTCATGATCAGAATGTATAACAAATTCTTTGGGCCATAAATAATGTTGCCATGTTTCTAAGGTCCGAACAAGAGCATATAATTCTTAATCATAAGTAGAATAGTTTAGACTAGGCCCACTCAATTTTTCAGAAAAGTATGCAACAGGTTTTCCATCTTGTAATAACACACCTCCTAATCCAATTCCACTAGCATCACATTCAAGCTCGAAAGTCTTATTAAAATTAGGAAGTTGGAGTAAAGGAGCATGTGTCAACTTATCTTTCAATACCGTGAAGGCACATCCTTCTTTGTAAGCTCATTGAGAGGTGCAGCAATGGTGCTGAAATCTCTCACAAAACACATATAGAAACCAGCAAGGCCAAGAAAACTCGTCACTTGTGTGACCGTTTTGGGCTGCGGCCAACTCTCAATAGCTTCAATCTTGGCTTTATCAACTTCAATTCCCCGTGGAGTAACAACATAGCCAAGAAAAGACACTCGGTCGATGCAAAAGGTGCACTTCCCAAGGTTACCAAACAAGCGTGCATCACGTAGAGCAAGAAAAACAACACGTAAATGTTCCAAATGTTCCTCCAAAGATCTGCTATAAATCAGTATATCATCAAAGTAAACTACCATAAATCGTCCAATGAAAGCACGTAAAACTTTGTTCATTAATCTCATGAAAGTACTAGGTGCATTAGTTAACCCAAAAGGCATGACTACCCACTCATATAATCCAGACTTAGTTTTCAATGTTGTTTTCCATTCGTCTCCCAATTTCATGCGAATTTGATGGTATCCACTACGCAAATCAACTTTGGAGAATATTGTAGAGCCACTCAATTCATCAAGCATATCATCTAGCCTAGGAATAGGATGATGAAAATGAATAGTGATATTATTAATGCCTCTATAATCAACACACATACATGATGTACCATTCTTTTTGGGCACTAGTATAATAGGAACAACACAAGGACTAAGGGATTCACGTATATAACCTTTATCGAGAAGCTCCTGTACTGGACACATAATCTCCTTCGTCTCCTCTAGATTGCTACGGTATGGTGCACGGTTGGGTAACGATGCACCGGGAATTAAGTCAATTTGATGCTCAATCCCTCGAATAGGTGGTAATCCCGGTGGCACGTCTTGTGGAAAGACGTCAGCGAACTCCTGCAAAATGTTAGTGACAGTAGGAGGCAAAGAGGAAGGCACATCCTCGAATGAAAATAATGCCTCTTTGCACACAAAAGCATAGCAAACAGATTTGCTGACATCTAGATCATCAATATCAGATTTGGTGGCAAGTAAACATGCACTTTTCAATTTAATTTCAGAAGCAACACTAGATGGTTTATTATTAGGCTTCATTTGTTGATCAAATTCTTTTTCCACAATCTGATTTTCACTCTTATTTTTCTCCTGTTTTGCTTCATTAGCTCTATTAATATCATCTTTCAAAATGGAATTAGGAGACATAGGAAGCAAAGTAATATGTTTATCCTTATGAACAAGAGTATACTGATTGTTTGTACCATGGTGTACAGAATTTTTATCAAATTGCCATGGTCTACCAAGTAATAAGGAACATGCTTTCATGGGTACGACATCACAATCAACATAATTAGCATATGTAGAGATACTAAAATGCACACGAATAGTACGTGTTACCTTAACCTTGCCGCTGTTGTTGAACCATTGGATGTAGTAAGGATGTGGATGTGGTCTTGTGGTGAGAGATAGCTTCTTCACCATCTCCATGCTAGCCAAGTTGTTACAGCTCCCTCCATCTATGATGACACGAACAGAACGTTCCTTCACAACTCCCTTTGTATGGAACAAATTATGCCTCTGATTTTTCTCAGCTTGTGTGACCTGCACACTCAAACCACGTTGAGCAACTAAACTTTCATACTTGTCAGCATCTTCAGCAGCCATGTATTGCGTCTCATGATCAGAATCATCTCCACCGTGTTCTTCACTTGTAATAAGAGCCAAAGTCTCCTCATGATAGTCACTAGCGGACTCATACCCACCATCCTCAGTAGCAATCATAACATGGGGAGATTGATATTCTCTCGCATAATGACCTCTACCCTTACAACGACGACAAATAATATCATGTGTGTTCCCTGTTGATGCCATGGATGAAGAAGAGCTCTGTGCAGGCCCGGTAGGTGTGCTCTTGGCAGATATTGGTGGTAGTGCTTGCTTTCTTGTATCACGGTTGGAGGTGGCAGCTGACGGAGGTGCCGGTGTAGCAGAACATGTGGAAGTAGAAGATACACGTGGTGTCCATGATGAAGGTCGACCTGCAAAAAAATTAGTCCATGCCAATGCATGTCGATCCTGCACTTCACGTTCAGCTTTGCAAGCAAGATGGAATAAATGAGTGATATTGTTATACTCCTTATACTCTAAAATAGTCTGAATCTCTCTATTTAATCCACCCATAAAACATGCAAGCATAGCTTCATTATCCTCAACAATACCATACAGTTTGTAATTCCTGATAATACTCCTCTACAGAATTTTTTCCTTGTCTCAAACGCTGTAGTTTTTGAAGTAATTCACGTTGATAATATGGTGGAACCCAACGAGTACGCATAGCAGTTTTCAAAGCAGCCCAAGTAGTAGGGATATTATCATGATATAATGTACAATGTTCAGACCACCAAACAGAAGCAAAACTAGTGAATTCACAAATAGCAGCAGCAACACGTCTATCCTCAGGATATTGTAAGCATGTGAAACGTTGTTCACTTTCTAACTCCCAAGTAAGATATACATCAGGAATGTATCTACCCTCAAACGGTGGAATATTCAATTTTAGTTTAGGAATATGGTCATAATCTCGTACCTGAGGTGGTGCTGCAGCCCTACCGTTGCGATTATATGCATGAGGTCGACCTGGTGGTGGTGGTGCTGGTGGTTGCACATAGTTCTGATTTTGATCAACCTCATCCTCGTAATAGTCCTCCACCTCTGCAGTAGCAGCAGGAGCTACAGAAGCATCAACAGCAGTAGCAGCAGCACCAAAAGTTTGTGCTAACTCAAGAGGAACACGCTGCGCTCGCCCTGCTGGATCGCGGCGTGGAGGTGGTTGTTGATGTTGTTGCAATGGTGTAGAAGATGCGGGTGGTGGCTGTGGTAGACGTGCGAGTACTTCATCGAACTTAGCGTCCAACTTGGTGTCAATTGTCTTCTCAATGTCATCAATCATCTCCAGTGCCTTTCCAAAGCTGGCCATCACGTCTTCCACCTGTTGGGTCAACATTTGCTGAAATTTATCATGAAGCTCCTTCTTCGTCATGTTCTCCCAGTCAATCTCGTCGGCTTGTGATCCTGCCATGGTTAGCAGCAATAGAAACACACAAGAATATGATCATACAAACTACTAAAAAGTGGTTGGGGTGGGGTGTCACAAATCCGTCAAGCAAATCTCAAATTCTTACCAGTTCTTACCCAGCAGCAGGCAGTGATCGGCAACCGTTGTAGTCAAAACTCTCAAAGCTTGGACAGAGCGATTACCAGGTGGTGTCAAACGCACGATGTAGATGTATGTGGAGCTGGGAAGGCTTATGATATGGTAACAAAAATGTCAGCAATAATCATTTCAGAGATGCAAAGTTGAATAAACGCTCAACGACAGCACTGAGCCGGTCCTAGGCTAGACCGTCCTAGAGACGCGAGCCTAGAACACTAACAAAATCACGGCGTGGCACGTAAACAAGGGAAAAGCACACACTGGAATTTTTTTAGGCGATCTTTTTTTCTGCTCTTTTTTTTTGGGCACTCTTTTTTTTGCCGAAAATCACTATAATGGCGAGTGTCTCAAAACTCTTCCCAAGTCAAAATAACAGGATAGGCATGAAAATTTTCAACTATTTTTTTTTCTAATGCACGAACCCAAAAATTAGAAACGACTCAAAAAGAACTTTCTATAACGGCGACTATCTCAAAACACTTGGAAACACCTAAAAATAGGATAGCCAGGTTTTTTTTTGACAAGTGCGTTTTTGGAAAATTTTGGGCCTAAACGGAGGGTGGTTTCCGGACTTTTTTTTTTGGAAACCAACCTCTTCTACGGACGGCAAAATATTGATGGAATCCGAAACCTACTCACACAAGGAAAAACGAATATGACTACAGATGGATCTCGAAAGCAAACCTAATATGGATGGACTCGGATTGGTGGTGGTATATGGACTCGGATCGGTGGTGGTATACGAACTCGGATTGGTGGTGGTATATGGACTCAGAGCGGTGATGGTATATGGACTCGGATCAGTGGTGGTATATGGACTCAGAGAAGTAGCGGATAAGCGGTGGTGGTATATGGCAGGGGCGATGATGATGGTGTGGCGGCGGCGTGACAACTTGTGAACAGAACTCGAAACTCTAAAGAACTAGACGCTGAGACCAGCAACTTGACACGACGATGTAACCGCAAATTCAACAAAGCAAATACATAAAAGATTATGCAGTGGCTCAGATTGGTTTGGATATAATGAACTAACCCTAATTTTTTTTCTGGCTTTTTCGTGGACTGTAGGTATGAAGAACAGACTCGATCTAAACTATGAAAAACTGTAAAATCTCGCCAAGCAACCTAGAAATCTAATACCACTTGATAGAGGCGATGGTGTCCCGATGTTGCGATGAGATAGCTATCATTTTCTATGGGAGTCGACTTTGATGATTCGAATATGAACGTGCGAAGGTGTCGCGCCTTAGCAATCGCTAAACCAACTTCTGAGGGTTATTGACCACGCTGGAGCACGATCAACCTGACCACAAGGGTCTATTTCCTGTGAGCAAATGAAGAACAAGCAAGAAACTGAGATTGCAATCTGGATATTGCGAATATAAGAGGAAAGCTTTATTGATGAAAGTGGGGTTCTATGACGTCTTGGTCTGGTCGTTGAACACAAACGAAGTACGCGAAGTTGCAGCTATGGCGAACTTTTAATCTAAACAAAACCCAAAGTCTAAACGATGCCCTAAGGGCTGTATATATGGAGGAAGAGGGAGGGGGGGGGGGGTCGTGACCCTTGGAAGAGGGGTCCGAAACCAACCCTAACTCATGTTTCCCCACACATAAGGACTCTAAAAACAGCCTATACTCAAGTATTTCGAAATTACATGGGCCTGGCCCAAAAATAAGGTGGTGCAACACCTATTATAAGCTATGGACGAAATTTATGAAAGGGCATCTTGTATATTTCGTCCATGCCCTTGTATGTCATCAAGGAGGCTTCAAAGTACTGAAATCGGCACTAGAAACGCCGTTCTGGTTCCCTTCACGCGCGCCTTCATCTCCATGCTTGTTTCTGCTCCCGTGTTCATCCCTCTTGTCCATGCTAGCCTCTTCATTGGTAACCAACACAAATGTATCCAATTTAGGCAGCATCATATTCTCATCAACATTAGAATTGTTACCAACAAACGAAAGTACCTGGTAATTCAATTGGCGTGCGCGAGCTCTAGTGATTGGTCTAGTATGTATAGCAGTAGGGGCTGTGGGTGTAACAATGGTATTGATGTCCTCATCACTTGGTGTCTACGCCAAGACAAGAAGAGAAGAATCGGCATGCTTATGCTCTTGTTGTAACCGACATGTGTAACCCTAGTACCCCTGGTGTCTATATAAACCAGAGGGTTTAGTCCGCAGGGGTAGAACAACAACCATCATCCTACTAGTTTAGGGTTTAGTTCATCTGATCTTGTGGTAGATTGACTCTATAATCCTCATATACACAAGAAATATAATCAAACAGGACATAGGGTTTTACCTCTTAGAGAGGGCCCGAACCTGGGTAAACATCGTGTCCCTAGTCCCTTGTTCCCCATTGATCCAAGATCCACAGCTCGGGACCCCCTGCCCGAGATCCACCGGTTTTGACACCGACATTGGTGCTTTCATTGAGAGTTCCGCCGTTGGATCGCCGGAAGGATTAATGGCTCATCTATTCATCAACCACACCATCCGTGCTGGGGACCTCTCCGTCCTCGGCCAAGATCTCTCATTCGGTAGTGTCATACTGCACGCCGATCCGACCGGCCACCTCGGCCAAGTCGGAAACTTCGCCCCCGACCAGGAGGTCAGGTTCGGGAGCCTAGAGTTCACCGCCAGCCCCCGGGGAGACCTCACCCTGTCGAGAATCTCAGCTTCCTCAAGAAAACTTGCCAACCCTGATGCTTTAGCATTAAGGAAGGTAAACTCACCAGGGGCCGATACAACACAGAGCTCGGCCCTGAAGCCCGACTCCATTAGTTCAACCGAGTTCATCCCGGCCGAACCCCGCCTGGGCACAGCCTCGAGCGTTCCCGTATCGGCCATGCTGCGAGTCGGTCCTGAATATTCGGAGGGCATAGACCCATCAGATCTTTCGTCATTGAACGATTTACTACATCGGATCTGAGTCATGGGAATCTCCGACAGCCAGCCCTCAGTCTATGACCAGATCGGGCTCAAGCCTGACAACAGGGAAATCCACATCCCGCCTATCACACACCTTGTCGTCACCGTTGAGGAATTGGCCGAAGGCTCACAGCCGCCAAAACAGAAAATGAGCTATGTCCCGGTCGGCGACAACCTCGATCAGGCTCCGGTCTCGAAATCTGACCTTCGTCCCGAAGAGAGCCCGGCACCATACGTCAATTCAAAGTACAACCTCGAGTCTACGCCGTATTGTGTGGATAATTTGAAATCCGCACTCGGCACATCGGATATTCCAGGGATGATCGACACCGCTGCTAAATTTTCGGATACATCTCTAGCCGGAGCACGAAGTTTTATCCCGCCCACCCACCATGTCGAATACTCGCCAGATTCAGGAAACCCTGATGTATGGGATCTAATGTATGTCAAGTAGCAGCCAGGAGAAACAGTCCATCATTACTGGGCTAGATTCCTCCTGGTTAAAAACAAGATGACATATTGCTGCGATCAAGAAATAATAGCAACCTTTCGGTTCAACTGCCAGGACGAAGGAATTTCGAATGCCCTCGCCCGTTGCCATGTGCAAATCTTCACCGAGTTATCAGACCTGGTACGCAAATGTTGCACCATGGAAAGTGCCTGGAAGGCACAACAAATGCATGTGGAACCCACCCATGCCGAGAAATCTCGAAAAGCTTAGGCAAAACACACATACCCACGGCGGTCGCCCGAACACGAGCCTGCCGAAAAGAAGAATAGGTCCCTCACCGGACCCCGAAAAGTCCTGGATGAGCTACTGGACAAACCATGCCCCATACACTCAGCCTTGCTTAATGCAAACCCAACCCATAGGCTTCGAGCTTGTTGGGTGGTCAGGCATGTGGCCAAGAGCGGTGAAGCTATCCATGGACTTACTCCCCCCAGTAGACGATCAGCAACAACCCCATATAGTGGCAATGATGTTCTGACGATCTACAAGACATTCTCCTCAAACAATCATAGGAAAAGAGCCCTTCGAGAGCTCGGCCAAGTCCACCAGGTTTCAGCAGCACACTCATGGACGGATAGACCAATCACCTTCGATGAAGAAGACGAGCCAAGGGCCCGCCCCATCCGAGCACCTGCTGCACTAGTCCTCGACCCTATAGTGGATGGCTTTAGGCTAACCAAAGTGATGATGGACGAAGGAAGCGGTCTAAACCTCATCTACGAGGACAACCTTGACAAAATGTAGGTCGACAGATCTTGCATTGAACAAAGCTACACCACCTTTAGAGGAATTATCCCCGGCAAAGAGGCGTGTTGCTCCGGATGAGTCACTCTAGACGTAGTGTTCAGCAATCCCGAGAACTACAGGTCTGAGGAATTATTGTTCTACATTGTGCCCTTCCATAGCGGATACCTCGCCCTATTGGGACGTGAGGCGTTTGCAAGGTTTCAGGCAATACCGCATTACGGGTATATGAAAATCAAAATGCCAGGGACCAATGGCGTAATTGCACTCACAAGCGATCCAGACAAAGCCCTTCGGGCCGAAAACAAAACGGCATCGCTCGCCCTAGAAGCACTATCCGAGGCTCTTGCAGTCGAGGAATTGACTACATTCCGCACAACGGTCGACATGACGATGTGGTCCTCAGTAAAAGGTCCACATCTACGTCGTTTAAACTAGCTGACGAAATAGTCAAATTCCAAGTGCATCCAATGGATCCCAATAAAACAGCATCCATCAGAGCCCAGCTGGACCCTGTAGTTGATGAAGCACTACGGACCTTCCTGGGCAAGAATTGGCACCCTTTGGACATGCCAGGAATCCCATGAAGACTAGCGGAACATAGCCTGAACGTAATAAAGGGCTTTAAACCAGTCAAACAGGCACTGCGCTGATTATCTGAACCCAAACGTCAAGTAATGGAAGAGGAATTAGAAAAGTTATTGGAAGCCAGATTCATCCGTGAAATCAAACACCCCGAGTGGTTGGCAAATCTGGTCATGGTACCCAAGAAGGACAAATCCTAGCGGCTATGCGTTGATTTCAAAGACTTAAATAAAGCCTGCCCTAAGGATCCCTTCCCCCTACCCCGGATTAACCAGATCATCGATGCCACTGCCGGACACGACTCATTATGCTTCCTTGACACCTACTCTGGTTACCATCAAATCAAGATGAAGGAGTCCGACCAAGCTGCAAAAGCGTTTATCACCCCGTACGGGCCATTCTTCTTCAACATGATGCCCTTCAGGTTAAAAAATGCAGGAGCCACATACCAACGCATGATTCAAACATGCCTCGAAAACCAAATTGGCAAAATAGTCGAAGCATACGTGGACGACGTGGTCATTAAAACCAAGCACGTTAGTCAGCTAGTGGACGACCTCCGCCAAACCTTTGAAAATTTACAGACCTACGATATACGGCTCAACCCAGACAAATGCGTCTTCGGGGTTCCCGCCGGAAAACTACTCAGATTCATTGTTTCCCACAGAGGGATCGAGGCTAATCCGGCTAAAATCTGAGCTCTGTCCCAACTCGCAATACCCATGAAGCTTAAACACGTCCAGAAGCTGGCAGGCTGCGTAGCAGCCCTGAGCCGCTTCATCTCCCGCCTTGGTGAAAAGGCACTGCCACTCTACAGATTGCTTAAGAAGACCAAAAACTTCGAGTGGACTGATGAGGCAACCGCTGCACTTGAAGAAAAAAACTATACTAGCGGGTAACCCCATACTAGCTGCACCTGGCATTGGCGAACCCATGTTGTTATACATCTCGGCCACAAAATCGAGCGGTGAGCGTTGTACTCGTGGTAGAACGAGAAGCATAGGGCCACAAATACCGGATACAGATGCCAGTCTACTACGTGTCAGAAGTGCTTACCTCGTGCAAGTCTCGGTATTCGCATTATCAGAAGATAGCCTATACTCCCTCCTTCCATCTATATAGGGCCTAATGTGTTTTTCAATACTAACTTTGACCACATGTTAGAGCAATAATATATGACATGCAACTTACACAAAGCATACCGTCAAATTCGTATGGGAAAGGAGCTTTCAATGATATAATTTTCACATTATGCATGTCATGTGCTATTAATCTTGTCAATAGTCAAAGGCGGTCTTGAAAAACGCATTAGGCCCTATATAGATGGAAGGAGGGAGTACAGTTTTTACGGCATCCCGAAAACTCCGACACTATTTTCAAGAATGTTCGGTTACAGTGGCATCCAAGGTACCCTTGAATGAAATCATCAATTATAAGGACGCCACGGGCCGCATTGCCAAGTGGGCCATAGAGCTCCTTCCTTTTGAAACTGTGTACAAACCACATCGAGCTATCAAATCTCAGGTGTTGGCCGATTTCCTGGTTGAGTGGACAGAAGCCGAGCTCCCCCGGGAATATAGTACATACTCACATTGGACAATGTACTTTGACGGCTCCAAAATGTTAGCCGGACTGGGGGCTGGGGTGATCCTTATATCCCCCACCAGTGACAACATTCGGTACGTCCTGCAGATCATGTACACAGACTCTAACAACGTAGCCAAATACGAGGCCCTGTTGCATGGTCTTTGGATGGCAACGTCTATGGGCGTATAGGGGCTGGAAGTGCGGGGAGACTCGAACCTCACCATCTCCCAAGTCAATGGCGAATTTGATGCCAAAGATCCAAAAATGGCGGCATATAGAAATGTCGTCCTTGAAATATCAGTCCGATTTGAAGGGTTAGAATTTCAACATGTCCCTAGAGATAGTAACCAAGCTACGGATGTCCTCGCTCGCATGGGTGCTAAACGTGACCCAGTCCACAAGAACACCTTCTTGGAACGGCTCTTCAAGCCATCTGTTGTGTGGCAAGACGGGGACAATGGCGGGATACCCAATGGTCCCGAGCAGATCATCCCTCCAGAAATTGAGCCAGGCGATGACATCATCAGTGGCTCAGCACTCAAAGAAACACCCTCGGCTCACGAGGTCATGGCCGTAATCGCACCATGGACCGAGCCCTTCCTTGACTATCTTTTATGACAAGAACTCCCTGCCGATCAGACCAAGGCACGGCGCATAGTCCGGCGATCTAAAGCCTATATGGTCCACGAGGGTGAGCTGTATAAGAAAAGCACACCGGAGTCCTCCAAAGATGTATATCCAAAGAGGAGGGGCAACAACTTCTGACTGAGATACACGCCGGCATGGGCGGCCAACACGCAGTAGCTCGGGCTTTGGTAAGCAATGCCTTCCGAGCAGTGTTTTTCTGGCCCACCGCTCGCGCGGACGCACGCACTTTGGTCCAACAATGTGTTCGGTGCCAGCTTTTTGAGAATCAAAGCCATATGCCCCCCACGGCTCTCCGGACAATACCTATGCTCTGAGTTCCAGTATCGATAAGAATTCGAGTTCTTATTGTTCTTATGTTATGGTGAAATCATTGTCAATTAATTGTTAGATTCCCCATATCACCCATAGCCACCCAAATCTTATCACCTGGCCGTTCGTGGTCTGGGTGCTCGACTTGGTTGGACCATTTAAAGGGGGATCCAAGAAAAAGAAACACTTACTGGTTATGGTTGACAAATTCACTAAATGGATTGAGGCAAAACTAGTAACCTCAGGCGAATCCGAACCAGTTGTTGACTTCATATCTGGGGTTGTGCACCATTATGGTGTTCCCCATAGCATCATCACGGACAATGGATCCAATTTTATAGCCCAGGAAGTCAAAGACTGGTGCGCTAAGATGGGCATCAAGCTCGACTATGCTTCGGTATATCACCCACAGACCAATGGACAGGCCGAACGAGCCAATAGACTCATCATGAGTGGCATAAAACTCCGTCTGGTTCGTTCCCTGAAGGAACCCGATTGCCACTGGGTAGAGGAACTTGATTCCGTATTATGGGGATTACGCACCACCCCCAACCGGTCAGCGGGATACACACCCTTTTTTATGGTATACGGCGCGGAAGCAGTCCTCCCGTGCGATCTCATCCATGACGCGCCTAGAGTGTGCATGTACGAAGAAAAGGAGGCCGAGTTGCATCAGCAAGATGACTTGGATGCCCTGGAAGGAGAGCGCGACATAGCTCGGGCTCGCTCTACATTCTATCAACAGTAAGCCCGGTGCTACTAGACCAGGGAAGTTCGGGCAAAGGCATACAACGTGGGCGAGCTAGTCCTCTGCCTCCCTGAAAAGCAGTAGCACAAGCTCTTGCTCAAATGGGAGGGTCCTTTCATAATCGATGAAGTACTAGCAGGAGGAGTATATCGTCTTCGCAATCCAGCGGAAGATAGCCTCGAACCAAACCCATGGAACTTAGCTCGGCTCCGGCGCCTCTACGGCTAGACCGGCGTCGTCACCTTCTCTCCCATTTTCTTTGTTTTTTATTTTAAATTATCACCGCCCGGGCTATGATCGGGTAAACTGAACTACGCTAGGCTCTTTAAGTATACATCCTTAGATGCAATACCCAGATTTACTTGGGGGCTCCTTTAAAGAAGCCAATAAATACAAATTTCGTGCATGCATTCGTCGCTACCGTGTTTATATCCTTCCTGTACCTTTAAAGCCATCATATCACCAATTTGACTTAAGTTTTTGCCAAGATGGGTTTCCTGGCTCCTGTGTTTACCCCCTACGTTCCCGATTGTTTGGCCAGGAGGTAAAGGGAGCACCTCTGTGATTGCTACGACCGGGTCAGCCGTGTACGTACCTTAGACGGGTGAAGCCGAAAGCTAGCGTTCTTAAGAAAATAATGGGTCGGCCATGAGGGAAGTGAAAATAGTTAGGTGTTCGCCACCAAATAATGGGGTTCGGTTCCCAGAATAAAAAAAATGATGATCGCATACTATCGGTATTCGGACACGACGTCTATGATCAACATGACGAACCTGAAGAAAGGAACCCTTGGAGGAACTATTTTCTTCAGAAGATGTTTCTTACGTTAAAAAGTAATATAACATAACTCTCCGCGCACGCTTTTGTCTATTTACACCCAATGGCCGGATTGCCTGGTTACCCGAAGTGATTTCCTGTTTTCCAGGTCACATAGTAGGGAACACTCCCCGACCAGAAGCCGATGGCCGGTTAAGGCAACGTTTTACAATACGGATCGAGAAAGCTTGATGTACAGTACATGGATACATAGAGTCAAGCAATCTACTCTTTGTCAATATTATCTATTAAGCTGTCTTGGGCACAGTCCTCTTGGGAGTTCCGAGCAGCAAGCATAACTTGGCCATAAACCAGGTGAAGCGGTATTTCTTGCCCTTCCGGCCCCGCTGGCCCAACTCGAGCCATATGATTTGGTTTGAGTTTGGTAAACCCGGTCTTCACCATTGCCCAGGCCTCGCGCGCTCCTTCTCGGCAAGCCGATATTTTCCACAGCTCAAAACGACTTTTCCACAGCTCAAAACGACGACGCCGCGCTCAAAATGACGCCGCGCTCCAATTCGGTCGTGCCCTCCAGAGGTGTCTCTGTCGGCCATAACGCCTTGACCATACTTTTCATGGCTTTTCGAGCTCTCTCGTGCACAATGGGTAGCTCCTTCAAAAGGTTCCCTCCAAATGAGCTGACCTCTTCTACGGGACGCCCCGTCAGGAGACCTAGCACAAGGCACAACATGTCTTTTAAATTAAAATACTACGAGTATTCATACGCACGCAAGTCAAACTATCACTTACCGAACATGCCGCCTTTCAATTTCTGCTTCTCCTCACGGGCCCGCGCTAGCTGAGATTTTAAACTCTCAATTTCTTTGGCCTGTTGCTAGTTTTCCGCCTTCAGTTTGTTCTTTTCTTCATGACTGCGTGTCAGTACCCGGCGACCAGCCTCCTCCTGCGACTCGGCATACCTCTGAGATTCTTTGGCGGCGTCCAGATCCTTCTGTAGTTGCCCTATGGATTCAGCTGCTATAAGGGAAGCCTGTGTCAAACAGGGTACCTTACAAAATTGAAGCATTCTAAAGCTTTCTTCCTCACCATGAGCTTCGCTGGTGAATTTCTTGACTGCCTCCAGTTCGGCTTTCGCATCAGCCAACTGTGTTCGGCTTAGCTCGAGGTCCTCGGATAATTTCTTATTCTGTCCCCTCGTTGCCTACAACATAACAGCAATACATATAGTTATAGATCCTTAACTCGGCCGTACCGCCCAAGTCAAGGCTCGGGGGCTACTGGGATAGGACTTATGATTGGTTTTTTAATCAATCTCGTACCTGCATATTGGCGGATAGGAGGTTGGCGCTGCTCCGAGGTATGCGTCCACCGAATTAAATGCATTGAACTCTTGGTTAGAAAAGGCAATGTGACGCAAGGATTCCCTTCGCCGACGGTGATTCATCACACTTTTGACTTCGGAATTAGTAACCAAAACATCCTCTGGATCCTCCAGGGGCGGGTTTGCTGCAGCACCACCCGAATTGACCCTGGCTCGCGCCAAAGACCCAGGATCAGAATTACGCCTTCACGCCTCCTGGACGTCTTTGGATGGTGGTGGTGGTGCTCTTCTCCTGCGGATCTCAGCTAATGTCAAAAAGGGCCGACGGTGGCCACATTATCAATGACTTCGGATACACTACCTTTGAGCTGGCGGTGCGGCCGATGTAGTCCCTACAGCGGCCTTATGCTTGGACGCTCTGTTATTGGTCGATGGCGGCGCGTTTGGCGATGCTCCCGTTGGTGTCCGGTGTGTAGTGTGGCGACCCTTGGGAGTAGAAGTCAGCACACTCAGAGTAGCGCGGGGCAAACGCCCCGTTCAGGAGGAGGCCTTCTTGCTACTTATAGTGGAAGAAGGGAGGGCCCCAGGATGATCAGTTGTGAGGGCCACCTTGGTTCTGTCAAGGCTTTCCTGGTAAAAGACCCCGTCCTCAAAATTAATAGATGTCTTCGGATCATCATGAAATCCCGGGTCATCATCACAAGAATGGATCTCCGGTTGAGGAGAGGGGCAGTTAATGGACTCAACCTGGTGCCTCCAATTCTGGTCGAAAAAATAGTAAACCTGGTGAGAATACGGATGAGATTTCCAGACTATAAAATGAAGGGTTAAACTTACCCATTCTGGGGGATTGTAACTTGAGTAGCCATCCCTATTCCTTACACGGGCAAACTCTTCTTCCTCTCCTTTGAAGAGATCGGCTAGTATTGCAGCCATGGCTGCTTGATTATCCGGCCCTTGTCTTTTGTAGCGAGTCGCATTGCTTGTCTTGTTATAGCACCACAAAGGGTGCATTCTCTATTGAAGAGGCTGCACACACCGAACTATGACGGTGGCCATCACATCAATCATGGTCAGCTTTCTATGGGTTAGCAGTCGGATCTTGGCAGCTAGGAGTAACACCTAGACACTATCCTTTTGGGAGGGACTCTTGGGCTGCCAGTTGTACCGCTTCTTTAGCGGAGCATTTGAGTATTTGGGCAGCCCCCTCCGAACTGGGTCGGATAGGGGGACGTCTTCGATGTAAAACCATTCCGAGGTCCATTCTTCGGAATCCTTCCTCGGGGTCCCGATGGGATAACCCGTTCCGGCTATACACCACACCTCGGCACTGCCTACTTCAAAAATTGACCCCCCACAAGTACGAGGGGCGAGGCAGAAATACTTCCTCCACAACTCGAAGTGGGCCTCGCATCCCAAGAACATCTCGCATAGGGCAACAAAGCCAGAGATGTGCAGTATGGACCCAGGGGTGAGTTGGTGGAGATGGATCCCGTAAAATCCCAGCAAGCCTCGCAGGAAGGGGTGAATGGGAAAGCCTAGGCCTCATAGAAGGAAAGGCACAAAACATACCCTCTCCTCCTTGCTTGGAGCAGGGAAGTTCTCTGTGAAGGCCTCACCGTTCATGAAGATCAATCCAACGTGGACTGGAACGAGATCCATCATAGGGAGATATCCTTGTGTTTGAAGATTGCTCAGATGGAGGCGTGAGACTGAGCAGCCCACCCAGTCGCCTGGGAGAGGGCCATGAGGACGCGAGGCTGAACCCAGAGCACTTGCCATTTGGCCCGGGATTTCTTTGGGATGGTCTTGGTTTCTTGCGTGGGGATGGATTAACCACCCGTCGCGCTCCTGACCTATTAAATAGATGCGCCTTTTTGGTCCTGAAGGGGCCTTTCTGTAAAAGAATGATCGACTATTTGCCTTCTAAAGGGCGCACACAAATCGACGGGTGTCTTTAACCCCCGATAAAAGTTAATGCTGGGGGTCCCACTATGTCCCACTATGATTTGTCAGATTAGGAGGTCATCGGCGGCCGAACTCCTAAAGTGGACGAATAAGGAAATGATGAGGAACTCGCCCCGCAAGCCAAAGAATCTGGGACGCGCAAGACGGCAGACTATTATAAACTCCGGCGTTGGAGGCCAGTTCGGGGGCTACTGCGGGAGTCCTGGACTAGGGGGTCCTCGGGCTGCCGGCCTAACCCTCATGGGCCTGACAGTCGGGCCACACTATAGTTATTGGAAGGCCGGGCTATTGTACAACGTCGTACCCGGACAGGAGATCCTTTGTACCTTGGTGTGTACGCTAAGACAAGAAGAGAAGAATCGGCATGCTTATCCTCTTGTTGTAACCGACATGTTTAACCCTAGTACCCCTGGTGTCTATATAAACCAGAGGGTTTAGTCCGTAGGGGTAGAACAACAACCATCATCCACCTAGTTTAGGGTTTAGTTCATCTGATCTCGTGGTAGATCGACTCTGTAATCCTCATATACAGAAGCAATATAATCAAGCAGGACGTAGGGTTTTACCTCTTAGAGAGGGACACGATGTTAGGGCCCGAACCTGGTATCGGTGCAACAAACCCTGGGTCTGTCGCCCAGACCGTGCACAAGCCCAAGATCCAGATTACAACATCCAAGTCAAGCCAAGAAGCAAGACACCATTAAGGGAACCCCCCCCCCTTGCCGGGCAGGAGAGCCTGGCGAGGTCAAGGTTGCCCTGGAAGCAAGCCTCAGGACCGCCCAGGCAGGCTTGCCGGGGCATACAAAGGCAAAACACCCCGCCAAGGCTTCACCGCCCCACCTCACAGTGACGCAAGTCACCGATCGGTGCGGTGTCAAGCCCCAAGATGACTAAGTGGCTTCCATTTGCTACATGGCAGCCATTTCCTACAGGAATCACCTCCAGATGACACCCGTCATGCGATGTGTCACGCAGACAGGAGAGAAGGTGGCCAAACAGCCCGGCAAGGCATGCCGGGCAGGCCATAATGTGACACTGAGCGGTGCATTTAATGCATACTGCTCTGTCTACAGAGTAGATATGATAGCATTGTTCGCTATCTAATCAGTACATAATGACTGATTTGCCACTGTGGTGACCCCTTGATCTATAAAAGGAGGCCCATGGCAACCATAGAAAGGATTCGGACCCCTGTACACCCATACGCGCGTAGCTGCTCTCGCCCCGAGGCAACCCTGCCGAGCAAGAGCGCTGCGTTTCCAGCACCATCCACCATCAATCCACCAAAGCAGGAGTAGGGTTTTACGCCTCGCGGTGGCCCGAACCTGGGTAAAAACTGCCCGTGTGATCTCTGCCGCGCTACGCCGCGCTCCTCCGCTCTTTGTGCAATGTGCTCAGTCCCCCTGCCGAACCAAAAGGGGCACTTGGCCCCATAGGTGGCCATGGTTTCCCATGACATCTTTGGCATGCCAGGTAGGGGGCTGCGCTTGCGCGAACCCGAGAAGTGTATGAAGCGCGTCATCTTCGCCGCCATCTTCTTCATAAATGGCTCCATCGTCAATGGCGCCCAAGAAGAAGCCTAGTGCCGCAGCTCATCCATCCACCTCGAAGGCCCCGCCGCACACACCTGCCAGCGCCGCGGGGGCTACAGGGACGCCTGGAAGTGCGGACGCTGCGGGGGACGTGGTCGGCGCGGGCGGCGTCGTTACCACCTCCCCTGCGGCCGACGCAGGAGCAGGAGGCACCGGAGAAGGACATCACCAACTACATTCCAGCGGCCACGCCCCACGAGGTACAGGAGGAGAGATCATTCCGTCTGCACTTCCCCGTCCGGCCGAGGGGAACAGCCACAGCGGGGGTACTCGCTCTGGGGGGGATCACAACTCCCCGACCGCTCCCGCCGCGGGGGCGGCCATAGAACATGCGCCACCCCCGGAACGAGCCGACCCAGCCGCTACGCCAAACGGAGCCCCTGGCCCTCAAGCGCCTCCACCTCGTCCACACGCCATCCAGGCGGCTGGCTCACGACGACGAGAGCACGGCGCGACCGCTACCGGCACCGTCAGGAGCCGAGCGACGTTACAGTCTTCATTGACATCCATGCCAAGCACCGCTTCGGAGGCCATGGCGCGGGCTCAGCTACTGTTGAAATTTCCGCCGGCAGCCGATCAGATGGATGAGTGGAGAGCCACCATTCAGAGTCTGATTGGCTTCGCTGAGGCGGGAGGATCACAGTGGGCTGGCCCGCCACGGCCTCCCCAGGCAGCGACAATGGCCCATGCCACTGGCCGTGCAGATGAGGCCACTCCTACAGTGCAGTCCCCTCCGCGGTAGCCGGCACGGGCACCGCACAACCAAGAACCTGACGATGTCTCGATGGCTTTGTCCGACCCTTGAGTGTGACAAGGCCCACGGTGAGTCCTGGAGGACAGGCGGAGGGAAGGCGCGCGTGTCAACACTGAGCGACACCGCGACGCCCACCGCCAGTCCGACAGGCGCGATGGCCCCGACGTCGATGAGCCTGCACTCGCTGATGGCGGGTACCTGCCTTTCGAGGCTGGGTGCCCTGCCTTCACCCGTGAGCTGCGGCAAGTCCGTTGGCCATCCACTCGCACGTTCAAGCCAGAGATACCAGAAAAGTATGACAGAAGACTGAACCCGACAGAGTTCTTGAGCATCTACACCATCACTGTTCAAGCTGCCGGGGGAAGAAATGAGAAGGTATTCGCCAACTACTTCCCTTTGGCACTCAAGCCAAATGTGAGGTCTTGGCTGATGCACCTGCAGGATAAATCCATTTCGACCTGGGCTGACCTGTGCCATGAGTTCGTTGGTGCCTTCACGGGCTGCCATCAAGAACCAGGGTGGCCCAGCGACTTGCAGCTCCTTCCACAGAAGGAAGGCGAGAGCCTGTGGAAATACATGCAGAGATTCAGCAGAGTCCACAGGAATATTCCAGACATCCACCCGGCAGCTGTGATAGCTGCATTCCAGTCCAATGTGCGCAATCGTCGGATACGTTCCAAGATGAGCGTTCGATTGCCCAAGACTATGAAGGAGCTTTACACTCTGGTGGATAAGTGTGCTCGAATAGAGGAGGGGAGGAAGCTCCCCGGAGAAGAGGATGGCGTCGACATCGATTCAGAGGATGATGACGAGGCCACCTGTCAGAAAAAGAAGAACAAGAAGCGCAACAAAAGCCGCAAGGATAAGGTAGTGATGACCGTTGAGGGATCGGGCATGCCTAGTATCGGCAAGAAAGCCAAGGCTAAGATACCCGGCAAGGAGGTTGCCGTGTGCACTGACTGCCGAGAGGCCGCGGCTGCCGAGAAGGCTAGGAAAGGCGATGGCCCTTATTGCAAGATCCATCAGACCAAGGGCCACGATCTCCAGGAGTGTCATCAGGTTGAGCAGCTTGTCAAGAAGCACAGGGCTGAATATGAGAAGCGAGATAAAGAGAAAGGTCAGAATGTCTCTGGCGGAAAGGGCCGGGGTGGCGGAGCAAGCCGCCCCGGCAAGGCTCCTCAGAATCAAGGGAAACCCGCCAGAGGCCGTGCGAAGGAGGATTGCAACGATGAGAGTGATGGAGGAGATGAAGAGGAGACCAGCGAGTAGGAATTCTAGAAAGCCACTGACGCCCTGTGCATTGACGGGGGTGCATCTTTGCACTCCTCTCACTGCCAACTTAAACGGTGGGCGCGTGAAGTCAATGCCGTGGAGCCAGCGGCAGACTCTTGAAGGCCGCTCAAGTGGTCCCGCACGCCCATCATCTTCGATGAAGAGGACCACCCTGACCGCACCACCGCAGTAGGATGCTTGCCGTTGTTGGTATCACCAACAATCCGTAACCTCAAGGTCACAAAGATGCTAGTTGACGGCGGGGCCGGGTTGAATCTGATTTCTTCAAAGGTCATCAGCAAACTCCAGATAGCAGAAGAAGAGCTCAAAGTTACTGGTACGTTTCAAGGGATCAACCCCGGCAGGAGTCGTCCTGAGGGGAAAATCACATTACCAGTGACATTTGGGGGAGAGTTGAATTAAGGGACTGAGAAGATAGTGTTTGATGTGGTTGACCTCCCCCTGCCATACAATGGAATCCTTGGTCGCCCAGCTTTGCCCAAGTTCATGGTGGCATCCCACTATGCCTACAACACCTTGAAGATGCCAGGGCCGGTGGGCGTCATTTCCATTCCATTAGACGAGAAGGACGCAATTATTTGCGTGGACAAGCTGTACTGGAATGCAGTCACGGCAGAGGCCACTGAAGCTGCAATCCCCGCCAAGGAAAGTAATGGAAAGAAGAAGGCTAACAGGGATGCCGGCAAGGAATCCAGGAAGCGTTCCTCTTCGGGGTATGCTACGCCTGTTGATGACTCGCCAGAGAGTTCCAATAGCAAGAGATCCAAGGCCTCTGCACCCACTGTGAAACAGGTCCCGGCAGGGCTGGCTGGAATTGGTGGTACTTTCACTATCAGCGCCACCCTCGATGACAAATAGGAAAGCGCGCTTGTTGCCTTCCTGCGGGCGAATGTCGATGTGTTTGCCTGGCAACCATCTGACATCCCCGGTGTTCCAGGGAGGTAATCGAGCACCACCTTGCTGTCTGCCCACATGCCCGACCCGTCAAGCAGAAGGTTCGGAAGCAAGCTTTGGAGCGGCATCAGTTTATTGCCGAGGAGATCAAGAAACTTGAGGCAGCTGGTCTGGTTAGAGGAGTGTTGCATCCAACGTGGTTAGCAAATCTAGTGGTGGTACGCAAGGCCAATGGGAAGTGGAGGCTGTGCATAGATTTTACAGATCTGAACAAGGCATGCCTGAAGGACCCATTCCCCTTGCCGCGCATCGACCAGATTGTGGATTCCACCTTCGGGTGTGACCTGCTTTCCTTCCTGGATGCCTACTCTAGATATCATCAAATCTTCATGTCCAAGGAAGATGAAGAGAAGACCGCGTTCATCACCCCATGTGGCACATACTGCTTCGTGCGGATGCCTTTTGGGTTGAAGAGCGCCGGGTCTACTTTCGCAAGAGCAGTCCAGATTGGTTTCGAGTCACAGTTGCACAGGAACGTTGAGGCTTACATGGATGATATTGTGGTCAAGACCAAGGACAGATCAACCCTCATCCAGGATTTGGAAGAGACGTTTGCTAATCTGCACAGGATCAACTTGAAGCTAAATCCGGAGAAGTGTGTGTTTGGCATTCCTTCAGGCAAGCTACATGGCTTCTTTGTGTCCCACCGAGGGATACAGGCCAACCCTGAGAAGATCAAGGCTATCGAGCAGATTCAAGCACCCAAGATAGTCAAGGACGTTGTGACACCCCCGGCTCAATCGTGCACTAATCATACACGCAAATGCACACGATCAAGCCTAAGGACTCACGGGAAGATATCACAACACAACTCTAAAACATAAATAAAGTCATACAAGCTTTATATTACAAGCCAGGGGCCTCGAGGGCTCGAATACATAAGCTTGTGTACAAGCGTCAGCGAAAGCATCAGATATCTGAGTACAGATATAAAAGAAAACACAGAAAGGCCTTAAGAAGGTGAGACAAAAGAAAAACACTACGATCGAAAGGCGTAGGCCTCCTGCCTGGGACCCTCCGATCCTACTCCTGGCCGACGGCAAGCTCGAAGTAATAACCACCCTCGGGGTAGTAGTAGCGATCGTCGGCGGGGGCGGCTGTATCCGGGGCTCCGTCATCTGGTCGCATCAAAAGGATATGGGGGAAAAAGAAAGCAAAGCAACCGTGAGTACTCATCCGAAGTACTCAGCAAGCAAAGGATCTACACTACATATGCAACATTATCAAAGGAAAGGCTATATATGTGGACTGGGCTGCAGAAATGCCAGAATAGAGAGAAGTCCTAGTCCTATCGAAGACTAGCATCTTCAGAGGTCTTGCAACATTAGAAGAGTGTAGATTAGTACTGTATAGGTAGTAGTATCATTAAGTCTCATCCTCACCCAGAGATCCTTTCTCGACTCCCTGCGAGAAAGCAATCCCAGAGTCATACAGTCATCAACCTCGTCCGGAGATCCCTTCTCGACTCCCTGCGAGAAGCAATCCCAGAGCCATAGTATCCATTTCTAATTGTATCAATCGGGATACAACTCCGAGTGTCCGTTACCGAGGATCCGGCTATGCATAGATTAGTTCTTCCCTGCAGGGGTGCACCAACTTACCCACCATGCTCGCTTAACTCCGGCCGTACACACTTTTCCGGGTCATGCCCGGCCTCGGCCAAACGACACACCGCAGCCCTACATAAAGCCCAGCAGAGAGGTCCCCGCCGGTCTACATCCTAAGCACTCAGGGGTCTTGGGCCATCACCCTGTGCACTCCGGGTCGTTGTGTGCAGGGTGGATACCAGCACCGCCTCGGATGGTTGGCACGATCCGACCGTGCCACAATGCTGAACTGGACGTCTGACAGAACTTTTGGCTGATGCATATGATGCAGAATGCCCATACTATGCCCACGTGATGGTTAGTGCTATCGGGCCAGAGGCCCACTCGAATCAAATATCCAAACCTTTAGTACCTTGGGGTTGCGGTAACAAGCAGAGACTCTCAAAAGATGTGACCCCGTCACCCCATCTCGAGAACTTGCGGCAAGGGCCAAGAATGCCCGGCCACGCCTCGTATTCATCACTTGGGCACCATACAGGCAACCCATCTTCACATCACACGCGGGTACCCCTCAGGGTCGACCCGCCTTTCCAAGTATCAATAGTACAGTCCAAATATCCGTGTGTCCATAACATCAGGGGAATCCGAGGTATCACCGTCATTGGATTCCTACTCGATGTAATCGTCAAGGTGAACTCGGAGGAATCACCCTTGCTGGGTTCACACTTGAGGTGTTGTACGACGGCGTCGTTATCGGAAGCGGTGAAGGAGGAATCACCCTCGATGACCACGACCGAATAGCTACTCTACAGAGTTAACATCAGAAGTGCTACAAGAGGTTTTACCCTCGGCACTCGATAGTAACGCTGTAGTGTTGTTACAACTAAGGGGGGGGGGGGGGGTGATGTGCGGTGCCGGGACCTGGTATTCAATCCCATTGATCGGGTCTTCGGATAATCCAGCGGGGTAGTCGGGATAAGTGGGGTCACTGATGGGTCTCTACCCCACCTATACTAAGCAGTTTAGGATATGCAGGTAATTATCAACAGCAGGTTACAATAAACAGGCTATGCATCAGAATAGGTAAAACAGTAGCAGCAGCAATTCTAATGCAAGCATGAGAAAATAGAATGGGCGATATCGAGATGATCAAAGGGGGGGCTTGCCTGGTTGCTCGGCGGCAAGGGCAAGGTCGTCAACGGTGGCGTCGGGCTCCGGAGTTGCGTCGGTACCGGGAACTGCGTCGGGGTCTAACGAGAGAGAAGAGGGGTAGGAAACAGTATAAATACACAGCAAACAGGAGCAACACAGAGCAGGCTACGCTAACGTGCAGTGCAGGGTTGCCTGAAGACATGTCTAAGTCATTTAATTATTTTAGGAATTTGTTTGGAATTATTTTATTAAAGTCATGCACTATTCATCTATCTGAAACAGGCAAAAAGTTGCATGTTCAGATAGTTAGAGGCATCTAACAGGTATGTGGGTAGCGTATTCGGATTCGTCTCATTTTTCTGATCATTTTTCATATATAAATTATTTTCATCGGAGTTACGAATTAAAAGATATGATTTTCTAAAGTTTTTATTAATTTCTGGAATTAATTTAAATTCGGAAATAAACTGGAAATTGCTACGGGTACCTAGTGGGTGTACCCAGCTGTTTAGCACAGTGGCTGACAGGTGGGCCCAGTCAACTGCCCAGTCAGCAGTTGACTGGACCGTTGACTGGTCAACTGGGTCAAGTCAGCAGAGGCTGACTGGTGGGTCCCAATGCTGAGTCAGCACACTGACTCAGCGAGTCTTATCCACAGGAACAGTACAGTGGGCCCCGCCTGTCATTTATTATTTAACAAAACCGATTTTTATTAGGTTAATTAACATACATGGGGCCCGGCTGTCAGTGTCATTAGCGGGGGTTAGTTAGCTCCTAATTAGTAGTTAGGCTAATTAAGCGGGCGGGCCCACGCCACAGTGGGTCAACCCACTGGTTAGCGCGCGCGCGCATACGCGTGCCCGCCGGCGGCTACAGGCACGGTGGCGGCCTACTGGAGACGCGCTCCGGCGACCTTTCGAACGGCGGAGGGAAGGGATCGGACGAGGGGCTCGCCGCGCATCCAATGGCGCAAGCGGCCGAGGCAGGGGGTGACCGGAGTGATGGCCACAACGACGACCGAGTGGAGGCAGCGGTGGCGCTGCGCGAAGCTGCAGCTAGGGGAAGCGGCGGGACGAACCAGAGGCACCAGTGGGGCGCCCGCGCTCGCGCGCATCCAGGGGAGATTGCAGGAGGGCGAGAGCTCGCCGGAGCTGACCGGACGATGGAGCTAGGCGGCGGCGCGGCTACGGCCTCGACGCAAGCACGCGTGCGAGCTCGAAATCGAGCTTGGGAAAGAGGAGGAAGGAGTGCGCGCCCACATCGGATGCAGAGGAGGGCTCGGGGAGGCGTGGGGAGACCGGAGTCGAGTGGATCGACGGCAATGGTGACGCGGCCGTGGCGGTGAAGAGGTACCCGATGGCGGCAATGCAGAGGCTGGCGGCTCGAACTGATGCAAGGGGAGGACGAAATCGACCTCGGCGGCCCTCCTGGACAGCTCGCGACAGCCCGGGGAGGCCACTGGCCACGGTGGTGGCGGGGCGACGGCGACGGCGGCGTCGGCCTCCGAAGAAACGGAAGGGGACGAGTGAGAGAGGGGAGCTGTGGCGTCTAGGGTTTGTCCAACGCATCGCAGGGGTCCTTAACCGAGCGGGGCAGGGTGCGTGCGGCTCACTGTCGACAGAGGAGAAGGGGGGCCGGCGCGGCGAGCGCGACAGAGGCGACAGCAGCTCGGGGAGGAGCAGTAGGAGGGAGAAGAGCGAAGTTGGGCCGGGCCGGCTCCTGTGCGGCTGTGGGCTTAAGTGCACAGGGGCACTTTTCCATTTCCATTTTATTTATTTTCTGTTTTTGTTTTTCTCCTTTGTTTTCTGTTTTGTCTTTTGTTTTTATTTCAAACCACTTTTTGTAAAATATGAGACTAGCCCAAATAAATATGGTGCATCATAAGCCACTGTCAGAAAATGGTTTGAAGCCAAATGAATTTTATTTGGACTTTACATAAATAAAATTGGATTAAACATCTCTGTTTTGTTGCTATTAGAGGCACATAATTAATTTAGTATATGTTGATTATAATTTTAGATTTGTCTCTGGAATATTTGCCATTTAATGAACATTTTAATTTCTGATTTGAGCAACTTTTATATTCCACTTTCAGTTTGAATTTCCATTTGAATTTGAATTTGAAAAGAGATATGATACTAATGATGATTAAGCACTGTTGATCCTGATGACATGGCATTATCAAAAGGGTGATCACTGTAGCTTAATACATGGGGTGTTACAAATCTCCTCTACTAACAAGAATTCTCGTCCCGAGAATTAAGAGGTAGAAGGAAAAAGTTTGGGGTATTCCGCACAAAGATTATCCTCGTGTTCCCAAGTGGCTTCATCTTCGGTATGATTTGACCACTGCACTTTGAGGAACTTGGTAACCTTCTGACGGGTCCGACGTTCAGCTTCGTCGAGAATGCGGATCGGATGCTCCTTATAAGATAGGTCATCTTGCAATTCGAGCACCTCGTGATCCACTTCTCGGTGCGGAGATTCCTTGAAGCATTTATGAAGTTGCGACACATGAAAGACGTCGTGGATATGAGAGAATTGCGGCGGCAATTCCAATTTATATGCCACCTGACCACGTCTAGCAATAATGCGGAAAGGACCAATGTAGCGTGGAGCTAACTTGCCCTTGATTCGAAAACGGTGTGTGCCCTTCATAGGGGTGACTCGCAGATAAGCCTGATCACCAGGTTGATAAGTCAAACCCCATCGTTTGCGATCGTAATTGCTCTTCTGGCGGTCCTGAGCCGCCTTGAGATTTTCCCGGACAATACGGACTTGTTCTTCGGCGTGTTGAATAATGTCCGGTCCCACGAGTGGTCGTTCCCCAGTTTCTGACCAATTCAGAGGGGTTCGACACTTACGTCCATAGAGTACTTCGAAGGGGGCCATTTTCAAACTGGCTTGATAGCTGTTGTTGTAAGAGAATTCGGCATATGGAAGAGATTCTTCCCACTTCTTACCGAAAGAAATAACACAAGCTCGTAGCATGTCTTCAAGCACTTGATTTACTCGTTCAACTTGGCCTTGGGATTGGGGGTGATAAGCTGAACTCCAGGTAATATGAGTTCCCATAGCTTCTTGGAAACTTTCCCAGAACTTGGAGGTGAAAAGACCGCCACGGTCCGAACTAATCTCTTTCGGAATGCCGTGGAGTGAAACAATTCTGGAGATATATAACTCTGCTAACTGACTAGCAGTGATCGTCTCTTTGACAGGGAGAAAGTGTGCAACTTTAGAGAGTTGGTCGACGACTACAAGAATAGCATCGTGACCCTTCTGTGACCTGGGAAGTCCTGTAATGAAATCCATCTGAACCTTATCCCATTTCCATAGAGGAATAGGAAGTGGTTGCAAAATTCCAGCAGGCTTCTGATGTTCTGCTTTAACGCGACGACACACATCACATTCAGCAACATAACGAGCAATGTCCTGCTTCATTCTAGACCACCAGTACCTTTGACAGAGATCACGATACATCTTGGTGCTACCCGCATGAATAGACAGCGGGGTATCATGTGCCTCCTTCATGAATTTGTCAGTCATGAGTTCGAAGCGAGGTACCACAATGCGGTTTCTGAAATACAAGGTTCCATCTTCAGACAGCGAGAAATCCCTGTACTTTTCAAGGTGAAGATTTTCCTTCATCAGATCAACTTCAGCATCTTTAGCTTGCGCATTCTTAACAGCTTTCTCAAGATCTGGTTGTATCACAAGGTTATTAAGAGAACCCTGTGGGACAATACGCAGATTCAGCTTGCACAGTTCTTCAAAAAGACGAGGTTGAGCTCGACTAATCATGAGGTTGTCGCAATAGGACTTGCGGCTTAAGGCATCAGCCATCACGTTAGCCTTGCCAGGGGTATAAGAAATACCCAAATCATAATCCGCAATGGCCTCCATCCATCTTTGCTGACGGAGGTTTAGAGATGGTTGAGTGAACAAATACTTCAGACTTTTATGATCCGTGTATATATCGCAACGATTACCGAGGAGGTAATGTTGCCACAACTGTAGTGCATAGATGACAGCAGCTAGTTCTAGATCATGTACCAGATAATTCTCTTCATGTGGGCGCAACTGACGAGAGCCATAGGCAATCACTTTACGCTCTTGCATTAGGACACAGCCTAATCCTTCACGGGATGCGTCACAATAAATCACGAAGTCTTTGCGTGAATTTGGAGGAGCAAGTACTGGGGCAGATGTTAGCTTGTCTTTGAGTGTTTGAAAACTTTCCTGACATTTGTCTGTCCATTCAAACTTAACGCCCTTGTGAAGCAGGTCAGTCAGGGGCTTAGCAATCTTGGAAAAGTTCTCGAGAAATCGACGGCAATAGCTTGCAAGGCCGAGAAAACTTCTCACTTGCTTGACGTTCTTCGGAGGAGTCCAGTCCAGAATAGCCTGAACTCGTTCTGGGTTAACAGCAATTCCATCCTTGGAAATCACATGACCAAGGTAAGTTACTTCAGAAATCCAAAATTCACATTTGGAGTATTTGGCATACAACTGGTGTTCTTGGAGCCTTTCCAGTACAAGACGGAGGTGTTCAGCATGTTCTTCCTTATTCTTTGAATAGACCAGAATATCATCTAGATAAACCACGACAAATTTGTCGAGGTAATCCATGAAGATATAATTCATCAGACGGGAGAATGTGGCTGGAGCATTTGTTAAACCAAATGACATGACAGTGTACTCATAAGAGCCATAGCGAGTAACAAATGCAGTCTTCGGAATATCCTCTTCACGAACACGGATTTGATGGTAACCCAACCTCAAATCAAGTTTAGAGAATACCGATGATCCAGCAAGTTGATCATACAAATCATTGATCCGAGGAAGCGGATATTTATTCTGAATTGTGGCTTGGTTAATGGGCCGATAATCCTGAACCAATCGGTTAGTTCCATCCTTCTTCTTAACAAAGAGTGAAGGTGCTCCCCAAGCAGAGGAACTGGGGCGGATGAAACCTTTCTTAAGTGACGTGTCGATTTCTTCCTTAAGTTCAAGAAGATTATGCGGAGGCATCTTATAAGGACGCTTTGCAATAGGGGTTGTGCCTGGCTTCAAGTCGATGACGAACTCAACAGCTCTAGCAGGGGGTATTCCTGGAAGTTCTTCTGGAAAGACATCTTGAAAATCACGAACAACTGGAACGTTCTCGATGCCTTCAAGAGGTGAAGCATTCAATGCATTTAGAACATATATCTGGCTCTCAGCATCCTGAGCTATTCGGGCTGAGTATTTGACTGTCTGGCTAGAAGGGTGAGTGAGCTGGACTGTCTTAGTAGCGCAATCAATCAAAGCATTATGGGCTGTCAACCAGTCCATACCGAGAATGATGTCTATGTCGGAAGGTCCAAGTACAATGAGAGAAACCGGAAAAAGTAGACCTCCAATCTCGATGTGGTTGTGAGGGCTTAGCATTGTGGTTTGCCACTTGGATCTCGGGGACTGAACCATTAGAGGAGTGGGTAATTCTTCCAGGTATAACTCATGTTACTGAGCAAATTGTTGGGACACAAAAGCATGCGATGCTCCTGAATCAAAGAGAACAGAGGCTGGTACTGAATTCACAGAGAGTGTTCCCAGCACTATAGTCGGTTCCTTCTGAGCCTTTTCAGCATTGACGTGATTAGCATGGCCAAGTACAACAGCAGTCGGTATGATATTACGGTTTCTGAATCGGCGGTTTCGACAACTCTTCTTACGACCACTAGGAGGACATGGCGCAACTCGAGGAGAAGCCATAGCATCAGGCGGTCCATCATGAACCGTTAGCTGTCTCGGCGGTGAAGGCAGATGAGGTGCAACATATGACGGCCTTGGTGTTGGAGCAGGTCGGTGGTAAACATTGTGGGGAATCCAGACTTGACGTTTCTGAACAGGTCGACCCGAAGACGAACCAACATCACGAGTGCGCTTGAGCGACTCCTGGCATTTAGTCAGAGCTGTTTCAACTTGGAGAGATTTGCTGATAAGCGTTGTGAAGTCTGTGCAATCTTGAACAACAAGTACGAGCTATATTTCGGAACGCAGTCCTTCACGGAATTTCTCCTGCTTGCGGGCGTCAGTGCAGACGTCATCTTCAGCATAGCGGGATAGTTCGTGAAATTTCCTCTGATAGTCATCCACAGTCATTTTGCCCTGTGAGAGTTGGCGGAACTCCTGCTTCTTCTGGTCCATCAGACCTTGAGGAATGTACCGTGCACGAAAGGCTGACTGAAATTCTTGCCAAGTGGTTATAGTTTCAGCAGGCAACATACCCTTGTGGCTTTCCCACCGTTGAGCAGCTGGGCCCTTCAGGTGGAATGTCGCAAAGGTGACATAACTGTCAGGAGCAACATTAGCCGACTCCATCTCAAACAGGATGTCACGAAGCCAATCATCAGCATCCATAGGATTGGTGGAGTTGCGAAAAACAGACGGGTTGAGGCGCACAAATTCTTGCAGTGTTATTGGGGTAGGCTGTTGATGAGCATTCTGGTTTGGAAATTGAGCCATTAGTCCAGTCATAAACTACTGCATCATTGCGGCAATGTAGGGTGGAGGTGGAGGATCGTCAGCCATCCTGCCAAATCAACAGGGGCAGTTTAGCAAGAAAACTACATGTGTATGGAATGATTGATGAAGTAACACGCACAACAGAAGGAAGTGCAATAGATACTTCATCATATTCGCACCAGACATTCAAAGCCACACATAGCCTCGGTTACAATCCGGCAGTACGACAGTTGAAAAGGGAGGGCTAGACATCTAGGCGGCGCGCAGGCACACGATATGGAAGTACACAACGAGACATAGCAAAGGCTACATAAACATCGGAGAAAACTGCTGGGGCGAAGGATCTGCAAGTGACAACATAGGGTGCCCTCGGTAAAAGGATCCTGCAAGCAGAACCTGGCCCGCAATCTTGAAGGAAGGGGGGAACACCAGGTGGATGTGATCACGACAACCTAATGTTGGAGTTAGTAAAATTTAACCCGAATAGATGAGAGATCAGAGTCCTAGAGTAAAGGTCGAGGAGTAAAAGATCCTAATACCACCCAATTGGCGACGTGGGCCCGTAAGCCACACAGCCAAGTTAGTAAAACAGTTTTCGGTTACTAGACTCAACTTCGGCCAAGGAGTTGGAAAGGGGGTTCCTACAGTCAGTCGGCTCTGATACCAACTTGTGACGCCCCCGGCTCAATCGTGCACTAATCATACACGCAAATGCACACGATCAAGCCTAAGGACTCACGGGAAGATATCACAACACAACTCTAAAACATAAATAAAGTCATACAAGCTTTATATTACAAGCCAGGGGCCTCGAGGGCTCGAATACATAAGCTTGCGTACAAGCGTCAGTGGAAGCATCAGATATCTGAGTACAGATATAAAAGAAAACACAGAAAGGCCTTAAGAAGGCGAGACAAAAGAAAAACACTATGATTGAAAGGCGTAGGCCTCCTGCTTGGGACCCTCCGATCCTACTCCTGGCCGACGGCAAGCTCGAAGTAATAACCACCCTCGGGGTAGTAGTAGCGATCATCGGCGGGGGCAGCTGTATCCGGGGCTCCGTCATCTGGTCGCATCAAAAGGATATGGGGGAAAAAGAAAGCAAAGCAACCGTGAGTACTCATCCGAAGTACTCAGCAAGCAAAGAATCTACACTACATATGCAACATTATCAAAGGAAAGGCTGTATATGTGGACTGGGCTGCAGAAATGCCAGAATAGAGAGAAGTCCTAGTCCTATCGAAGACTAGCATCTTCAGAGGTCTTGCAGCATTAGAAGAGTGTAGATTAGTACTGTATAGGTAGTAGTATCATTAAGTCTCATCCTCACCCAGAGATCCTTTCTCGACTCCCTACGAGAAAGCAATCCCAGAGCCACACAATCATCAACCTCGTCCGAAGATCCCTTCTCGACTCCCTGCGAGAAGCAATCCCAGAGCCATAGTATCCAATTCTAATTGTATCAATCGGGATACAACTCCGAGTGTCCGTTACCGAGGATCCGACTGTGCATAGATTAGTTCTTCCCTGCAGGGGTGCACCAACTTACCCACCACGCTCGCTTAACTCTGGCCGTACACACTTTTCCGGGTCATGCCCAGCCTCGGCCAAACGACACACCGCAGCCCTACCTAAAGCTCAGCAGAGAGGTCCCCGCCGGTCTACATCCTAAGCACTCAGGTGTCTTGGGCAATCGCCCTGTGCACTCCGGGTCGTTGTGTGCAGGGTGGATACCAGCACCGCCTCGGATGGTCGGCACGATCCGACCGTGCCACAATGCTGAACTGGACGTCTGACAGAACTTTTGGCTGATGCATACGATGCAGAACGCCCATACTATGCCCACGTGATGGTTAGTGCTATCGGGCCAGAGGCCCACTCGAATCAAATATCCAAACCGTTAGTACCTTGGGGTTGCGGTAACGAGCAGAAACTCACGAAAGATGTGACCCCGTCGCCCCGTCTCGAGGACTTGCGGCAAGGGCCAAGAATGCCCGGCCACGCCTCGTATTCATCACTCGGGCACCATACAGGCAACCCGTCTTCACATCACACGCGGGTACCCCTCAGGGTCGACCCGCCTTTCCAAGTATCAATAGTACAGTCCAAATATCCGTGTGTCCATAACATCAGGGGAATCCGAGGTATCACCCTCGTTGGATTCCTACTCGATGTAATCGTCAAGGTGAACTCGGAGGAATCACCCTCGCTGGGTTCACACTTGAGGTGTTGTACGACGGCGTCATTATCGGAAGCGGTGAAGGAGGAATCACCCTCGATGACCACGACCGAATAGCTACTCTACAGAGTTAACATCAGAAGTGCTACAAGAGGTTTCACCCTCGGCACTCGATAGTAACGCTGTAGTGTCGTTACAACTAAGGGGGGGAGGGTGATGTGCGGTGCCGGGACCTGGTCTTCAATCCCATTGATCGGGTCTTCGGATAATCTAGCGGGGCAGTCGGGATAAGTGGGGTCACTGATGGGTCTCTACCCTGCCTATACTAAGCAGTTTAGGATATGCAGGTAATTATCAACAGTAGGTTACAATAAACATGCTATGCATCAGAATAGGTAAAACAGTAGCAGCAGCAATTCTAATGCAAGCATGAGAAAATAGAATGGGCGATATCGGGATGATCAAAGGGGGGGGGGGCTTGCCTGGTTGCTCGGCGGCAAGGGCAAGGTCGTCAACGGTGGCATCGTGCTCCGGAGCTGCGTCGGTACCGGGAACTGCATCGGGGTCTAACGAGAGAGAAGAGGGGGAGGAAACAATATAAATACACAGCAAACAGGAGCAACACAAAGCAGGCTACGCTAACGTGCAGTGTAGGGTTGCCTGAAGACATGTCTAAGTCATTTAGTTATTTTAGGAATTTGTTTGGAAATATTTTATTAAAGTCATGCACTATTCATCTATCTGAAACAGGCAAAAAGTTGCATGTTCAGATAGTTAGAGGCATCTAACAGGTATGTGGGTAGCGTATTCGGATTCGTCTCATTTTTCTGATCATTTTTCATATATAAATTATTTTCATCGGAGTTACGGATTAAAAGATATGATTTTCTAAAGTTTTTATTAATTTCTAGAATTAATTTAAATTCGAAAATAAACTGGAAATTGCTACGGGTACCTAGTGGGTGTACCCAGCTGTTTAGCACAGTGGCTGACAGGTGGGCCCAGTCAGCAGTTGACTGGGCCGTTGACTGGTCAACTGGGTCCAGTCAGCAGAGGCTGACTGGTGGGTCCCAGTGCTGAGTCAGCACGCTGACTCAGCGAGTCTTATCCACAGGAACAGTACAGTGGGCCCCGCCTATCATTTATTATTTAACTAAACTGATTTTTATTAGGTTAATTATCATACGTGGGGCCCGGTTGTCAGTGTGATTAGCGGGGGTTAGTTAGCTCCTAATTAGTAGTTAGGCTAATTAAGCGGGCGGGCCCACGCCACAGTGGGTCAACCCACTGGTTAGCGTGCGCGCATGCGCGTGCCCGCCGGCGGCTACAGGCACGGCGGCGGCCTACCGGAGACGCGCTCCGGTGACCTTTCGAACGGCAGAGGGAAGGGATCGGACGAGGGGCTCGCCGCGCATCCAATGGCGCAAGCGGCCGAGGCAGGGGGTGACCGGAGTGATGGCCACGACGACGACCGAGTGGAGGCAGCGGTGGCGCTGCGCGAAGCTGCTGCTAGGGGAAGCGGCAGGACGAACCAGAGGCACCAGTGGGGCGCCCGCGCTCGCGCGCATCCAGGGGAGCTTGCAGGAGGGCGAGAGCTCGCCGGAGCTGACCGGACGATGGAGCTAGGCGGCGGCATGGCTACGGTCTCGACGCAAGCACGCGTGCGAGCTTGAAATCGAGCTCGGGAAAGAGGAGGAAGGAGTGCTCGCTAACATCGGATGCAGAGGAGGGCTCGGGGAGGCGTGGGGAGACCGGAGTCGAGTGGATCGACGACAATGGTGACGCGGCCGTGGCGGTGAAGAGGTACCCGATGGCGGCGATGCAGAGGCTGGCGGCTCGAACTGATGCAAGGAGAGGACGAAATCGACCTCGGCGGCCCTCCTGGACAGCTCGCGACAGCCCGGGGAGGCCACTGGGAGCTGTGGCGTCTAGGGTTTGTCCAACGCGTCGCAGGGGTCCTTAACCGAGCGGGGCAGGGCGCGTGCGGCTCGCTGTCGATAGAGGAGAAGGGGGTGCCGGGGCGGCGAGCGCGGCAGAGGCGACAGCAGCTCGGGGAGGAGCAGTAGGAGGGAGAAGAGGGAAGTTGGGCAGGGCCGGCTCCTGTGCGGCTGTGGGCTTAAGTGCACATGGGCACTTTTCCATTTCCATTTTATTTATTTTCTGTTTTTGTTTTTCTCCTTTGTTTTCTGTTTTGTCTTTTGTTTTTATTTCAAACCACTTTTTGCAAAATATGAGACTAGCCCAAATAAATATGGTGCATCATAAGCCACTGCCAGAAAATGGTTTGAAGCCAAATGAATTTTATTTAGACTTTAAATAAATAAAATTGGATTAAACATCTTTGTTTTGTTGCTGTTAGCGGCACATAATTAATTTAGTATATGTTGATTATAATTTTAGATTTGTCTCTGGAATAATTGCCATTTAATGAACATTTTAGTTTCTGATTTGAGCAACTTTTATATTCCACTTTCAGTTTGAATTTCCATTTGAATTTGAATTTGAAAAGAGATATGATACTAATGATGATTAAGCACTGTTGATCCTGATGACATGGCATTATCAAAAGGGTGATCACTGTAGCTTAATACATGGGGTGTTACAGACATGAGGCGTTTGACTGGATGTGTTGCCGTGCTTAGCAGATTCATTTCCAAGTCTGCCGAGCGGGCCTTGCCGTTCTTCAAGGTTTTGAAAAACTAGATCCCATATCGATATGTTTTGACTATGTTTTTTGGCGGTCAAAAGTTGCCATGTCTATTGCACATAAATTGCCAATGTGTTTACACTGTAGTTGCCATGATATTTTCAACAACTTTTTTTTCTACATTTAAAGTAATTTTGACATGTTATAAAAAAGGAATTAAGAAACTAAACTTGCCATGATGAATTACTAAAACTTTCCATGATCCATGAAATAATTTTGACACGGTTCATAATTAAAAAGAAATATGTCGTCAATTACTTTAAATATGCATGGTCAATGACTCAAATTTGCCATGAACCAGAAACTAAAATTGTCACAATGAATTACTTAAATTTGCCTTGATACATGCACTAAAATTTGCCATGGTTCATAAAAAAAATTCCATGGTCAAAATACTAGAATTGCCATGGTCAAAATACTAAAATTGTCATGATCCATGAATTAAATTTGCCATGGTTAATTACTAAAAATTGCCATGGTATATTAATAAAACTTGATGTGAAAAGTAGTTAAAATACAATGGTAGCTTTAAATCCAGACAAAAAAAATAGATGGAACGTATCATGGCAACTTTAGTGTAAACACTATTTCAACTTCAGTGTAACATCCTGGCAACTTTTGGACCCAACCAAAAGCCGTCGAAATATATCGATATGGGATCTAGTTTTAAAGATCTCGTCGAGACGGATTTAATGATGAAAACAAGTTTTTAATCGAATTTTTTATTTTTTATTTTTTTGGAGAAGGAGGATTACCCCGGCCTCTACATCTGAGCGATGCATGCAGCCATTTTATTAATTATTCATAAAAGACCTTACAAAGAAATACAACAGTGAGTCTGAAGCCACCGTCTAGGCGACAACTGTCGCTACTCCTATCCAGTTGATGAAGGGATGCTGATAGTCCGGGTCTAATACCACAAACCTCACAGACAAGCCTAACATCTAAGACCTGAGGCCCCACCCAAGCCCCATGCCGGGTATGGGGCACACACCTGTCCGGCGCGCTCTCAGAGGCCGCCGCCGCCAACTGCCACCACTCCATCTTCAGAGCTATACTGCCACATTATCCTTGCCCGGTCTAGCTGCCGTCAACGCCACCACGGCGTCCAACGGCACCACCTCCCTGCGCGCGAACTGCTGAGCACGTCGCGGTCGCCGCCAGGTTCTGAGAGCTGCTGAGCTTGAAGTCTCTGGAAGATCCGTCGTGCGTAGCACCTGCCGACTAGGCATGACAAAACGTAGCACCTGTCGGCCAGGCATGACTTGACATCTCCACCGAAATTCCGTGCAAGACGAAGCCGCTCCACCTCCTACCTCTGACGTCCAGCGCCGCTCCACAAACGATGGTCCCATGAGAGAAACGACACCGCAGCGTCGCCATCGTCCAATCTGGAAGACCAGATCCTAGGGTTTCCCCCAGAGCAGTACGAGTGGGTCGACATGAGTCACACGACGATGCCTTCATCAAGGTAACGACGCAGAACGCCGCCATCGCCCGCCGTCAGCTCGGTTTTCACCGGCAACTATGTCTCCCCGACTCGCAGCCAGTACTAGATGACGGATCCGGATATCTGAATACCCAGCCTCAGGCCGACCACCTCTGACGGAAGAGATGACCACCACCGCCGGCTGCACCGGTCAGAACAGATCTGACCGGAGGTGCCGCCGACGAGACCACCAGGCCCTCCACGTCGCCGCCGCCGATTTGAAGGCAGATTGCACGCCACCGCAGCCTAGCTGGCCGCCGCCGCTCGAACAAGGACGACCGCTGCGCCCGTAGTCCACGCCGCCGTCCGAGACTTGGTCGCCCGCTGCGCCTAGCCGCCGCCGTCCGAGGACGGGCCGGCCACCCGCCACCTGCAACAGCCATCCGCCATGCCGCAGAACCCAGATCGGCCGCGCCACCACACGCCTAGGGGCCCCGCACTACCTCGGAAACGGGGGAGAGAGGAAATCCCCCGCCACCGCCGTCGGCCCCCGGCGGCGGCGAAAGGAGAGGAGGAGGGAGTGCGCGGCGGCGGCGGCTAGGGTTTTGGGCTCCGCCCGAGTCGCCCTAGCGGGGCGGGGCGAGGGGGGGGGGGGGACACGGGGGGCGGTTTCCTTTCTTTCCGCCCCAAAACTATCGAATTTTTTATTTAAGAGATAAAACATTTTTAAGTCCTCAAAACCAAAAAGATTTCGCTGGTGTGGCAAAATGGATGGTAATAAAGGTGTTTGGGCCATGTTATTTCGTGTCACACGTGTGACGCTTCTCATTTGGGTAAAATATTAAGCTTATCCTATACTGTTCGCAAACCAAGCTATATATACTCTGTCCTCTCAAATGCTAGAGCTGCAGAGAGAGTATGATTGTATATATGTGTTGTGCAGTGTGCTTGTACGACATAAAACCAAAGTTAAAGTTAACGCCGCTGGTGGCATACACACGCATGAACACGCCTCACCAGCGAATAAGAAGCGAGAAGTTGTGGAATGAGGAGTTGTTCTACTTCCAGAACGTTCCGCTACTACTCACGCGCATCCCGCTGAAGCGGCCACAAGACGGGCACTGGCAGCTCCACTGTGCAAACGTAAGAAGCAGAGGAAAGGCCCATTCCCACGGCCGTCGTGCTCGCTCTCTAGAACAATCCCCCCCCCCCCCCCCCCCCCCGGGTGATGGCTTCCCTCCCTTTTGACCACTGCACCGCCAACTCCCTCCGCCTCCTATATATTCCACTCCCAGCCCCGAACCCAAGCTCCTCAAACCCACCTCCCCTCCCACTCCTCAGCTCAGCTTGAGCTTGTCACTCGCAGCTCCGTACATACAACGTAGGACAAGAAACCATCTCAATTCTCGATCTAGCTCGAGAGCCTTGATCAGCTACACAACTAGCAATGGCGTCGTCTATCACTGCTCCGGCCGCTGCCCCCGGCTGCGTCGTCAGGCCACCGGCTAAGGTTAGGCCACGGCCACCACCATCGAGGTTCAACCCTAACGATCCCCGCAAGAACGCCGATGGCTCTGCTGTTGTCACTTGGAAGGGCCCAATGCGAGCGGTTCCCGCGCGGAAAAAGTGGCCCAACCCGTTCCAGCGCATGGTGGCCGCTGCGTTGGACGCGGTGGAGGACAGGCTAGTCGCCGGCATCCTCGAGCGCAAGCACCCGCTGCCGCGAACGGCGGATCCGGCCGTGCAGATCGCCGGTAACTACGCGCCGGTGGGGGAGCTTCCACCCGCCGGGCCGGAGGACCTCCCTGTCGTGTCAGGCCGCGTCCCGGCGTGCCTCGAAGGCGTGTACGTCCGCAACGGCGCCAACCCGCTCCACGCGCCGCGCGCTGGCCACCACCTGTTCGACGGCGACGGGATGCTCCACGCCGTACGCCTAGGCGGTGGCCGTGCCGAGTCCTACGCGTGCCGGTTCACGGAGACGGCAAGGCTTCGGCAGGAGCGCGAGATTGGCAGCCCCATTTTCCCCAAGGCTATCGGCGAGCTCCACGGCCACTCTGGCGTGGCGCGGCTGGCGCTCTTCGGGGCAAGGTCGCTCTGCGGCGTGGTCGACGCGTCTCAAGGGATCGGTGTCGCCAACGCTGGGCTGGTGTACCACGACGGCCGCCTCCTCGCCATGTCCGAGGACGACCTCCCCTACCACGTTCGCGTCACCCCCGATGGCGACCTTGAGACGGTCGGCCGCTACGACTTCAATGGGCAGCTCGATGGCGCCATGATCGCGCACCCCAAGCTCGACCCGGCCACCGGCGAGCTTTTTGCGCTCAGCTACAATGTTGTCTCGAAACCTTACCTCAAGTACTTCTACATCACAGCCGACGGGCACAAATCCCACGACGTCGATATCCCGGTCGACGAGCCAACAATGATCCACGACTTCGCCGTCACCGAGAACTACGCCGTCGTCCCTGACCAGCAGATCGTTTTCAAGCTCCAAGAGATGGTGCTAGGCGGCTCGCCGGTGGTGTATGACAAGAACAAGACGGCGCGGTTCGGCGTGCTGCCGAAGCGCGCTGCCAACGCTTCGGAGCTCCGGTGGGTGGAGTGCTGAATATTAGTCGGGCTATAGGCCCATTTAATAATTTCAGAAAATTCCTAAGAGCCTATGCTGTCAAAGGAGTGGTGAGAAGTTTAGTCCCACATGACCACGCCTCGTCACGATGCGCGCGCGCGCCGCGGGTTGCGGGAATGAGCCGAGCCGATGCAATGTTTTGCCGTCAAAATTGAAGAGTTCATTACAGACACAAAATGAATATGAGACGTCATATTTATTGCGGAAATGAAAACGTCCATAATAAATACGTTTTATTGTGAAGATGGAAACGTTCGTCATTAAATGTGTTTTTATGGAGATGAAACGTCTGTCATTAAACGTGTTTTTATGGAGATGAAACATCTGTCATTAAACATGTTTTTATGGAGATAAAATGTCTGCCATTAAACGTGTTTTTATGGAGATGAAACGTCTATAATTAAACATGTTTATTGCTGGACCGTTCTCCTACCCGACTGGTTATATATATGAGGCATCGCAGCCCAGCCAAATAGAACACTTCACACCTCCACTGCTCCTCGGTCGTTCCTTTCACTGCTGCTGCCTTCGGTGATCCCATCCCGTCTACCGCGTACACGGCTGACGGGAGAGCAGGCCTCCGAAACCCCGCTTCTCCAGATCCTGTACGGAAGAGAGGCGATTAGGTTTTTGGGAAGCGTCTCCTACGTGACTGCTCGCTTCTTTCGACTACTTCCTCTACGTCGACTACTTCCGCGTCACCTTCGTCTTCACCATGAGCACTGACGCCGATTGCGTGGCTGCCGAGAAGGCTGCTGCTGACAAGACGATCGCCGACGAGGTCAACGCCTCCGCTGCTGCTACGGCCGACTGGCCTACTGGAGGGTATGACATATTTACCCCACTCCTGTTTATTTTCATGTATGCAGTACTAGTGGTTTGCGTAGATATTTCTACTATCTGCTTAGTACGTGCTTACATCATCAAAATTCAGTATGTCATTAGCACTGCCTATGTCATGTTCATGATTTATTATTGTATTAAATTAATCGAACAATTGCTTAATTTCTCAACAATCCAAAAACTTAAACTGTGTAGGCAATTTTCGATCCATGGTTTTGCTGCTGCACTGAAACCAGCCCTATTTACGGGGACGTTCTTTAAGCGTTGGCAGACCAAAACTGTCTTATGGCTCACGGCGATGAACGTGTTCTGGGTCGCCGGTGTTACTCCCATGGGAACGATCGCTCCTGAACAGGAGAAGGCGTTCAGGGAGGCCATCGTCGTCTTTGTTGGATGTGTTCTGAGCGTGATCGGAGATAAGCTGGTTGATGCATACTTACATATGCGGGTTGCCAAGAACTTGTGGGAGGCGCTCGAATCTAAATTCGGCGCAACGGATGCTGGGAGCGAGATGTATATTATGGAGCAGTTCCACGATTACAAAATGGTCGAAAACCGTTCTGTATTGGAACAGGCTCATGAGATATAGTGCATCGCTAAGGTGCTTGAGCTTCTCAAGTGTGTGCTGTCGGGCAAATTTTTCGCGGGTTGCATTATCGCTAAGTTACCCAATTCCTGGAGAAACTTTGCCACTACTCTAAAACATCAGAGGCGTGAATTCTCAGTTGAGGATGTCATTGGCCATCTGAGTGTCGAGCAGAATTTGAGGGCAAAGGACTCGCACGGAAAAGGGACTGAAGGGACCTCTGTCGCCAATGTGGTGCAGAAGAACTTCAACCCCCACAAGCCCAAGGGGAAGAATGGTGTCCAACAGAATACCGAGTTTAAGAAGAAGGGCAAGAAGACATTCAAGAAAGATAAGAAGAAGGGTGGCTGTTTTACTTATGGTTCATATGAACATTGGGCTGCCAAGTGCCCAAACAAGTTCAAGAAGCCAGGACAGGACTCCAAGACTGTCAACATGATTGTGAGCAACAATGAGAGTGGGCCATCTGGGTACGGTAATTTGTTTACTGTATTTTCAGTTTGTCGGTCTACCGATTGGTGGATTGACACAGGTGCAAATATTCATGTGTGTGCTGACATTTCATTGTTTTCTTCTTATCAGGCCACAGGGAACGGGTCCGTACTGATGGGGAACGGCGCGAGTGCTTCTGTTCATGGTGTTGGCACGGTCGATCTGAAGTTTACTTCGGGAAGGATCGTGCAATTGAAGAACGTGCAACATGTCCCCGCCATCAAGAAGAATCTCGTTAGTGGTTCCCTTCTATGTAGAGAAGGGTTTAAGTTGGTATTCGAGTCTAATAAAGTAGTTGTTACGAAATATGGACTGTTTGTTGGAAAAGGTTATGAATGCGGAGGTCTATTCCGTTTTTCCCTCGCTGATTTTTGTAATAAAGTCGTGAACAATATTCATTCGAGTATTAATGAAACAGAAGTTTGGCATTCACGTCTTTGTCACATTGGTTTTGGTAGTATGACGCGGTTAGCAAAATCGAATTTAATCCCGAGTTTCACTTTAGCCAAAGGTTCTAAGTGCCATTCGTGTGTGCAATCTAAGCAACCTCGCAAGCCTCACAAGGCAGCAGAGGAGAGACACTTGGCGCCACTGGAACTCATACATTCTGATCTTTGTGAGATGAATGGTGTGTTGACTAAAGGTGGAAAGAAATACTTCATGACATTGATAGATGATTCCACTAGATATTGCTATGTGTATCTATTAAATACTAAAGATGAGGCTCTACACTACTTTAAAATCTATAAGGCAGAAGTTGAGAATCAACTTGAAAAGAAAATTAAACGAGTCCGGTCAGATCGTGGTGGAGAGTACTTCTCAAAAGAGTTTGATGCCTTTTGTGCGGAACACGGTATTATTCACGAGAGGACGCCTCCCTACTCACCCCAGTCAAACGGGGTTGCCGAGCGGAAAAACCGTACTCTAACTGATTTGGTTAACGCCATGTTAGATACGTCGGGTTTATCCAAGGCATGGTGGGGGGAGGCTATAATGACATCATGTCATGTCCTGAATAAAGTTCCGACAAAGGATAACGAGATCACTCCTTATGAGAAGTTGACAAAGAGAAGGACAACACTCTCGTACTTACGTACTTGGGGCTGCTTGGCGAAAGTCAATGTGCCGATCCCCAAAAAGCGTAAGCTTGGGCCAAAGACTGTGGACTGTGTTAATTTGGGCTACGCTATGAATAACGTTGGCTATAGATTTCTAGTAGTGAAATATGAGGTACCTGACATGAAGGTCGGTACAATTATGGAGTCTAAGGATGTTACATTCTTTGAGGATATTTTTCCCATGAGAGATATGCAAAGCACTTCTAGACAAAAATCTGAGGAAACTCCTGAGCCTGCCATTCCAATGGAATATTATGAACATACACATGATGAAAATCATGAGGAGGATAATGAGGAAACCCTTGGTAGGGGCAAGAGACAAAGGACTGTAAATACCTTTGGTGATGATTTTCTCATATACCTCATGGAAGATAATCCCACTTCTATTTCAGAAGCCTATGCCTCTCCAGAAGCTGACTACTGGAAGGATGCGGTCCGTAGCGAGATGGATTCCATCATGGCTAACGGGACTTGGGAGATTACTGAATGTCCTTATGGTTGCAAACCATTGGGATGTAAGTGGGTGTTCAAGAAGAAGCTTAGGCCCGACGGTACGATTGAAAAGTACAAGGCTAGGATTGTGGCCAAGGGCTATGCCCAGAAAGAAGAAGAAGATTTCTTCGACACTTATTCACCTGTGGCCAGACTGACCACCATTTGAGTATTACTCTCGTTGGCGGCCTCACATGGTCTTCTCATCCATCAGATGGATGTTAAGACGGCTTTCCTGAACGGAGAGCTAAAGAAGGAAATCTACATGCAACAGCCTGATGGCTTTGTGATAGATGGTCAGGAAGGAAAGGTGTGCAGGTTGGTGAAATCTTTATATGGCCTGAGACAAGCGCCTAAGCAATGGCATGACAAGTTTAATGAAACATTGACATATGTTGGCTTTGTTGTTAATGAGGCCGACAAATGTGTATACTATCGCTATGGTGGGGGCGAAGGAGTTATACTGTGCTTGTATGTTGATGACATACTGATATTTGGAACTAGCCTCAAGTTGATTGAGGAGGTTAAGTCCTTCTTATCTCAGAACTTTGAGATGAAGGACCTTGGAGTGGCTGATGTTATCTTGAACATCAAGCTATTGAGAGATGATGAGGGTGGGATTACACTTCTGCAATCCCATTATGTTGAGAAGGTGTTGAGTCGCTTTGGATATTCGGACTGCAAACCATCTCAAACACCATATGATTCTAGTGTGCTGATTCGAAAGTCTAAAGGCACAGCTATAGATCAATTGAGATACTCTCAGATTGTTGGTTCACTCATGTATCTAGCGAGCGCAACGAGGCCTGATATCGCATTTGCTGTTAGCAAACTGAGCCGGTTTGTTTCCAAACCGGGTGATGTACATTGGCATGCTTTAGAAAGAGTTATGCGCTATTTGAAAGGTACTATGAACTATGAACTTCACTATACCGGATACCCGTCGGTACTTGAAGGGTATAGTGATGCGAATTGGATCTCTGATGCTGATGAGATGAAGGCCACGACAGGGTATATGTTTACTCTTGGAGGTGGTGCTGTTTCCTGGAAGTCTTGCAAGCAAACGATCTTAACGAGATCGACAATGGAAGCAGAATTAACAGCATTAGACACATCGGGTGGCGAAGCAGAATGGCTTCGAGATCTTTTGATGGACTTGACAGTGGTTGAGAAGCCGGTTCCGGCCATCCTTATGAACTGTGACAATCAAACAGTTATTGTCAAGGTGAAGAGTTCAAAGGACAACATGAAGTCCAACAAACACATAAGAATGAGACTAAAAGCTGTCAGAAAATTAAGAAACTCCGGAGTGATAGCGTTGGATTATATCCAAACGGCTAAGAATCTGGCAGATCCCTTTACTAAAGGGCTATCACGTGTCGTGATAGATAATGCATCGAGGGAGATGGGTATGAGACCCACATGAGTTGCCATGGTGGTAACCCAACCTATGTGATCGGAGATCCCGTGAAGTAGGACCTGGGAAAACAAGCCAGTGGTGAACTGAGGAGAGTAACTATACTGACCCACTCCGTTGGAGATGCAATACTCTCGATACTGTATGGTAGGATGACTATTGTCTTAATGTGTTCCAAAGCTTATGTAAGCGAGATGCTATTCTACAGAGCAATCTTTGGAGGAACACACCTATGTGAGCCCGACTGCTGGTCACAGTCTATGAGATTGGGGTGATCTCTAGTAAGCTCATGAATAGGCCAGGAGTGTGACTTATATGCTCCACCCGAGGGATCAGCCTTCGGCAGCCTAGTACTAGTAAGACATGTGGTGAAGCTTCTTTACGCCAAACTGACAATTCAAGGCTTAGTCCATTGTTCAGTTGTGAAGGAGTGTAGCTATTTGTTCTAGGTGGATGTTCAACCTTAACGGGTCTACACTGAAAATACTGGTATATCAAAACAGAGTTTGGAACAGAGGACAACACCATGGGCCTTCGGGATCTGGTGAGGGATTGCTGAATATTAGTTGGGCTATAGGCCCATTTAATAATTTCAAAAAATCCCTAAGAGCCCATGTTGTCAAGGGAGTGGTGGGAAGTTTAGTCCCACATGGCCACGCCTCGTCACGACGCGCGCGCACCGCGGGTTGCGAGAATGAGCCGAGCCGATGCAATGTTTTGCCGGTCAAAATTGGAGAGTCCATTACAGACACAAAATGAATATGAGACGTCATATTCATTGCGGAAATGAAAACGTCCATAATAAATACGTTTTATTGTGAAGATGGAAATGTCTGTCATTAAACGTCTTTTTATGGAGATGAAACGTCTATCATTAAACGTGTTTTTATGGAGATGAAACATCTGTCATTAAACATGTTTTTATGGAGATAAAACGTCTGCCATTAAACGTGTTTTTATGGAGATGAAACATCTATAATTAAACGTGTTTATTGCTGGACCGTTCTCCTACCCGACTGGTTATATATATGAGGCATCGCAGCCCAGCCAAATAGAACACTTCACACCTCCACTGCTCCTCGGTCGTTCCTTTCACTGCTGCTGCCTTCGGTGATCCCATCCCGTCTACCGCGTACACGGCTGACGGGAGAGCAGGCCTCCGAAACCCCGCTTCTCCAGATCCTGTACGGGAGAGAGGCGATTAGGTTTTTGGGGAGCGTCTCCTACGCGACTGCTCGCTTCTTTCAACAACTTCCTCTATGTCGACTACTTCCGCGTCACCTTCGTCTTCACCATGAGCACTGACGCCGATCGTGTGGCTGCCGAGAAGGCTGCTGCTGACAAGACGATCGCCGACGAGGCCAACGCCTCCGCTGCTGCTATGGCCGACTGGCCTACTGGAGGGTATGACACATTTACCTCACTCCTGTTTATTTTCATGTGTGCAGTACTAGTGGTTTGCGTAGATATTTCTACTATCTGCCTAGTACGTGCGTACATCATCAAAATTCAGTATGTCATTAGCACTGCCTATGTCATGTTCATGATTTATTATTGGATTATATTAATCGAACAATTGCTTAATTTCTCAACATGGAGGTCCCCGACTGCTTCTGCTTCCATCTCTGGAAGGCGTGGGAGGACGAGGCCACCGGTGAGATCGTAGTCATTGGGTCCTGCATGACACCGCCGGACGCCGTGTTCAACGAGTCACCGGACAAGGAGCAGAGCTTCCGCAGCGTGCTCTCGGAGATACGCCTCGACCCGCACACCGGTACGTCCCGCTGCCGCGCCGTGCTGCGGGAGGCCGACCAGGTGAACCTTGAGGCCGGCATGGTGAACCGGCAGCTCCTGGGGAGGAAGACGCGGTATGCCTACCTCGCCATCGCTGAGCCGTGGCCCAGGGTTTTCGGCTTCGCCAAGGTGGACCTCGAGTCCGGCACGGTGGAGAAGTTCACCTACGGCGAGGGTCGGTACGGCGGCGAACCCTGCTTCGTGCCGCACGCGGATGGCTCCGGCGCGGAGGACGATGGGTACGTGCTCTGCTTCGTGCACGACGAGAGCCGCGGTAGCGCCGACGGCACGTCGTCGGAGCTGCTGGTTGTCAACGCCCGGGACATGCGCTCGGAGGCCACTGTGAAGCTGCCGGGGCGCGTGCCATACGGATTCCACGGCACGTTCATCACCGCCACGGAGCTGCAGAGACAAGCCTAGCTATAGCTGGCTAGCTAGCTAGTACTAGCTACTAGCTGCAGTGACATACTCATTCCGTTCTTAAAAGAGTGTACTTCCAATTTTATTGGAAAGTCAAACTTTTTGATGTTTGACTGTATTTATACAACAATACATCAACATTTATGCCATCAAATTAGTAGCATTAGATTCGTGATAAAATATATTTTCATCATATGCATATTTGGTTTCACAAATATTGATATATTTTTGCACAAACTTGGTTAAACTTTGAAATGGTTTGACCCTTCAACAAAATTGAAAGTACACTCTTTAAAGGATGAAGGGAGTAGAAAACGAATTAGGTAGACTTACAGTAGTAGTACTTTTTTGGGTATATACAATTACTCAAGTTTGTAACTGAACAGTTTTTGTGATTAATTAGGCGGTTTTGGGTATATACAATCATTCACCTTTATAGAGGACGGGTCATCGACCCGTTCGGTGGGTAGTTGGGGTAGCTGCCAGCCCACCTGAGTTCGAGCCTAGGCTCGGACGCGCGGTGCTCGCGGAGTTTCTTCTATAAAAAAATGCCAACAAAGGTTAGCCCTTGGGTTGGTCTCATTTTTTTTCTCATTCACCTTTATAGCCATTGGATGTGATGCTATATAATGCGTGTGTGCTGACGTGGGTTGGTACTCTTTTGTATCTGTTTTTGTTTTCCAGGTGAACGAGACCAAATTATATCTCATCTAAATGAGTTCTAGGCACTCACTTGAACTACATACGTCCGTATGTACTGATTTATTTTTATTTTTTTCATGGTAATAAGTGTCTCATCCATGTGAAGATAAAAGTACAAGTCACGTAAGAATCGACATGACGAAACTGAAAAGATGTCAAAACATGTCTGAGCTTGACACCAACGCCCATCACCTATCTCTGACACCACCACAGCAGCCACCGAAGAAAATAAATAACGGATCACCTCCTCACCCGAACTCAACACGCGACTCCATCACTGATATGCAGTTTTGCGGACCTCCAAGGTGACTCACCAAAAGTGAAGCCCTTACCGTTGAACGAATCAGACCGGAGCAACACCCCGGACATGCCATCGAACTCCAGATCTGGCACCCCACCACGACTAAGACGCCGAAGAAGGAAACAATACCTGCCATCCATGAACCATGAACCCAACACATGTTCCGTCTTCTAGATGTCGTCGATGCAGACCATAATCTGCATCCGCTCCTGGACTACCTCCCAATCTCCGCGCTAACACTGGAGCAAATGCCGTCGCAACGACGGAGCCCGAGGACACAGGTCCACCACGAGGATGCCGCCACCACCATCATACTTACTTGAACAGACTGATTTCCAAATTCATCCCCAACCATATGACCGATGGCCTGGTCAGAGAAGAATCCGAAGAATCTTTATTCAGCGCCGTCAGTATTGTACATGACTTCATATGTTTTCCTGTGCATAATAAAAGGAGGTTATGGATATGTACTGTGACGCCCCCGGCTCAATCGTGCACTAATCATACACGCAAATGCACACGATCAAGCCTATGGACTCACTTGAAGATATCACAACACAACTCTAGACACAAATTCAAATAATACAAGCTTTATATTACAAGCCAGGGGCCTCGAGGGCTCGAATACATAAGCTCGCTTACAAGTGTCAGCGGAAGCATCAGATATCTGAGTACCGATATAAAAGAGAAACAGATAAGCCTTTAAGAAGGCAGGGCAAAACAAAAAACTATGATCGAAAAGGCGCAGGCCTCCTGCCTGGGACCCTCCGAACCTACTCCTGGTCGTCAGCCAACTCGAAGTAGTAACCACCCTCGGGGTAGTAGTAGTAGTCGTCGGCGGGGGCAGCTGGCTTAGAGGCTCCGTCATCTGGTTGCATCAAATGGATATGGGCAAAAGAGGAAGCAAAGCAACCGTGAGTACTCATCCAAAGTACTCAGCAAGCAAGGATCTACACTACATATGCAACATTATCAAAGAAAGGCTGTATATGTGGACTGGGCTGCAGAAATGCCAGAATAAAGGGAAGGCCTAGTCCTATCGAAGACTAGCATCTTCATCGGTCTTGCAGCATTAGAAGAGTGTAGATTAGTACAGTATAAAGTAGTAGCAATATTAAGTATCAACCTCGCCCAGAGATCCTTCCTCGACTCCCTGCGAGAAAGCGATCCCAGAGCCCTAATATCCATTTCTCATCTCAAGTATCCAGTTCTAGTTGTATCGATCGGGATACAACTCCGAGCGTCCGTTACCGAGGATCCGACTATGCATAGATATTTTCTTCCCTGCAGGGGTGCACCAACTTACCCACCATGCTCGATTAACTACAGGCGGACACACTTTCCTGGGTCATGCCCGGCCTCGGCCAAACGATACGCCGCACCCCGACCTAGGCTTAACAGAGAGGTCAGCACGCCGGACTAAACCTATGCACCCAGGGGTCTTGGGCCATCGCCTCGGGAACTCCTGCACGTTGCGAACGCGGCCGGTGAGCAGACCTAGCCCTCCTTATACAAGTGTAGGGCGTTACCAGTCCAACCCAGTGCGCGCCGCTCAGTCGCTGACGTCTATTAAGCTTCGGTTGATACATACGACGCAGAGTGCCCATAACTGTTCCCACGTGATGGATAGTGCTATCGGGCCAGAGGTCCACTCGGATCAAATATCCAAATCGTTAGTGTATAGGGGAGTTTGCGGTAACGAGCAGAGAATCACGATCGATGTGACCCCGTCGCCCCGTCTCGAGGACTTGCTGCAAGGGCTAAGAATGCCTAGCCGCGCCTCGTATTTATCTCTCGGGCATCCTCCAGGTTAACCCGTCTCCATATCACTCGCCACTTAGGCTCACGCGGGTACCCCTCAGGGTCGACCCGCCTTTCCAAGTAATAGTTGTAAAGTCCAAGTATCCGTGTGTCCATAACATCAGGGGAATCCGAGGTATCACCCTCGTTGGATTCCTACTCGATGTAACCGTCAAGGTGAACTCAGAGGAATCACCCTCGATGGGTTCACACTTGAGGTGTTGCACGACAGCGTCCTTATCGGGAGTGGTGAAGGAGGAATCACCCTCGATGACCACGACCGAATAGCTACTCTACAGAGTTAACATCAAAAGTGCTAAACGAGGTATCACCCTCGGCACTCGATAATAACGCTGCAGTGTCGTACAACTAAGTGGGTGATGTGCGGTGCCGGGCCCTGGTTGTCAAGTCTTCCGATAATCCAGCGAGGCAATTTGGGACAAAGTGGGTCTCTGGTGGGTCTCTATCCAGCCTATACTAAGCAGTTTAGAATAAGCAGACAGGTATCAACAACAGTTTCAAAAACAGGCTATGCATCAGATATAGGAAAGCAGTAACAACTGCAATTTCTAATGCAAGCATAAGAGAGAAGGAATAGGCGATATCGGCATGTTCAAAAGGGGGGTGCTTGCTTGGAAGCTCTGCGGCAAGAGAAGGGTCGTCAACAGTGTAGTCGGACTTCCGAGCTGCGTCGGCCTCGGGGACTACATCGGTGTCGGGGTCTACCGAGAGAGAAGAGGGGGAGGAAACAAATAAATACACAGCAAACATATGCAACACAGAGCATGTCATGCTATGGTGCAGTGCAGGGTTGCCTAAAAGCATGTCTAAGTCATATTAGTTATTTTAGGATTTAAATTGGATTTATTAACCGGAATGTATGCACTATTCATCTACCGGAAACGTTCGAAAAGTTGTGGGTTCACCTACTTAGAGGGTCCCCACACGGAAACAGATGGCACGGTTGGATTCGTGGGATTTTTTTTGAGCAACTTTCATGTATAAAGTTTTTCCATCCGAGCTACGGATTATTTTCTACAATTTTTCAAAGATTTTAGCATTTTCTGAATTTATTTAAAATAACAGAAAAGAATTAATACGTCAGCATGATGTCAGCATTGCGTCAGTAGTCAACTGAGCTGCTGACTAGTCAATCTGTCAGGTGGGACCCACCTGTCAGCCTCTGTGGGGGGGGGGGGTTAGCAGTGTTTTAAACTAATCTGACAGGTTAATTAGCTAGGTGGGGCCTACTGTAAGAGACTAAACTAATCAGTGATTAATTAAACTAACTGTAATTAGATGCTAATTAGGCTGCTGACGTGGGGGACCTACTTGTCAGGGTCAGCTGTGAACAGTAGCCACAGTTGACGGTGGTCAACGCGGTCAAAGTGGTCCAGGGGCCCACTGGCAGTCTCACAGAGCGGGCCCCACACGGTGATAGGTCAGCACCGGTGCTAGAATCGTGTCGGCGAGCTCTCCGCAGCGGCGCTCTTGCTGGAGAGGCTCGGAATTCGCCTACGGGGCACCAAATCGAGCGCCGCAACTTGCGTTAGAACGAGGAGAGCGCACCGCATCGATCTACGGCGTCGAAACATGCGGGTGGTGGCCGGAAACACGCCGGTGTTGAGCCGTGGCGGCGACGAGCTTCGGGCATGGTCTGAAATGGCGAAACGGGCGCGCTCGGGCCAAATGGCTAGGCCAGAGGGCATCTACGCGCGCGGGCGAGCACGATGAGCAGCGCCACATGACCATTTGGTCATTGAAGGCTCGCCGGCGACGAGTTCTACGGCGGAGCGTCCGGGCGTGCAAAATACGGTGAGTACAGAGATGGATCCACACGGGGAAGAGGGGGAGAAGACGGCGACTGCTCACCAGGCCCTGCAGGTGTGCTTAAATGGGCTCGGGGAAGCTTGTCGTCGCCGGAATCATCACCGGAGTCGAGGTGGTCAAAGGAGGAAGACGAGGTCGCCGGGCTCGACTCAGTGGCCTCCGGCTTGAACGGCTAGGCGCAGTCGACGGAGAAGATGATGGCGGAGCGATCGGACACGGCGGCACGGCACGGGGACGACGGTGGTCGCGGGATCGACGGAGGCGCGGCGGCGGACCCGCCCGGGCGTCGATGGAAACGAGAGGGAGAGAGCGATGGAGGGAGGGGAAAGAGTGGCGAGGCATCCATGGGGAATGGACGAGGGGGTCCTTATCCTCTTGGCTGTCGGTGGGCGTCGTTGTGTCGACGAACGGCCGGAGCGGCAGGCTGCGGCCATGGCACGGCTGACACGCGAGGGAGAGAGAAGAGAGGAGGGAGAAAAGGGCCGGCTGGGCTGGGCTGAGTGCACTGTGTACTTAGGCCCAGCCAGTTTAGGCCTTTTCCATTTTTATTTCTATTTTCTTTTTACAGCCGCCTTTTGGATTTAAAATAGTCATCAAATGACTTAGCAAAAATGTGGGGCTGGCAAAAACAAATACTAGGGAATATTGTGCACTGCCACAAAAAGTTTGGGGCCATCAGGAGTTGTCCAAGCATTTTTAGAAAATAAAAAGGCCATCTTAAATACTGCTGGACCAGATAATAAATTCCCAGAGGCAATTTGGGAATTCCAAAAATGTTGGTTTCAGCATGACAAATATCTAGGGATTATTTGCCATAGGATGAACTATTTTATTTGCATGACAGAAGAAACAAATATTTGACATGCAATTTGAATTAGTATTTGAAGCAGATTTTGGACAAGTGGCATTTTGGCATGATGATCATGATGACATGACCTTCATTAGGGGGAGATTACTGTAGTGTGATTCTGGGGGTGTTACAATTCTCCTCCACTGCAAGAAATCTCGTCCTGAGATTTAAGTGAGGGAGTAAAGGGTAACTTCGGGAGAACTGACCCTTATAGGGTTAATTATCTGGTGAACAATTCAGGGAATGTGGCAGAAGTATCTCTCGAGTTGAAACTTAAGAAAATAGCAAGAGCAAAGTATGAAGGTACAATAGGAAGTTTCAAGCGAATGGTCAAACGATCGATACCTGAATAGAGTTTGAGAAGGGGGTTCAGAGCATCGGGAATAGATCATCTCTCGGAGGGTGGCTCGTGATAACACACAAAACCAAGTTCATAGGATACTTCGGAATCAAGAATATACGGGAGAGTCAGGTTACGATCCTGTGGAACTGTGAAGAGGGTCGATCGAGAATAGGGAGAATGGTGTCATCTTACCGGTCACGACAACAAGGTATGTCAGAGAATAGTCTTTCATTTATGTCGGTAACAACATCGGTACCAAGGGCGAGGGATGAAGAGAACCATTTTCCTGCTTGTTAAAACGAGGCGGACCAATAGGCAAAGTTCTCGTCCATCGGTGGTTACCAGAATGTCATCAACAATAGCAACAAGGTCTCACTGACAAGGTTGTTCATCGGGGTGTTTCATAAGCAGGGAATTATTTCTGCTTATATCATATATAGATCACAAGAAAGGTTAAACAAACCAATGGAAAGGAAAATGTGTTTATGCACAAGAATTAGGAGTGTATCTTTTCCCAAGGAAAAGTAGAGCACGATATACATGTTAGATCAACAAGTACACCACCATTTAAATAAAGGGGCAAGGAATTCATGATGTTATCCATACAATGGTGTCTGGATAATAGAGCAAGAAACATTTGGCAATGTGCCCCCAATGTTCTTGTTGATATTCGGAATACCACAGCCATGCTTCGAGGTAGCATTGGTATGGTGTTTCAAGTAAAAGTTTGGATCTGAAGAGCACAAAAGTTGCAAAGGAACAATTCACAGATACAAGATGAACTTATACCAAGGGAACAATTGATTTTAAGAGAAGCTTCCATGATAAGATCTACATCATGTCTTTGGGCATGAACACAAAGTTCAAGGTCGACTCCCACTTCTCCAATGCATAGTCTTTCATTCACTGCTCCTTTTCGAAAAAATTATAGTGCGGAAGATTTATCTGGTGAAACACCAGAAGAGTATGACTCGCATAACTTTCGAGTTCACACGGATTAGGGAAAGCATAGGTTCAACCCATCGGGACAACTTAGGAACCTATACCGCAAACTCCAGAAGTAAATAATCACAAGCTCGAAAGTAAGCAGAGGATACCATTTGCCAAAGGCATCAGATTGTAAAAACAACTGAATAATTTGATGTTTAAATACAAAGAAATCATGACTTTCAGAATGAACAATCAGAGGCAGAACTCTGACCAAAAGACGAGTAAGTTAATTAGAACTAGATGGACCATCTATCAAGGTGTAATTTGCCGAGAATCAGCTCATGTACGGAATGACGTATGAGCCGGAGGAATGAACTCTAGGAATCGACAAATGATAGGGATTATCCTCATTCATATTGAATCAATAGACTCGGAATGACAATGACAAAGAATGTTAATGAATATTGCGAGACATAAGCAGGAAGACAAGACTTTCGGGAGCACTAGGCTGCAGAGGATCTTCGGGAGATCAAATTTGCATTTCGAAGAATTTTGTGAGACATATAAACAACTGGGGATGAAGGTACAAACGGCAAGGATATTATTCACGGGGATTATCGGTGGTCAGGAACTGCAAAGCAGTGAGTACACGGTCTCGGGAAACATCGAGGAGTATCTTCAGAACCTTCTGATGAAGCAGATGAACATCTGGAACGAGGGGTTCTCCGGGAGGAAGTGGTTATGAGAACCTAGAGTCAGAGTTAGTAAAACCTTTAACCCGAAAAGAAGAGAGATCAAAATCCCAGAGTATAGACGAGGAAGAAAAGATCCTAATACCACCCATTTGGCGGCGTGGGCCCGTAAGCCACACAGCCATGTTAGTAAATCAGTTTTCAAGTACTAGACTCCACTTTGGCCAAGGAGTTGGAAAGGGGGTCCCTACAGGCAGTCGGCTCTGATACCAACCTGTGACGTCCCCGGCTCAATCATGCACTAATCATACACGCAAATGCACACGATCAAGCCTAAGGACTCACTTGAAGATATCACAACACAGCTCTAGACACAAATTAAAATAATACAAGCTTTATATTACAAGCCAAGGGCCTCGAGGGCTCGAATACATAAGCTCGCTTACAAACGTCAGCGGAAGCATCAGATATCTTAGTATAGATATAAAAGAGAAACAGATAAGCCTTTAAGAAGGCGGGGCAAAACAAAACACTACGATCGAAAAGGCGCAGGGCTCCTGCCTGGGACCCTCCGAACCTACTCCTGGTCGTTAGCCAACTCGAAGTAGTAACCACCCTCGGGGTAGTAGTAGTAGTCGTCGGCGGGGGCAGCTGGCTCAGAGGCTCCGTCATCTAGTTGCATCAAACAGATATGGGGAAAAGAGGAAGCAAAGCAACCGTGAGTACTCATCCGAAGTACTCAGCAAGCAAGGATCTACACTACATATGCAACATTATCAAAGAAAGACTGTATATGTGGGCTGGGCTGCAGAAATGCCAGAATAGAGGGAAGGCCTAGTCCTATCGAAGACTAGCATCTTCATCGGTCTTGCAGCATTAGAAGAGTGTAGATTAGTACAGTATAAAGAAGTAGCAGTATTAAGTGTCAACCTCGCCCAGAGATCCTTCCTCAACTCCCTGTGAGAAAGCGATCCCAGAGCCCTAATATCCATTTCTCATCTCAAGTATCCAGTTCTAGTTGTATCGATCGGGATACAACTCCGAGCATCCGTTACCGAGGATCCGGCTATGGATAGATGTTTTTTTCCCTGCAGGGGTGCACCAACTTACCCACCACGCTCGATTAACTCCGGCCGGACACACTTTTCTGGGTCATGCCCGGCCTCGGCCAAACGATACGCCGCAACCCGACCTAGGCTTAACAGAGAGGTCAACACGCCGGACTAAACCTATGCGTCCAGGGGTCTTGGGCCATCGCCCCGAGAACTCCTGCACATTGCGAACGCGGCCGGTGAGCAGACCTAGCCCCCCTTATACAAGTGCAGGGCGCTACCAGTCCAACCCAGCGCGCGCCACTCAGTCGCTGACGTCTATTAAGCTTCGGCTGATGCATACGACGCAGAGTGCCCGTAACTGTTCCCACGTGATGGTTAGTGCTATCGGGCTAGAGGCCCACTCGGATTAAATATCCACATCATTAGTGTATTAGGGGGGTTTGCGGTAACGAGCAGAGAATCACGATCGATTTGACCCCGTCGCCCCGTCTCGAGGACTTGCTGCAAGGGCTAAGAATGCCCGGCCGCACCTCGTATTTATCTCTCGGGTACCCTCCAGGTCAACCTGACTCCATATCACTCGCCACTTAGGCTCACGCGGGTACACCTCAGGGTCGACCCGCCTTTCCAAGTAACAATTGTAAAGTCCAAGTATCCGTGTGTCCATAACATCAGGGGAATACGAGGTATCACCCTCATTGGATTCCTACTCGATGTAACCGTCAAGGTGAACTCAGAGGAATCGCCCTCGATGGGTTCACACTTGAGGTGTTGCACGACATCATCATTATCGGGAGTGGTGAAGGAGGAATCACCCTCGATGACCACGACCGAATAGCTACTCTACAGAGTTAACATCAGAAGTGCTAAACGAGGTATCACCCTCGGCACTCGATAGTAACGCTGCAGCGTCGTACAACTAAGTGGGTGATGTGCAGTGTCGGGGCCTGGTTATCGAGTCTTCCGATAATCAAGCATGGCAATCTGGGACAAAGTTGGTCTCTGGTGGGTCTCTATCCAATCTATACTAAGCAGTTTAGGATAAGCAGGTAGGTATCAACAACAGTTACAAAAACAGGCTATGCATCAGATATAGGAAAGCAGTAACAACAACAATTTCTAATGCAAGCATAAGTGAGAAAGAATAGGCGATATCGGCATGTTCAAAAGGGGGGTGCTTGCCTGGAAGCTCTGCGGCAAGAGTAGGTTCGTCAACAGTGTAGTTGGACTCCGGAGCTGTGTCGGCCTCGAGGACTACGTCGGTGTCGGGGTCTACCGAGAGAGAAGAGGGGGAGGAAACAAATAAATACACAACAAACATATGCAACACAAAGCATGTCATGCTATGGTGCAGTGCAGGGTTGCCTAAAAGCATGTCTAAGTCATATTAGTTATTTTAGGATTTAAATTGGATGTATTAACCGGTATGTATGCACTATTCATCTATCGGAAACGGTCGAAAAGTTGCGGGTTCACCTACTTAGAGGGTCCCGACACGGAAACAGATGGCACGGTTGGATTCATGGGATTTTTCTGAGCAACTTTCATGTATAAGGTTTTTCCATCCGAGCTACGGATTATTTTCTATGATTTTTCAAAGATTTTAGCATTTTATGAATTTATTTAAATTAACAGGAAAGAATTAATACGTCAGCATGACGTTAGCATTGCGTCAGTAGTCAACTGAGCTGCTGACTAGTCAATCTGTCAGGTGGGACCCACTTGTCAGCCTCTGTGGGGGGTTTACCAGTGTTTTAAACTAATCTAACAGGTTAATTAGCTAGGTGGGGCCTACTGTAAGAGACTAAACTAATCAGTGATTAATTAAACTAAGTGTAATTAGATGCTAATTAGGCTGCTGACGTGGGGGACCCACTTGTCAGGGTCAGTTGTGAACAGTAGCCGCAGTTGGCCGTGGTCAACACGGTCAAAGTGGGTCTAGGGGCCCACTGGCAGTCTCACAGAGCGGGCCCCACATGGTGACAGGTCGGCGCCGGCGCCGCAATCGTGCCGGCGAGCTCTCCACGGCGGCGCTCTCGCCGGAGAGGCTCGGAATTCGCCTACGGGGCACCAAATCGAGCTCCGCAACTTGCGTCAGAACAAGGAGAGCGCACCGCGTCCATCTACGGTGTCGGAACACGCGGGTGGTGGCCGGAAACACGTCGGCGTTGAGCCGTGGCGGCGACGAGCTTCGGGCGTTGTCGAAAACGGTGAAACAGGCGCGCTCGGGCCAAATGGCTAGGCCAGAGGGCATCTATGCGCGCGGGCGAGCACGATGAGCAGCGCCACATGACCATTTGGTCATCGAAAGCTCGCCGGCGACGAGTTCTATGGTGGAGCTGTAGGGTAATGCAACAGAAAACAAAAAATTTCTGACCTACGCACCAGCCCAGGACCACTATGGAGACTGCATACAAGGTTTGATCATTTTCGTTACCGACTCGTAGCACAGCGGAAGAAGAGTCGATGACGATCGGCGGTGCAGATCCCCGCAGCTAGGATTTACAACCTCCCAACCGCGAGGATGTATACCCTCATCCGCCACTCGGACAGCCCTCCGGGAGGCGGTCGAACAGTCCCCCGGACGGCGTCGCGGACAGCCCTTCGGGTGGACCTTCGAAACTCGGACGGTCACTCGGACAGCCCTTCGGGAGGACTCACAGAACTCGGACCGTCACTTGGACAGCCCTTCGGGAGGCACTCTCGAACAGCCCCTCGGGCACTAAGATTGAAACTACGACCTCTCTACAGAGTTGCACACATACGGTGTCATCTATCCGGCAGGGCTTCGCCGTCCAGAACTAGTTCCTGCCAGAACCCACACAGCCTTTCAGCTCTACGAAACTATTTCCCGGGGAGGGAGAGAGAAGCCAGATCATTGCATGGCACTTGTATGTGAGAAGGAGTGAGTTTTGGGCAGCCCCCTCACCTCCTATTTATAGGAAAGCCAAGGGGTAGAGGCAAGGGGTAAAAAGACCAAAAGGGGCTCAAGATCTTTTCACCCAAATGCCACATAAGGGTGTGTGTAGAACATATCCACCATGAGGTGGAAGGAAACCCCAAGGGGGCCCCCCCACACCACCATGGATGAAAGTTGGTGCTGCCCCCTTTGGGGGGGGGGGGGGCACCACCTTTCACACACCTTTATCTCTCACCAAAAGTGATTTTCTTCTAGAAGAAAAACCCAAAAAAGCACTTTCACTATTCATGACGACATTTTTCAGCGTCCGTTCGAACTGAAAATATTTATGTGGGCTTAGAACATTTCCAGTACCCACCATAATAATTTTCAACGCGTTCTGGAACAATTCCAGTTTAGTGATTTCATCTGCGAAAAGCATCTGAAGCGGTTCCGGCAGCTCCGGATCATTTCCGGTTTTTCTTCCAGAAAATTCCCAAAAGTTTCCAGAATGATTCTGGCACCCTCCAAGAATTATCGGGCATGTGTCGAAACCAATTTGACTTTATGGTATCCTCTGAAACAACTTTTCAGTTTCACCGGAACTCATCCGGTGACCTCTCTCTACGGAACTTTTCCGCTGTCCGAAACTTTTCCGGTGTCCGAAACTTTTTCGGTGATTTTCTCTCAGACTCCCTGTCTAGTATTCAGCAGATAGATGACCCTTAAGCGTCTGACCCTATAGGTTTGGTGAAGTATAGACATGACACGGAACCCCTTCCGATCAATGATCAACATCGGAGCCGTGGACACCCATATTGACCCCTATACCCACACGAATGAATATTCGAGTGAACCTCCAGTTGCCGTGTGCTATTCTTGTTGCTTCGCGATATGTTACAAATACCCGAGGTGAGACATGTTGGCATTCCCGTGGATCAACAACTTGTCCACTATGCTAGTTACCTCATTGCCGGTATTGTTCTCTTTTCTCGTTACCATGTTCCGGCATCCCCGTGATCAAATCACAAAGTGTCTGGCCACACGATGATGGATACCGTCACACCGAGAGAGCCCAGAGATATCTCTCCATCGTTGGAGGAGCAAATCCCAATCTTGAGCTATCAAGTTACTTGACATACTTTTCCATGAACCCGTAAGCCGCCGTAATATCCACCCATTTACGGATGACGTTTAACAAACCCCAAAGTTCATGAAGCAAGCATGAAGAAACTCAATACTCTCATGGTCTAAGGAATCATGCAAACGTTAACCATCTCTATGTTATTAACCATTAACTTGTGACAAAAGTAACTCATAGCATAACATCAATCGGGTCGATTCAACACAAATGTTCTTCTAACATTGTGCCCTCAAAGCTGCTGGCATAGACATGCCCATGATTGGGAAAACATAATCATCATGCAACACTTGAGCTAGTCTTAGAGGCATGACTAGGAATACATTTTACCGTTTATTATTCCACACGTGCACATGGGTTTTCCCCAGAGCCTTTATGGATATACGGGCTCGGGAACCACAACAGTTATAGCATGGAACATAAACATAATAATGAGCATGGAGATAAATAATAACATTTATTATTGCCTCTAGGGCATATCTCCTACAGACTCCCACTTGCACTAGAGTCAATAATCTAGTTAATGCTAATGCACTTTACACCTGTGGCACACCGGTGTAAATATGCTTCACTTGTGGTATAGCCTGATGTCCAACGGATCTGACGACTTCAGCTCCGTGTGTATCTTTTCATATCCTCGCGTTTTCACGCTTTCACAAAATTAATATTTTGTGTGGACTTAGCTTTGTATGTATGTGAATCACAGGTCGAACCTGGATTCCTCAGACTGAGTTATGGAGCAACTACCTGCAGTAGTGTCCCATTGACAAAAGCCATCTTGGAACCATACTAAGTTCATGAATGAACTATATGATTCAACATTTTCTTTGTCACTTCGAAAGCGGTAACATACTTAGCCTCTGTTATAGAATTCACCACAGTAACTTGTTTGGAACAATTTCCAAATACCGTGCCACCATATTGTGTGTTACACAAAAACCCTTAATTTAAATCAAAAATCGCTTGGAGCATGGATGAAGACTGTATCGATGTAACCTTTTACAACGAACTCTTCATGATCTCCGCTTGCAAGAAAACATGTCATCAGTGCTACTATAGTACTCAATGACCCTTTTTCACTGTTGTCCCATGATCAGAACTTTTGATCACTTTGGTATCTATACTCGCAACAACTTTGGAGTATTGGACATATCTGGTTGTTTTTACATACCATGGAATACATGATTAATCCAAACATGGAGGTGTGTGGAATCTCCATCATGTATTTTGCTCATCAGTGTTTTGGGACAACGAGTCTTGCAAAAACTCTTTCCATGTGACTTCGGCAAGAATCACTCCTTGACGTTTTTAATGCTAAAAGGTTTTAGCATCTTGTCAATATGTATCTTTGCTCAGCCCCATTAGGTAAATCTATCTCCATAGGTCATCATGCCTAATATAAAGGCTATTTAGCCCAAGCACTTCATCGAAAAACTATTTTCAAATGAAGTCCTAATTCGTGTCAAGAAATTTATTTGCAATTAACAATGTGTCAAGCACACAACGTTTTTAGAAATTCTATTATGCTCCCACTTACTTTCTTGAATCATAAGCATCTTCGTTACCCATTGATGAAGTCAAACCCCTTTGACTATTTCATCAAAACACGAAGATTCCAACTCCATTTTGCTCTCTTCTGTCCATTGCTGGAACTCTGAAGTTTGCATACTTACTAGCATCCTGTGGAATGACAAAATACCTTGGACTGTAACACATGCAAGTCCTTGGTCTCATTTCCATTATATGGAAATCCTATTGTCATCCATGTTTCATATCTCATGACTAAAATATGTATTAATTGCTAGTTCAACCCGAACCGACTTTAAGCATCGCTACGGTGAAACAACCTCATCGTAGTCAACTCCTTGAATTTGTTATTTCAACAAGTCGAGCTTTATGGATAAAATATTTTTATCCGTATCAGTTTTAAGTTCCATAAATATTCGTTAGACTCTAAGTCTTCCAAAAGGTGTATCAAGGTTTTAATCTTGAATCACTTATATGGAAACTAACTCGGGTTGTATTGGCATTTAGCCAATTCTGGAGTCAGGGCCCATCAACGCTTCCTTGTGTATCGTAGGTATACTGTTGTCTAACAACAATATCTCGTTTGAGCACCTGAGAGGTTTGCACGAGCCTTGCCTATGTGGTTCAGCTGCAAGTTCGACCGAAGTCCATACATTTTATTGTAGAGACTTCCGTATCAGTCACAGTAGGAAAACCTGGAATTACTTCCAAGGTCTCTTTCCTTTGATCTGATGACGAAGATACTGTTTATCTCGTCGAGTTGCACTATTCTCTCACTCACCTTTTTGAAAGAACCATTTTCTTCAAAAAGCATACCGTTCTTTGTGGCAAACCTATTTGCCTCGGTATAGTGAGGGAGGAATACCCAATTACTTGGGATAACCTACAAAGTAGCACTTGTCTGATTTGGAATAGGTTTGTAACCTTTTACACAAGCCCCATATTCCAAATGTTAAGAAAAGATATAACATGGTTGGGCGTACCATACCATGGTGTCATTTCAACAGACCCGATGGAGCTCTTTTCAGTGTAAAAGCCGCAGTCTCTAAAGCATCACTTTAAAAGGGATAATGGCAAATTTATTTATGTCATCTTTAAACTTACCATGTCATAAATGGTTCGATTACATCTTCACGGACTTTCCACTTGCAGTGATGTTCCGGGAGGTGCAAGCTATGAAACCCCTTTCACAACTCATCAGACATTCGCTAAACTTGTAACTCAAATATTCCTTTCTGCAATCGAATTGTAGAAACATAATTTTCTTGTTACAATAACTTCTACTTCATTTTTGAAAACCTTTCGAATGATTTCAAAAGATCCAGACTTACGTCCCATCAAGCAAATATCCATATATCTACTTGAGTCATTTCTGAAGATAGTAAATCCACTACTTGCAACATTTATCGAACTACACACATCAAATGTATGGTCACCAATAAGTTTGTTGTTCGTTTCTTATGGCCTGTGAACGGTATTTTAGTCACTTCACTTTTCGGAGGAAATTTGCAAGTGTCAGATGATTCAAAATCAAACGACTTCAAAATCCATCATAATGGAATTTTCCATGCGGGTTTCTCCAATGTGACCAAATGCAGTGCCACACTTGTGTGGTATTCTTTTAGTCTTGCGACATTTAGCGTCAGTGTTATGGATGTATCATATTACCATCAATATTCATAACATACGTCCCATCTTGGATGGAAGCATGGCCCTTCATGTTATTCATAATACTGAACAACAATTGTTGTTTTTATGAACTACTCTTTTGCAACAAACATTGTGCAATGGGCTAGAGTGTATGAAACTCTAAAATGAATTATGAAAGTAAATATAGAGGTAATGTACTATTATCAACATTCATAACATACATCTCATTCATAATGAAAGTATGGCCCTTATGTTATTCATAACACCGAACATCAAAAGTTCTCTTATGAACAACCTTCTTGTAAGATACCTTATGCAATGGGCTAGAGTTTGTGAAACTCTAAATGAATTATGAAAATAAATATAGACGGTAATACACTGATGGAAGGTATAGTAACATTTACTATGTTCCCTGTGTATACCTAAATCTCATTCCTGGCTAGTCTTCCAGGCCATAGTAGTTCTTACATCGAGTTGCAACAGAAAGCAATCGAGCGGGTATCTTTATGATTAACTCACAATACCCAAGAATTAGTGATTAACATGTTTAACCATAATTCCCAAGAACTATATCTTTGACCAGCCTTCTATACATCAAAAACTTGTATGACATTCATACATGAGCTGGATATTCCAGTCTTCTTTCTTTCTGCCTTTATACTTCTAACAGTTTAACTTTCAGTATTTCTCCTACTCTCAGAAGAAGCACCCAACTTAAGAGTGGCGTTAGCCCCGGACTTCCTAGGTGTGAAAGTTTCACTAACACCCTTCGGACACTTCCTTTCTCTTTAAGTTGTTATTTTATTCACCTTTCATCATATGACAGGAGTTCTTCTGGATCCCTCTCTTATCAGTCTAATGCATAGTAAACTCCTTTACTAATAGTTTGCAAACAAACATTGCTATGGATATCTCATATATTTTAGCCTTTGTTTATCCCTGAAAATGATTTTTAGATTCCATGAATATCACATAACTATCCAAACTTTCGAAGTTCGGCTCTCATCGAAGCAAACATATTGCACTTGACTAAAACGGAATTCTAGCTTTTGGATCGAAGGACGAGAGTCACATGATCCATAGCATAAGTGAGAGAATACCGAAAGTATGCGATAGGACAAAGTCCTTCTCGGCACTCTTGAGGACAATCCTCACATTACATTACCAACTATAAAGTTTTAACCAGATATTTAACAGCTATTCAATTTTAACAGGGAAGGTGGAAACGCGAGCCATTATTCGACAACTATTTTGCAAATCACACTTGGACAGTGTTCAAAATTAATTGCACCAAGAATTAAACAAGTTAATTCTACAGTGCGCTCCCACTCAAATCAATATCTCTCATAATTGATTGTGAGCAATTCAAGATCCATATTACAATTCAATGCCAAGGATGTATCCATCTCAAGTGACGAGAATTGCAATCGGTAGGCCAACTTGCCAATCACATCTCTATGTGACTCTTGTTCATCTTTCGATGGGCGTGTTCCGAGCTCAGGACTTTCAAGCTAGAACGTCAAGACAACCAAGTGATCTCGCTGCGAGGACTCAACTCACCCGCCTCACACATCCCTAATCGTTCGTACCCATGTATCCATGTGATACCCCGAAAAGTTAGGTGCCGTGACGGTGCTACACTTGGGAGAACACTAACTACTTGATATTTTCGTGAGAGATCACCCTAATAAAAAGCGACTACCGCGCAATCAAGAAGGGTGCAACATAAGGGATAAACATCTTAGGCAATTCATAATAGCATGATATGGTATAGCCCTTTCTGACGGAGAAGTCTTGTATTTCTTCGTCTTCGGCATTCGCGTCGGTGTTCACCTTCACGAAGATTGCCACCACCTTGTCGATGCACCAGATAATATTGCTATCTCTATAGCTAATAAAATAATGCATTACTTAAGGTTGACACGCAGGTCAATAAAGTGACAATCATATGGCTCCAGCCATCATGCCGAATCATGAGACGCAGGTCATGTTAATCAATTTACATCATATAGTCATCTCATACATAATCAAATTATTATGAGCACTGCTATACCACATCATATGCACATGCAAACCCTCCTGCAAAACCAAGTTAGACGTCTCTAATCGGTTCAAGCAAAAACTTGTTTTACATGGCTTCTAAGGTTTCGAAACAAACCGAAGCTACCAACGTCCATCATCAAGTATGATAATCCAAGTCGCTAGATTAACATCGCGGGGTGTATGAGACATGAGATAATAAAATCTCGAGCCCCATACTGAACTTCGTCATACGCATGACCCCCGTGCAGATCATATCTGCATTGCCCTTTCGTCTGCGAAATTTCATTTTTCTTTTTAACTACGATGGAATTCAATGAACTGTTAGCACTTCGTTGATCAATCAGGATCGCGGATTGCCAGAACATTGAAACTCCACCATGCTGTTATCAAGATCAGAAATATGCAAATTCCAGGGAAGCAACAAGAATATCGGGTAACAGATTTCATCTGCTACCCGCACAAATAATTTTCAGTAATAGAACTCATCTACTACCTAATTATATTGTGCAACACCCATACATCTCATGTATTCTAGATCGCAACCTGCATCTACGCATAGCACGGCTCATGATGCCACTGTAGGGTAACACAACAGAAAACAAAAAATTTCTGACCTACGCACCAGCCCAGGACCACTATGGAGACTGCATACAAGGTTTGATCATTTTCGTTACCGACTCATAACGCAGCGGAAGAAGAGTCAATGATGATCGGCGGTGTAGATCCCCGTAGCTAGGATTTACAACCTCCCAACCACGAGGATGTATACCCTCATCCGCCACTCGGACAGCCCTCCGGGAGGCGGTCGAACAGTCCCCCGGACGGCGTCGCGGACAGCCCTTCGGGTGGACCTTCGAAATTCGGACGGTCACTCGGACAGCCCCTCGGGAGGACTCACAGAACTCGGACCGTCACTTGGACAGCCCTTCGGGAGGCACTATCGAACAGCCCCTCGGGCACTAAGATCGAAACTACGACCTTTCTACAGAGTTGCACACATACGGTGTCATCTATCCGGCAGGGCTTCGCCATCCAGAACTAGTTCCTGCCGGAACCCAGACAGCCTTTCGGCTCTACGAAACTATTTCGCGGGGAGGGAGAGAGAAGCCAGATCATTGCATGGCACTTGTATGTGAGAAGGAGTGAGTTTTGGGCAGCCCCCTCACCTCCTATTTATAGGAAAGCCAAGGGGTAGAGGCAAGGGGTAAAAAGACCAAAAGGGGCTCAAGATCTTTTCACCCAAATGCCACATAAGGGTGTGTGTAGAACATATCCACCATGAGGTGGAAGGAAACCCCAAGGGGGCCCCCCCACACCACCATGGACGAAATTTGGTGCTGCCCCCTTTGGGGGGGCCCACCACCTTTCACACACCTTTATCTCTCACCAAAAGTGATTTTCTTCTAGAAGAAAAACCCAAAAAAGCACTTTCACTATTCACGACGACATTTTTCAGCGTCCGTTCGAACTGAAAATATTTATGTGGGCTTAGAACATTTCCAGTACCCACCATAATAATTTTCAACGCGTTCTGGAACAATTCCAGTTTAGTGATTTCATCTGCGAAAAGCATCTGAAGTGGTTCCGGCAGCTCCGGAACATTTCTGGTTTTTCTTCCAGAAAATTCCCAAAAGTTTCCAGAATGATTCTGGCACCCTCCAAGAATTATCGGGCATGTGTCGAAACCAATTTGACTTTATGGTATCCTCTGAAACAACTTTTTAGTTTCACCGGAACTCATCCGGTGACCTCTCTCTGCGGAACTTTTTCGCTGTTCGAAACTTTTCCGGTGTCCGAAACTTTTTCGGTGATTTTCTCTCAGACTCACTATCTAGTATTCAGCAGATAGATGACCCTTAAGCGTGTGACCCTATAGGTTCAGTGAAGTATAGACATGACACGAAACCCCTTCCGATCAATGATCAACATCGGAGCCGTAGACACCCATATTGACCCCTATACCCACACGAATGAATATTCGAGTGAACCTCCAGTTGCCGTGTGCTATTCCTGTTGCTTCGCGATATGTTACAAATACCCGAGGTGAGACATGTTGGCATTCCCGTGGATCAACAACTTTTCCACTATGCTAGTTACCTCGTTACCGGTATTGTTCTCTTTTCTCTTTTCTCGTTACAATGTTCCGGCATCCCCGTGATCAAATCACAAAGTGTCTGGCTAGACGATGATGGATACCGTAACACCGAGAGGGCCCAGAGATATCTCTCCATCGTCGGAGGAGCAAATCCCAATCTTGAGCTATCAAGTTACTTGACATACTTTTCCATGAACCCGTAAGTCGCCGTAATAGCCACCCATTTACGGATGACGTTTAACAAACCCCAAAGTTCATGAAGCAAGCATGAAGAAACTCGATACTCTCATGGTCTAAGGAATCATGCAAACGTTAACCATCTCTATGTTATTAACCATTAACTTGTGACAAAAGTAACTCATAGCATAACATCAATCGGGTCGATTCAACACAAATGTTCTTCTAACATTGTGCCCTCAAAGCTGCTGGCATAGACATGCCCATGATTGGGAAAACATAATCATCATGCAACACTTGAGCTAGTCTTAGAGGCATGACTAGGAATACATTTTACCGTTTATTATTCCACACGTGCACATGGGTTTTCCCCAGAGCCTTTATGGATATACGGGCTCGGGAACCACAGCAGTTATAGCATGGAACACAAACATAATAATGAGCATGGAGATAAATAATAACATTTATTATTGCCTCTAGGGCATATCTCCTACAGGAGCGTCCGGGCGTGCAAAATACGGCGAGTACAGAGGCGGATCCACACGGGGAAGAGGGAGAGAAGACGGCGACTGCTCACCAGGCCCTGCAGGTGTGCTTAAATGGGCTCGGGGAAGCTTGTTGTCGCCGAAATCATCGCCGGAGTCGAGGTGGTCGAAGGAGGAAGACGAGGTCGCCGGGCTCGACTCGGTGGCCTCTGGCTTGAATGGATGGGCGCAGTCGACGGAGAAGACGATGGTGGAGCGATCGGACACGGCGGCACGACCCGGGGACGGCGGCGGTCGTGGGATCGACGGAGGCGCGGCGGGGGACCCGCTCGGGCATCGATGGAAACGAGAGGGAGAGAGCGATGGAGGGAGGGGAAAGAGTGGCGAGGCGTCCAGGGGGAATGGACGAGGGGGTCCTTATCCTCTTGGCTATCGGTGGGCGTCGTCGTGTCGATGAACGGCCGGAGCGGCGGGCTGTGGCCACGGCGCGGTTGACACGCGAGGGAGAGAGAAGAGAGGAGGGAGAAAAGGGCCGGCTGGGCTGCGCTGAGTGCACTGTGCACTTAGGCCCAGCCAATTTAGGCCTTTTTCATTTTTATTTCTGTTTTCTTTTTACAGCCGCCTTTTGCATTTAAAATAGTCATCAAATGACTTAGCAAAAATGTGGGGCTGGCAAAAACAAATACTAGGGAATATTGTGCACTGCCACAAAAAGTTTGGGGCCATCAGGAGTTGTCCAAGCATTTTTAGAAAATAAAAAGGCCATCTTAAATACTGCTGGACCAGATAATAAATTCCCAGGGGCAATTTGGGAATTCCAAAAATATTGGTTTTAGCATGACAAATATCTAGGGATTATTTGCCATAGGATGAACTATTTTATTTGCTTGACAGAAGAAACAAATATTTGACATGCAATTTGAATTAGAATTAGAAGCAGATTTTGGACAAGTGGCATTTTGGCATGATGATCATGATGACATGACCTTCATTAGGGGGAGATTACTGTAGTGTGATTCTGGGGGCGTTACATGTACCATTTCGACTTGTGTATATGCTGCTGGGAATTGTAAATGAATTTATTGTTGAATATGTGTTTGTTCTGTTTTAAAGCATATTTGCTTTGTTCTTTTATACACATGTAAAAGAGTATCTACAGCCGGGCGCCCCAAACCCGCTTCAAATGTCTGGGCGCACGGCCTGATCAATGATCGATCACAAAAAAAACAATTCAGACGGGCGCCTTAAACGAGCCTCAAACGTCCGCATTGACCGTCGCCCCTCATATCCAGCCCAAATCTAGGGCGGAGCGTGTCTGCCACGTCGGTCCCGGCCCACGCGACCCCACATATATTTCTTCCCATCCGCTCGATGGACCAAACCCTAGCCACTTCCTTCCCCTCCCCTCCGCCACCCAAGCTCCCGTCCGCTGATCTCTGGCCTTCTCCGGCTTGGTCGGGCAGTGGATCCAACGACGGCAAATACAGATTTATCGACTGGGGTGTCATCCCGCGCGGTTTGGAGGAGACAATGGCCGTACGCATTGCACTCTGCCGCTCCCGAAAGAACAGCGCCTGACCGACGGCGGGATCTGTCGGGCGCGAGTCCATTGCGTCGGCGCATCGGGCGCTCGGATCCTCGGCTGGATAATCGCGGTCCTCCGGGGAGCCTTCCAATCTCCCTTCCCCCATTACCGGTCCGCCGGAGTATGAGTCCTACAGGGACCGGTGTGCCCGCCGTAGGAAGGAGAGGATGCGGGCCGCCGAGGCCTGTCTCGCTGACGTCATGGCGGCGGCGGAGGGGGTTGGCGGCGCGCTATACCGTAGATTAGGAAGCCATCTACGCCCGCATTATAAAGAAGCGGCAGCGGAGGAACACGTGTACCCTCGCCTGAGAGCAGATTTGGACGATCGTGCCATGGTCGGACAGCTCCGGCTCGAACCATACTGCGTCTTCGACCGGTACTTCCGCGAGAAGGACAACAAGGGTGCCGGAAAGAGCAAGGGTAGCCATGAATGATCTTCTCCATTGCTAGTATATAGGTTAAACATGCCAATTTTTCGTAGTCCAATGACATATCATGATGTAGTCCGTAGTTGCATGAGTTTGTATGGATTTGAAGTTTGCTAATTGAGGTGTCCGGTTGTGGGAGAGAAATTTGAGACGTGACCGGCCAATGTACGCGGATGCACCCGGACGCATTCGTGGTCGTTTTTTTTTTTGCATGAATATCCGCGGGCGTTTAGAACCGAATTTGTCAAGTCCAACTGTAGATGCTCTAACTGCATATACATATCCTCTTATTGGGTGAAAAGCCCTTTTTGGAAAGAAAAAAGAGTGCATGCCCAGATATGCATCAATTGTCGATACTTGCACTCTCTGTTGGATTTGTTTGAGTTTCACCTGAAAATTGTCGGTGCGTTTGTATGACCTTCTGTATCGTACTGTGCTAAAAAAAACTTGACAATTGTCGGTGAAATTATACTTTTTTTGCCGGTGAAATTATACGATGTGCCATAAGTTTCACGTATCGCGGCTTTTGTGCCCGCAAAAGAAAAATTGTCGGCAAACTGATACGCTCGTGACATGAACACCAGTATATATGTCGTAGTCTCTGATGTGCTCTACCAAAAAGAATTCCCACGTTCTGGGAGTTCTATACGAGAGGGAGTGACGAATGCGCAGACCATGACGGGTGCTCGTGGAGTATTTAGTGCATCTTCTTTGACGACCGACGGACTAGTATCAGAGGTAAAGGCACTAGAAGTCCACAAACTTGTTCGGGTTGTGATGATTTGATCCAAAACTTGCAAAAGCTTACTCCACCACCCACAAACTTGCATCCTAGTTGCAAAAAAGCCCACAGCCAGTCACAAGGTTATATCTGGCACTGTATGTTTTATAGAAAAGGCCCTGGATTCTTTAGAATTGACGCGTGGGTCCAGATTTCAGCCAACACAGAGAGAAAAAAGAAACGGAAGAAGAAAAAACTGTGCCCGAGGCAACTGTATATATAGAACTTTTATATTAATATATACACAACAAGATCCGGCAACGCTAGTTGTTTTTACTTGTACGTCGTGACTCATTTCCATTCTTTTCTTTTTTCCGGAAAACTCCTTTTCATTCTGAATTGAATGAACAACAAACTAAATTGGCATGTACATCACTGAGTAGACGTAAGTACGTACAAACGTTTTCTTACCAATTTATTACAAAAACGCATCTCACTGAACCCTTTTTTTTCTTCGATTAGTTAGTTAGTTAACCGTACAGATCACGGGTCATCATGCATCAACCTAGCTAGCTACTCTCTCCGTTCGAAAATATTTGACATGGTTTTAGTTCAAATTGCTCTAGAAATTAAGATATTTCTCGTTCGACTGTCCTAATGAACCAAGCAAAGATCCGACGAAATCGAACCAAGCTCGTATGTACGTGCACTCCATGCAAGTGATATTTATTTAATGAAATTATATATTATTGTATGTGCTTCATTTTTTTATATGGTCAAAGGAACAACGTCTCAAATTTCACATGGTTTAATATTTTGGCAGTAGTGCCGTGACAAGGAAAATTTTAGACCAACATTAGAACCCCCGTCGATGGAGACGTCACATTCTTTTTTGCAATACAACAGATTTTTGTGATTTGCACGAGTTTATTTATTTTTAGTATGATTTTAACACTGTACTTTGTTTTGATCAAAATTGATTTCAACAGAAGCATTTTTCTATTACAGCTTAGGCTCGCAAAATAGTAGAGTGTACTTTTTTGTGAGTGATTATTAGAGTGTACTTGCGCTTATGTTTGTAGTTTAAACTTGTAAAAAAGAAGCATTTAATTTATTTGAATTTTGTGTGCTTACTTTGATTTTCTTTAGTATCACACCATGCCCGCCTTTCTAGACTGATGAGGTTTTGATGTGATATTATATATCTCTTATTATATATAATTATTATATATATGTATATCTATATAGATATATATATATATATTATATCGCGGCGTTTCTTGGTCATATGGTTATTGACGTATTTCCTTTTGTAGATGAGGCTAGTAGTTTTTACTTGTATTGCTTTGGAGTACCTTTTTTTTTTTGCATTTCATATGTATACAGTCAGGGTGTACGTACACATATGCTGGGCTGCTCCCTGGCTTGGAGGTGATCACAGGTGACGTACTAACAGATATATCTTTTCAGTTTTACCAGGTCGGTTTGTACGTGACTTGTACTATGATTCTTATGATATAAATGAGACACGTATTATCATGAAAAAGAGTGACTTACTAACAGATATATAAACAGTGGCCCACAAAAAAAAAATATAAACAGCTTTCACGAAAAAAACAGATCAGTTGATTGGGCGTCGTGGTTGTTTGTTCGAACATATCAGCCATTTTTCACATATATATAAATAACCCATACGAATTTCAAACAAAGATAATGATTTGGTCTGTTGGTTGGCGTGATTGAGCAGTCCTGCTGATGGTCCGAGTTCGACCCGTCGCTACCGCAATTTTTAACGCTCTGTATTTATTTATTTATTCTCATCCGCATAATGACAGCTGGGACCGTGCTGCTGTGCATCAATTTCGAACATGTTGGGGTGGTCTTCGCAAAATATCCAGTGGCGGGTGGCCGCTCCTGATTGGCTAAGGGTTTTTTTGCACCTAAGCTGCAAGTTAGTGGGTGTTGGGGTCAAGTTTTGCAAGTTTGTAGACCAAACCAGCATCCACCATGCAAGTTTATGGACTTCCGATGCTTTTCCCTCCTAGTATTACTAGCAACAGTCCGACACGCTACCATCACAAAGAAAAAGTTAAACGTAATCAAAAGGAGAGTGCACTGAGCCAGTGATCAACCGAGGTCTGTGCCTACTCACGTTTTGCGCACGTTGCACTTTTCAGAACAGGCTCTCATGTCATTTTAAAAATAGAACACAAACCAAAATACACAAGCGAACAATATAAAGCAAGAGACCCCTCTTATAAAGCAGATCCCAAGACAAGCACACAACACAAATGCACGTGACTACGCTGCTGAGAAATAACATAGGTAGGGCTGAATTCAACGCTATGACACCCCGAAGACATCTAAGCTCCACGACAACACCCTTAGGAGAGAGAGAGAGAGAGAGAGAGAGAGAGAGAGAGAGAGAGAGGGTGACGGTAAGTATAGCCGTTGCGGTCCGAGATGGCCAAGAGGCCAAGAGTCTTCATCCGGGAGAACCACGTCGACGTCCTTAGGAGGAGTGCGACGCCCGCGGGCGACGTCACCATCGGCACCAAAGCGTGGTGCTTTCAATCGGCGGCTCACCAGTGCCACCAAGGCATACTGGACATCCCCGACGAGCCCAAGCCTCTAGATTCGGATCTGGGCGTCGCTAGTGCCACCCTCTGCCACACCCATCACAGCCAGCAGGACCAGTAGGCATGGCCACCACCACCAACATGGTGCCCACTGGAGAGCCAACCATGTGGACCGCCATTCGAGGCCACCGCCCCGACATCCAATGCCCAAGTGAAGGAAATATGCCCTAGAGGCAATAATAAAGTTGTTATTTTATATTTCCTTATTCATGATAAAGGTTTATTATTCATGCTAGAACTGTATTGATCGGAAACTTAAATACATCTGTGAATACATAAAAAAATACCGTGTCCCTAATAAGTCTCTACTAGACTAGCTCGTTGATCAAAGATGATTAAGATTTCCTAACCATAGACATGTGTTGTCATTTCATAACGGGATCACATCATTAGGAGAATGATGTGATGGACAAGACCCATCCGTTAGCTTAGCATAATGATCGTTCAGTTTTATTGCTATTGCTTTCTTCATGTCAAATACATATTCCTTCGACTATGAGATTATGCAACTTCCGGATACCGGAGGAATACCTTGTGTGCTATCAAACGTCACAACGTAACTGGGTGATTATAAAGATGCTCTACAGGTATCTCCGAATGTATTTGTTGAGTTGGCATAGATCGAGATTAGTATTTGTCACTCCGAGTTTCGGAGAGGTATCTCTGTGCCCTCTCGGTAATACACATCATAAGCTTGCAAGCAAACGACTAATGAGTTGGTCACGAGGTGATGTATTACGGAACGAGTAAAGAGACTTGTCGGTAACGAGATTGAACTAGGTATGAAGATACCGACGATCGAATCTCGGGCAAGTAACATACCGATGTACAAAGGGAATTACGTATGTTGTCATAACGGTTCGACCGATAAAGATATTCCTAGAATATGTAGGAGCCAATATGGGCATCCAGGTTCCGCTATTGGTTATTGACCGGAGAGGTGTCTCGGTCATGTCTACATAGTTCTCGAACCCATAGGGTCCGCACGCTTAACATTCGTTGACGATATAGTATTATATGAGTTATGTGATTTGGTGACCGAATGTTTTTCGGAGTCCCGGATGAGATCACAAACATAACGAGGAGTCTCGAAATGGTCGAGAGGTAAAGATTGATATATAGGACGATGGTATTCGGACACCGGAAGTGTTTCGGGGGGTACCGGGTACTTATCGGGTCACCGGAAGGGGTTCCGGGCACCCCCGGCAAAAGATATGGGCCTTATGGGCCAAGAGGGGAAACACATCAGCCGAAATGGGCTGGTGCGCCCCCCATATGGGCCGGCCAATGTGTAGAAGGAAAGGAAAGAAAGGGAATAGGATTCCCATTCCTTCCTCCTCCCCCCTCTTTCCTTCCCCCTCCGATATATATGGCAGTGGGCGCGCGGCTTGGGAGGAGCCCAAGTAGGATTCGGTCCTACTTGGGGCGCCTCCTGGCCTCTCCCCTCCCCCTCCCACCTATATATATGTGGGAGGGGGGCGCCCTAGCACATACCAGACAATTGTTTAGCCGTGTGCGGCGCCCCCCCTCCACCGTTTACACCTCCGGTCATATTTTCGTAGTGCTTAGGCGAAGCCCTGCGAAGATCACTTCACCGTCACCGTCACCACGCCATCGTGTTGACGGAACTCATCTACTACCTCGACGTCTTGTTGGATCAAGAAGGCGAGGGACGTCAACGAGCTGAACGTGTGCAGAACGCGGAGGTGCCGTACGTTCGGTACTTGATCGGTTGGAGCGCGAAGAAGTTCGACTACATGAACCGCGTTGTTAAACGCTTCCGCATATGGTCTACGAGGGTACGTAGACACACTCTCCCCCTCGTTGCTATGCATCTCCCTGGATAGATCATTGCGTGTGCGTAGAATTTTGTTTTTTTGTTTTCCATGCAACGATTCCCAACAGTGGCATCATGAGCCAGGTCTATGCGTAGATGATATGCACGAGTAGAACACAAAAAGTTGTGGACGGTGATAGTCATACTGCTTACCACCAACATCTTATTTTGATTCGGCGGTATTGTGGGATGAAGCGGCCCGGACCAAGCTTACATGTCCACGTACATGAGACCGGTTCCACCGACATACATGCAACTAGTTTTGCATAAAGGTGGCTGACGGGTGTCTGTTTCTCCTACTTTAGTTGAATCGAATTTGACTGCAGCCGGTCCTTGAAGAAGGTTAAAACAGCAAACTTGACGAATCACCATTGTGGTTTTTGCCGTAGGTAAGAACGGTTCTTGCTAGAAGCCCGTAGCAGCCACGTAAAACTTGCAACAACAAAGTAGAGGACGTCTAACTTGTTTTTGCAGGGCATGTTGTGATGTGATATAGTCAAGACATGATGTGATATACGTTGTTGTATGAGATGATCATGTTTTGTAAGTTATCGGCAACTGGTAGGAGCCTTATGGTTGTCGCTTTATTGTATGAAATGCAAACGCCATGTAATTGCTTTACTTTATCACTATGCGTTAGCGATAGTCGTAGAAACAATAGTTGGCGAGACGACCATGATGCAACGATGGAGATCAAGGTGTCGAGCCGGTGACAATGGAGATCATGACGATGCTTTGGAGATGGAGATCAAAAGCACAAGATGATGGCCATATCATGTCACATATTTTGATTGCATATGATGTTTATCCTTTATGCATCTTATTTTGCTTAGAACGGCGGTAGCATTATAAGATGATCCCTTCACTTAATTTCAAGATAAAAGTGTTCTCCCTAAGTATGCACCGTTGCTACAGTTCATCGTGTTGAGACACCACGTGATGATCGGGTTTGATAGACTCTACGTTCACATACAATGGGTGCAAGACAGTTTTGCACATGCGGAATACTTGGGTTAAATTTGACGAGCCTAGCATGTACAGACATGGCCTCGGAACACTGGAGACCGAAAGGTCGAACGTGAATCATATAGTAGATATGATCAACATAGACATGTTCATCATTGATGACTACCCCATCTCACGTGATGATCGGACATGGGTTAGTTGATTTGGATCACGTATCACTTAGATGACTTGAGGGATGTCTATTTAAGTGGGAGTTCTTAAGTAATTTGATGAATTGAACTTAATTTATCATGAACTTAGTCCTGATAGTATTTGCAAATTTATGTTGTAGATCAATAGCTCGCGATATAGCTTCACTATTTTTGATATGTTCCTAGAGAAAACTAAGTTGAAAGATGATGGTAGCAATGATGCAGACTGGGTCCGTGATATGAGGATTATCCTCATTGCTGCACAGAAGAATTATGTCCTTGATGCACCGCTAGGTGACAGACCTATTGCAGGAGCAGATGCAAACGTTATGAACATTTGGCAAGCTCGATATGAAGACTACTTGATAGTTTAGTGCGCCATGCTTTACGGCTTAGAACTAGGACTTCAAAAATATTTTGAATGCCACGGAGCATATGAGATGTTCCAAGAACTAAAATTGGTATTTTAGAATCATGCCCATGTCGAGAGGTATGAGACCTCTGACAAGTACTTTGCCTACAAGATGGAGGAGAATAGCTCAGCCAGTGAGCATGTGCTCAGAATGTCTGGGTACTACAATCGCTTGAATCAAGTGGGAGTTAATCTTCCAGATAAGATAGTGATTGACAAAGTTCTCTAGTCACTATCACCAAGCTACTAGAACTTCGTGATGAACTATAATATGCAAGGGATGACAAAAAACGATTCCCGAGCTCTTCGCGATGTTGAAATTGATGAAGGTAGAAATCAAGAAAGAGCATCAAATGTTGATGGTTATCAAGACCACTAGTTTCAAGAAAAGGGCAAGGGAAAGAAAGGGAACTTCAAGAAGAATGACAAGCAAGTTGCCACTCCTGTGAAGAAGGCCAAAGCTAGACCTAAGCCTGAAACTGAGTGCTTATACTGCAAAGGGAATGGTCACTAGAAGTGGAACTGCCTCAAATACTTGGCGGATAAGAAGGATGGCAAAGTGAACAAAGGTATATTTGATATACATGTTATTGATGTGTACTTTACTAGTGTTCGTAGTAACCCCTGGGTATTTGATACCGGTTCAGTTGTTAAGACTAGTAACTCGAAACAGGAGTTGCAGAATGAACATGGACTAGTTAAGTGTGAGGTGACGATGTGTGTTGGAAGTGATTCCAAGGTTGATACGATCACCATCACACACTCCTTCTATCTTCGGGATTAGTGTTGAACCTAAATAAATGTTATTTGGTGTTTGCGTTGAGCATGAATATGATTGGATCATGTTTATTGCAATACAGTTATTCATTTAAGTCAGAGAATAATTGTTGTTCTGTTTACATGAATAAAACCTTCTTTGGTCATACACCCAATGTGAATGGTTTATTGAATCTCGATCGTAGTGATACACATATTCATAATATTGATGCCAAAAGATGCAAAGTTGATAATGATAGTGCAACATATTTGTGGAACTGCCGTTTAGGTCATATTGGTGTAAAACGCATGAAGAAACTCCATGCGGATGGGCTTTTGGAATCACTTGATTATGAATCATTTGATACTTGCGAACCATGCCTCATGGGCAAGATGACTAAAACTCCGTTCTCTGGAACAATGGAGCGAGCTAATGACTTATTGGAAATAATACATACCGATGTATGCGGTCCGATGAGTATTGAAGCACGCGGCGGGTATCGTTATTTTCTGACCTTCACAGATGATTTGAGTAGGTATGGGTACATCTACTTAATGAAACACAAGTCTGAAACATTTGAAAAGTTCAAAGAATTTCAGAGTGAAGTGGAGAATCATCGTAACAAGAAAATAAAGTTTCTATGATCTGATCGCGGAGGCGAATATTTGAGTTACGAGTTTGGCCTTCATTTAAAACAATGTGGAATAGTTTCACAACTCACGCCACCTGGAATACCACAGCGTAATGGTGTGTTCGAACGTCGTAATCGTACTTTATTAGATATGGTGCGATCTATGATGTCTCTTACCGATTTACCACTATCGTTTTGGGGTTATGCATTAGAGACAGCTGCATTCACGTTAAATAGGGCACCGTCTAAATCCGTTGAGACGACACCGTATGAACTATGGTTTGGCAAGAAACCTAAGCTGTCGTTTCTTAAAGTTTGGGGTTGTGACACTTATGTCAAAAGGCTTCAGCCTGATAAGCTCGAACCCAAATTGGAGAAGTGCGTCTTCATAGGATACCCTAAGGAAACAATTGGGTACACCTTCTACCACAGATCCGAAGGCAAGATCTTTGTTGCCAAGAATGGAACCTTTCTAGAGAAGGGGTTTCTCTCGAAAGAAGTGAGTGGGAGGAAAGTAGAACTTGATGAAGTAATCGTACCTTCTCTCGAATTGGAAAGTAGTTCATCACAGAAAACCGTTCCCGTGATGCCTACACCAACTAGAGAGGAAGTTAATGATGATGATCATGAAACTTTAGATCAAGTTACTACTGAACTTCGTAGGTCGACCAGAGCATGTTCCGCACCAGAGTGGTATGGTAATCCTGTCCTGGAAGTCATGTTATTAGACCAAGGCAAACCTCCGAACTATGAAGAAACTATGATGAGCCCGGATTCCGACAGATGGCTTGAGGCCATGAAATCTGAGATAGGATCCATGTATGAGAACAAAGTGTGGACTTTGGTGGATTTGCCTGATGATCGGCAAGCCATAGAGAATAAATGGATCTTCAAGAAGAAGACTAATGCTGATGGTAATGTTACTGTCTACAAAGCTCGACTTGTTGCGAAAAGTTTTCAACAAGTTCAAGGGGTTGACTACGATGAGACTTTCTCACTCGTAGCGATGCTTAAGTCTGTCCGAATCATGTTAGCAATTGTCGCATTTTATGAAATCTGGCAAATGGACGTCAAAACTGCATTCCTTAATGGATTTCTTAAAGAAGAGTTGTATATGATGCAACCAGAAGGTTTTGTCGATCCTAAAGGTGCTGACAAAGTGTGCAAGCTCCAGCGATCCATCTATGGACTGGTGCAAGCGTCTCGGAGTTGGAATATACGCTTTGATGAGGTGATCAAACCATTTGGTTTTATACAGACATACAGTGAAGTCTGTATTTACAAGAAAGTGAGTGGGAGCTCTGTAGCATTTCTGATATTATATGTGGATGACATATTGTTGATTGGAAATGATATAGAATTTCTGGATAGCATAAAAGGATACTTGAATAAGAATTTTTCTGTAAAAGACCACAGTGAAGCTACTTACATATTGGGCATCAAGATCTATAGGGATAGATCGCGACGCTTAATAGGACTTTCACAAAGTACATACCTTGGCAAAATTTTGAAAAAGTTCAAAATAGATCAGTCAAAGAAAGGGTTCTTGCCTGTGTTGCAAGGTGTAAAGTTGAGTAAGACTCAAAGCACGACTACGGCAGAAGATAGAGAGAGAATGAAAGTCATTCCCTATGCCTCAGCCATAGGTTCTATAAAGTATGCCATGCTGTGTACTAGACCTATAGTGTGACTTCCCTTGAGTTTGGCAAGGGGTACAATGGTGATCCAGGAGTAGATCACTGGACAGAGGTCAAAATTATCCTTAGTTACCTAAAAAGACTAAGGAAATGTTTCTCGGTTATGGAAGTGATAAAGAGTTCATCGTAAAGGGTTACGTCGATGCAAGCTTTAACACTAATCCAGATGACTCTGAGTCTCAATCTGGATACGTATTGAAAGTGGGAGCAATTAGCTAGAGTAGCTCCATGCAGAGCATTGTAGATATAGAAATTTGCAAAATACATACGGATCTGAATGTGGCAGACCCGTTGACTAAACTTCTCTCACAAGCAAAACATGGTCACACCTTAATACTCTTTGGGTGTCAATCACATGGCGATGTGAACTAGATTATTGACTCTAGTAAACTCTCTGTGTGTTGGTCACATGGCGATGTGAACTATGGGTGTTAATCACATGGTGATGTGAACTAGATTATTGACTCTAGTGCAAGTGGGAGACTGAAGGAAATATGCCCTAGAGGCAATAATAAAGTTGTTATTTTATATTTCCTTATTCATGATAAAGGTTTAGTATTCATGCTAGAATTGTATTGATCGGAAACTTAAATACAGGTGTGAATACATAAACAAATACCGTGTCCCTAGTAAGCCTCTACTAGACTAGCTCGTTGATCAAAGATGGTTAAGGTTTCCTAACCATAGACATGTGTTGTCATTTGATAACGGGATCACATCATTAGGAGAATGATGTGATGGACAGGACCTGTCGGTGTACTAAGTATTGGGCCACTAGTCCCCCGTACTTGTGCACGGGCAGTTGTAGCCATCCTCGCGGCAAGGCTTGCCGGGAACAGCTCGAGGTCGATTCAAGCCACCAAAGAAATCATCAAGTCAGAGATCTGAGGATCAACGGGTAAGCAAAGCTGGAATCCGAAGGCCAGTTTCCCCGGCAAGATCCTTGCCGAGATGGCCTGTGGAGCCCGGCAAGGCTTGGCGCCCGGCAAGGCTTGGCGCCCAGCAAGCCTTGGCGTCCGGCAAGGCCTGGCGCCCGGCAAGATTCGGCGCCTGGCGAGGTTCTGCCACTGTGCCACCGCTTCGGCACAGTAACGAGTCTGACATTCTGGGTCCTTCTCTGGATGCGTGGTGACGCGCCAGTGGAGGAGAGCTTAAGCGGTGCTGATGGGATGGCCCCTTTTTCTATCCCCAAGAAAGTGAGGACACCTAAACGGACACCTCACGGTGCATTAAATGCGCTTGTCCTAATCCGTCAGGGGTTAGGTATGATACCCTGTAGCTACTTTACACCTCAATGTATGTACATTTTGCCACTGTGGAGACCCCTTTGAGTATATAAAAGGAGGCCCAAGGCAACTGCTACAGGGGAGGAGAACTTCTAGCCCATTCTGCATGTGTAGCTGCTCTTTGAACATACTGTTCATTGCGAGCGCTCCTGAAGGCCGGGCTCAAGAACATCAATAAGAACACAAAGTAGGAGTAGGGTTTTACGCTGATCAGCGGCCCGAACCTGGGTAAAAACATCACGTGTCGATCATTGGTTCTGCTCTTTGCGTATACCTCTCCCCCCGCCGAATCGTAAAGGGGTCTCTCGGGATCCCATAGGTGTCGTGCCCCGACAGGACCCATCCGTTAGCTTAGCATAATGATCATTCAGTTTTATTGCTATTGCTTTCTTCATGTCAAATACATATTCCTTCGACTATGAGATTATGCAACTCCCGGATACCGGAGGAATACCTTGTGTGCTATCAAATGTCACAACGTAATTGGGTGATTATAAAGATGCTCTACAGGTATCTATCGAAGGTATTTGTTGAGTTGGCATAGATCGAGATTAGGATTTGTCACTCCGAGTTTCGGAGAGGTATCTCTATGCCCTCTCGGTAATACACATCATAAGCTTGCAAGCAAACGACTAATGAGTTGGTCACGAGGTGATGTATTACGGAACGAGTAAAGAGACTTGCCGGTAACGAGATTGAACTAGGTATGAAGATACTGACGATCGAATCTCGGGCAAGTAACATACCGATGGACAAAGGGAATTACGTATGTTGTCATAACGGTTCGACCGATAAAGATCTTCGTAGAATATGTAGGAGCTAATATGGGCATCCAGGTTTTGCTATTGGTTATTGACCGGAGAGGTGTCTCGGTCATGTCTACATAGTTCTCGAACCCGTAGGGTCCGCACGCTTAACATTCGTTGACGATATAGTATTATATGAGTTATGTGATTTGGTGACCAAATGTTGTTCGGAGTCCCGGATGAGATCATGGACATGACGAGGAGTCTCGAAATGGTCGAGAGGTAAAGATTGATATATAGGACAATGGTATTCGGACACCGGAAGTGTTTCAGGGGGTACCGGGTACTTATCGGGTCACCGGAAGGGGTTCCGGGCACCCCCGGCAAAAGATATGGGCCTTATGGGCCAAGAGGGGAAACACACCAGCCACAAGGGGCTGGTGCACCCCCCATATGGGCCAGCCAATGTGGAGAAGGAAAGGGGAAGAAGGAAAGGAAAGAAAGGGAATAGGATTCCCCCTTCCTTCGACCTCCCCCCTCTTTCCTCCCCCTCCGATATATATGGCAGGGGGGCGCGCGACTTGGGAGGAGCCCAAGTAGGATTCGGTCCTACTTGGGGCGCCTCCTGGCCTCTCCCCTCCCCATCCCACCTATATATATGTGGGAGGGGGGCGCCCTAGCACACACCAGACAATTGTTTAGCCGTGTTCGGCGGCCCCCTCCACCGTTTACACCCCCGGTCATATTTTAGTAGTGCTTAGGCGAAGCCCTGCGGAGATCACTTCACCATCACCATCACCACACCGTCGTGCTGATGGAACTCATCTACTACCTTGATGTCTTGCTAGATCAAGAAGGCGAGGGATATCACCGAGCTGAACGTGTGCAGAACGCGGAGGTGCCGTATGTTCGGTACTTGATCGGTTGGAGCACGAAGAAGTTCGACTACATCAACCGCGTTGTTAAACGCTTCCGCTTACGGTCTACGAGGGTACGTAGACACACTCTCCCCCTCGTTGCTATGCATCTCCATGGATAGATCATTCCGTGTGCGTAGATTTTTTTTTGTTTTCCATGCAATGATTCCCAGCACCAAGACACTGGCGTCCGCCAACTTCACAATGCACCAACCACAGTAGGAAGAGAAGAAGCACACCATCCAACCCTAACCCGACATCATCCGCCAAGTCTGGATCAACACCTCCCACGGTAGGAAGTACCCACGCCTCCGTCCTCAACCAATCCCGATGGACTGAGGAGACACGACCCAGTGACTGGCAACGACCGCCACCGAGCAAGCCCATACCATAGCCCTGTGGTCCTGGCCCAAGTGAGCTAGCACGACTCCACGTTCATGGCCTGCGGCGCTAATCCGTCTGCCGATGCAACAATGTCACGACCACCACCACTGCCCACCGCACCTGCGAGGAGAGTAGTATCACAACCCGCGAGTGGCACCTGGGCTGAGCCCGACCTCACCTACCCGAAGCAACCACCGTGACCCACCTTTGGGCCCAGAACTAGTCCACCCTGAGCGTGAGCCTGATGTCCAAGGCACCGTCGTCGGTATTTACCCGAGAGATGGTAGGTCACCATCACCATGTGCACCCCACCACTGCCAACACCACGCAGGCAACCACCCCCATCACAAGCACCCCGGGGACACCACCCCAACCCGCCTCGTCTCAGGTCTAGTTGCCTGAGCATAGGTCCCCAGACCAAGCCAACAAGCATCCCTTGAGGACATCATACGTGGCGCATCATGGCAGGCAAGTGCTGTCCCATAATGTATGAGGTGAACTGTAAATCTATGCTAAGTAAGAGTAATGATGCCATGAGAAGCTGAAGGGAATTGTAAGCGCAAAATAGCAAGGTTTCATTGCAAGTACTAAAAGGTGTAATGGTTGTGAGTTTTATGGGCGTAATGAAGCAATGAAACATGAGAAAAAAGGTAAAAGAGTGCAGCAAGTAACCCAATCCTTGATAATGCCAAGGACAAGCCGGTTGTGTTACTTATGATGATCACACATTCTTGAGGATGGCAGAATAAAATCATAGCTGTCAATTTCCATGTATCACTTGCATTGATTGTTGTTACTTATTCAATGTTGTAGGGGTACCTTCAGAAGAGGGCGGATCCTTAGCCTTGCGATGCTTGAGACGACTAGGAAGAAGCACTGTGCCCATATTAGGAATCTGAAGGAGGGAGATTCCAATACAAAGTTTTTCCATATGAAGATCAATGGGCGACAAAGGAATATTTTCATCTATAAATTGAATAATGGTGTAGGTTGGATCACCAAGCATGAGGAAAAGGAGCATATTATAAAACAACATTTTACCACTACCATGAGAATAGGTAGGCTAGTATGGAATATAAAGTTGGCCTAAGGAATTACTACCATGAGATAACAAGTATACAAAATGTGTTCACAAGGATATGAGTTAAACAAACACAATAGGATATAGCAAGTGGAAGGTCAGGTGACGAAATTAAACCACAAGTAAAGAGTTGGGGTTAGGGATAAATGAAACTTCCAAGACATGGACGTATCCAAATATTCACTTCCTTGGAAGGAAGATATTACGAATGCTTACCCTCTTCTCCTTGAGATATCACAATGAATGTGACTATCAACCACTAGTGGTTGACCTTGAGGCGGCCTCCAAACCTTTACATACTTTCTAGGGTAAATCACAACAGTTGATTCCTCAATGAAGAACTTGTACTGCCTAGGAGTCTCCAATCTCCAAGAGTAATAAGACAAGTGCCAAGGTTCCAAATAAAGCTCAATCACAAAAGTGATTTGTCAAAGTGTGGGGAATGAGTGGATCTTGCTTTTGAATGCTCTCCCTTTGAATCTCTCAAAGAATAAAAGGAATAGGGTTTGGGACAGTAGGAGATGAAGTTGGCGGCCGTGGATGTATTATACTCAAAAGGGTAACCCTAAAACATAATAGATGGGTTTATATATAGCGGTAGCTAAAATCTAACTGTCACAACATAAAACTGCACTTCCAGATAGTCTGGTAGATATGGACCAGACAGTCTGGTAGATATGGACTAGATAGTCTGGCAGTGAAACTTGGATTAGGGTTTGGCTAAACATGGGTATGCAAAAAGTAACTAACAGACAGTCTGGTCCAGGGGCCAAGCTCTCTGTTCTATCCAGGAGAGTATTCACCTAATCGAGATAGAGACATGGCAGTCTGGTCCAGGAGACCAGACAGCCTGGTGGGACCATACAGTCTGGTCCCGAACAACCGTGTGGTGACAACAAGAGGCATTTGTATGATTGGGATGAGCATCAGATAGTTTGGTCCTCTGGACAAGACTTTTTGGTCATGCCAGAGGCTTTCAGGCTCATATCATCCAAGGCCAGATAAACTACCGAACAGTTCGGTTGTACAAGTTTCTTCACAAACATGATTGGCCATGGCCTATGGCTTTTTCGTGGTTACATTATTGGTGATCATGAGTGTGTTATGCAAAGTGTGTACTGAGCTTGATTCTTCAGCTTGGTTTGGCCCTCTTAATAGTACGGGATCCCTATCAACTCAAGTCAATAAAGGCATTAGGGCTACCCTAATCTTTCAAGGATCCATGACTTCATCGCTAGGTTTTTGTAAGCGGCCGGGGGGGAGGGCGGGGGCGGGTCGACGATCATCCAACTACCAACATGCATGGCCCTAATTCCTTAGATATACTTGCAAACTGTATTAGTCCATACAACAGGGACGATATCTGGTGATACAACCTCTTGGGTGATACGATGCTCAAATAGAACCTAAACCATAGATTATGTTCGAATGGACCCGATGAATGCACACCTGATGGAAAACTCCTCCACTACGAAATATACCAAAACACCCTTGATCATATTCTCAATTCTTTGTGAGGCTTTGAAGCAATCATAAGATAAGAACATCTAGATTTCCTCAATTTTTCCCACTGTTTATTAAGCAGCATGTGTGAAATGGTGCATAAAACTTGGTTATCAACTTTCACCGAGTTCCTCTTCAAAATAAATGCAACCATTGTTTGTATGTTCTCTAAAAAACTCAGTTATCTTTAGTGGAAGCAAAGATAACATATGTAGGCTAGTTGTTCAGCTACACGAGATTAGAACTGACATTTAATGTGTGAAGGCCAACAAAAAATTAATATTAAAATTCATGGACTTAACATGCCAAACTAGTCTGTTAATTATTTTTTGACTATTCAATCTGTTAGTATTCATCAACAAGTTAACCAAAAAATAGTGGATTTATTTTGTTGAACTTTAGTAGTTGAAGAAAAAATGGAGATGGCAAAATTTCATACCGAGATGAGACAATAGTAAGACTTCAGAGGAACACTGCTTTTTTGGTGTGTGTTTGTACAGTGAAACCAATCCATTTCATTTTAAAGTCACTAACACTAAGGCTTGTAGGGTAGTAGTAGTACTAGTAGGAAAGGAGCCTTGCGCTCAATTAAATAGTGATCTAGGGGGTTTGATGACCTGCAAGTGCACAGGGTTGTTGTAACACTTCCGTGTGATAAATAGAGTGTCAAACCCACATGGAGCGAATAGGAAGGCACCACAAACCCCGCAACTATGTTGTCACTTTCACATAGCCATGTACCCACCCAAACCAGGGTTTAGAAATAGTCTACTCGATAAGTTGCTAGGAAAACAAGATAAAAGGGTAATTAACTAAACTACTAACAAGAAGAGTAAAAACAGTAAATAAAAGACAGTAACTTAGTAAGGATGACGCTTGAGTAGTAAGGCATTCTCGAGGGTTCTGGAATCACTACCACACATATGAACTATCATACCCTCTAGTAAAATGTCAAATGCATAAGTGGACGGAGCTGGGTACATTACATGCTCTACTCGAGGTAGATTTCGTGCCACGCACGCCACCATCGTAGTCTCCCCCATAGGGTTACAACTCATGACAATTAAGGGTTGCCCCGTGGACGCGACCTCTCTAAGGGTTCTCCGTTTATCCCCAATCAATTGCAAAGGCAAGGAACCGAGGCTTTTACTGTCACCTCGAATTACCCCAATATCCCGAACCTTAACAACTACTCTAACATACTTCACGGCACAAGGCACAAATGTGAGTGAGCACTCCTCTCAACATTGACGAAGGCTACTAACTTGAATCATGAAAAGGTAATATTGGATCGCAACAGATATCATAAAGGGTTCAACCATATCCTCACGAACTAGTACAACTACTCAATCAATGACATGAAGGTTAGGGACAAGTACAAGACGGCATCAAGACGGTGAAGGAGAAAGCATGGTGGTGACGGCGGCGACACGGTGGGGATGATGATGATGATGGTGGCCACGCCGATGGTGATGGAGATGGGGGTGCCACCGGTGATGGCGGCGCCGACGCGAGGGCACCGGCCCAAAGGCCGGTGATGATCATGGTGGAGCCTCCTCCTTCTTCCCTTGGTGTTGTCCCTCCTTCTATGGTGTGGCACGGAAATGGAGATGGTTGCGGATGAATGAGATGAGTTCTCTCTTGATGGCGGCGGCTAGGGTTGAGGATGATGTATATGGAGCCTCTCTAGCCTCCTCTCTTGATGGGCTTCATCCAAGGGCTCAAGATGATCCTTATCCTCTCCCAATCTCTTCTTTACGAGGCAAGGATCTCGTGGGATCGAACGGGGATGAAACCAGTGAAGAATCCTGTCTGGAAGGGTAACTTTCAAAGCTGTCTGCATGTCAGACGACCGCCTATCGGAATCGGGGCTCCGCGGACCCAAACAAGGTTCAAACTCTGGGGCGTGAACGAAGGATCCTGCCTAGCAACAGCTCACTGCTCACCACCTCACGGCTTGGCTCCGTCGAGCCTGAGCGAGTGGGAAGAGAAGTGAACACAGAGATTTACCCAGGTTCGGGCCACCTTGTGGTGTAAAACCCTACTCCTGCTTTGTGGTGGATTGCCTCGCGAGGAGGATGAGTATGAACTAGTACAAGTGTGAGTTGCCTCGGGAGAGCTCAATGGCGGAATGATTCAATCCCTCTCTACGGTGGAGACTAGTATATATTTATAGTGGCCTTGGTCCTCATCCCTCATGGCTTAGGGGGGAAGGCATACCACAACGGCCAATTTGAAGGGGGACAGGAGTACACCCTATCCTGAGTAAAGGTAGTCTTTGCCTGCAAAGCTTCTGGTCGTGACGTAGTGGTGGGCTCGGTGACGACCTCTGTCCTGCCGACCCCGTGGTCTTGGTCTTGTTGCACTGGAATGGAAACCTTTGTTGCATCCCTTGGGAACCCACGTACGTCCTTGCCTCCTTAGCACCAAAGAGGGAACTATCCTAGCCTGCGCCCGCTGGCACCCTGTTGGCCTCGATCGTCTTGGCTCACATCACCTCGCGCCTCGCGAGGTGGGGTGCCCGCCTTGAGATGTCCGCTCCTCGGGAGATAGCCTCAGGAGGCCGCTCCTTGGGAGGCCTTGATGTCGTTCGCCTCGCGAGGAGGGGGCCCTCATGGGGGTCTTGCTCGTGAAGCCTTGGAGTTGGGCCGTACTGGGCTTTTGACGATGTCGCGCTGGGCCGCAGGCAGACGGGTCTGGGTACCCTCGGTCCCAGAACTCCGACAGTAGCCCTCGGGCCCACGAAGCGCTCGGCCTGGCTTCAAGGCGAAGGTAGAGAAGAGAGCACGAAGTGACGCGGGCCCTAACCGCCTGGGGGCCAGGCTTGACGTGTGGCGCACGACGGGACGCGGACGCCCCCACTTCCCCAAGTCGCCTCGGCAACTGCCATGGCTGACAAAAGCTTGGCGCGCGCCACAGGGCCATCATTGCTCTCCTATCTTGCATCTTCTTCCTCCTATTGCGATCCCCTTTCTCTCGCGTGAGGCATCTCCAGATCTAGACAGAGTGCCGCCTCTCCTTCTCCCCTGCCAGCGCCAGTGATCCCCGAATGGCACCCGCCGGGAAAGCAAAGTCCATGGCTCCGGTTGTGGACTCCTCCTCCCTCGCGCCGATGCTCCAAGCCTCCTCCATCGTTAAAGACGAGGACCTCAATCCGGTGATCCCGCTGACGGCCGGTGACACGCTCGAGTGGGGCGAGACCCAGATCTGGCCCAGCACCATGGCGCAGAGCAGCCTGGCGGTGTCCGTCTACCCCTTCTTCTTTCACAGCCTCTTCGCCGGGCTGGTGCCGCCCTTCTTCGAGTTTTTCCTCGCCATCCTCAAGCACTACAAGATCCAGGCCCTTCACCTCTAGCCCAACTCCATTCTGCTCTTGTCCGTCTTCGCCTTCTACCACGAGGCCTTTCTGGGCGTGAAGCCCTCGGTGGCGCTCTTCCGCCACTTCTTCAGCCTGCGGTTCACCTCCCGGACCCATCTGTCCGCGAGTGTCTCCTTCATTTCTATGTCCAGTGGGAACTCGCTCCTGAAGGTGGGAAGAAGGCGGAAGGCTACCGGCGGCGCTGGGTCTTCCTGGACGCCCGTGGCATTGACCCGCGTCTCGAGCCTCCGACGGAGCTGCCCGACCAAATCCCCGAGTGGGGCTCCGCGAAGCTCACCGACTCTCGGGTGAGGCCCGTCCTGAAGAAGATAGCCTCGGATATGAAGGCGCAACTGCTGGCAAGGGCGATGATCGTGAAGGAGTTCCTGGCACACCGCATCACGCCGCTCCAGTCGCATACCAAGCCCTTCTGCGACTACGCGGGCGTGGAAGACACGGTGAGGCTGCGTGCCCCCGGCCTGATAGGCGAGAGCTGGATGTGGCCATGTTCGCTTTGCTTGGCGTGATCCCAGGGGACATCCCCGAGGTGGCGGCTCCGCTATATAGCCGTGATGACAAGGAGGAGCTGCTCGAAGCCATGCCTGTCTTCAACGAGTGGGGGCTTGAGCCGCGCGACCACCCTGAATCGCCCGTGGAGCTGTCCTCCGATGACAGTAGCGGCGATGAGGACTCGGAGGGAATGGATGATGACGACCTTGGGGAGGCATCTCCATTGTCGCGGCACCGGCTCCTCCTTGTCTACAAGGATGACGACGCTGACGCTAACGAGCTCCCGTCCGTGGATTCCCCACGCTTCGTCAGGGCGTCCAGGAGGAGGTCAGAGTCTGCTTCCCCGGCCACGCGAGCATCTGACCGGGCGGCCCTAGGCGATGGGGCGGCAGTACCCCCTTTGGAAGGCCCTCCACGCCCTAAAGGGGCAGCTAAGGAGATGGGCTCGCCCCCCGCAAGGCGCGCAGCAGACGGTCGCGACGGCCTCCGCAGAGGCGGCCATGGCTTCGCCGGCCAAGGCCCCGCATGGGGACCCCCTCGCTCCTCCAGCCAGTGCTGCCGCAGTGGGGCCCGTCGGGGGCTACTCCGCCAGCCCCCGGGGCGAGGACAGGGCCACGTCGAAGAAGAATGGGGGCGCATCGGCCCCCGAGGAGGAGAAGAAGAGGAAGTGGGCTGCGCCAGACGAGTAAGTATCCTTGCCTTACCCCCTGACCGCGCAATTGTAATCCATATGCTCACGCAGTCCCTCATCACACCGAACAGGGGCAACGAAGCAGCAAAGAGGAAGAATCCGGCCGCCGATGCGAAGGTGCGCATCGTCCTGAGGACGGCCTTGACGCTCGATCGCGGCCTTGGCGGGTGCGGGGGCGCGCAGCACCGATCCGGCGCAACTCTCGGGTGCTCGGGCAGCAATGCACCAGGGCACACGGGCGTGCCGCCCCCTCTCAGTGCCTCGCCGGCGCCGCCCGGAGGGCCAGCCAACAAGGACGCGGGGGCTCGCCGAGCGGTGTTCCGTGCCACAGTTGCGGCAGCCCCGGTCATGGGCGAGGGGGCGACGTCCCACCCCCTGCTGGCCGAATCCGACTCAGGGCACGCAGTGGCGTTGCCTCAGGCAGTGCCGACCCCAGTAATCCAGCCAGCTGAGGCGTCAGTCGCTCTTGCTGTGTCGCGGGAGCCGGGCACGGAGAAGGACCCGGAGCCCCTGGTGCCTCAAGTTGATCGTACCGCAGCCTCATCGGCCACGGTCCCAACTAACACGCCAGTGCCGCACCCTCGTTAGGTCCTCACACTTGCGAACTACGGTGCTCTGATTAGGCACGGGGCCTTGGCTGATGCTTACACCACGCTGGGCTGGTTCGAGGCAGACCTCCGAGACACCGACAGGCGCCTTGCCAAGGAGCGCCTGGGGCTCACCTCAGCGTGGCTCTAGGTCGATATGGCGACCAAAGAGGCCTGGAGCCGGGCCGAGGCCGCCACCGCAGAGAGCAAGAAGGAAGCCGCCGAGGCTAGGGCGGCTCGTGATGATGTGCTGGCTGAGGCAGCAGCGGCCGTCAAGCGTTGCGCCAAGGTAGAGGCCGGCCTGAAGGCGCTCCAGGAAGAATAGGCCACGCACATGCATCAACTTCAGCAACGGGAGGACGACCTTAAGGCTCGCGAGGCGGAGCTTGCGGACCGTGACTCCACACTGGCGAAGGTGGTTGTTGAGCAAGCCGCGGAGTGCGAGCGCCTGACCAAGCTGCAGGAGGAGGTGACCGAAGCCCAAGCGTCCCATGCCAAGCACGTCTCTGAGGTAACGGCCCAGCTGGGCGCCAGGGAGAAGATCGTTGCCGATGTCGAAGGGAAAGTGGCGGCAGACCATGACGCCTTCTCCTTCCTCGAGTTTAGGGCTCGCCAAGCGCTGCAGTCTATCTGCATGGGAGGGTTTGAGGATCCACTCGCGACCCCCGAGGGCGGCTACGCGGAGCTCTCCTCCAAGCTCACCACGGAGCTCGAAGGCGCTGCCGCCAAGGTGGACTCCGTCCTGGAGGAGGAGTGCCGCGACCTCTTCTCCGTGGCCGCGACGCGCGTCTTCAGCTATCTCTACCTCCGCGACTCCAGCTTTGACTTTGACGCGGTGATAGGCCCCATTCCTCGTGAGTCCCACGCCACCATGGTAGAGGCCGTGAAAGGCCATGTGGCCGTGCTGCTGGGGAAGTTCACCTGCGACGTCGATATCAGTCCTGCAGTGGCTGAGGCGGACGGCAGCAATGGCGGCAACGATCCCTCTTCCTAGGCTTATCCTGCAACAACTGATCATGCTTCATGGAGGCGTAAGACTTTGTTTGAATTCGTGATACATTTGGTGCCTGTAATAACTGTTTGAACTCCGTGATTTCCTTTTTGTGCTCGATTTCCTTCCTGCTTGCCTTTGTGCTCTGCGTCGGCAGGGCCCAGGCCCGCGCATACCTCGGCTGCCGTTGGAATGTCAGGTCACGATGCCAGGACAAAGCCAAGAGGCGAGGGGCTACGGGACTAGTGAGGCTCTTGAGTCACGATGCTCAGCGGTCCCACTTGACATGCAAGCGGCTCGCATGGAGGGAACACGGGCAACGACGAGGTTAACCCGGGGCCATTCATACCTTTTTCTCGTTAGCCTGCGCCTGGGGGGCAAGCAAGGAGATAGACACCAAGGACCTTGGTGAGGTGACATGCGTGGGGGCAGGTCCGCGAGCTAGAGCCCGGCCCAAGCGCTGCTGAGACTGGCCCAAGCACAGGTGCCATGTCCTGCCCCCGCTCGCGTGAGGCCCAGGGGAAGGCTACGAGGGGCATCGCTGGAGAGCCGAGAGGCCATCCTGAGGTTGATGCAACCCATAGGGCGCCCCCAGTTGTTTATCCACCAGCGCGGAGCATGGGGCACCCACTAGGCATGGGCATGGTCGTGTTGCGACCGGATCCGCCAGCGCTGAACATGGGGCTTCCACTGGGCGTGGGCATGGTCGTATTGCGACCGGATCCGCCAGCACTGAGCATGTGGCTTCCACTGGGCATGGGTAGGGAGCTCTGTGCTAGAGTCTCTGGGCGTGTATAGCCCTGTTTCGTTCGTACGCGTGGCTGGCACGGCAGAACTTTGAGGAGGTGTATCTGGATGCTCGTGAGCCAGCGTGGGGCTCAGTAGGTCCTACCTCAAGGCGGGTTGCGCCTAGATTTTCGGCGCGGACCGCACTTGTGAGACCTGAGTTGGGAGGGCGACCTGCGCCGAACAGGCGCCCAGAGGTTATCGCATTAGAAGGCTAGACACGAAGGACCCATAGGAGGTACGTGTATGGGACCGGCCGCCAGACAGAGCTCGGTCGCTTGGGTTTATCAATGCTGCAGGGACGGATCCGAGCACAGACACCTTGCCAAGTCTTCTCATGCAAGAATCTAAGGAAGAACACTCGGCGCGTGGCTCTCGTGGTGGCGAAGCACCAAAACTACGGTTGTATGAACCAAGCCACACGCCCTTACTCACCTACCCTTCATGAGCTCATGCGAGGACAAGGCACCAAGGACCTCAGGAGGTGACATGCACGGGAGATGGCCCGCGAGACAGAGCTCGGTCGCTTGGATTTAATAACGCTGCAGGGACGGACCCGAGCACAGACATCATGCCAGCCCTTAATCATGAGGCGGTCAAGAGTGGGCTCGCGAGGGCCCGGCGACATTCATGGTGACGAAGCACCGAACACGCAGGTTACAACATTAAGGAAATCTCATCGAGGCATAGCCAGTTCTGATATAAGAGCAAAATCGATAGAACTGCAGGGGCGTACCCTTACAGCCTGAGGATAATGCAGCCCGTGGGGCGCCCTCAATTGAACAAACCAAAAAGTCACCTGGCAATGATGCTGCAGAGGCGTCGAGGTAGTCGATGAAGCATGTCGTGGAGGGTCGCTCCTCACGAGCCAGACGGCTCCGGAGGCTCAAGAGGCTCGCGAGGCCCAGGGGGCTCGCAAGGGTCCAGGGCCTCCTGAGACGCCACCGCCAAGCATCGGGCCTCGTGAGACGCCATAGCGTGCTGCACCAGGCACTGGTATGAGGCGCCAACATTCAGCAGGCCGAACAGCATGTGGACGTAGTTGCAGGGGAAGCCCCCGCTTCTCCCGACATGAGACAGCCTAGAGGTCCTGAGAAGCGGCCCTGTTGAGGCCCGGAATGTTGACGCAAATGTGCAGCCCGTCGCCCGCGTCAGGGGCGGCGGCTGCACTGGTGGGGCGTGCTGGGCGGCGCTCGCCGCGCATGGCTTGTGCTTCCTGAAGTTCCTCGATCGCCTTGGTGATCAAACTCTCGTGCTCCTGGTGCCTCGCGCCTCGTTCCTTGCTTGTGGGGGCGCGCGCCGAGGCACGCCTCCAAGTGGTGCCCGAGCACCTCCCTCGTCGCACTGGCCAGGTCAAACGGTCTCCAGATGGGAGCCCCCGAGCTCATTCTGAGGGAGGCACCGGGCGCGCCTTCCTATGCAGGAGGAAGAGGTGCTCCGGCAGTAGGCGCGGAGCTTGAGGCGTCGCCGGTGGGTTTCTTGGCCTCCGGATGGCTCTTGGGGAGGAGCTGCTTCTTCTTCACGGGGCAGCCTCATGGGGCGCGGCGTCACCTTCGCCATCTGAGTTCTCAGCCGCCACGGCCCGTTAGGCGTGCTCAAGGGAGCATACCACATCCTTCTCATCATAGGCGATAGTGATGACGCCGCTGCATCCTGGCATCTCGAGGACATTGTAGCCATGATGGGTAGCTGCCATGAACTTGGCGAGAGTTGGATATCCCAGGATGGCGTTGTACGGGAGGCCGATGTGGGCCACGTCGAACTCGATGAGCTCAGTGTGGTAGTTTTCATGCTTGCCGAAGGTGACAGGAAGGCGCACCTGCCCCAGGGGAGTGGTGGAGCCATCGGTCACTCCAGAGAATGGCTTGGTGGGCATGAGTTGGTCGTAAGGCAGTTGAAGCGTCTCGAAGGTCTCCACAGAGAGGACGTTGAGGCCGCCGCCGCCATCAATGAGCATCTTGTTGACTGAGATGTTGCTGATGGTGGGCGTGCACAGCATGGGGAGCGCGCCAGCAGTAGCCGAACGCCTGAGGTGGTCCTTGGAGTCGAAGGTGATGGCGTACTGTGACCACTTGAGGGGACGTGCAGCTTCAAGCTTTGGGAGGGTTGCATTCACCTCGCGAGAGAACTGCTTGAAGGTGCAGTTCAAGGCGGGTGCCTGAGCTCTGCCAAGGATGCAGGCAATTGCGCGAGGCTCCTGGTAGCCCCCGGCCCCTTCGTTTCTCCTGGGTGGCGGCAGAGGTGGAAGGCCAGCGTTGCGCTGAGGACGGGCCTCGCGAGGCTGATCGCGTCAGGCGCCGTCACGAGGCTGGTCATGCCAGCCGGCCTTGCGAGGCTGATCACGCCAGCCCTGACGCGGGTTGCAGTTTTCCCAGCGGCCGCCGCAGCGGCCCCCTCCACGACCGAAGCCATGGTCACTGCGCTTGGGGCGGCGGCCCAGGCGCTCGTTCCGGAGTGCCCTGAGCTCCTGACAGTCATCGGTGTTGTGGGACTGCATGTTGTGGAAGATGCTGAACGGTCGAGCATCCTTGGGGGGCTCATCGCGATCACGACCGTGCTTCAGCTCAGGCTCTGCTGCCAGCACGGTGGGGTCCTTGCTCTTTGCTTCCTTGGTCTTGGCTTTCTTGTCTTCAGGATCGACGTCTGGGTGCTTGAGGAGGGAGAGGCAGTCTTCTTTGGCCTTGATGGCGAGCTCCTCACTCACCCTGACGTCTGTGAATGCGGAGATGATGGCCTCGTCAGAAGCCTTCATGATCTTGAGGCAAACTTGGGTGAAGCGCCGCATGTACTTGTGGAGGGTCTCGCCCGGCTGTTGCTTCACGCGTCGCATGTCGTTGACGGTGAGGGCGCGGTCGCGGGTCGCTTGGAAGTTGGCGATGAACTACTCGCGGAGCTCAACCCACGAGGAGATCGACCCCTCCGGGAGATGCATGAGCCAGGAGCGTGCGCCGTCCTTAAGGGCCATAGGGAGTCAATTCGCCATGACCTTGTCGTCGCCGTTCGCCACCTCGATGCTCAGCAAGTAGAGCTGGAGGAACTCCGCAAGGTCGAGGATGCCGTCGTAGCGCGGGGCAGATCTGGCTCGAACTTGACCGGCCAGACAATGCGGCGTAGCTCAGGAGTGAAGGAGTGGTAGCCCGCCGCGCTCACAGGCATGGCCCGCGCGAGAGGGGCATGGTCCAGATGCCCATGTGCGGCAGCCTCCAGGGCGGCTCAGTCTTGGTGCTGGCGCGATGGTGCCGGCAGCGCACGCGCATCGTACAACAGCTGCTCCACAACCTGGCAGCTGGCCTCGTCCTATGATGGCGCCGGCGCTCCACGCGGTGGGTTGCGCGGACGCATGTCTTGCCTCGTGTCGACGTCAGCGCTGCACAGAGGAGGAGGCGAAGGCGCGCTATGAGCCACATCGCCCGCACAAGAAGGCGGGGGACGGAGTGAGTGGGAGGGCGCCGGGGCCTCACCGGTGGTGTTGACGAGCTCGGTGATGCAGCCGAGCCAAGCGTCGTAGCCTTCGTTGGCAGGGCGGTAGCGCAGCAGCTCGCGCGCCATGAGCAGCGCTGCCTGCGTGTTCGCCGGCCCGCGACGAGCGTGGGAGGATGAGGCCGTGGCGGGAGTGAGGGAAGGTGTGGCGGTGCGACCATCACGCTGCACGGAAGGCGGCAGCGAAGAGTCCTGCTGCTCGTGGGCGGCAGGGTTGGTGGCGGCGCTGGCCACGGGAGAAGCGGAGCGGCGGGGGTCGCCATGGCCCACTAGTGCCGTCTGGGCGACACGGGCAGCCCGACACTCGGCACGGACTCGACGAGCGTTGGCCATGGGAGTGGCGAAGCAAGGATGGAGCGAAGCGGAAGGAAGAACTTCGACACACCCCCTACCTGGCATGCCAAATGTCGGAATCGGGGCTCCGCGGACCCAAACAAGGTTTGAACTCTGGGTGTGAATGAAGGATCCTACCTAGCTACAACTCGCTTCTCACCACCTCACGGCTTGGCTCCGTCGAGCCCGAGTGAGTGGGAAGAAGAAGTGAACACAGAGATTTACTCAGGTTCGGGCCACCATGCGGTGTAAGCCCTACTCCTGCTTTGTGGTGGATTGCCTCATGAGAAGGATGAGTATGAACTAGTACAAGTGTGAGCTGTCTCGGTAGAGCTCAATGGTGGAAGGATTCGATCCCTCTCTACGGTGGAGACTAGTCTATATTTATAGTGGCCTTGGTCCTCTTCCCTCATGGCTTAGGCGGGAAGGGGTACCACATCGGCCAATTTGAATGGGGACAGGAGTACACCCTATCCTGACTAAAGGTGGTCTTCGCCTGCAAAGCTTCTAGTCGTGACGCAGTGGTGGGCTCGGTGATGACCTCCGTCATGCCGAGCCCGTGGTCCTGGTCTTGTTGCACTGGAATGGAAATCTTTGGGGGATCTGATGTCGTTTGAAACTGCATTGGTATTTCCCCAAAGAGGAAGGGATGATGCAGTACATCTACAGTAGGTATTTCCATCAGTTGTGAAACCAAGGTATCAATCCAGTATAAAAGGTACCTGCACACAAAGAACAAATACTTGCAACCCGACGCGTAAGAGGTGTTGTCAATCCCTCCAAGATAAAAAGATAGATACATTTGTGGTAGATTCGATAAATAGCTCTCGATAAAACGCGAAGTAAAATAAGTAATAAAAAAGTGCAGCAAGGTATTTTTGGGTTTTTGGAATAATAGATCTGAAAATAAAAGCGAATAAAAATATGTGGCTTCTCTCGAAAAATAGCACACGGTGGGTAAACAAATTACTGTTGGGCAATTGATAGAAGATCGAATAATTATGACGATATCCAAGGCAATGATCAATATATAGTCATCATGTCCAAGATTAGTAGACCGACTCTTGCCTGCATCTACTACTATTACTCCACATATCGACCACGATCCAGCATGCATCTAGTGTATTAAGTTCATGGAGAAACGGAGTAATGCAATAAGAACGATGACATGATGTAGACGAGATCTATTCATGTAGGAATGGCCCCCATCTTGTTATCCTTAATAGCAATGATACATGCGTGTCTTGCTGCCCTTTTTGTCATTGGGAAAGAACACAGCAAGATCGAACCCATCACAAAGCACCTCTTCCCATGGCAAGAAAAATTGATCTAGTTGGCCTAACTAAACCAAAGATTCGAAGAAGAAATATGAGGCTATAAATAATCATGCATATAAGAGATCAAAGAAAACTCAAATGATATTCATGCATATAGATCTGATCATAAACTCAAAGTTCATCAGATCCCAACAAACACACCGTAAAAAGAGTTACATCAAATAGATCTTCAAGAGACCATTGTATTGAGAATCAAAAGAGAGAGAGGAAGCCATCTAGCTACTGCCTACGGACCCTTAGGTCTATGGTGGACTACTCACGCATCATCGAAGAGGCACCAATGAGGATGATGAACCCCTCCGTGATGGTGTCTAGATTGGATCTCATGGTTCTGGAACTTGCGGCAGCTGGAATTGTTTTTCGTCGACTCCCCTAGGGTTTATGGAATATTTGGGAATTTATAGGGCGAAGAGGCAATGCAGGAGGTCTCCGTGGGGGGCACAACCCCCCTGGGCGCGCCCTGGTGGGTTGTGCTCCCCACGGGCATCCCCTCTGGTACATTCTTGGCCCACTGGGTGTCTTCTGGTCCAGAAAAAATCTCCAGAAAGTTTCGCTGTGTTTGGACTCCGTTTGGTACTGATATTCTACGAAGTAAAAAACAAGCAAAAAATAGCAACTGGCACTGGGCACTATGTCAATAGGTTAGTCCCAAAAAAATGATATAAAGTTGCTATAAAATGATTATAAAACATCCAAGAATGATAATATAACAGCATGGAACAAGCAAAAATTATAGATACATTGGACATGTATCAGCATCCCCATGCTTAATTCCTACTCGTCCTCGATAGGTAAATGATAAAAACAAATTTTTTGATGTGGAATGCTGCCTAACATGTTCATCACATATTCTTTTTCTTTTGTAGCATGGACATTTGGACTTTTATATGGTTCAAAGCAATAGTCTAGTTTTGACATGAAGATTTCAATACTCAAGCATATCAACAAGCAACCATGTCTTTCAAAATATCAACACTAAATAAAGTTATCCCTAGCCCATCGTGCTCAATCATTGATCCATTCATGAAACATACTCGCATATTAGCTACATCCAATGCTCAAGTATGATCATAGTGCTCCCTAGTTGGTGCTTTATAAGAGAAGATGGAGACTCAAATAAAAATAAAAATTGCATAAAGTAAATAGATAGGCCCTTCACAGAGGGAAGTAGGTATTTGTAGAGGTGCCAGAGCTAAAAGCTTAAATTGAGAGATAAAATTTTTGAGAGGCATACTTTTGCCGTCAACGAAAATGACCAAGTAACTCCCAACACTTTCCATGCTAGATATATCATAGGCGGTTCCCAAACATAATATAAAGTTTATTCCTTTTTCCACCATTCTTTCACAATCCATGGCTAGCCGTGTCCACGGGTGCCTTCCATACCAACACTTTGCAAGGAATTTATTATCTGAAAACATAAAGTAAATTTCTTTTTCATTTCGGGGCTAGGCATCCCTATTACCGCCATACTCTCGTGCAACGACAAGTGAATAAACACTCATCTTGAGAATAACACATCTAGCATGGAAAATATTGGCCACCCCATGCCGCTTCATGAGCGTTACGAGCACACAAAAAGGAAATTTATTTTGAAAATTAGAGATGGCACATACAAATTTGCTTAGAACGGCATGGAAATACCGCATATAGGTAGGTATGGTGGACTCATATGGCAAACTGGGTTTAAAGATTTTGGATGCACAAGTAGTATTTCTACTTAGTATAAGTGGTGGCCAGCAAAAAGATTGAGAAGCAACCAACCAAGAAACGAAAATTCACATAAGCGAGCATTAAGCATAACAAACACTGAATAATGCACCATAAGTAGCATGTAATTTCATTGCATAACTATTGACTTTCGTGCTTGCATAGGGAATCACAAACCTTAACACCAATATTCTTACTAAAGCATAATTACTCAGCAACATGACTCACATATCACTATCATCATATCTCAAAACTATTACAAAGAATCAAGTTTATCTTGTCCAATGATCTTCATGAAAGTTTTTATTATATCCCTCTTGAATATCTATCACTTTGGGACTAGTTTCATATATTGCAATTGCTTTTAAATAGCTCAATCAAATTTAAGTGAAGAACATGAGCATAAAAATTTTTGTTTCTCAAAATAATATAAGTGAAGCATGAGAGAATTTCTTCAAAAATTTACTAACTCTCAAATAAATCTAAGTGAAGCATGAGAGCATTTCTTCAAAAAATATTAAAGCACACCGTGCTCAAAAAGATATAAGTGAAGCAGTAGAGCAATTCCATCGCTCAAAAAATTTAAGTGAAGCATAAAGAGTAATTCTAATAAATCATAGCATAATTTTGGCTCTCTTAAATAGGTGTGTCCAGAAAGGATACTTGTGACAAACGAAAAATCAAAACAAGCAAAGACTCATATAATACAAGACGCTCCAAGCAAAACTCATGATATGTGACGAATAAAAATATACCTCCAAGTAAAATACCGATGGTCGTTAGAAGAAAGAGGGGATGCCTTCCGGGGCATCCCCAAGCTTAGTTTCTTGGTTCTCCTTGAATATTAACTTGGGGTGCCATGGGGCATCCCAAGCTTAGGCTCTTTTCACTCCTTATTCCTTCATTCATCGCGATCTCACCCAAAACTTGAAAACTTCAATCACACAAAACTTAACAAAACCTTCGTGAGATCCATTAGAATAAGAACACCAATATTTACCTTAAGTATTGTTGCAAACCCATTCAAATTTTGTTATTGCATTATAAATACTGTATTCTAACTTTTCCAGGGCTTATACCCCCCGATACAATCCATAGATTCATCAAAATAAGCACACAATGCAAAGAAAACAGAATCTGTCAAAAACAGAACAGTCTGTAAAGATTCAAATTGTTCTCATACTTATTTACCTCCAAAAATTCTGTAAAATTTGTAAAGCAGAGGTGATTTGTATATCAATCTTGTGTAAAAAATTCAGAATTTTTAGTCACTTCTGTGAATTTAAACATTTCTATTACTGGACGCAAAAGTTTCTGCTTTTCAACAGGATCAAATCAACTATCCGCAAAGCTATCCCAAATGCTTTACTTGGCACAAATACTAATTAAAACATAAAAAATACAATCTTAAAAGAGGGATAATTGTGTAAACACTCAAGAACATAAATAAAAAGGTAAAAATAAATTTTATTCATTGCGTTGCCTCCCAACAAGCGCTATCATTTTATGCCCCTAGATAGACGTAATTCATAGATTCAAGTATTGTCATCTTTAGTTTTTGATCCATAGGATGCCCTCATGATTGATTCATATGGTGGCTTAATTCTTGTTCTAGGGAAGTGTTCCATTCCCTTTCTTAGTGGAAATTGAAATTTAATATTGCCTTCTTTCATATCAATCACGGTATCGATAGTACGTAAAAATGGTCTACCAAGTATAATTGGACAAGACGGATTGCAATCAATATCAAGAACAATAAAATCTATGGGCACATAATTTCTATTTTCAAGAATAACAACATCATTAATTCTTCCCAAAGGCTTTTTAATAGTAGAATCCGCCAAGTGCAAATTAAGAGAACATTCTTCAATATCGGTAAGACCAAGCACATCACATAAAGATTTCGGGATTGTGGAAACACTAGCACCCAAATCACAAAAAGAAAAACACTCATTATTTTTAATATTGACTTTGATGGTAGGTTACCATTCATCATGTAATTTTTTAGGAATTGAAATCTCTTATTCCAATTTTTCTTCTAAAGCTTTCATCATGGCATCTATGATATATTTAGTAAAAGCTTTATTTTGTTCATAAGCATGGGGTGAATTTATCATGGATTGCAACAAAGAAATACATTCAATCAAAGAGCAATTATCATAATTAAATTCGTTGTAATCCAAAAGAGTGGGCACATCACTAGTTAAAGTTTTGACCTCTCCAAACCCACTTTTATCAATTTTTCCATCAAGATTTTCACCCTCCAAATTATCGGGACACCCTCTAGCTAAAGTTGACTCTTCTTCAGTCCCTTTATCATCAATTTTAATTTTACTAAACAAGGAATCAATAGAAGAAACACCAATCACTTTAAGATGTTCATCATTTTTATGGAAGCAATCACTAGAAAAAGCTCTTTCTAAAAATTCTCTTTTAGCTCTAAGCATAGCGGTTCTTTTATTAATTTCATCCATAGAAACATACAAAGCTTTAATTGATTCATTGATATCAACCTTAGGTGGAAAAATTTTAATCTTGAGATTTTCAACATCATGGGAAGTTCTATCAATGCTTCTGGACATATCGTCAATCTTATTCAACTTTTCTTCTATCGTAATATTGAAAACTTTTTGAGCATTGATAAATTCTTTAATATTACTTTCAAGATCAAAGGGGTTCCTATTATTATTGTAAGAAGAATTACCATAGGAATTACCATAATTATTAGAGGAATTTCGAGGAAAAGGCCTAGGATTAAAATTACCTCTATAAGCATTGTTATTAAAATTGTTTCGCCAGACAAAATTCACATCTACGGGATCACTATTTTGCTCAATCAAAGTAGACAAAGGCACATCATTAAGATCAATAGGAGCAATTTTATTAGTAACCAATTTCATAAGAGCATCAACCTTTTCGCTCAACGTACTAATTTCTTCAACTGAATTAACTTTTTTACTAGTAGGTGCTCTTTCAGTATGCCATTGTGAATAATTTGCCATAATATTATCGAGCAATTTAGTAGCTTCACCCAAAGTCGTTTCCATAAAAGTGCCACCCATGACGGAATCTAAAAGATTTCTAGAAACAAAGTTCAATCTCGCATAAAACTTTTGTATGATCATCCAAAGATTTAAACCATCAGTAGGACAATTTCTTAGCATCAACTTCATTCTTTCCCAAGATTGTGCAACATGTTCATGCTCAAGTTGCTTAAAATTCATGATTTGAGTTCTAAGGGAAATAATTTTCATGGGCGGAAAATACTTAGTAATAAAAGCATCTTTGCATTTATCCCAAAAATCAATACTATTGCAAGGCAAAGAAGAAAACCAAATTTTTGCACGATCCCTCAAAGAGAAAGGAAATAATTTCAACTTCACAATATCATTGTCCACCTCTTTTTTCTTTTGCATATCACACAATTCTGCAAATGTGTTTAGATGGGAAGCGGCATCCTCATTAGGAGTACCGGAAAATTGATCTTTCATAACAAGATTCAACAAAGCGGCATTAATATCAGAAGATTCCGCACTACTGGCGGGAGGAGCAATCAGAGTACTAATAAAATCATTAATATTGCTATTGGAAAAATCACACAACTTGGTAGATCTGACTACGCAAACAAGATTGCAAACAAAAAGATAGATCTGACAAGAAAAAGAAGAACGAAAAAGAGGGCGAATAAAACGGCAAATTTTTTGTGAAGTGGGGGAGATAAAAACGAGAGGCAAATGGCAAATAATGTAAATTTCAAGGAGATGAGATTTGTGATTAGGAACCTGATAGATGTTGATGATATCTCCCCGGCAACGGCGTGAGAAATTCCTTTTGATGTCGCTTGAAACTGCGTCGGTATTTCCCCAAAGAGGAAGGGATGATGCAGTACAACTACAGTAGGTATTTCCCTCAGTTGTGAAACCAAGGTATCAATCCAGTAGGCGAACCAAGCAACACTATGTAAACGGTACCTACACACAAAGAATAAATACTTGCAACCCGACGCGTAAGAGGGGTTGTCAATCCCTCCATGGTAAAAAAGATAGATAAATTTGTGGTAGATTGGATAAATAGCTCTAGATAAAACACGAAATAAAATAAGTAATAAAAAATTGCAGCAAAGTATTTTTGGGTTTTTGGAATAATAGATCTGAAAATAAAAGCGAACAAAAATAGATCTCAAAGCAAATATGATAAAGAATAGACCCGGGGCTGTAGATTTCACTAGTGGCTTCTCTCAAAAAATAGCACACGGTGGGTAAACAAATTACTGTTGGGCAATTGATAGAAGATCGAATAATTATGACGATATCCAAGGCAATGATCAATATATAGGCATCACGTCCAAGATTAGTAGACCGACTCCTGCCTGCATCTACTACTATTACTCCACACATCGACCGCTATCCAGCATGCATCTAGTGTATTAAGTTCATGGAGAAACGGAGTAATGTAATAAGAACGATGACATGATGTAGACCAGATCTATTCATGTAGGAATAGCCCCCATCTTGTTATCCTTAATAGCAACGATACATGCGTGTCTTGCTGCCTCTTCTGTCACTGGGAAATAACACCGCAAGATCGAACCCATCACAAAGCACCTCTTCCCATGGCAAGAAAAACCAATCTACTTGGCCTTACTAAACCAAATTTTCGAAGAAGAAATACGAGGCTATAAATAATCATGCATATAAGAGATCAAAGAAAACTCAAATAATATTCATGCATATAGATCTGATCATAAACTCAAAGTTCATCGGATCCCAACAAACACATCGCAAGAAGAGTTACATCAAATATATCTCCAAGAGACCATCGTATTGTGAATCAAAAGATAGAGAGGAAGCCATCTAGCTACTGCCTACGGACCCTTAGGTCTATGGTGGACTACTCACGCATCATCGGAGAGGCACCAATGAGGCTGATGAACCCATCCGTGATGGTGTCTAGATTGGATCTCATGGTTCTGAAACTTGCGGCGGCTGAAATTGTGTTTCGTCCACTCCCCTAGGGTTTGTGGAATATTTGGGAATTTATAGGGCGAAGAGGCGGTGTGATACGTCCAACATATCTATAATTTTTTATTGTTCCATGCTATTATATTATATGTTTTGGATGTTTTATATGCATTAATATGCTATTTTATATTATTTTTAGGACTAACTTATTAACCTAGAACCTAGTGCCAGTTCCTGTCTTTTTCTTGTTTTTGAGCTTCGCAGAAAAGGAATCCTAAACGGAGTCCAAACGGAATAAAACTTCACGATGATTTTTCTTGGACCAGAAGACACCCAGGGGACTTGGAGTGCAAGTCAAAGAGCCACGAGGCAGCGGCAAGGGTGGAGGGCGCGCCCTAGGGGGGGCGCCTCCTGCCTTGTGGGCCCCTCGGTGACACCCTGATCTAGATCTTCCTCCTATATATTCACATATATTCCAGAACCACCAGAAGCATCCACGAAAAGACCTTTCCACCGCCGCAACCTTCTGTTCCTGTGAGATCCCATCTTGGGGCCTTTTCCGGCATCCTGCCGGAGGGGGATTCGATCACGGAGGGCATCTACATCAACTCTATTGCCCTTCCGATGAAGCGTGAGTAGTTTACCTCAGACCTACGGGTCCATAGTTAGTAGCTAGATGGATTCTTCTCTCTCTCTTTGATTCTCAATACCATGTTCTTCTTGATGTTCTTGGAGATCTATCCGATGTAATCTTCTTTTGTGGTGTGTTTGTCGAGTTCCGATGAATTGTGGATTTATGATCAGCTTATCTATGAATATTATTTGAATCTTCTCTGAATTCTTATATGCATGATTTGATATCTTTGTATTTCTCTTCGAACTATCGGTTTGGTTTGGCCAACTAGATTGGTTTTTCTTGCAATGGGAGATGTGCTTAGCTTTGGGTTCAATCTTGCGTGATTTCACCCAGTGACAAAGTAGGGGTAGCGAGACACGTATTGAATTGTTGCCATCGAGGATAAAAAGATGGGGGTTTCATCGTATTGCTTGAGTTTATTCCTCTACATCATGTCATCTTACTTAAGGCGTTACTCCGTTCTTTATGAACTTAATACTCTAGATGCATGCTGGATAGCGGTCGATGTGTGGAGTAATAGTAGTAGATGCAGGCAGGAGCCGGTCTACTTGACACAGACGTGATGCCTATATTGCATTATCATTGCCTTGGATACTTTGCGCTTTTCTATCAATTGCTTGACAGTAATTTGTTCACCCACCGTATTATTTGCCTTCATGAGAGAAGCCTCTAGTGAAACCTATGGCACCCGGGTCTATTTTCCATCATATTAGTATCTGATCTACTATTTTGCAATCTTTCATTTTCAGATCTATAAACCAAAAACCCCAAAAATATTTTATCTTTTGTTTAGTTTTATCTATCTCTATCAGATCTCACCTTTGCAAGTGACCATGAAGGGATTGACAACCCCCTTTATCGCATTGGGTGCAAGTGTTTGATTGTTTGTATAGGTGCATCTATTGGGGACTTGCGCGTTTCTCCTACTGGATTGATACCTTGGTTCTTAACTGAGGGAAATACTTATCTCTACTGTGTTGCATCACCCTTTCCTCTTCAAGGGAAAAACCAATGCAAGCTCAAGAAGTAGCAGGAAGAATTTGTGGTGCTGTTGCCGGGGAGATCTACATCAAGCCTACCAAGTACCCATCATAAACTCTCATCTCTTGCATTACATTATTCGCCATTTACCTCTCGTTTTCCTCTCCCCCACTTCTGAAACGATTTTCAGAAAAACACAAAAATATTTGCCTTTTTATTCACCTTCTTTCCGTTGCCTTTTCGTTTGCCCTTATGTCTTACTTGGTTTGCTTGCCTGTTTGCTTGCCATAATTGTGTATTTTATTCAAAATCAGGAAGCAAAGAGTTTATGGATCCCCATCCACTTGCTAATCTTTTTAAGAGATCCAATAACAATGAACCAATTGCTAGTGAGTTGAGTGCACTAGATTATCTTTATGAAGTTTTGCTTGAAATTCATGAATCTGAAAATTGTGATGAAGTGTTAAAAGAAGAAATTTATGAAGTGATTCACGATAGCTCCTTGGATGAAAAGCATGATCACAATGATGTTATTATAAATTCTATTAATGTCGATTGTGCTAATGATATGCAAAACCCTAAGCTTGGGGATGCTAATTTTGCTATGACCACTACTTGTTGCAATGATCATGATTGGGGTGATTTTTCTTATGATCTTGAAAATTTATTTAAGCCTCATGATGAATATGTTTGTAATAATATTTAAAGTGGGTTTGGAAGAGTGTCAACTCTAGGTAATAATGATCCCACTACTTTGGAGTATGATCAATCTTATGAAATTTTTGATAAAAGAAGGTTTGGAGAGGTCATGACTTTAGTTAATGTTAATCCCACTATCTTGGAAGAGTGTCAACTTTGTATGCATGTGGATCATCTAGAGAATATGTTATGTGATAGATATATTGTTGAGTTTGATTATGATCCTACATGTAATTATTATGAGAGAGGAAAATATGGTTGTAGAAATTTTTATGTCACTAAATTACCTCTCGTTATATTGAGATTGCTATTGTTTCTTTCCTTTGCCTCGCATATGATAGTTTTTGCTTGCTTTGATAATTTGTTTTCTTATAAAATGCCTATGCATAGGAAGTATGTTAGACTTAAATATGTTTGTCACATGTTTTATGATGCTCTCTTTGTGTTTCAATTATTATCTTTCATGTGAGCATCATCGAAATCTCAATGCCTAGCTAAAAGGCTTTAAAGAAAAGCGCTTGTTGGAAGACAACCCAATATTTTTATTTTTCTATTTTTATGAAAATACACATTATTACCTCTGTAGTAATTGTGTTTTGGTGTTTTAATTAGTGTTTTTGCCAAGTAAGACCTTTGGGATGGCTTACGGTGATAGTTGATTTGATCTTGCTGAAAAACAGAAAATTTTGTGTCCAGTCACAGAATTTTAATAATTCACTGGAGCGTCAAAAAACACTGAATTTTTTACAAAAGATTTATATACAAATTTCGTCTGGTTTCCCTAATTTTTAGAAATTTTGGAGTTACATAAGTATTAGAACAATTCAGATTTTCGCAGACTGTTCTGTTTCTGACAGATTCTGTTTTCTATGTGTTGTTTGCTTGTTTTGATGAATCTATGGGTAGTATCAGGGGGTATGAACCATGGAGAAGTTGGAATACAGTAGATATTACACCAATATAAATAAATAATTAGTTCACAACAGTACCAAAAGTGGTGATTTATTTTCTTATACTAACGGATCTCATGAGTTTTCTGTGGAGTTTTGTGTTGTGAAGTTTTCAAGTTTTGGGTAAGGATTTGATGGACTATGGAATAAGGAGTGGCAAGAGCCTAAGCTTGGGGATGCCCAAGGCACCCAAAGGTAATATTCAAGGACAAACAAGAGCCTAAGTTTGGGGATGCCCTCTTTCGTCTTCGTCTATCGGTAACTTTACTTGAGGCTATATTTTTATTCACCACATGATATGTGTTTTGCTTGGAGCGTCTTGTATGATATGAGTTTTTACTTTTAGTTTGCCACAATCATCCTTACTGTACACACCTTTTTAGAGGGACACGCATGAATCGTGATTGATTAGAATACTCTATGTGCTTCACTTATATCTTTTGAGCTAGGTAATTTTGCTCTAGTGCTTCACTTATATCTTATTAGAGCATGGCGGTGGTTTTATTTTATAGAAATTGTTGAACGCTCATGCTTCACTTATATTATTTTGAGAGTCTCTCTAAACAGCATGGTAATTTGCTTTGGTTATGAATTTAGTCCTAATATGATGGGCATCCAAGAGGGATATAATAAAAACTTTCATATAAAGTGCATTGAATACTATGAGAAGTTTGATTCCTTATGATTGTTTTGAGATATGAGGATGGTGATATTAGAGTCATACTAGTGAGTAATTGTGGATTGTAGAAATACTTGTGTTGAAGTTTGAGATTCCCGTAGCATGCACATATGGTGAACCGTTATGTAACGAAGTTGGAGCATGATTTATTTATTGATTGTTTTCCTTATGAGTGGTGGTCGAGGACGAGCGATGGTCTTTTCCTACCAATCTATCCCCCTAGGAGCATGTGCGTAGTACTTTGTTTCGATGACTAATAGATTTTTGCAATAAGTATGTGAGTTCTTATGACTAATGTTGAGTTCATGGATTATACGCACTCTCACCCTTCCACCATTGCTAGCCTCTCTAGTACCGCGCAACTTTCGCCGGTACCTTACACCTACCTTTTACCTTCCTCAAATTAGCCACCATACCTACCTACTATGGCATTTCCATAGCCATTCCGAGATATATTGCCATGCAACTTTCCATCGTTCCATTTTATTATGACACGCTCCTTCATTGTCATATTGCTTTGCATGATCATGTAGTTGACATCGTGTTTGTGGCAAGGCCACCTTTTCATACTTATACATGTCACTCTCGAATCATTGCACATCCCGGTACACCGCCGGAGGCATTCATATAGAGTAATATTTTGTTCTAAGTATCGAGTTGTAATTCTTGAGTTGTAAGTAAATAAAAGTGTGATTATCTTCATTATTAGAGCATTGACCCATGTGAGGAAAAATAAAAGAGGCCAAAGAAGCCAACAAAAAAAAGAGAGGCCAAAGAAGCCAAACAAAAAAAATGAGAGAAAAGAGAGAAGGGGCAATGTTACTATCCTTTTTCCACACTTGTGCTTCAAAGTAGCACCATGATCATCATGGTAGTGAGTTTCCTATGTTATCATTTTCATATACTAGTGGGAATTTTTCATTATAGAACTTGGCTTGTATATTCCAATGATGGGTTTCCTCAAATTGCCCTAGGTCTTCGTGAGCAAGGGAGTTGGATGCACACCCACTTAGTTTCTTTTTGAGCTTTCATAAACTTATAGCTCTAGTGCATCCATTGCATGGCAATCCCTACTCACTCACATTGATATCTATTGATGGGCATCTCCATAGCCCGTTGATACGCCTAGTTGATGTGAGACTATCTCCTTCTTTTGTCTTCTCCACAACCACCATATTCTATTTCACCTATAGTGCTATGTCCATGGCTCACGCTCATGATTTGCGTGAAAGTTGAAAAGGTTTGAGAACATCAAAAGTATGAAACAATTGCTTGGCTTGTCATCGGGGTTGTGCATGATTTGAATAATTTGTGTGATGAAGATGGAGCATAGCCAGACTATATGATTTTGTAGGGATAGCTTTCTTTGGCCATGTTATTTTGAGAAGACATGATTGCTTTATTAGTATGCTTGAAGTATTATCGTTTTATGTCAATATTAAACTTTTTTTGAATCTTATAGATCTGAACATTCATGCCATAATGAAGAAAATTACATGGATAAATATGTTAGGTAGCATTCCACATCAAAAATTCTGTTTTTATCACACTGGTACAATGAGGTGCTATACAAACGGTTTTTAACCCCTTTCCGCGACGACATTTGGAACCGTCGCCAAGTGAGTGTGGGTGATAGGGCGGTCCTTCCCACGCGACCCAAAAACCGTCGGGGATAGGGAGCCTTGATGCATACAGTTGTCCCTATATAACCATTTTCGATATCTCGAATATCCCAAACGCTTCATCCTTGCTACTCATTTGTGCTTGCATTGCCATCGCAGTCAGAGTTTTGTGGTTTTACCTAAAACCAGGCAGATTCCAAGCACGGGAGTTTTCCAGGCACGTACCAAACTGGCTCTATGTTTAGGATGCTTGGCACATCACAAACAGTTCATGATTATAAACCGTGTATGATAGGTAGACAATCACACACATTTAGTTTTCCCGCACCGTATGTGATAGTGTCTGACATCACACACGCTTTGCAAATGGCAATTGTGTGCATTGTTACACATGTTTCCTCTCCGTGAACCATGTAGGATTATGATGTATATCGCATACGTTGTGCTTTATTAACCGTGTGCACCGTAATGACCTGCATATCGTAATTTCACCCTAATTTAATTGCTGCTATTTAAAACTGTACCTAATTTGAACTTGAAAGTAGGCTATAGCTTTATTCATATCCATCAGGTTCAAACAACCAATGCATTATCCGATTCACAGGTACATATGTTTAAGAATTACATAAGCACCAAATAAAGAATGATGAACCAGAGTTCTGTACTTGTACTATTACAGATGGTAAAGAAAGAGGCGACATACATTCTAGTTGCTGAACAAGATGAAGCGGAATGGCCCTATTGTGCTCTCCTGGATGCAGAAGGCACGCACGACTCTAGTCCAACCCCTTGTGATGGCCGGCCGCCAATCATGTAGTTTGAGAGGTAATCTTGAGTAAACTGCTTCAGGATCCATTGCAAAGGAACAAAGATTTAGGTATTGTCATCTGACACAACTCATTACGGGCAGTAAAAAGAAGGCTACAGAGTTCTTACTTACCATCCTGCAGTTCACTGTTGTCTTGCGTAAAGTGTAAACAAATAGTTTGATTGACATCTTTTGACCCATTTTAATAACGATATTTATCAGTTTCCTCACTTGATGCTGGTTCATGAATATCTCATTGCCCCATAGGCAGAAAGGGTCGAAGTGTGGATCTTTGGCAATGACATATGTACCTAAAAGCACAAAGTTAATATTAGAAGCTAAAGAACAATTGCAAAATGATGTAGTACAACACTCCCTCCATCCCATTATATAAGATTTTATTACATGTATATCTAGACATCATCAGAACATTAAGGTAACACTCTTCCTTGTTGCTTTGTAGCCTGGGATTGCATATTTAGTCATTCAGTACAATGCATGTTGCTATGTAGCCTCAAATATATTAAATATGGCCCTAGTTAACCTACTGATAAATGGGTTACAGATATATTCAGTGAAATGTCCGATTCGACGATTAATCCCTTATCAGCCCCCAGGCTATATGGTACCAGCTACCGATATCCTGAACAATGAGTACATATAAGCAATGCGATGAAACTAACCTCGATGGAAAACATCACTGTTCTTAATATTGTCCTGTATGAGTACATATAAAGGCATGTTAAGCACAACAGGCTAAACATCAACCAAATATATCCATGGTAGACAACATAATCTACAAATGATAGCTTCAGTGTGCAGGCTTAAGCACCCTAGTTAAGCAAAACAAGAAGTGGAAAGGTGTGTTAACTGCATCAAGCATAACATTTAAAAACAAGCAAATAGTTATTCAAACTGGTATTGTGCAGGTCTAAAGTACACTAGTTATTGTTAAAAAAACGAAAAGGCATGTTAACTGCAACATCCTTAACAGCAACCAAATATCGTAATTCATAGTGGTATTGTTGAAACTGTTATTGATGAAATTGAACTGCATGGCAAATAGTTGCACATATAGAGCATCACATTGTGAAGAACTGAAATAAACAAGGCATAAGGCCATCTCTAGCTGATCCTTTAAAAGTTAACGGAATAAAACCCTTAGTGGATATATATATATACTCCAGCAATTTTTGGCCGTTTCTGGTCGATCCCCTAAACTTAACGTTGTAAACTTCAATTTGATCAAGTTCAAAGCAGGTTCAACCGAAAGTAGCATGCATTCAAACCTAAACATAGATAGTTTTGCATAACCGAACATAAAACATAAATTTAAACTAAGCTAAACTACTTTCGGTCGAAGTGGAGGTCGAGCCAATCCTTCCTCGTCAGGTACGGTGTGCCGCGAGCCAGGTCCGGGCCGGTGCCATCGTCGGGGTTGTTGGGGAAGACACTCCTCCACTCGTCGAAGTCGATCTCCTCGTCCTCGCCGCCCACCTCGACACCCTCCGCGCTGCCATCCTCGCCGCCTTCGACCTCGTCATCAGAGGAGAGCACGATAACCTCGCCGCCCTCCGTGCCGGCAAAGATCACCCGCTCTGCCTCCACGAGCTCCGGGTGCTGCCGACGGAGCTCTTGCATGTAGGCCTTGTCGGCGGCCTCAGCCTCAAGGCGCTCCCGCGCCATAGCCGAGCTCACCACCCCTGGCTCCGGTGGAACGAGGTCGACCGGACATGTGCCGAAGGGGAAATTGAGCCTAGCTGCCGCGCCGTGGTAGCGGACCTGCCAGCGGTCGTACTCCATGGCCGCGAGCTCGGCCGTGTTGAAGCTACCGAGCCACCGGCGGGTGTGGGTCTCCCGATCCCTAATCTCGGTGACCCACGTCCCCCACCGCTGCTACCGGACCCCGAGGTAGGACCTCGTCGGCGGCCGGGCCCGAGGGAGGACGGGGAAGTCCTCGAACCGGTGTAGGGGTGCGGCGGCGGGCGGATCGGGCGACTGGCGACGGCGGATCGATAAAGAGCCCGCGGAGGACGACGGGGACACCTCGGCGGCCACCTCGCCGGCGTTGGGTGAAGAGGCCGCGATAAACCTCTTTTTGGCCATTGGCTCCTTGAGCTCCCTGGCACACAGGCAGAGGTTGAGGATGGAGGCGGCGGCGATGGCGGCGACCTACCAATGGTTTCGATCGAGGGAGGGGTGGTGTGTGTCTGTGTGAGCGGAGGTTTTGGGGAGTGTGTGGTGTGTGTGGAGGGGGGGAGGGCAAGGTGGTGTTTGAGGAAATACCGCGGCAACTGAAAATTTTACTAGGCGGGAGTAACAAGGCGGGGCTACTGAAAATTTGGACCAAGGGCGAGCAGATATTTTTGAGATTGCGAGGGAGGCAGAGGCGGGAGTAAAATGCCAGGGCAACTGAAAATTTGAATCAAGGGCGAGCAGATATTTTTGAGATTGCGATGGATGCAGAGGCGGGAGTAACAAGGCGGGGCAACTGAAAATTTGAATCAAGGGCGAGTAGATATTTTTGAGATTGCGAGGGATGCAGAGGCGGGAGTAAAATGCCGGGGCTGCTGAAAATTTGAATCAAGGGACTGAAGCAGAGCGGGAGTAACAGACATCGCACACGGTCCGCACATACTAATCATGTGCTATCAAACATTAAAACCTTCCAGGCGCTAGATATTTTTGAGATTACGAGGTAGTAGATATTTTCGAGACCGGGAGGGCCCAATCTACTGTGCTGATGTGAGGGACTGCAGGGCACGGGGGTGGCACACGGGTAGTCTGACCGAACCGTGTGTGTTGCGTACCCAATCACAGACGGTTTCTACGTCCAACTCATGTGTTGTTTATAAATTTGGCAAAAAGAATAACGCAGGAGAGGGTTAGAACACGAACACACTTGCATGTGGACCAAATATATGTATGAAAAGGGTGGTTTGATGTTCGAATACCTAATGCACAACTTTGATGTGGCACCTGTCGCACAAATGCACAGTATTGCTAGTCAGCCACCCCCTACGAACCCCACTTCGTGTCGGCGGTAAGGGAATCCTAGCTACAAATGCATGCCCCCAAATAGCTAGGTCTGAAATCTCACCCTACCATAACACAAAACCTATAGGAGTCCATCATATATATATGGTCAAACTTCCCCTTTCGCTTCCCGACAAAGGTGGACCGTGTGCCGACCCAGAAATGTGTGCTTCTGGCGCGAGATGGGTGAGACCACATACGAACCACATGCGGGTGGCCCTACTATATGTATGAAAAGGGTGTGGTGTGTTATATTTAACTACCATTCACAACTTTGATGTGGCACATGTGCCTCACAAATTAACCAGACTTCCCCGACCCCACGGAGGTTGCAGGTAGCGCGAAGTAGCCCCCTCCCACACACACACACGTCGGGGGGAGGGCATCTCACCAAGATGTACTGTAACATGGACCAAGCAGAATCCAACTTGGTCATACAACCTCTCGCCACTCGTTGTTGGTCAAAGTGATGGACATCCACACGACCCCGCAAAATGGGCTAGCTTGTCGCCGATAACCTCGCGAGGGAGTACTGTATGAATACAAACCCACTCTGTGCATGTGGCCCAAGTATGTATATTTAAGTGGTGTGTGTGGTGTTTGAATACCCAATGCGCAAATTTGATGTGGCACCATGCGTTGGAACCGTAAAAATCCCCACACCGAGCGAGGGTTCACGACGCGTAGCATGCGCTCAAACTTAATTAGGCTTGGAATGGGTCGACCTACTATACGGTAACTCGAAGCAAAGAAGAAGAATCCACCCTGGTAACCTTTCTCGTCGTTGGTCAAAATGATGGATGTCCACGCGGGCCAACGAATATATATAGGCTTGCAGCCCATAACCAAGCGAGTGAGAGTGTGTCCAAAGACAACCATTGTTGCATGCGTGTGTCCCGAACATATTTATGGAGGTGTGTGATGCATGCATATGTGTTGAATACCTGACCCAATGCACAACATTGATGTGGTCCATGCGTTATAAATCGCAGAGGTCCCCACACAGATCAAGAGGTCGTTCATGACGTGTCGTGTGCTCGCCCCCCCTTCGATCCAGCGGGATGGATTCATGTGTACAGATGCGCTATTATATATATGTAATCTCACATCATGACCTACATCAAGACAAAACAAAAAATTAATCCCCTCCTAAGTCAAATTAGTTAACCTCTCTCGCGCTGTCGGTGAAAGTGATGGACCAAGCTGGTCACCCCCCCTTCGACACGTACTATATATACACCTAGTAACACAGCCCTAAAAGAATTAATCCTCCTTGTTCGTCAAACGTACCTCTCTCTCGCTGGGTCAAAGTGATGGACGATGAACTCGTGGGCCCAACACAGAAGCAAGGCATACGTCGCACGCGAGTGATCATCCTATATAGGACTACGTACCACCGTCTGCATGTGGCCCAAAGAGGTGTTTATGTGATGTTTGAATACGCAGTGCACAACTTTGATGTGGCACCACATATATAGGAAACCAAAAAGTCCCCACAGAGAGCGTGAGGTTCATGACGCGTGGTATGTGCTATATGTACACCCCCATTCGACGCGTGGTATATATGTACTTCTACTGTATAGCACAAACCAAAAAAGAATCATTCCTTGATGATCAAATTAACCTCTCTCTCATTGGGTCAAAGTGATGGAGGACAACCTCGCATGCCCACGGATGGAAGCGCCACACGCGAGTGAGTTCCTATATATAGGGCAACCATCGCCTGCATGGTATTGCATGATGTTTGAATACCAATATAATGTACAACTTTGATGTGGCAGCTGCCTCGGGAACCGGAAAGTCCCCACATGGAGTGAGGTTATGACATGCATATATATAGAGTATTCATGTTGCCCCCTCTTTGACATGTACACACTCCTATACTGTGCATATACGTAACACAAACCAAAAAAGAACCATCCTTGTTGGTCAAATTAACCTCTCTTTCATTGTACGTTCAACTTGTCGACGACGACCTCGTGGGCCCACAGAGAGAGGCACACGTGAGTGATGTCATAGGACAAAACCACCGCGTGCATGCGCCCGTGTGTTATGTGATGTTTGAATACCCAATGCACAACTTTGATGTGGCACATGCTTCGCAAACCAGAAACACACTACACCACGATGCGTGTAGCCCCCTCAGTTCAAGCCGGTGGGAGTGTGTACGCACGTGCTCGAACTTTGATATGGAATCCCACCATGATCCACACCACACACATGCCAAGATGAATCCACCTTTTGGTCAAATGCCTCTCGTTGTCGGTGGAAACTGAAAACCTTTATGGGCTAACGAATGGGCACGTCGCTGATAACCGCACGAGGGAGTGTCGTGGGAAACCACGGCCACCTATGGGGCCATGAGCCCCTTTTGTTCAGCAGGTGGATGGGCACGTTTTGCACAAAGAGCGGAGAAGCGTCGCGTAGCACGACAGAGATCACACGGGCAGTCATTACCCAGGTTTGGGCCGCCGCGAGGCGTAAAACCCTACTCCTGCTTTGGTGGATTGATGGTGGATAATGGTGGTGGAGCAGCATGCTCGCCCGACAAGGTCGCTCTAGGGGCAAGAGTGGCTACGCGCGTATGGATATGTCAGGGTCCAACCCTTTCTATGGTCGCCATGGGCCTCCTTTTATAGATTAGGGGGTCACCACAGTGGCAAATCAGTCTTTGCGTACTGATTAGATAGCTAACAGTGCTATCATATCTAACTCTGCAGGCTGACAGAGCGCATTAAATGCGCCACTCAGTGTCACATCACAGCCCGCCCGGCAGGTCCTGCCGGGCTGTTTTGCCAGCTTCGCGCCTGCTCGCTTGACACGTCTTAGGACGGGTGTCATATGGAGGTGTTTGCTGTAGGAAGTGGCTGCCATGTGGCAAAAAGCAGCCACTTAGTCACCTTGGAGCTTGACACTGCTTTTATTAATGACTTGCGTCGCTTGTGAGGTGGAGCGGTGGAGTGGCTTGCCTTCGCCAGCCCCAGCAGGCCTGCCGGGATGATCTGGGAGCTTGCTTCCGAGGCAAAACCCAACCCTGCCGGGCTCGCCTGCACGACAAGGTAGGTCCTTCCCTTAGCGATGCCTTGTTCCTCTGGCTCTCCTTGGCCTTCTCGACTTGCATTTGGATCCTTCAAAGGAATTGATCCTCCTTGTTTGGTTTGATCTTGGTCTTGTAATCTTGTCTCTGGCCTGTGCATAGTCTGTGCAATGGACCCAGGGTCTGTTGCACCGACAGGAGCCCCCGAGCCTGGCACGGACCCGCCGTTGGGCATCGTTGGGGTAGGCCCTAACCAGTGCACAGGCAGAAATGTAAGGGCGGCTCCGCCCTTTGAGATCTTCTTTGCTTCTTCATTAACCTCAGCTCGGGTCAGTTTTCGTTTCCCCCTGCGCGTCGTGTGAAACGCTAATTGTGGTGGGGCCATTCTTGTAATGGCCCGTGAATGACTTTAACGCATGGGTGGATAACTGCCAATTCACTCTTCCCACCGCGCCCTTATCCTTAGCCACGTATGCCGCATGCATTGAGTGGGGTAGGTAATGGAGGCGCGTGGTGCGGGAGAGCATCGAGGCAGGGGCCCGATCTTCTTGGATTGGCGGAGGAGGACAGCGGATACTCGCCGGGGAATCAGCCCCCACCCCCAGCTCGCCTATAAAAGGAGGAGCGGGGGAGGAGCGGAGGCATTCATCCACATTCCTCTACTCCTCCGCCTTCTGCTTCTTCTGGGTATGCTGAAAGGAAGAGCCCGGGGCCAGGCCCCGGGTCCTAGCTTGGAGTTGCTGACGATGTCAAATGCTCGTGCTGATGCTTGGGGAGTGAGTCTGGTCTGGTGCCGCGCGTCGCCGGGGGTCGCCACCCTGTTGGCGAGGTGTCCGAGGCTCTTGATGCTTGCATGGGATAAAGAATATGGGGTCTTTGGTAATCCTAGCACTGCTCCTTCCGGCAGATCTCGCATTCTTGCTAAGGACGGCGGCGTCTTCCTGCCCGCCAAGGTGGGGAGCGGCGCGCCTCGAGTGTCCTGCCCGTCGTAGTCGCCCGCCGTCTCTTCAGGGGAGGTGCCGGGCCGGGCGCCCGGCGTCTTCCTGGAGTGACAGTGATGGAGAGGAATCGAGGGAAGGCGGCCGAGGCGGGAGGCAGGGCGTCAGGTCGGAGCATGATGGCACCGACGCCTTCGTCTCATATTGGCGACCTGCTGGCTCGTCTTTCTGCTCTTCCCCTCCCTCCCCGACACCATCATCAGCAGCCTCTTCGGGTGATAGCCGGGGAGGGATGTTCCCTTGGTGCCTTCCCCCTCCTCCAGCAGTCTTCCAGCTGGGCGTCGGTGGTTGATCCCTCCGGTGTTCGAGCTAGGGCTTCTTGCTAGTCCTGGAGGTGGTGACCAAGGCACCGCCGAGCTGCTCTTTGTGCCCCTCCTTCGCAGCCTTGCCACTCCCGATCTTGTCGGGCCGTGCCTGGCAGGCCATGACGGGATCGGGGGTGGGCTCCTGCTTGGGTGCTCTTTTAGCCGTCTTCTCTTCCCACCGCAATACCTGGCGGAGGGAAAACGAAAAGAGGAGATCACGGGGCACTTATCTTTTTTTTAATTTTAAATCTGTAGGCACTTGCCAAATTTTAGTTCAAATAATGTAATCTCTTGTATCCATGTTTATGTTCCGTGAGATTTGTACTTGTCGATCAGCATATTAATGCAAAAGATAAGCTTTGCCGGGCACTTGTGCATGTATGATATCCATGCAGAGGTGGAACACCTCTATACTTTCATGTAAACAAGTAGATCCCAGGAAGCTACCTTGCGGGCACCCCATAGGACTGCTGTCGTGAGCTGAGCCTGCCGGGCGCAGAACCTATTGGGAGAGACCACCCCCCCCCCCCCCCCCCCCCCGGCCAACCCCTTTCAGCCAAAGGCCACTACGACCATCCTGACCGAAGCAGCGTTCGTGTCAGTACATGGGAGCACCTTTGTTTCTGAGGCGGCGAGGTTTTCATATGCACAAGTCCTACTCACGAAACATGTATGGATAAGAGATGGAACTTATCTGTTTGGCTTGCCGGAGAACGCAGTGCTGGCTTGTCTTCGCATCTTCTTCCTAGGACCAAGTCCACGGTAGGAGCCTGCAGTTTATGCAAATGAAGATGATGCTAGATGCAATCTATCTACATGATCATGCAACCTATCTACTTGAATCATGCGATGCTTATGATATGCTTATGCATGCATGCAACTTCTCGGGGCCCCCCAGCGCTTCATTTATTTCTCTGTTGCTTAGGGTCTGCGCTTGGCTTTGTACAAGGGGTTACATGCAGCTGAGGCAAGGCCTGTACAAAAGGGTGGCTGCCGGGCAGGGCCCGACAGCCACTCCTTATGGGTAGAACTTATGGAGATGCTCAATATTCCATGAGTTTTGCAATTGAGTGCCATCTCCGGTCTCTAGATGGACTGCGCCAGGTCTGGTGACTCGTACTACCCGGTAAGGGCCTTCCCACTTCGGCGACAACTTGTTTGTACCCTTGGCGGACTGAACGCGCCTAAGGACAAGGTTGCCTTCCTCAAAACACCGGGCATGAACCCAGCGGCTATGATAGCGATGCAGGGCTTGCTGATAGCGTGCAGCACGCGTAGCAGCCCAGAGACGGTTCTCCTCGAGAAGCACGGGATTGTCACGCATGTGCTGTTCCTGCGCTACTTCATCGTAGGCAAGCACTCAAGGTGACCCATAAATGAGTTCCGTGGGGATAACTGCTTCTGCCCCATAGACTAGGGAGAAGGGAGTCTGCCCGGTGGCTCGGTTTGGTGTCGTTCTTAGGGACCAAAGAACCACCGGCAGCTCATTGATCTACTGCCTGCCGTGCTTCCGCAGCTTATCAAACATTCTCGTCTTGAGTCCTCGCAGCACTTCAGTGTTTGCCCTCTCAGCTTGTCCATTGCTTCTGGGATGTGCAATAGAGGCAAATGAGATCTTGCTTCCGAGGGCATGAACATATTGCATGAAGGCGCGCCTCATGAACTGGGTGCCGTTGTCGGTGATGATCCGGGTAGGGACCCTGAAGCGACATACCAATCCTTTCAAGAACTTGATAGCTGACTGAGCAGTCACCTTTCTCACGGCATCTACTTCCGGCCACTTTGTAAACTTGTCGATTGCAACGAACAAGAATTCAAAGCCCCCGGCAGCTCGGGGGAAAGGGCCGAGGATATCGAGCCCCCAGACCGAAAACAGCCATGACAAAGGGATTGTCTGGAGTGCTTGGGCAGGCAGATGGATATTTTTGGAATGGAACTGATAGGCTTCGCACTTGGTGACGAGCTCAACCGCATCTTGGAGGGCTGTGGGCCAATAGAATCCTTGCCGGAATGCTTTCCCAACCAAAGCCCTTGATCCAATGCGGGAGCTGCACATGCCTTTGTGTACCTCTGCCAGCAGTTCCTTTCCTCCTTCCCGGCAAATGCACTTCAATTTCACACCGTTGGGTCTTCTTCTGTATATAGTGTCATCAACAAACTGATACATACTAGCCCCCCGGCTACTCTTTCAGCTTCTTCTTGCTCTTCGGGAAGTTCTCCGGTTTGGAGGAAATGGACTATGTGCCTTGCCCAAGTTGGAGCCTGAGGCTCGGCAACGAGGACTAGCAGCACCTCCTCATTCGTGGGGGCGCATCCCTTGACCGCGGGGACCAGTGGCCCGGCAGGAGGGTGCAGCCGGCAATCGAAGGGGAGTTGTTTCTGGCAGGGTCCCTGCCAGGAGCCCCGAAAGGCTCTACCGGGAGAGGCTTACCGGAGTCCAATTTCCTCCTCTTTCAGGCCATTGTTGTCGGGGATACGGAGGGCTGAGTAAGATGGAGAACAAAAGTTCCTGGTTCCACAGGAAGCTTCTGCGCAGTGCACTTCGACAGGTGATCAGCAATGCTGTTTTCCGTACGGGGTACGTGCTTTGTTTGCAACCCATCAAAGCGCTCCTCCAATCTTCTCACTTCCTCGACGTATGCCTCCATCAATGGGCTTTGGTAATCCTTGTTGACTTGTCTCACCACCAGTTGTGAATCTCCTCGAATGATCAGCTTCTTGATTCCCAATTTTGTGGCAATCCAGAGCCCGACAAGAAGCCCTTCATGTTTTGCTGTATTGTTGGTCGCCTCCTCCTGGGGAAAGTGCATCTAGACGATGTACCTCAGGTGCTCTCCATTGGGAGCCACGAGAAGCACGCAAGCCCCTGCTCCTTGTAGGGAGAAGGCACCATCGAAATACATGATCCATTCTTGGGGTGCTTCCTTGCCGGGGATAACTGTTTCCTGTACTTCTTCATCAGGGGTTGGCGTCCATTCTGCAATAAACTCTGCCAATGCCCTGCTCTGGATTGTTGATGTGCTTTCAAATTTCAGGCCAAAGCTGGACAACTCCAATGCCCACTCCACTATCCTGCCGGTGGCCTCTGGGTTTCTAAGTATCCTTTGCAACGGGAAGCGGGTGACAACCGTGATCTCATGGGCTTGGAAGTAGTGGCGCAGTTTCCTTGAGGCCATGACAAGGCCAAAGATCATTTTTTGCACGCCAGAATACCTGGATCTAGCCCCCTGCAATAGTGAGCTAACGAAGTATACGGGGCGCTGCACCACCTTCTTCCTTGTCGTGTCCTTGGGGTTGCTTCCGCTACCGTGCTCCTCTTCCTCTTCCCCGGGCGGGACACTTGCTGAGGTGGCTGCTTCTTCTACTTCCCGGTGCGCTACTAGGGCCGCACTAACCACTTGATTAGTTGCTGCCAGATATAGCAGCAATGGCTCTTGTGGTTTGCATGCGACCAAAGTAGGCACAGAAGACAAGTAGGCCTTCAAATCTTGCAGTGCTGCATCTGCTTCCAGGGTCCACTTCATGGGTCCTGCCCTCTTCAAAATCCTGAAGAACGGCAAGGCGTGCTCGGTGGACTTGGAGATGAATCTGCTAAGCGCGGCAACGCATCCTGTCAAACGCCTCACATCCTTAACTGTCTTGGGTGCCTTTATCTGCTCGATAGCCTTGATCTTATCGGGGTTGGCCTCTATCCCATGGTGGGAAACAAAGAAACCAAGTAGCTTGCTGGAGGGAACACCAAACATGCACTTCTCCGGATTCAGTTTCAAGTTGATCTTGCGCAGATTAGCAAATGTCTCTTCTCAATCCTGGATGAGGGTTGATCTGTCCTTGGTCTTGACCACAATATCATCCATATAGGCTTCAATGTTCCTGTGCAACTGTGGTTCAAAGCCAATCTGGACTGCTCTTGCAAAAGTGGACCCGGCACGCTTCAACCCGAAAGGCATGCGCACAAAGCAATATGTGCCGCATGGGGTGATGAATTAGGTCTTTTCTTCGTCTTCCTTGGACATAAAAATCTGATGGTATCTAGAGTATGCATCCAGAAAAGAGAGCAACTCACATCCTGAAGTAGAATCCACGATCTGGTCGATGCGCGGCAAGGGAAATGGGTCCTTTGGGTATGCCTTGTTCAGATTCGTAAAATCTATGCAAAGCCTCCATTTTCCATTAGCCTTGCGCACAACCACTGGGTTTGCTAACCATGTTGGATGCAGTACTCCTCTGACCAAACCAGCTATTTCAAGTTTCTTAATTTCCTTGGCAATAAACTGCTGCCGCTCCAAGGCCTACTTCCGAACCTTCTGCTTGATGGGCCAGGCATGTGGGCAGACAGCAAGGTGGTGCTCGATTACCTCCCTGGGAACACCAGGGATATCAGATGGTTGCCAGGCAAACACATCGATATTCGCCCACAGGAAGGCAACGAGCGCGCTTTCCTATTTGTCATCAAGGGTGGCACTAATAGTGAAAGTACCATCAGCGCCAGCCAGCCCTACTGTGACCTTTTTCACTTGGGGTGGAGCAGCCTTGGATCTCTTGCTGTTGGAACTCTCTGGCATGTCATCAATGGGCGCGGCACATTCCACAGAGGTACGCTTCCTGGATTCCTTGGCAGTGCCTCTGCTATGCTTTTCCTTGGTGGGAACTATGGCTTCCGCGACCTCTGCCGCGACCGCATCCCGGTACATCTTATCCACGCAAATAATTGCGTCTTTCTTGTCCGACGGAACGGAAATGGCGCCCATCGGCCCTGGCATCTTCAAGGTGTTGTAGGCATAGTGGGATGCTGCCATGAATTTGGCCAGGGCCGGGCGCCCAAGGATCCCGTTGTACGGCAGGGGGAGGTCAACCACATCAAACACAATTTTCTCAGTCCTGTAGTTCAAATCTCCTCCAAGTGTCGCTGGCAATGTAACCTTTCCCTTAGGATGGCTCCTGCCGGGATTGACTCCTTGAAACGTGCCTGTGGCCTTAAGTTCTTCCTTTGCTATCTGGAGTTTGCTGATAACCTTTGGGGAAATCATATTCAACCGGGCCCCGCCGTCAACCAGCATCTTTGTGACCTTGAGGTTGCGAATTGTTGGTGAGATCAACAACGGCAAGCACCCTACCGCAGTAATGCGGTTGGGGTGGTCATCTTCATCAAAGACGATGGGCGTGCGTGACCACTTGAGCGGCTTCCGAGAACCTGCCGCTAGCTCTATGGCATTGACTTCACGCGCCCACTGTTTAAGTTGGTGGTGAGAGGAGTGCAAAGATGCACCCCCGTCAATGCACAGGGCGTCAGTGGCCTTCTGGAATTCCTGCTCGCTGGTTTCCTCTTCATTCCCTCCATCACTCTCATTACTGCAATCCTCCTTCTCTCGGCCTTTGGCGGGTTTCCTTTGGTTCTGAGGAGCCTTGCCGGGGCGATTTGCTTCACCACCCCGGCCCTTCCCGCCAGCGCCATTCTGACCTTTTTCCTTATCGCGCTTCTCGTACTCAACCTTCTACCTCTTGACGAGCTGCTCAACCTGATGACACTCCTGGAGATCATGGCCCTTGGTCCGATGAGTCTTATAGTACGGTCCATCACTTTTCCCAGCTTTCTCGGCAGCCGCCGCCTCTCGGCAGTCAGTGCATGCGATAGCCTCCTTGCCGGGGGCTTCAGCCTTGGCCTTCTTGCCGGTACTAGGCGTGCCTGACCCCTCAACAGTCATCATAGTCTTATCCTTGCGCTTCTTGTTCTTCTTCTTCTTACTGATGGTTTCGTCGTCATCTTCTGAGTCGATGTCGACGCAATCTTCCTTTCCAGGAAGTTTCCTCCCCTCCTCCACCCGAGCACATTTGTCCACCAAAGTGTAGAGCTCCTTCATAGTCTAGGGCAACCAAACGTTCATCTTGGAACGTATCCTGCGGTTGCGCACGTTGGATTGGAAGGCAGCTATCACGGCAGCTGGGTGGATATCTGGGATATTTCTATGGACTCGACTGAATCTCTGCAAGTACTTCCGTAGAGTTTCTCCTTCTTTCTACTAGAGAAGCTGCAAGTCACTGGGCCACCCTGGTTCTTGATGGCCGCCCGTGACGGCACCAATGAACTCGTGGAACAGGTCAGCCCAGGTCGAAATAGAGTTCTCCGACAGATGCATCAGCCAAGACCTCACATTTGACTTGAGGGCCAAAGGGAAGTAGTTGGCGAACACTTTGTCATCTCTTCCCCGGGCAGCTTGAACAGCGATGGTGTAGATGCTCAAGAACTCTGCCGGGTTTAGTCTCCCATCATACTTCTCGGGTATCTCTGGCTTGAACGTGCGAGTGGATGGCCAACGGACCTGTCGCAGCTCGCGGGTGAAGGCAGGGCACCCAACCTCGAAAGGCAGGCACCCGCCATCTCCGAGTGCGGGCTCATCAACGCCGGGGCCATTGCACCCATTGGACCGGCGGGGGTTGTCACGGCGCCGCTCGTCGATGACGCGGGCGCCTTCCCCTCGCCTGCCCTCCAGGGCACGCTGCCGGCCTTGACGCGCTCGAGGATCTGATGAGGCCATCAAGAGGTCATCGGGTGCTTGGTTTTGCGGCTCCCGGGCGGCTTGCCGTGGTGGGGATTGCACCGTGAGGGTGGCCCCTCCCGTACGACCAGCCGCACGAGCCGTCGTTGCTGCCTGGGAAGGCCGTGGCGGTCCTGCCCGCTGTGGTCCTTCTGCCTCGGCAAAACCAATCAAACTTTGGATGGTGGCTCGCCACTCATCCATCTGGTCTGCCGCCAGTGGAAATCTCAATAGCAGTTGGGATCGCGCCATGCCCTTTGAGGTAGTGCTGGGCATAGGTGATGACGATGTAGATCGTAGTGTCGCTTGGCTCTTGACGTTGCCGGTGGAGACCGCGCCGCGCCCTTGCTGCTGCGAACCAGCCATTTGGATGGCATGGTGACGTGGCGGAGGCGCCTGAGGGCCAGCGGCTCCGTTGGGCACAGTAGCTGGGTCAGCCCACCCCGGGGGTGGCACGTGCCCTACGGTCGCACCCGCAGCGGGGGCGGCCGGAGGGTTGCGATTCACCCCAGAACGAGCATCATCACTGTGGCTGTGCCCGTTGGGAAGGAGAAGGGGTTCAGGTGGAATGATCCCTCCATCCGTACCTCATGGAGCATGGCTGTCGGGATGTTGCTGATGCTGTCCTTCCCCGGTACCTCCCGTTCCTGCTTCGGCCATGGGGGAGGTGGTGACGGTGCCGCCTGCGCCGACCACGTCCCCCGCAGCATCCACACCCTCGCGAGCCCCCGCATTCCCTGCGACGTCGGCGGTCGCGGGCGGCGGAGCCTTCGAGGTGGACGGGTGATTTGCAGCTCCGGGCTTCCTCTTGGGCGCCATAGTCGATGACGCCGTCGACGATGAAAATGTCGATGAAGATGACGCGTAGCGTACGCTCTCGGTTTTGCACAAGTGATCCCCCTACCTGGCGCACCAAAGATGTCGTGGGAAACCATGGCCACCAATGGGGCCATGAGCCCCTTTTGGTTCGGCGGGGGGATGGGCACGTTGCACAAAGAGCAGAGAAGTGTCGCGCAGCACGGCAGAGATCACACGGGCAGTCTTTACCCAGGTTCGGGCCGCCGCGAGGCGTAAAACCCTACTCCTGCTTTGGTGGATTGATGGTGGATAATGGTGGTGGACGCAGCACGCTCACCCAGCAAGGTCGCTCTGGGGGCAAGAGTGGCTACACGCGTATGGATATGTTAGGGTCCAACCCTTTCTACGGTCGCCATGGGCCTCCTTTTATAGATTAAGGGGTCACCACAGTGGCAAATCAGTCTTTGCGTACTGATTAGATAGCAAACAGTGCTATCGTATCTAACTCTGCAGGCTGACAGAGCGCATTAAATGCGCCGCTCAGTGTCACATCACAGCCCGCCCGGCAGGTCCTGCCGGGCTGTTTTGCCAGCTTCGCGCCTACTCACTTGACACGTCTCAGGACGGGTGTCATATGGAGGTGTTTGCTGTAGGAAGTGGCTACCATGTGGCAAAAAGCAGCCACTTAGTCACGTTGGAGCTCAACACCGCTTTGATTAATGACTTGCGTCACTTGTGAGGTGGAGTAGTGGAGTGGCTTGCCTCCGCCAGCCCCGGCAGGCCTGCCGGGACGATCTGGGAGCTTGCTTCCGAGGCAAAACCCAACCCTGCCGGGCTTGCCTGCCCGGAAAGGTAGGTCCTTCCCTTAGCGATGCCTTGTTCCTCTGGCTCTCCTTGGCCTTCTCAACTTGCATTTGGATCCTTCAAAGGAATTGATCCTCCTTGTTTGGTCTGATCTTGGTCTTGTAATCTTCTCTCTGGCCTATGCACAGTCTGTGCAATGGACCCAGGGTCTGTTGCACCGACAGGGAGAGTGTCCGAGAGGACCACCAATGCATGCATGTGGCCCGAACATTATGTATGAAAGGGCTTTGTAATGCTTTAAATAACCAATTCACGACTTTGATGTGGCATATATGACTCACAAAATGATCAATAATCCCACACGAAGGTTCACGACTTGTAGTGTACTGCCGGACCCCTCCCCACCACCCCCCCCCACACACAGACACACACATCCCGCACCACCACAACCACTCTGAGGCATCTCAAACTTTTTCTGCAGTGAACATGTGACCAAAGGCGGAGTGTCGTGTTAAATTAAAAAAAAACAAACATCATTCGACCGTTTTTATACATTGATTGATTTCCTAGGGATTTAATGTGCAAAAATCAAGTTTGAGCTACATGTGCACAAAAATGGATTGCAAGATCATATGTGTCCCTGGGTGCATGTTTCCCTGTGCAAGAGATTTCAAAATATTGAGAATATATATTTTTAAAATTCAGTAAATCCAAAACTTAGTTGAAATTCATGAAACTTATCGTGGTGTCATATATGGACACCAGTAGACTTTGATATTGTATTTTTTCGTCAATGAGACCCGTTTTGATATAATCTTCTTACAAATGGGAGATTATTAAAAACTGGCAACCAATATCTCATACGGATTATTTATTCGGACCGTGTGCGTTAGACCGTGCCATGCTTCAGTTAAGCAGTAAAGCGGCAGAATGAATCATCAATAAACCAAAAAATATGCATGCTGCCACATGCCCCGTGCGCCGTGCGAGCAGGCGTGAGTTGACGGGACACATGCGAGCAGTCTGCCGCGTAGGCATACCGGGAGGCGTGCGTGCAGGTGTGCGTATTGACGGGAGGCATGCGAGTAGTTGTGTGAAATGATGGTAGGAATGGCAGAAGTCCGCCGCACAGGCTCACCGGGAGGCGAGACATCTTTTGACCTCCGCCTGCCTCACTCCCACTGGTCCGTATTAATTGCGCGCCCGAGCCGCCAGCCATAATAGGCGGCCGCACCCCCGGTCCATAGTGGTCACCAACGTCTGCACTCTGGAGTGTATGAGGATGCCGCCAAAGCGCACCATCTGAGGGAGTGGCGATGCCTGGGTTGGTGAAGCACCCGCGCAACGCGTGAAGCTGGGCACAGAGGTTACCGTCACCGCCGACGAGGTCTCGCGCGGGCAGCAGCATGACCTTGACTTCGTCGGCACCGTCGTGCCCCCCCAGTCGGAGCCGGAGGTCAACAGCAACTCCGGCAACGACTGCGACTCCGACGGAAAACCGGTTGGTCATCTATATACCCATTTGTGCGGCAAACATATCATGTGTTTTCTCTGGTTACTCCCCCCCTCTATAATTTTTTTGGAATACAAATCCTATGGTTATGTTCTCTCAGTCCATGAAATCAGAGTAATTAAGCTCCGTTAGATGCACGTAATGTATTGATTGTTTGAATGTTATCCGTATAGAGTTAGTGATTAATTGTTTGTTCTATACAAATGATTTTTGCTAATAATCCGACTAGGGTTAGCTTGCGTGCTAATAATTCGTGGCCAGATCTTGAGAATTGATTTTGAATGTCTTACATATATGTTTGTGCCTTTTTTCTTCCAGATCTTGAGAATTGATTTTGAATGTCCTACATGTATGTTTCTGCCATTTTTTTCTTTCAGATTGGTATGTACACATATGAGGCTCCGACCAGCGCCGCCGCCGGATGTAGATCTTGGACCCGGCTGCGCGGCCAGAAGCGGCCACACCCCCTGGACCTGAGGAACCAGTAGAATCTCTGGCGGACCGCATCAGCGATCTCCCAGACGGCATCCTTGGGGAGATCATCTCCCTTCTCCCCACAAAGGATGGCTGCCGCACTCAAGTCCTTGCATCTCGGTGGCGCACTTTGTGGTGCGCCGCGCCTCTTAATCTCGACTGTCATCAGCTATCTGTCGATGATGATTCTGAACTCCCTGGAGCCATCATCTCCTCCCACCAGGGCTCCGTTCAACACATCTGCATCCCGGCATGCTACCTGCTGGGAATACCCTGCATGGTGGCTGCCTAGCTGACATCCCGTCAATTCGATAAACTCCAGCAGCTTGAGTTCTACCATTACTACAGCGATAGGTTACCACCAATAGCTACATCTGTGCCCTCACCACCGATGCCGATCTCATGGTTTTCCTCCTCTCTCCACACCGCCACCTTGACCCGGTGCCATCTAGCAGACAATGTGGTACAAATGCTTCGACTGCCACTGCTGAAAAAACTTGCGCTTGTGTTGGTTCATCTGTCGGAGGCCTCACTGCACAGCATCATCCACTCCAACTGCCCTGCACTGGAGCGTTTGGTGCTTGTTTTTGGAGCAGGAATCGATATCCCTTGTCTTAAAATAAAGTCACCTCACCTTGTAAGCATTGGAATTAGTTTTGAAGGACATGAGCTCATCATTGAAGATGCCCCTTCACTTCAAAGGTTGGTCCTTGATTGTTGTTATAAACCTTCGCAAATAACTGTGGTCTCTGCGCCTAAACTGGAGACCTTGGGTGCAATTCATGATCCGTTTAAATGGTTCGAGATGGTGTTTGCCTCCACACCTATTGAGGTACTGTATATTATTCACGTACACTTTTGTACTTTGCATTTTTCATTTGTGCACATAAGTTAAGTATCATCTTGGAGTACACTTTCAGTGCTAATATTATGTTCTATGCTCAATGAAGCGCTTGTCCATCCTATCAGTGGTGGTGGATTCAGTCAAGACCTTATATATCAGTATGTGATGTTTTGATCTCAACATCATTATTGCCTTGATGCAATGCTTTCCATGTATGGAGAATTTGTATATAAAGGTGATGATTTCACGCACATTGAAAGCCCATATATAATGTACTATAATTAATTGTTCAACTCTCACTCTTTCAACATAATCTTTTTTAGACATTAACTGTTTTCAATCTTCATCTCTATTTAGGCAACAACACATGGAGAAAAAGGTATAACCAATCGATGGTTGATGAAGCACGGGGATTTTCTCAGATCTCATGACATTCGTTTGAAGACAGTAACGCTGGAACGATATTCATCCAACAGTGCAAACACTAGCTTTGTCACATTCTTCATGTTGAATGCGAGGGCACTATTGTCCGTGAGAATTAAGTTTTTCAACAAGAAATTACTCACGGCTGCAAGTGTTGAACAGCATAAAAAGAAGTTTCAGGTGGACCTAAGGGCTTCTGATCATGTTCGGCTTCTATTTACAACAGCTTGTGGTCATCATGGAGCAGTAGAATTATTGTACTGAGATCTTGATTTTATGGATCAGACTGATCCATTTGATTGTAACTGCCAAAAACTTTGGTTGAGTTAGATGTCATTGTCCTGTTCAATCCGATTTATGTGTAAACCTGACGAACAATTAATCCTCGTGCTTTTATACCTTTTGTAAGTTGGAGTTAGACATTGTTGCCCTTTTCAACTAGGGTTTGACCCACATTTTCTTTCATACTGGGCGTCTGTGTTCCTATAGGTACTACCTCTGTCGTGGTTTATTCTTTATTGGCCCCCTTCGTATTTTGTAGTACCAAACTTTGACCTTAGATTTAACTAAGAATATATTAATGCATGTCATCAAAAATAATATTGTTGGACGGCTATTCCCGACTATGTTCATCTGCTATACGCAATAATTAACTCTAGTACACACATAATCGCACGTGAATTAACTCTAGTAACCGTTTGTGTTATATTTTCTCATTGCAAACAGTTCATCCGACTGGGTTGTTTGCCGCGTATCACACACATCTTGTTTACACAAATTGTTTGTGTTTTTTTGGCTCATCGCAAACAGTTCATCTATGTGAACTGTCTGCCGCATATCACACACATCTTGTTAAGTTGAACCGTTTCTGTTTTGTTCCCTAATCGAAAATAGTTCGTCCGAGTGAACCGTATGCCGTATGTCACACACACCTTGATCTGGCTGACCGTTTCTGTTGCATTCCCTAATAGCAAACAGTTCATCGAAGCGAACTATATGCCGTATATCGCACACACATTGATATGGCTGCCCGTTTTTGTTGTTCTGTCTAATCGCAAACAGTTTGTATGGATCAACCGTATGCCCCTCATCGCACACGTAACTAAAATCTGAACCATGTTTAATGTCTCCTCCATCGCAAACGTTTTGCATCTTTTTTGACGGTTTTTTACATCCCCGTTTGCGATCAATGCATCGCACACAGTTTCGTCGAAGGGTCTCTGATCGTAGTGTCGCGTTAGCAACATCCTGCAGTAGTGTCATTTACGTAGTCGAGGATGAGCAGGAATTAAGCTTGGGGATGCTTGATACATCTCCAACGTATCTATAATTTTTGATTGTTCCATGGTATTATATTATCTGTTTTGGATGTTTTATATGCATTAATATGCTATTTTATGTTATTTGTGGGACTAACTTATTAACCTTGAGCCCAGTGCCAGTTTCTGTTTTTTCCTTGTTTTTGAGCTTCGCAGAAAAGGAATACTAAACGGAGTCCAAACGGAATAAAACTTCATGAAGATTTTTCTTGGACCAGAAGACACCCAGGGGACTTGGAGTGCAAGTCAAAGAGCCACGAGGCGGCGGCAAGGGTGGAGGGCGCGCCCTAGGGGGGGGGGCACGCCCCCTGCCTTGTGGGCCCCTCGGTGACCCCCTGACCTAGATCTTCCTCCTATATATTCACATATATTCCTGAACCACCAGAAGCATCCACGAAAAGACTTTTCCACTGCCGCAACCTTCTGTTTCCGTGAGATCCCATCTTGGGGCCTTTTCCGGCATCCTGCCAGAGGGGGATTCGATCACGGAGGGCATCTACATCAACTCTATTGCCCTTCCGATGAAGCGTGAGTAGTTTACCTCAGACCTACGGGTCCATAGCTAGTAGCTAGATGGCTTCTTCTCTCTCTTTGATTCTCAATACCATGTTCTCCTTGATGTTCTTGGAGATCTATCCGATGTAATCTTCTTTTGCGGTGTGTTTGTCGAGATCCGATGAATTGTGGATTTATGATCAGCTTATCTATGAATATTATTTGAATCTTCTCTGAATTCTTATATGCATGATTTGATATCTTTGTATTTCTCTTCTAACTATCGGTTTGGTTTGGCCAACTAGATTGGTTTTTCTTGCAATGGGAGAGGTGCTTAGCTTTGGGTTCAATCTTGCATGATTTCATCCAGTGACAAAGTAGGGGTAGCGAGACACGTATTGAATTGTTGCATCGAGGATAAAAAGATGGGGTTTTCATCATATTGCTTGAGTTTATTCCTCTACATCATGTCATCTTACTTAAGGCGTTACTCCATTTTTATGAACTTAATACTCTAGATGCATGCTGGATAGTGGTCGATGTGTGGAGTAATAGTAGTAGATGCAGGCAGGAGTCGGTCTACTTGACACGGACGTGATGCCTATATTGCATAATCATTGCCTTGGATACTTTGCGCTTTTCTGTCAATTGCTCGACAGTAATTTGTTCACCCACCATATTATTTGCCTTCATGAGAGAAGCCTCTAGTGAAACCTATGGCCCCCGGGTCTATTTTCCATCATATTAGTTTCCGATCTACTATTTTGCAATCTTTTATTTTCAGATCTATAAACCAAAAAACCCAAAAATATTTTATCTTTTGTTTAGTTTTATCTATCTCTATCAGATCTCACCTTTGCAAGTGACCGTGAAGGGATTGACAACCCTTTTATCGCGTTGGGTGCAAGTGTTTGATTGTTTGTGTAGGTGCATCTATCGGGGACTTGCGTATTTCTCCTACTGGATTGATACCTTGGTTCTTAACTGAGGGAAATACTTATCTCTACTCTGCTGCATCACCCTTTCCTCTTCAAGGAAAAAACCAACGCAAGCTCAAGTAGTTGCACGGTGCAGGAGGTCTCCGTGGGGGGCACAACCCCCCTGGGTGCGCCTGGTGGGTTGTGCTCCCCATGGGCCTCCCCTTTGGTACATTGTTGGCCCACTGGGTGTCTTCTGGTCCAGAATAAATCTCCAAAATGTTTCGCTGTGTTTGGACTCCGTTTGGTACTGATATTCTGCGAAGTAAAAAACAAGCAAAAATCAGCAACTAGCACTGGGCACTATGTCAATAGGTTAGTCCCAAAAAAATGATATAAAGTTTCTATAAAATGATTATAAAACATCCAAGAATGATAATATAACAACATGGAACAAGCAAAAATTATAGATACATTGGAGACGTATCAGGATCCCTTTGGAACCCGCGTACGTCCTTGCCTGCTTAGCACCAAAGAGGGAACTATCCTGGCCTGCTCCCGCTGGCACCCTGCTGGCCTCGGTCGTCATGGCTCACGTCACCGTGCACCTCGCGAGGTGGGGTGCCTGCCTAGAGATGTCCGCTCCTCGAGAGGTAGCCTCGGGAGGCCTTGATGTCGTTCGCCTCACGAGGCAAGAGGGGGGGGGGGCTCGTGAGGGTCTTGCTCGTGAAGCCTTGGAGTTGGGTTGTACTGGGCTTTTGACGATGCCACGTGCTGGGCCGTAGGCTGATGGGTCTGGGTACTCCCGGTCCCAGAACTCTGACACTGCCAAAACACGGTCGCATGAAAGGCCATCTTTTGGTCTGACCTTCTCCGGTAAAATGGTCGCCAGTTCTGCATACGAACTCAGAATTTGACGTTCTTGTGCTTGTTGGTTTCGTATGAACGACGTCGATCCATTTCTGGTCTTAGATCTTGATTTGTAGTACTTTGTAAAAATGACATTTCCGACCTTTCGAAATGGCTAAGTTTGACCCCCGGCTGACTCAGTATCAAACCCATGCTTGGTCCTTTGATAGTGCTTGGTCCTAGGTTGCTCCGAAACACCTATGGATACAAGAAAACTGTCAGATTCAGGGCGCCGTAGACCCAAGAAGGTTCAAACTCTAGGGCATGTGCGAAGATCTCAACCGCTCAAGTCTCAAGCTCGCCACCCCACAGCCTACCCTCCTCGGATTCACGTTAGCAAGGAAGAAGATGAACATGGCAGTTTACCCAGGTTCGGGCCACCTTGCGGTGTAAAACCCTACTCCTGCTTTGTGGAGGATTGGCCTCACGAGGAGGTTGAGGATGAACTAGTAGAGTGGATGAGCTGCCTCGCGAGGGCTCAGAGGGTGAGAATGAATCGACCCCGTCTATGGTGGTGTCTAACCTATATTTATAGTGGACTCGGTCCTCTTCCTCCGAAACTTAGGCGGGAAGGGATCCCACAACGGCCAATTTGAAAGGGGACAAGAAGTACATCTAATCCTGACGAAAGGCGGTCTTCTGCTGCAAAGCTTCTGGTCGTGACACAGCAGTGGGCTCGGCGGTGACCTCCGTCTTGCCGAGCCTGTGGTCTTGGTCTTGTAGCACCGGAATGGAAACCTTTGGGTGGCTCCTCGGGAACCTACGCATGTCCTTGCTCCCTTAGCATCGAAAGGGAAACTGCCTCCTCTACGCCCGCTGGCACCCTCCTGGCCATGGTCGTCATGGCTCACGTCATCTCAGCCTCGGGAGGCCGGGTACCTGCATAGAAATCTCCGCTCCTCGGGAGGCAGCCTGGGGAGGCCACTCCCTTGGAGGTCTTGGTGTCGTCCTCCTCGCGAGGCCAGGGCCCTCGCGAGGGTCTTGTCTTGGAGGTCTTGCCACTGGGTGATACGTCTCCAATGTATCTATAATTTATGAAGTATTCATGCCATGTTTACAATAATATTAAATGGTTTTGGTATGATTTGATTAGAACTAACCCGGACTAACGCTGTTTTCAGCAGAACTACCGTGGTGTCATTTTTTGTGTGCAGAAATAAAAGTTCTCGGAATGGGCAGAAAATTTACGGTGATTTTTTACGGACCAAAAGAGACCCCTGAAGCACTGGAGCTGGACCAGAAGAGTCCCGGGGAGTCCACAAGCCAGGGGCGCGCCCTACCCCCTGGGCGCGCCTTGAGGGATTGTGGGCCCGTCGGGCAACTCCTTGACGTGAGACCGACGCCAAAAATTCTTATAAATGACCAAACATCCGAAAAGAACCCTAGATCGGAAGTTCCGCCGCCGCAAGTCTCTGTAGCCACGAAAAATCAATCTAGGCCCTCTCTGGCACCCTGCCGGAGGGGGGCATCGTCACCGGAGGCCATGGAGGAGGAATCCGGAGGGGGACATCATCACCATGGAGGCCAAGGACCAGAGGGAGAACCTCTCCGCTTCTAGGGGGAGGCCATGGAGGACGAAGCACAAGGGGGAGACTCTCTCCCCCTCTCTCTCGGTGGCGCCGGAGTGCCGCCGGGGGAACCATCGCCGCGGTGATTGTCTTCATCAACATCACCATCTTCATCACCTTCCTCATCTCTTTTAAGCGGTCCACTCTCCCGCACCCCGCTATAATCCCCTACTTGAACATGGTGCTTTATGCCACATATTATGATCCAATGATGTGTTGCCATCCTATGATGTTTTGAGTAGATTTCTTTTGTCTTTTGGGTTGATTGATGATCTAGATTGGTTTGAGTTGTATGTTTTATTTTGGTGCTGTCCTATGGTGCCTTCTGTGTCGCGCACACGTGAAGGATTCCCGCTGTAGGGTGTTGCAATACGTTCATGATTCGCTTATAGTGGGTTGCTCGAGTGACAGAAGCTTAAACCCGAGTAAGGGGGTTGTTGCGTATGGGATAAAGGGGACTTGATACTTTAATGCTATGGTTGGGTTTTACCTTAATGATCTTTAGTAGTTGCGAATGCTTGCTAGAGTTCCACTCATAAGTGCATATGATCCAAGTAGAGAAAGTATGTTAGCTTATGCCTCTCCCTCATATAAAATTGCAATAATGATTACCGATCTTGTTAACAATTGCCTAGGATAATTCCGCACACCGATCCATCATTATTCCACACTCGCTATTTACAATATATTGTAATATATCCTAACTTTCTGATAACAGCACCTATTTTTATATTTTAGTTCTCCGATATCATGCAAAACAATCCTCTTCATACCCACAACGTAGTTTTAATTCTCGTTTCTAGATGGAAGCAAACGTTCGGTGTACGTAGAGTCGTATCAGTGCCAGATAGGACTTGAGAGAATATTGATCTTACCTTTAGCTCCTTGTGGGTTCGACACTCCATACTTATCACTTCCACCTTTGTAAATTGCTACGATGATTCCTGGCACTTGGGGATTATCAAGCTCTTTTCTGGCGCCGTTGCCGGGGAGCAATAGCGTGGGGTTGATATTCTCGTGTGTGCTTGTTTGCTTTCTTCAATAAGTAGATTTTGTTTCCCTTTTATTTATTTATTTAGTTGTGGGTGAAACAAACCAAAAAAAATTAAAAGAATAAAATACAAAAAATTACTTGCCTCTTATGCCTAAAAACTTTTTTTCAAAAAGAGAAATGATTGGAAGGTTATGCATTGGAGAAGTGAGGGTCTACCTTGAACACTTGTGTTCATGCTCATGGAAACAATGTAGAATTTTTCATGGAAATTTCTCAAAAATAATTGTACCCTTGTATATATCCATTGTATTATAAAAATAATGAGCCAAGATTTGTCTTTAGGATAATTAGATTGCTTGTTTGCTATGTGCGGTGCAAAAACAGAAACTTTGGCTGTAGTGCGTGATTTTATAATTTTTACTGGAACCTCAAAAGTTTCTGAAATTTTTACACAGTTATTCTACGCAATTTTTTTATTTTTTTCCTATTTTTTTAGAATTTTTGGAGTTACATAAGTATATGAAGTTTCAGATTGCTACAGACTGCCCTGTTTTTGATAGATTCTGTTTTCTATGTGTTGTTCACTTGTTTTGATGAATCTATGGGTAGTATCGGGGGGTATGAACCATGGTGCAGTTGGAATACAGTAGATATAATGCTAATATGAAATTGGAATGAGTTTACAACAGTACTTAAAGGTAGTGATTTGCTTTATTATACTAACGGATCTCACAAGGTTTTTTTGTTAATTTTTGTGTGGATGAAGTGTTCGAAGATCGAGGAGTTATCGATATGAGAAGAATAAGGGGAGGCAAGAGTTCAAGCTTGGGGATGCCCAAGGCACCCCAAGTAAATATTTCAAGGATACTCAAGCATCTAAGCTTGGGGATGCCCCGGTTGGCATCCCATCTTTCTTCTTCAACAATTATCGGTATACCTTGGTTTTTGTTTTGTTCACATGATATGCGTCTTTTGTGTTTATTTTTCTTGTCTTTTCCTTTATGCACCATGCTAGTATGAGATAGTCCTTCATTTATTTATAGAATGCTTCATGCGCTTCACTTAAATCTTTTGAGTATGGCTTTATAGAATGCTCTTTGTGCTTCACTTAAATCTTTTGAGTATGGCTTTATAGAATGCTTCGTGTGCTTCACTTATATACTTTGAGCTTGGATATTGGTCAATCTATATTAATTGTAGAATGCTCTAGGAACTTCACTTATATCTTTTAGAGTATGAATAAAATTATCATCGAAATTGGGCTTGGAAGAGTATCATTAAAATATCATGCCTAGCTAAAAAGGCATTAAAGAAAAGCGCTTGTTGGGAGACAACCCAATATTTATCTTACTGTTTTTGTGTGTTAGCATGATTAAGCTACTGTATTAATCATGTTTTATAGCTTTTGTTTCAATAAAGTGCCAAGTAAAGCCTTTGGGATATTGTGGTTGATAGTTGACTTGATTCTGTGCAAAAACAGAAACTTTTGCGTCCAGTAACAGAATTGTTAAAATTCACTGGAACGTGGAAAAACTCTGAATTTTTTACAGAAGATTGATATACAAATTTTCTACCATGTCCTAATTTTTCAAAATTGTTGGAGTAACAGAAGTATCATCATAATTCAGATCTTTACAGATTGTTCTGTTTTTGATAGATTCTATTTTCGATGCATAGTTTGCTTGTTTTCTAGTTTCTATGGCTTATATTGCTTAATATAAATTGTGGAAATTATAGAGTACAGTAGGCATTATGTGGAAACAATTATGAATCTTGTCTTGACATTACCCAAGTGAATGATTTGTTTTATTATACTAACAGAGCTCACGAGTTTTCTGTTGAGTTTTGTGTGATTGAAGTTTTCAAGTTTTGGGTGAGATATCAATATGAGAAGAATGAAGAGTGGCAAGAACCTAAGCTTGGGGATGCCCAAGGCACCCCAATAGAAAATTCAAGGAAGATACAAGCAACTAAGCTTGGGGATGCCCCGGAAGGCATCCCCTCTTTCGTCTTCAAAACTATCGGTATACCTTACTCGGAGCTATATTTTTATTCGTCACATGATATGTGTTTTGCTTGGAGCGTATTTTCATTTTACTAGCTGTTTGAATAAAATATTTGGATCTGAAATCTTTAATGAGAGAGAGTCCTCACATGGATATTTAACTACTTGACTACTCATAGTTCTTCACTTATATCTTTTTGGAGTAGTTTGTCATTTACTCTTGTGCTTCACTTATATCCTATGAGTAAATGGTTGAATGAATTGAATATCATAAATCTGAAATTATATATGTTTCATACGCTTATCCCATGGGGAGTAATGACTTCACATATAAGAAATATAGGTGGTAAAATTTATTGAAAGTTAGCAAACACAACATTGGTCACTAGAACAATTCATGAAAGAATATTGAAGGAAGAGAGATTTCACATATAAATATACTATCTTGGACATCTTCTATGATTGTGAGCCCCATTAATTATTTTCAAACTTGAGCAAATTAGTTGAAGTTGGACAAGGAAGACATCATAATGAGTTATGTTTGGGTATATTTGTATAGAAGTTATATTGTTATGGATCCTCCAACATGTGGTGCTTGCTTAGGACCTTTTGCTAGCCAAAATTTTGTACTAAGTAGAGGTACTACTTGTGCATCCAAAACCCTTAAACCCTGTTTCTTGCCATGAGTGTCCACCATATCTACCTATGGATTGAATAAGACCCTTCAAGTAAGTTGTCATCGGTGAAAAAAACAATAAATATTGCTCCTAAATATGTATGATCTTTTATTGTAAGGGAAAATAAGCGTTGTACGAACTTGTGATGGTAAACAAATAAAAGCGATGGACTGCATAATAAAGGTTGCTATCACAAAGGGCAATACAACGTGACGTTCCTTTGCATTAAGGGTTTGCACATCCAAAATTAAAAAGCACATGACAACCTCTGCTTCCCTCTGCGAAGGGCCTATCTTTTACTTTCATGTATTTACTTTCATACAAGAGTCTATAGTATTCCTTCTTATTTCAACCTCAATTATTCTTTAGTTGGCAAGCATCATGTGGTGGGGAAATATACCAGCATATATGGCCATTCAAATATATTTGATCATGAATCATTATTGTTGACAATTATCTATATGATAAATAAGTTGGGAGGCGAAACATTAAGCCCCTATCTTTCTCTGTGTTCGACGGATGCTATTTGTTCTAAAAATATGCTTTGAGTGTTAACAATCATGGAAGACTATATGATAGTTGAGTATGTGGAATTTGCTAAATCAAAGCTCTTACATAGACCCTTCCTGAAAATAAGATGAATTGCAATTGTTTGGTGACTGAAAGCATAGTTTGTTAGTTTTCAAGAAACTTTATGGTCTATACTTTAACATGTGAATAGCTTGTTACTTGATCATCAGAAGTTTTTATGAGATGAGCTACTGTTTATTATCTATAATGATGCTAGAGAAAGTGATTGGAATTATCATTAATCAAACTTGTGCACTTGCTAGCATTCACACTTCATAAATTATTTCTTTTATCATTTACCTACTCGAGGACGAGCAGGAATTAAGCTTGGGGATGCTGATACGTCTCCAACGTATCTATAATTTATGAAGTATTCATGCCATGTTTACAACAATTATATATGGTTTTGGTATGATTTGATTAGAACTAACCCGGACTGACATTGTTTTGAGCAGAACTACCGTGGTGTCGTTTTTTTGTGCAGAAATAAAAGTTCTCGGAATGGGCTGAAAATTTACGGTGATGTTTTATGGACCAAAAGAGACCCTCGAAGCACTGGAGCTAGACTAGAAGAGTCCCGGGGAGTCCACAAGCCAGGGGGCACGCCCTGCCCCCCTGGGCGCGCCTTGAGGGCTTGTGGGCCCCTCGGGCACCTCCTTGACGTGAGACCGACGCCAAAAATTCTTATAAAATGTCCAAACCTCTGAAAAGAACCCTAGACCGGAAGTTCCACCGCCGCAAGCCTCTATACCCACGAAAAATCAATCTAGGCCCTCTCCGGCACCCTGCCGGAGGGGGCCATCATCACCGGAGGCCATGGAGGAGGAATCCGGAGGGGGCCATCATCACCACGGAGGCCAAGGACTAGAGGGAGAACCTCTCCCCATCTAGGGGGAGGCCATGGAGGAGGAAGCACAAGGGGGAGACTCTCTCCCCCTCTCTCTTGGTGGCGCCGGAGTGCCGCCGGGGGAACCATCGCTGCGGTGATCGTCTTCATCAACATCACCATCTTCATCACCTTCCTCATCTCTTTTAAGCAGTCCACTCTCCCGCACCCTGCTGTAATCCCCTACTTGAACATGGTGCTTTATGCCACATATTATGATCCAATGATGTGTTGCCATCCTATGATGTTTTGAGTAGATTCCTTTTATATTTTGGGTTGATTGATGATCTAGATTGGTTTGAGTTGTATGTTTTTTTTGGTGCTGTCTTATGGTGCCTTCCGTGCTGCGCACACATGAAGGATTCCCGTTGTAGGGTTGCTAGAGTGACAAAGTTCATGATTCGCTTATAGTGGGTTGCTAGAGTGACAGAAGCTTAAACCCGAGTAAGGGGGTTGTTGCGTATGGGATAAAGGGGACTTGATACTTTAATGCTATGGTTGGGTTTTACCTTAATGATCTTTAGTAGTTGCGGATGCTTGCTAGAGTTCCAATCATAAGTGCATATGATCCAAGTATAGAAAGTATGTTAGCTTATGCCTCTCCCTCATATAAAATTGCAATAATGATTACCGATCTTGTTAACAATTGCCTAGGATAATTCCGCACACCGATCCATCATTATTCCACACTCGCTATTTATAATATATTGTAATATATTCTAACTTTATGATAACAGCACCTATTTTTATATTTTAGTTCTCCGATATCATGCAAAACTATCCTCTTCATACCCACAACGTAGTTTTAATTCTCGTTTCTAGATATAAGCAAACGTTCGGTGTACGTAGAGTCATATCAGTGGCAGATAGGACTTGAGAGAATATTGATCTTACCTATAGCTCCTTGTGGGTTCGACACTCCATACTTATCACTTCCACCTTTGGATATTGCTACGATGATTCCTTGCACTTGGGGATTATCACTGGGCCGTACCAAGCCGTCGAGGGAGCCACGCCGTGGGCCGCAGGTAGGCAGATCTGGGTACCCTGTGTCGCGGGAAACCACGGCCACCTATGGGACCAGGAGGCCCCTTACTGGTTCGGCAGGGGGCATCGCGTTGCACAAAGAGCAGACGAGCGTGTGGCAGCACGACAGAGATCACACAAGCATTTTTACCCAGGTTCGGGCCGCCGTGAGGCGTAAAACCCTACTCCTGCTTTTGTGGATTGATGGTGGAAAGGTGGTGGTGGGGCGTAGTACACTTGCCCGGCAAGGGTTGCCTCAGGGCGGCAGTGGCTACGCGCGTATGGGGGTCTGAGTTATTCAACCTTCTAACCCTCTCTACGGTCGCCATGGGCCTCCTTTTATAGATTAAGGGGTCACCACAATGGCAAAACAGTCATTATGCACTGATAAGATAGCAAACAGTGCTATCATACCTAACTCTACGGGCTGACAGGGCGCATTAAATGCACCGCTTAACATCACATCGTTGGTTGCCCGGCAAGGCTTGCCGGGCTATCTCGCCAGCTCCACGCCTGCTCACTTGACACGTCACAGGACGGGTGTCATCTGCAGGTGTTTCCTGTAGGGAGAGGCTGCCATATGGTGAATGGCTGCCACTTAGTCACTCCGTGGTTTGACACCGCATTGATTGATGATGTGGGTCATGGTGAAGTAGTTGGTGAGGTGGTTTTGCCTCTATGTGCCCTAGCAGGCCCTGCCGGGATGTCTTGGATGTTGTCTTCCGGGGGTGGCCTCGCCCCTTGCCGAGCTCGCCTGCCCGGAAAAGGAGGCCCTTCTCCTGATGGTGCCTTGCTTCTTTGTCTTGATCTTGGTCCCTTTGATCTGCATGTTAGTCCTTTGAACCTCTTAGTCCCTTGTATTCTGACTTGGGTTGGTGCTTCAATCTCGTCCCCGTGCCTGTGCACAGTCTAGGCAACAGACCCAGGGTTTGTTGCACCGACAGAAGCCCCCGGGCCTGCCCCGAACGCGCTGCCGAGCATCGTCGGGGTAGGGCCTAGTAAGTGCGCAGGCGGGGTCGCTGAAGAGGCTGGTCTCTTGAGGTCTTCTTTGCTTCTTCATTAGCCTTGATTCCGGGCTAGTTTTCGGTTTCTCCGCGTGTCGTGTAAGGCCAATGGTGGTGGGGCCGCTCCAGTGATGGCCCGTGAATGACTTTAACGCACGGGGGAGAAACCGCCAATTCACTCTTCCCACCACGCCCTTATCCTTAGCCACGTATGCCGCATGCATCGTGCGGGGTAGGTAACGGAGGCGCGTGGCGTGGGAGAGCGTCAAGGCGAGGGCCCGTTCGTCTTGAGTTGGAGGAGGCGGACGGTGACCGCCTGTTTGAGGGAGCGGCTCCCCTCCCCGATCCGCCTATAAAATGGAGGGGTGGAGGAGGGCGAAGTCACCCACCCTGGCATTCTTATTTTCCTTCGCTTTCTGCCACTGCTGGTTATGCTGAACAGGAGAGCCTGGGGCCAGCCCCCGGGCTCTTGGACGGGGCTAGTGTTGCCAAATGCCGGTGCTGGCGCTCGGGGAGTGAGCCTGGTCCTGGCTGTGACGAACCCCTTGGTTCCTTCGAGGCTCGGCCGGGAGGCGGGGCTGGAGACCATTGGTAATCCCAGCACTGCCCCTCCCGGAGGTCTTGGGGCTGATGTTGATGAGAGGCGCGCCTCCCTGCCCGCCAAGGCGGGGAGCGGTGCGCCTCAAGCCCCATGGCTACTCGTCGTCTCCCCCGGGAAGGCGCCGGGTTGGAGTCCCGGCCTTCCCCCGGAACGGTGTTGATGAAGACGAAGCCAGGGGAGAAGGAGAAGACGGGAGGTAGGTCGTCTAGTAGGAGCACGAATGCATCGACGCGTTCGTCTCATACTGGCGACCTGCTACCCGTCTGTCTGACTCTTCCCCCTTTTCCCCGGCACCATCATCACCGTTTTCCCGGGCCGCCGAGGAAAGGCTTGCCCCTCTAGCACTTCCGATTCCCCTGGGGGGTCTTCTGGCTGGGTCCCGACGTCCTCCCCTGTCGGTGCCTGTGCTGGAGCCCCCCGCTCGGTCCTGGAAGCGGCGATCCTAGGGCCGCCAGGGCGCTCCGCACATCTTCCTCCTTCGCAGCCTCGCCACTCCCGATCTTGTCAGGTTGTGTCCGACAGCTCCTGACGGGGATCGGGGTGGTGTTGTGCCGGCGCGTCGCCCACCCTCTTCTCTTCCCACCGCACTACTTGGGATAAGATGGACAGGGAGACGAGTTTATGGAGCACCTATCTTTTTTCAATCTTAAACTTGTAGGCAATTGCCAAATTTTAATTCAAATAATGACGGTCCACTGTAATCAACCTCGAGGGGCTGGATAAGGTCCAGCACGCGATTGCCGCCAACTCCAACGAGTGGAAGGTGATGAGGATGTGGCCTGCCTCCCAGTCTCTAGCCGATCTGGAGTCCACCAACATTCCTCTTCATCTTCACGCCATCTTCTCCGGCCTGCTGCCGCCATTCTTGGATTTCTTCAACGCCGTGCTTACGCACTTCTAGGTCCACGCGCTGCATCTTGACCCCGGGTCCATTGTTCTCCTCTCCGCCTTTGCGTTCCTGTGCGAGGCCTTCGTGGGCATCGCCCCGTTCATGGAGCTGCTCCGCCTATTCTTTTCCCTTCAGATGGTCGCCGGCGGGCAGCGCTCGGGGTGCGTGTCGCTCCGAGCGGCAGAGGCGACAGCGGCCTCCTGCATCGACACCGCGCTTCACCCGACCGCGGAGGGATTTTGGAAGCAATGGGTATACGTCGATGCCACCGCTTATAGCCCCCTGCTTCTGATCCCAGCGGCCCCCGTGGAGCCGAGCTCCGGCTGGGAGCGCGCGGAGCTCGTTGACCCACGCCTCGCGCGAGTCATGACCAGGTTGGCTAACCTGAGGAAGGCGGGCATGACGATGGCGATGGTGCTGAAGGAGTTCGTCCGACGGCGCACCGCTCCGCTTCAGCGCCACTCCCGCCCGATGTGGGCCTTCATCGGCCATGAGGCTACCATGAGGCTTTAGGTGCCCTCTCTCTCTTCTGGCGCGTTGCGTGGGGTGCTTCGCTTCTGACCAGTGGAGAACCCGCTGCACTCCCCTCTGGAGGGCTCCCCCTGTATAACTATCTGAACGGGGAAGCCTTTGCCAAGAAGATGCCGTGCTTCGACGAGTGGGGGCTGCTCCTCGAGGACCATGTGAGGCCTCGCAACAACCCCTTTTTGGTATTCCCAGGCCTCGGGGGTCCTAGGGGGTGCACCCCAGAAGCAGCTGCAGGGAGCGCCCTGAGCCGGGTGTCCTTCCAGCGTCCACCTTCCCCCGCACAAGCGGCGAAGGGGGCGCCCCAACTGAGGACACAGCCGCCGCCCCCGCCGCAGAAGGGTACGTGCTGGGTCCCAGTGTGTCATCCTCCGGTCCCCGTGCACCCCGGAGGAGGAAGGAGCCCGGCGGCCATGACAACTCTACCCCAAGGGCCCGGAAGAAGAGGAGGTCGATCGCCGAGGACGAGTAAGCGCCCGGCCTTCCTTGATTTTTGCATCGCGTGCTTCTCTGACTTTTGTTCCTCAGGCCCCCCCTCTGAAGAAGGAGCAGCCGTGGCCTCTCCACCACCTCCGGAGTGTGTCGGCCCCATGGTGGCCTCGCGCCACGCAAGCCACACTATCGCGCTTAAGATGGCATCTGCCCCTGAGCCGAGGCCGCCTCTGGAGAACCTTTGGCCTGCATTTCCAGCGTCTTTCTTCGAGGGTGGCCTCCAGATTGGAGGGGTAGTGCCAAGGGCCCCTCCGCTAGTTCTCACTAGTGGATGGGCATCACGCATGATGACGCCACCTTTGAGCAGGGGAGTGAGCTCGCGCCGAGCTCCGCCCCGGGCTGGGGGGCCAGACGATGGAGCCCCAGCCCCCGAGCCCCTGCCGGAGAGGAGCGAGCCCTCACGCGCCTCCCCTGATGACCAGGGCCCGGAGGAGAGGCCCGGCCGAGCGTTAGAGCTCGCATGTGGATGCAGCATCGTCTGACATGGCCTTCTTCGGGATGCGGCGAACAAGCTGGGTCGCCTTGGGGTGGAGCTTGGCGATGTTGACATGCGCCTTGAAGCGGAGCGCCTATGCCTGGCGTGCGAATGGCGTCTGCTCGAGGTCGCCGTCAACTTCGGTCGTCTGCAGTGTGAGCATGCTCGCGCGGAGGCTGAGGAGTCCCTTGCCGCGGCGAGGGATGCCCCCAATCGTGCCCTCGAGGAAGCCCGAGCCGCGGACCTCCGGAGCGAGGTTGCAGAGAAGCGCGGGGAGGAGCTTCAAGCTTCAAATGCCGCCCTCGAATGGCAAGTCCAGGCGTGAAAAGCCGCGCTCGCCGCCTCGGCGGGCGGGCCATCCATGGGCGAAATGGGGCTCTGCACCTTCGAAGACACGCTAGTGCTGGAGGCGCTAGAGCAGAGTCTGGAGCGCGAGCGGCTGGAGGTGATGGAACACCAAGTGGTTGCTGCCGAGGACGCTCTCACCTCCCTAGAGGCGATGATCCAGGGAGAGGCCGATGAGAGGGTGGCGGGGGTCCTTAGGGCTCTCGCCGAGGACTACCGCCAGAAGCTGGAGCTTCAGGAGACTCGCTTCTGCACGCGGCACGGTGAGCTGAAGGGCGAGGCTGACGGCCTCAAGAAGAAGCTAGCCGCGGCGGAGCGGCATGAGAGGGCCGCGGTGGACGCTCAGGCCATGGCCGAGGCCGAGCTATCTTTCCTCTACAAGCTGGTGGAAGGCATTACTTCCCTCATGGAGAAAGCTTCGAATGAGGTGAGCCGAGCCCGGGTACTGCAGCACGTGCGCTCCCAGATGTTCCAGGCCCTTGGGCATAGGGCCAGCCGGGCCCTGAGCAGCATTTGCGACGAAAACGTCTCCAGCCGCTTGTTGCTGATGACGCTGGCTACCTTGGCTTGTTCACCAGGGTCGTGGAGCGCCTTGAAGATGGGGCTGAGAGGGCGTGCCAGCTCGTCGAGGAGAAGAGCAGCATCCTTCTTGCGTGTGCGTTCTCGCGCGTCTTCAACCACCTTCTCCGCTCCGTTCCAGACTTCGTCTTCGAGGCCGTGATAGCCCCCGTGCCCGGGGTGATCCGAGGCGCCCTGGCGGACTGGGTGGAGGATCATGTGGACGACCTGATCGCGGAGCTTGCCCCCGCCGGCGACGAGGGCCCGCCTGTGATCGAGGGGCGTGGGGCTGACGATGATGACGATGATGGTGATGACGCGTCTCCCTAGGCTGCTTTCCCCCTGTTTTCCTGCTAAGACTTTGAATGTGACCTCGCGGGGATGCGGAAGCATTTGGAAGAAACTTCTTTATGATGTGTTAAGCAGCATTGCACTCCCTGATGTCACCTTCCCTTTGCTTGACTTCTGAAGAAAGGTGGGTCGTTGGCGTTATGACGGGTCGCGGTGCCCGGCCAAGGTCAGGAGGTGGACAATCGCTGGGGGCCTCGGGCCATGTGCACCCGCAGGCTCGCTCAAGAGCGTCATGCGAGGACTCGGACGCCAAGGTCCTGGCGAGGTGTGCGCATGGGCAGGCCACCTCAGGGCTAGCCCAAGCGTGCGCGCCGTGCCCAACCCCCGCTTGCGGGGTGCTCAAGGGAGAGAGAAAAACCGGTTGTTGCCAAACCTCTTTAAAACAAAACTCAAAACGGGAAACACTGCAAGGAAAAAAAAATTCCCACCCCCTTTTTAGAATAAAGACGCGAGAGTTCCAGATTTCAATCCAAGAGACGGCAAATTCGATTAAAAATAGAGAGCGAAGAACAGCCGCGTCTGGCGCCTATACTAGTCTTCCCACCAGCATGGAGCATGGGGCCTCCACTGGGCGTGAGCATAGTCATTGTAAGACCCTGTCGTCCGCCAGCGCGGAGCATGGGGCTTCCACTGGGTGTGGGCATAGTCGTTGTAAGACCGTGTCGTCCCCCAGCGTGGAGCATGGGGCTTCCACTTGGTGTGGGCATAGTCGTTGTAAGACCGTGTCGTCCGCCAGCGCGGAGCATGGGGCTTCCACTTGGGCGTGGGTGGGAGCCCCCGTGAGGCCGAGGGGCGGCGCTCAAGGAGACTCCCGGGTGTGTACAGCCCCACTCGTTATTACGTGAGAGTGTCTTGGGCGGAGATTGAAGAGGCGCAGGGCGGTCGCCTGCCTCCCGGGTGGGGACCCCACCCTTTGCCCTCGGCTACGCGGCCCTGGGCAGGGTCTCCGACTTGGTGAACGCCAGTGGGCGGCGCGACGCGCTACCACCCCGACCGCAGGCCGCCCAATCGGCTCATGACGCAAGCTTCCAGGCTCCTCCTGAACACTTTGGCTCGGGGCCCCCGGCATCAAGCAGTCATGGCTCAGGAGGCCCCGGGCCCTCATGAGGCTCCTTGGCCTCGCGGGATCCTGAGGCCCTCGGGCCCCCTGGGCCGTATCCTGGTTCGGGGCGCTGCCGTATGCCTGGCATGCCTCGGTGCGCTTAGTCCGGCCGTCGTTCCGCAGGCGTGCTGCGGAAGCGTAGTTCACCTGCGTTCCAAGGTTAGCATGATATGTTCTGAAAATATCGGTTGTATCAGGGGCGGGGGTGTCATTTAACGGCGTGGTGGAGGCCCTGGCATGGGCCCTCTTGTGGCCCCCGGCTTCGTGGGGCTTCGACAATCTCGAGGACTGGGCCGGCGGGGGCCTGCCTTCCGTCAACCCCTTGGCTCTTCAGCCTCGTCGATTGCCACCCTTGCTGACAGGTCACGACGGCCACGAGGTGGCCCGCCTCGGTGCCTCCCGCAGGGGGCCACCTACCCCGCCTGAAGCCCAGGGGAGCACTCCCTGGTCTGAAAGGGAGAGCTTGTTCGCCTCCTTTCCACTGCACAGCCCACCGGGTCCTCCCTAGAAGGACGAGCAGACGCAGCAAGGGCACGCCCAGGCCCGTGGCGAGGGTCGCGGCACGGGCAGAGGACAGGCTCCATACCCCCACAGGCAACGTCAAGCAGCTCAGCAACCCGGTCGAGCCAAGCGGCGTGGTCGCCATCGGCGTGGCGGTAGCGTAGTAATTCACGCACCGTTAGGAGCGCGGCTTGCGCGCTTGTCAGCCCCCGTCGGGCACGGAGGGATGACGCTGTGGCGGTGCGGACAAAGGGCGCAGCGGCATGCCTGTTGTGCCTCTCGAGGGGCGGCGGCGACGAATCCTGCCGTTGGCAAAGGTGTGCCGAGGAAGGCGGGGCGCGATGAGGGATGTCGCGGCCGAAGGGCGCCGTCTGACCGAAATGCGCGGCCCACCGCTCGGCCCGGGCTCGGCTCGCTCTTGTCATGGCAAGGCGAGGATGGAGCATGGTTGATGAGGAGGCGGGGCTTCGACATGCCCCAACCTGGCGCGCCAAATGTCGGATTCAGGGCTCCGCAAACCCAAGAAGGTTTGAACTCTGGGGCGTGTGCGAAGATCTCAACCACTCAAGTCTCAAGCTCGCCACCCCACATCATAGCCTCCTCGGATTCATGTGAGCGGGGAAGAAGATGAACACGGCAGTTTACCCAGCTTTGGGTCACCTTGCGGTGTAAAACCGTACTCCTGCTTTGGGTGGATTGGCCTCACGAGGAGGTTGAGGATGAACTAGTACAGTGGATGAGCTGCCTTGCGAGGGCTCAAAGGGTGAGAATGAATCGACCCCCTCTATGGTGGTGGCTAACCTATATTTATAGTGGCCTCGGTCCACTTCCTTCAAAACTTAGGTAGGAAGGGATCCCGCAATGGCCAATTTGAAAGAGGACAAGAAGTACATCTAATCCGGACGAAAGGTGGTCTTCTCCTGCAAAGCTTCTGGTCGTGACGCAGCGGTGGGCTCGGCGGTGACCTCCTTCTTGCTGAGCCTGTGGTCTTGGTCTTGTAGCACCGGAATGGAAACCTTTGGGTAACTCCTCGGGAACCTACGCTGGTCCTTGCTCCCTTATCACCGAAAGGGAAACTGCCTCCTCTGCGCCCGCTAGCGCCCGCCTAGCCATGGTCGTCATGGCTCATGTCATCTCAGCCTCGGGAGGCCGGGTACCTGCATAGAAATCTCCGCTCCTCGGGAGGCAGTCTGGGGAGGCCACTCTCTTGGAGGTCTTGGTGTTGTCCGCCTCGCGAGGCTAGGGCCCTCGCGAGGGTCTTGTCTTGGAGGTCTTGTCGCTGGGCCGTACCAGGTCATGGAGGGAGCCACACCGTGGGCCGCAGGCAGGCACATCTGGGTACCCTGGTTTCCAGAACACCGACAAAAACAAAGAAAACTAATAAAAACCAAGTAAAAATACTAAAGTGGAATGCTCATAGTGATAAGTGCAAAAACCGATAATACATAATGGACAACTATTTGGTTCAATGGGATATGATATATAAAGAGAACATGCAACAAATGAGTTCTAAAAATGCGCAAAATATAGAGCCATCAACCTCCCCACGCTTAAACCTTGATCGTCCTCGAGTAAGAAGGTTTACTAGTAAAAGCTCATTGGTACCAACTCTAAAGCATACATTGAACCAAACCCCAAAAGTGATATCCATGTTCATCGTGCCGGCGTGCTAAAGTTAGCAAGGGAGTAATATGAGTTATCCTCTTAGTTCCATTGCCATGGAGGTCAACAAAGAGGAAAATATATTTGTGGAGCCCAAATTCGCATTGCGAAAGGTTTAGAAAGATCATCAATATTATTTTAGGAACACAACAATGACAATCAGAGACAAAAGAAATCAAGCATTAGCAATCGCTTCAAAAACACCAACCCGAGGCATACCAGGTACAATAGCAAGATCGTCTGGCTGCGTTATTTAACCACTCAACTACTTATGTAGCACTGAGCGCAAGCATATGCCTCGCTCTTAAGGGAAAGATAGGAAATGCTTGGGGTTTTGAAAATTCAAAAATAAAGAAAGTCTTGCATCAATGTATCTAACCATTAGGCTATGGAGAAGGCCCTATGATCGATGTTAACACAAGGAGTAGTGATCGCCATGCAACTAGGATGCACATAGAGCTATGAATATGTGAAAGCTCTTCTAAGGACTAAGTGGGGGTGCATGCAACTTGCTTCCTCATGAAGATCTTGAGCATTTGAGGATGCTCATCATCGGTATATACAAGCCAAGTTCTATAGTGTAAATTCCCCACTAGTATGAAACATAAAGCTCATGAAACTTTCTGCTTCACAATGCATGAACCGGTGCTACTTTGAAGCACAAGAGTATACTAAAAAGGATACTGGCGTTGCTGCTTCTCTCTTCCTATCATTTTTTCTTTTTTTATTTCTCTTTTTTCCTTTTTTGGCACCTTTGTGGTTCATCTTTTATTTTGTCTCTTTTTTTTTGTAGGAGCAACACCTTACAATGATGAACAATACACTTTACAACAACTCACTTCAACTAAATGTACTCATAACTGAAAATTGAAAACATGAGAGAAAATCCATATGATGTATGCCTCTGGCAGTGTACCTGTATGTGCAATGATCCGGCCTAGCATAGATATAAGAAAACAGGCATCCATGAAAATATCAAGCTAGCCATACTATGATAATGCAAGGCAAACTAAAACATGTCTCTAATCATGGAATGTAAAATGATGGTAGTGCATGGCAAAATGCTCGGAATTGCTAAAAATGCCATGTAGCTAGGTATTGTGGTTGTTTTGTGGAGATGAGGCATTTTATGTGTAGGAGAAGAAGAGAAAGTCCTCCCACAAGTTTGGATGTACCTTCTAAGTACACGCCAAGTCTCATTGTGAGAGTGGGAAATGCACGGTACCGTAGAGGTTAACAATTAAAAGATGAACGGAAGTGCAAGAGGCTTCAAACTTGCTTCAGTCATAAAAAACTCAAATACTGCACATGAGTATTGCGGTGCCATTGTTGCGTAAGACTCAAAAGCTAAGCACCCCGAGGGGATAGTTTGGCGGAGATAAACCTTGTTGTGCATCCCGGACCAACCAAAGATGCTGGGTTCATTAGCAAAAAGCCTCTACAATCATTCAATCGCTATTACAGCCACCACTAGAGGCCCCAACTTATGTAATTGGGTGAAAGAAAGGCAACAGTTCTGAGAACTCCTTTATTGGGTTTTGATAAAAGAACATGGCAAAGTTTTTCAGAAGATAACCAGATTCCCACATGCTAAGTAAACAATTGCAAAGCAAGCATGTCAAAACAGCGGGACACACTAATGCACAAAAACCATATGATGAAGAGCATTGCACATGACACTACACATGCAAAAGTAACCTTCCCACGCTTAGAACTAAACTAGGGAAAATTACGAAAGTAAAGAGAAAGTGTAGTTATTAAAAGAGAGCATGAGAAGTGGTTACCTCCCCATGCTTATGTCTAAGCAAGGGTTAGAAAATTTTACCGTTGAGGTGCATAAACCTCTCTCTTAATAGAAGTGGACCTTGCTTCAATAGTTATCCTTGTTGTGGTCCAGTGGCCGCCCTCCGATAGAACCTGCTAGAAAGAAACTAAAACAAAAACGAAGTATTTTTGTGCTTTTATGGTTTTTGATGAGTGATATGTTTATAATCATTTCAACCGTGTTTAAACCAAATTATTTCATTAAAAGGGGGATATTCACTCCAATATTGCCAGTAATAACTAATGAATGCAAAGGATTCCACAAGTACTCTCTTTGATATTTTTTCCACAGGAAATGGGCTAAAAGGGAAGATGTCACGTGGGAGAAAGGAAAGGAAGGATAATGGAGAAGAAATAAGTCACCAAAAGGTGTCAGAGGGCCACCCGAACCAAAGACGACTTTCCATGCGACCGCGTGCGCTCGCATTAGAGGTCGTTTGGCATGGAAACCGAGGCAGGTCGTCCACCTGAACAACTTTTATAAAGGGGACCCCATCGAAATGTCAATGGAAGGGGGAGAAAGAGGAGTGTCGAGCACAACCGCAACCTGTTCATCAGCATATTCATCCACAAACCCGAGCCGTCGCCATTTTCACCTTCATAGCCATCTCCACCACAATAGTCCTCTCTCATCTAGTGCATACTTTTAATCGTCCATTGCACAAGGCATCCATTGTAAGACATATTGCAATCAATCAATCCCAAGATGTGTTCTTCAATGTTTTCTTCTCACGATCAGATCTCCATGTGTGAGTAGTTCGGTAAGGTATGGGGTGAGGCATGAGCCTTGCAACCACAGGTATTTGGTGGAGGGATCAATGGAAGTCTTTGACACAACGTCTCGTATGTGTGAAATAAAATTCTTTCGTGAAGTATCTCTTGTCTTGTCCGCGATCTTCATCCCTGCATGTACCCAGGATCATGGAGATTGAGCACCGGTGAGGCTAGGAGCAAGGGGACCGTGAAGTGTTATACCAAACACCAGTGACAGTAAGGTTTAGTAGGGTAACATGGATCATATCCTTAGGGATTCGTGAGGTGTAGTCATTAAACGCCCAAAGCTTTTGTCTGATATTATTATCTGAATTATCGGGGCAACCCCGCGAAACAGATAGGGCCTTTGGTAGGACAACCTTGATGCGGGCCTCATGCTGGTGAAGATGTTATTTGGACACATCCCTCACTCTGATACGAAGCAAGCACCTCTTGATGGGTGACTTCCCGAGCACAAACTAATATTATTTTTGATCCCAACACCTATACATGGTTCTAAGCATTAAGACCTCATCATCATACCTTCTTTTTATTATAAGTGTTTGAATCACAATTTGCTTGTGGATCCGCTCAAAAGCTGGATTTGACACTTTGGCAAAATCTTGCTAGAGACCATTGCTTCAAGGGAGTCTTCCTCTCGTGGGTTCGATACCCAGGGTCACATATAGGGAAATAGGTGTGGGATACCTTTTCTTGTTCCAATACCGGATCAATAAAAAGGAGATATCAGTTTTTTTTGTATCACAAAGGATTAGTAACACAAGTGAATAAAATTAATTGCCTCACAAGATTGATTTATTAACCTAAGGACCACACTTTAGTCAACAAACCACACCTAGAAGTACATGTAACTCCCATCTTTGAATCAAGTGTGTGCGAGACAAGATAAAAACACAAGTGTGCAACTCTTAGGTGCCCAATTTAAAAAGAGAGGTCCTCACTTAAGGTGAGAAACTCACTACTAAGGAACTTTTATTTGAGCAAGGTTCAAATTGGAAAACATTACCGGGCACTTGTTGATGAAGTTCGTCATGATGAAGCAACCAAGTGGCTTGTGTGGATCTTTATACGGTTGGCACCATACCGTACATGTCTCCACAGAAGGTCCAAGCCCCTGCGAAAATAACACATGAAATAAAAACATCGACTCGGCATATGAATGGAGTTCGTATACACAACTGACAAAAAGAAATAAAAGAAAACATAGTTTCTATAGAGAATTATTGGCTACAGAGTTTCATAGGTAATTATCACTAATTACACAGCAAATGATCGGTTGGAAAACACCTAGTCGACCTCAGACATAAAAAATGAATCAGTTGGAGGTGTTATTGCCTTGATATGGGCACTCAAACGACCAGTTGCAGTGTACCGAACGTCGTCGTGCGTTCTAGTGATCAATGCCTTGCTCATCGTCGGTACACTGTCATTTTCTCTGGAACGTTTCTTGTCGGGGTAAACTTCACATACGGGTATACCTACGAGCATGAGCGCTCGCACGATACGCCGTCTTTTGCTTTGAAGCTGCAGAATTGCATGAAACTTTCTCTGCTTCCTCCTCACGTTAGGCACAAAGCATATTTGCAATAAAAATAGGAGGGGTATGCAGCAAAATATAGGCTACCGACACGTAAATTTTTTACCAATGAAAGTATCACGAGACCAACTCAAATAGCAACTAGTCAAAACAAAAATGAAAGTGCCAATGCAACATGAATGCATCTAGACTCAAGATACAAAGCTAAGAAAGACACCAATGGACATACGGGTTACCTCCCAGGCAATGCTTTCTTTATAGCCATATAGCTAGGCTTCGGTGGTCCATAAGGTCCCACTGGGTTTGGAGAACCTCATAGTAGAGCTTGGTCGGAGGTGCGCTCGCTTACGGTGCATCGACATCATATAAGTAAATTCATACTCGCTCTTTGGCGAGTACCAATGCACATGGTTCAGTTAAGATGCCTAAAAGATCAGTAGCTGCAATTTGATAATATTTTTGAAAACAAAGAGGATATGAAGCAGCAAGGAAATTATAACCTTCTTATTTTCTTTTTCTTCAGTGTACCTGGGAATATTAGTATCCAAATTTGCAAATTTTGTATAAAGGTTATTATCATCTATCAGACTTTGCAATTTACTCTCCAAAGGAGGTCTATGGAGAGCGTGCAGAAAATCAGCCCATATATCATCAAGATCAATTTCTGAATATGCAATTTGGGATTTGTCCAATATCGACAAATCCACAAGTAACAAGGAATGACCAGCCACCATGGTGGTTGCATCACTTTTTGATATTTCTCGTAATGCAATCAACTCACCCTCCTTATGTGCTATCTCATCCTTAAGGCAAGTGCCAACTAGTGTTTCATCAAAGGGATTCATCGAAGGCACATCGGGAACAATAGCAATATCTAGTTCAGGCATAACAAATAACTTTGAAACATCAACTCTCACAATATCCTCCGGTGGAGAACATTCAAGCAATGTTTCAATAGGTTCCATGAAAGCTCAAATAGAACATAGATATGATAAATGTTCATCGAGCTGGGCATTAATTGTGTCTAGAAAGTTACCATGATCGGTAGGAATTGTCGGGAGGTGGCATTTCCCTCCTTCATCTCCATGTTCATTTTCATTCTTGTGTCCTAGACATACTTCCTGGAATGTAGCTTCCAGCGAATTTTTCTCCCATCGTTGGAGGGTTTCCTTGGTTTCTTTCATGAGGTTATTTTCCTGCAATTGAGAGGCTTGGGAGATCGCAGCGAATCGCTTCTCATATTCCATGAAAGAAGTATCTTTATTAAAATTATTAGTAATGCAAAAGTCAGGGAAATTCTCCAAGGACCTCTTATATCTAGAAACCTCTGGATAATACAGAGTAAGCTCTTTTACCCTTCTTATAACTTCAGAGGTTCTATGGAATAGTACGTGCTCCTCAACTGATTCAACATAATCAAAAGGATAATCATCATGATTGTATGACGATATAATAAGGTAAGGGTGGAACTTGAAACTAAAGCTCATATGTTCATTGGACTTGCAATACTCACAAAAAGTAGGGAATTTAAATATACCTTCAATGAAGTAATCCAATTTATCTAATTTTTCTCCATGTCAATACCTTTAAAAGAATACCGGTAGTGGGAATACGTCATTCCTCTCTTCATGGTTTGTTCTATTGCAGCATCTATAGAAGACATCTCAGGGCAAGACATATTTTTGGTATTTTGGGGTTAAGGAAAAACAATAAGATAGATAGAAGCAAACCAAATAAACTAATGCGAACAGGTAAATAATAACCAAGCGCTATTCTCCCCGGCAATGGCGCCAGAAAATGCTTGATGACTTGCAAGTGCACAATGTTGTTGTAACACTTCCGTGTGATAAATAGAATGTCAAACCCACATGGAGCGAATAGGAAGGCACCACAAAGCCCGCAACTATGTTGTTACTTTCACGTAGCCATGTGAGCACCCAAACCAGAGTTTGGAAATAGTCTACTTGATAAGTTGCTAGGAAAACTAGATAAAAGGTAATTAATTAAACTACCAACAAGAAGAGTAAAAAATGGTAAATAAAAGACACTAAGTTACTAAGGACGACGCTTGAGTAGTAAGGTGCTCTCGAGGCTTCTGGAATCACTACTACACATATGAACTATCGTATCCTCTAGTAACTGGTCAAATGCATAAGTGGACAGAGCTGGGTACAATACACGCTCTACTCGAGGTAGACTTTGTGCCACGCACGCCACCATCATAGTCTCCCCCATAGGGTTACAACTCGTGACAATTAAGGGTTGCCCCGTGGACGCGGCCTCTCTAAGGGTTCTCCATTTATCCCCAATCAATTGCAAAGGCGAGGAACCGAAGCTTTTACTATCACCTCGAATTACCCCAATATCCTGAACCTTAACAATGACTCTAACATACTTCATGGCACAAGGCACAAATGTGGGTGAGCACTCCTCTCAACATTGACGAAGGATAAAAACTCGAATCATGAACAGGTAATACTGGATCACAAAAAAATATCATAAAGGGTTCAACCATATCCTCATGAACTAGTACAACTACTCAATCAATGACATGAAGGTTAGGGACAAGTTACAAGCCAGCATCAAGTTGGTGAAGGGAGAAGGCATGGTGGTGATGGCAGCGACGTGGTGGTGATGATGATGATGATGGTGGCTGCGCCGGTGGTGATGGAGATGGGGGCGCCACGAACGCGAGGGCACCAGCCCAAAGGCCAGTGCTGATCGTGGTGGAGCCTCCTCCTTCTTCCCTTGGCATTGTCCCTCCTTCTATAGTGTGGAGCGAAAATGGAGATGGTTGTGGATGAATGAGATGAGTTCTCTCTTGATGGTGGTGGCTTGGGTTGAGGATGATATATATGGAGCCTCCCTAGTCTCCCCTCTTGAAGGGATTCATCCAAGGGCTCAAGATGAGGCTTATCCTCTCCCAATCTCTTCTTTATGAGCCAAGCATCTCGTGGGATCGAACGAGAACAAAATCGATGAAGAATCCCTTCTGGAAGGGCAACTTTCAAAGCTCTATGCATGTCAAACGACCGGCAAGACGACCGCGCGTGGTCGCATGAAAGGCCGTCTTTTGGCCGACCTTCTTCAGTAAAACGGTCGCCAGTTCTTTGTACAAACTCAGAATTTGATGTTTTTGGGCTTGTTGGTTTTGTATGAATGACATAGATCTATTTCTAGTCTTAGATCTCGATTTGGAGCACTTTGGAAAATGACTTTTTCCGACCTTCGAAATGGCTAAGTCTGACCCCTGGCTGACCCCGTATCGAACCCATCCTTGGTCCTTTCATCGTGCTTGGTCCTAGGTTGCTTCGAGACACCCGTTGGCACAAGAAAACAAAGGAAACTAATTAAAATTAAATAAAATACTAAATGAGCAATGCACACAATAATAAGTGAGAAAACCGGTAATCATACATAGTGGACAACTATTTGGTTCAATGGGACATGATATATAAAGAGAACATGAAACAAACGAGCTCTAAAAATGCGTAAAATATAAAGCCATCAGGGTTTTCTGTATATTTTATAGTGGATGAGTTGTCCATCAAGTGTGCATTCACCACCTCCATTGGAACATGATCTAAAGGTCCAGGGTTATTTGGAGCATTGTATCATCTCAGACACCATATCCTCGGATATATTCCCCCATACAACATATGTGTCATAAACACCAAAATCTTGTTAAGTGTGACTGCACTTTCACTCATCAGATGCAAGGAGTGTCGAGGAGCAAAATCACCTCTTGATCCACCATTCCGACTGGTGGACCAAAGCCTCAAACCAACGCCCAATCTTTATAGTGGCGGGAGACTGGTGTCACTCACAAGGAAACACTAGCCAGGGGAAAGGGAAGAAAAAGAGTTATTCTTCCAAGTCGGGGAAGAGACTTTTCGCATATCTCCACTGCTAGCCACTATAACTGAGGGAAAGGGAAGTGGTGGTGTATGGTACTTGGGGATTGGAAACGACACTGCTTGGTGTAGTGGAGCTTCCATTGGCTTCCTCGAGTGTTTCGCTTTTGATGGTGTTCTTCTAGGGTTCGGCGATGATGCCTTTCGTGCTACAGTGCGGCCATTTGCTACCCCTTCATGTTGTTCTTCTCTCAACAAACCAGTGATCTCCTCCTCTCGTCATGTGAGCTTCCTACATCACCTTGTCCGACCTACGCTTGGATCATTTGTTCTCGCTAACTTATGTTGTGTGTGTCCTCTGTAAACAGTCCACCACGTCCTATGACCATCCTTGGCCGAGATATTTTCTTCTGAGAGACTCTCTATGAGCATGTCGCTCTTCCATTCTTCCCACCAACTAACTCGCCTCTCCCACCCCTGGCGACTCTAGGGGCGAAAATTCCATCGCAACTTTATATGCCCTTCCCATCCATCGTCTCGCCGCAGCTAGAGGGTTCGTCGACGAAGTGTGGCTGGATCAGAGGATGGCGGCGACGGGGCGTTTCTCTGGTTGGGGCAAGGAGACGAGGCTGCTTTTCCAGTGAGCGCACATGCGCGGGTGGTGGCATGGTGGAGCTCGCCACGACGGGCCATGGTGCCCGTGGCACGTAGCACAGGTGCGCACGGCGTCGGCCTCGGTCTTGGGCAATGGCCGTATCACGTGGTTTGTTGGATCTGGTGTGTAGGTCCACCGATCTGGCAACGGCGATGGTGGTTGCCATGCGGGCCGTGATGTGCATGCTTGGCTGTTCTTGGGGACATGGCGAAACACATGATATGAGTATGTGATGAATGTCATGGTTCTCTTCATGCTACTGTGGCGGGCGTGCTTGGCGCCTGCTCAGTGCTCCGATCGAGAGGTTTTGCATCAATTTGGCGGCCGTGCACTCCTGATCTTCTGGCAACTATACTCGGCATGCAACATGGGGCAGTGATGATCTGTCCATCTGCTCTAGCTCTGGGCATTTCTCCTAGGCCGATGAGTCTTGGCAGGGCTCTCACCAGGGAGGTGATAGTCCGCAGTGGTGTGCTCTGCCGTTAGTGTTGGTCCTATGACCACTTCGGTATGCGGCGACGGCCTCACTGCGAATTGCGGTGGCTACGGAAAGATCTTCATAAGGATTTCTCTCTCCTGATCCGGTGGTTGATTTCGGTCGTGAGATGCAAACTATGGACGGTTGCTTGACGCATAGGGATGGTTGTGCAGCGGCGATGGTCACACATCACATGTAGCTGCTGGTATTGTGGAAAAGTGGTGGCGATAACACATAAGTGACGTCGATGGTGGTGCCACCGAAGCACCTAGGCTCGAGCTCCGGGGTGAAAGCCTAGGCCTAACCTGAGTTTGTCGTACCTGACAATGACGATGGTTTTACACCATTACCTTCTTGGAGGCATTGCTTGGATATGCTCGGATTAGTTCTTCAAGATGAAAACCTAGATTCTGTCCTTGCATGGTTGGATCCAATGATGGCAGTGATTGAGCATCACTCCCTTCCTAAAGGCGTTGTTGTTGAAGAATATCATCATCCGTGTGGTGTCACGAGATGTTTGGTGTGGATGTAGTCATTCTTGTAGTTTGCCGATCGCGGATCTGATCGCTTTGACTTTTTTCCCATGCATATGCAAAGTTTTGATCTTGTATGACTTTGTTATTTGCTTGCCTGTTTTGGTGTGTGTGTGTGTCGATGTTCGTTGTCTCATCCTCACGATGTAGAGGTTGTGTATGTGTTCGTTGTGTTTGTATACTCTTGATGTTTTATTTTAAGTCATAAAATTCACCCGTTATAAAAAAGGAACTAACCCGCCTATCAAAACCGGCAGACCTCAGGGTAGGGGGTCCCGAGCTGTGGATCTCGGATCGAGTGTAACAGGAACGAAGGAGATGATGTTTACCCAGGTCCGGGCCTTCTTGATGGTGGCAAAACCCTACGTCCTGCTCTTGTTTATATTGATGAAGATGTATCAAGTACAGAGTTGATCTACCTCGAGATTGTAATGTGTGTTTTAACTCTAGGGCTAGGTGAATGATTTTGCGTTGATGTCCCCTCTACGGGCTAAACCCTATGGCTTATATACACGCCAGGGAGGGTATCTAGGGTTACAAGGTCGGTAACTAGGAGCTAGGCGGCGGCAGAGATCTTGGAGTATACGTCAAGTCTTTGGGAGAGGTAGTCTTGATCACGCCTCCTGTGTACTGCCTCCGGAGTCCACCTCGACCATGAATGAGGGCCCATCAGCCCAACCCGAGCAGAATGGGCCGGCAAGGTCAGGACCCCCTAATCCAGGACACCGTGAGTAGCCCCCGAACTGGTCTTCTATGCCGAGGACGATTTTCCTGATAGGAACCTCGGATCCGGAGTCGTTGGCTCGACAGACGAGTTCCTCCTTGTAATTTTTGAACCGCTCCTTCAAAGGAGCGATGCCAGCCGCAGCTCGACCGAACCTGTTCCCTCTGCCCAAAGAGATTGGGTAGCTTAGCCTTGGAGGCCAAACACCTCAGTGCGAATGGTTCCACTCAGTTCTGACAATTTTATCGAAACGAGTCACCGCACAACAGGTCAAGCTGTTACTGCTCCCTTCAAATCACAGCCGGACGCAAACTTTTTACTGGCACATCCCTTCAAGGTAGAGATTGTGCCCGTTTTCTTAGGGATATCATCAAGATTTAGTTTCCCCCCATATGCTCAACGACATCTTTGATGGGAGTGGCGAGTTTATCGGCACGAAGAGGGGGACTCTTGGCCTTTCACACGCCTATAAGAGTAAAAGGGAGGACAGCAAAACTGACCACGCTCCCATTCTCCCCATCTGCTGCTTCGTCTAGCTCCAGCGCCCAGATCCGATCCCGCATCCCTTTTCTTTAGCGAGTCCATCCTCCTTCGCCAGCCATGGCCAAGACCCTTCAGGGGCACTGGGGTGGTTCCATCATGACAGATTACACCATCCAAGAGCTGCGCAGCGTGGGGCATCTGTCCACATCGCCGCTCGTGCTCCGGCCACTGGCCAGCAAGTGCCTGCTCCCAACGATGGGGAGCGGGTAGTTTTCGTCCCCCACCTAGGGTGAGGGCTAGGGTTCCCGCTGCACCCTTTTGTGCGTGGGGTGATGTTCTATTACGGGCTCGATTTTCATCATCTGGCTCCCAACTCCATTCTTCATCTCGCCTCCTTTATAATGGTCTGCGAGGCCTTCCTCCACTGCGAGCCACACTTCGGCCTGTGGCTGAAGATCTTCAGGATCAAGCCGAAGTCTAGTGGCTCCGACCTCGCGGAGTGCGGAGGGACCATGATCAGCAAAAACCAGGGGGGCAAATGGTTCAAGGGCACCTTAATCAAAACGGTGAAGGAGTGGCAGCAGGAGTGGTTTTATATCACCGAACCAATCACCCCTGGCCAGGCCGAGGTCCCAGTCTTCTCGGCCGGGCCTCCAAAGAAACTCAAGTCCTGGAAGGAGAAAGGTGCTGCCTGGAGGAACCCGAAAGAGGTGGAGGCCCTAGTTAAGAGGGTCAAATGGTGGTCCACCACAGGGAAGATCGAGCTTACCGACGTCATCAACGTCATGCTCAACCGCTGCATGCTCCCTGTCCAACATTGGGCTACCCCGATGTGGGCGCAAAAGCCCGAGGACATGGGCCCCCTCACCGCCTTCTTCTGCTCCACCTTGGCCGCTATGTGGACAAAGCTCATGAAGCTGGCTAAGGACAAGACCCCCAAGGAAGGGGAGGACCGCGGCCTCGAGGACGGCTATGAAGCCCCCCCGGTATGTGACCTTACTCACCAGTTAACTTTTCTGTCCTTTGTGTCGAGTAGTAGAATTTAACAAATCGTTATGCTTGACGCTTTGCAGAAGTGGCTAGCCTGGGTTCAAGGAGTACGATGCCCGACTCCACTACCAGAGGAGCCCATGACTCCCCTGCTCTCGACACTTCTGAACGAGGAGCCGCACATGGTGGCGCCCAAAGGGACGAAGTCCCAGAAAGGTAAGCCCAGTACTAGGACCCAGGAGACCTCGATCACCCGGTCCAAAGAGACCCACGCCTCCGTTGCCCATGACGGTGACATGGAGGAGGGTGATGTTGAGGAGATCCCTCCCCCGAAAGGGAAGAGGGAGGCGTCAGAGGTCGCTGAAGCCGATATGCAGCCCAAGGGCTCAAAGAGGCCGAGGAGAACATCGGCCAGGGTCGTCGGCAAGTTGTCTGAGAGAGTCGAGCTTTCCGGTGACTCAGAAGAAGACCTCCTTGCGATGGGGAGGAAGAAACCGGCACCTCGAGGGTAAGCCGTTGTCTTTATATCCTACCTTTCTATTTGACAAGTTTTTTTAGCAAGGGAGAACTTCATAGAGCGTCTTTTTCTTATGTAGTCCACCGAGGGTGATCCCCAGCGGTTCCTTGAGCGGGTTGCCATCCGCTAGCGGGACTCCAGAGCCCACTGCTCCTCCCCCAGCGCATGACGGGCTAGGAGAGGCGACATCCACGCTGGCCCCGACATCAACACAACGAGGGTCGAGGAGGTGTCCGTCATGGCCGAGGTCGACACCTCGGCTGATAAAGGCGAGGGTGTCCCGATCTTTCGATGAGATGATAACTATCGATTTGGTGGAGACGACTTTGACGATCCGACTACAAAAGTGCATGACGTTGCGCCTTAGCAATTGCTAAACCAATCTCCCGAGGTTACTGACGATGCTGAAAGCACGATCAGCCTGACCACGAAGGTCTATTCCTGCACGCAATCGAAGAACAAGCAAGAATATGATAATGCAATCTGAATATTGCAAATATAGATGAAGTATTGATAAAGGTGAGGATCCGAAAGCGGTCTTGGTTTGGTCGTTGGACACAAACGAAGTACACGAAGTTGCAATGGCTAACTTTTAACTAAACAAATCCTAAGCAAAAAGCTACTAGATGGATCTACTTATATAGGAGCAAGGGGTGGCGGCCAAGGAGGTGGGAGGACGTCCCAAGGCAGCCTAAAACTAACCCTAGGTCGTACAAGGCCAATGGGCCCAAGTGGAGGTGATGCAACACCTTTGGACTTGTAGTTTGACTCGGATTCTGCTACAGCGTCAGATTGTTTCGACGACAACTCAACGCTCCGGATGAATTTGAAGGTGAAACCAATTGGGTTAGAAAGAGCACGAAATCTACTTTCCAACAAAAAAAATCACGCAATTCGGAGTCCGTATGAAATAGTTCTTGGCGTTTTGAGTCAGGTATGTCTGTGCAGTCCGAATCTGAATCCAGAACGTGAGAGACTTGGACTCTATCTTCTCTTGGCCCAAAAGTGACGTGAGAGGACTTTTTGAACAACACATAAACTTCTCTTTTTTCCTTATGTTCATATGTGGATTGTACAAATCTCCCATACACCTGCAATTAGACATGGCACAAAAGTTTGTGAAGTATTTTTGTCTTGGATGACATAAATAAATTATTGCATAGTTTGCATTAGAAATCACCTCACAAATATACATGTATGCAATATTTTTGGTCGTATCCAAGGTAGTCATGTCCTCATCATCCTCCCCTTCTTGAAAACAAAGCCGTCCTCGGCGTTGCTTAAGCTGAAATGTGGCTAACAAAAGAGACAAGGTGTACATGTTGTATATGTATATGTCATCCAGTTTTACTTCCCTTAGTTTTTGCATATATGACACATGTATACATGAGTAACCTTCATAGTTCATAAAATCTAAAGCCAAAATATTATCACAAGTATTAGAAGACATGAAAATATTGCAACTCAATTTGCACATATAAGTGAAGCTCTTATTCATATCAAAGGATTGACAATGTTCATCATTAAACCATCCCAACATTGGTGAATAAACCTTACTTGCATCAAATTTACATGCTACAACATGCTTAAATAAGCAAACATGCAATAAGTCATTTGACACAAAATCATCACCAAGATTAGAAGTCATATCAAAATGATTAAACATTGTTTCTTTTGCAGCAACAGTTAATTCATTGGGTGCACTCAAAATTGTTGATACTTCAACTCTTTGATCACATGACGCATTCATGACAGTAACACAATTCTCTAAAATAGCTGGTGTGCTCAAATCAATAGGTAACACAACACATGATGTATTCAAGTTAACTAGGCATGCATCATTCTCATGTGAAAGTTGAAAATCTGTACCTTTGTCATTACCTCTTATGATCAACTCAGACGATGTAGGCACTCTTGGAGGTGATGTGTCACATGATGGAGATGATGTAGTCCTCGTAACAACAGATGTGGTTGTCATAGTACGCCTAGTAGTTGAAGAAACATCTGTATCAACACTTGGAATGTGCACCGTGCGCTTGTTCTCCTTGTGGCCAACACATCATTTTATTTCCTGTTCAGCTTTGCAAGCAAGACGAAACAAATGGTCCATAGGATAACACTCTTCATGAATTAGAATCTCTTGAATATCACAGTTTAATCCTCCCCAAAATCTATCCATAAAATCTTCTTCACTTTCTTCTAAAAATGAGTGCAATAATGTAGTTTGTAAATCATCATAGTATTTTGTTACCGTGTCAGTGCCTTGTTTTAAATGTTGTAATTTTTTAATCATGCCACGAGTATAATAAACATCAACGAATCTATCTCTCATGACAAGTTTTAAATCATCCCAAGTAGTAGGTATAAGATCAGGGTTTAACCGACAATATTCACTCCACCAAACTAAAGCAAAGCTACTAAAAGTACTAACCGCAGCTTGAAATTTTCCACGCTCATCAAAATTATGGGAAGCAAATATATCATTTATTTCGTACTCCCATTCAATATATAAATCAGGCCTAAAACGACCAGTAAATGGTGGCATGGAAACTTTAACCTGATTATGTGCATTCTGATGTAATTGCTCCTCTTGTGGCGGTTGTTGTATTTTCTTAGGTGATGGCAAATCTCCCACGATCGATGAAGCCCAAGAACTAACAACTCCGGAACCTGCCATAGTTAGTAGAAAACAAGAAACAAAATCCAAGAATAATGTTCCTATGAACTACTAGGATGTGGTGGTAAAACGCTCACAGTGTAGCAAATATCAATATCTTACAAGTTCTTACCATGCAGCAGGTGGTGACAGGCAACCAGCAGTGTCAAATAACTCCGAAGATTGAGTAAAGCGATTGCCAGGCGAATGTACGTATACACGGTGTAGAAATATGTGGAGCTGGGTTGGCTATATATGGCAGCAAAAGATTAGCAATAATCAATTCAGAGATGCAATGTTGAATAAACGCTCAACGACGGTACTGTGCTGGTCCTAGGCTAGACCAGACTAGAGACACGAGCCTAGAACACTAATGAGGTCACGGCGTAGCACAACTAGCATCAATAAAGGATATGAAGTAGCTCTGGACAGCAAGATATAAGTGAAGATCACAATGGCAGTAAAGATAATGATGAGAAACAACTACCAAGTAGCATATACCAACAATTCTCTCTCCAACTTTACTCTATAAAAGTTTGTGCCAATTTTAAGATAATTTTTCTCAAGAAAGGCACTGACTCAAGCTTTCAAATGCAAAAAGAATCACTCAATTCCGAGTTGATATGAGGAGTCAAAAAATTCTAAAACTGGCCTGAAAAACTGGAACAAGCTGTGTTCGCGAATTTCGGAGGGCAAAAAGACCTATTTAGAAGCCGATTTTGAGGTGTCAAATATTGAAATGGCTTCTGCAACTATTTAGATGCGGCTCGTCGCTAGCTTTAATTTGAGTACTCACGGAGCCAAAACAAACTTCGTATGAAAAAGATATGCCTGTTTTACTGAACACTACACAAAAATAGATTCCAATCCGAATTCAGCTACGAGATTGACTCTAGATAGATCCGAATTTTGTTTTTTTTTTCTTCTCTTTTTTTTTCTCACACTTTTTTTTTCTTTTTCTTTCTCTCTTTTTTTTCTCTTTCATGAAGAGTGTTATAGAGTAAAGGCGAGGGTGTCCCGATCTTTCGATGAGATGATAACTATCGATTTGGTGGAGACGACTTTGACGATCCGACTACAAACATGCACGACGTTGCGCCTTAGCAATCGCTAAACCAATCTCCCAAGGTTACTGATGATGCTGAAAGCACGATCAGCCTGACCACGAAGGTCTATTCCTGCACGCAATCGAAGAACAAGCAAGAATATGATAATGCAATCTGAATATTGCGAATATAGATGAAGTATTGATAAAGGTGAGGATCCGAAAGCGGTCTTGGTTTGGTCGTTGGACACAAACGAAGTACACGAAGTTGCAATGGCTAACTTTTAACTAAACAAATCCTAAGCAAAAAGCTACTAGATGGATCTACTTATATAGGAGCAAGGGGTGGCGGCCAAGGAGGTGGGAGGACGTCCCAAGGCAGCCTAAAACTAACCCTAGGTCGTACAAGGCCAATGGGCCCAAGTGGAGGTGATGCAACACCTTTGGACTTGTAGTTTGACTCGGATTCTGCTACAGCGTCAGATTGTTTCGACGACAACTCAACGCTCCGGATGAATTTGAAGGTGAAACCAATTGGGTTAGAAAGAGCACGAAATCTACTTTCCAACAAAAAAAGAATCACCCAATTCGGAGTCCGTATGAAATAGTTCTTGGCGTTTTGAGTCAGGTATATCTGTGCAGTCCGAATCTGAATCCAGAACGTGAGAGACTTGGACTCTATCTTCTCTTGGCCCAAAAGCGACGTGAGAGGACTTTTTGAACAGCACATAAACTTCTCTTTTTCCCTTATGTTCATATGTGGATTGTACAAATCCCCCATACACCTGCAATTAGACATGGCACAAAAGTTTGTGAAGTATTTTTGTCTTGGATGACATAAATAAATTATTGCATAGTTTGCATTAGAAATCACCTCACAAATATACATGTATGCAATATTTTTGGTCGTATCCAAGGTAGTCATGTCCTCATCATCGGCCCAGCAAGACCTCGGGGAGAAGAGCCCCGAGGTCGTTGAAGAGGGGCTGGGCTAGTCGTCGATCCAGCTGATATCTGCTTCAGCTCCGCCACCGCAGGTGGAGGCTACCTGGGCTAGCGCATCAGCGCCTGGGTCTGAGGTCGTCCGTCCACGCCGCCAACTGCCGAAGTACGGGCGGGCGCGGGGTGGACCGAGGAGATGGAGGAGACCCTAAAGGGTTCCTCCATTAAGGAAGAGCATCGTGCCTTGATAGGCGCAGCGCTGCAGGGCTTCCGGTCCGCAGGGGCCGGCCTGCATGAGGTTTTTAAGAACCTCGTAACGAGCTTCGAGGTAAGCTTCTATCCTCGTACCAAGTTTAACTTGTTCATTTGAGCTTATTGATTTATGTATTTGTCCGAGTACATAATATCACAACCTTCTAAATGGCTTAGTGAGTGAGTAGCCCCCGATCCCAAAGGTGGTTTCAAGGAACCGACATTGGGGCCGTGAAAATCAATAGGGGCCTGGCATGTAGCTCCCAGGGCGCTGCTTAAGGCAGTCATCCTCGAACTTCAGTAATTTCACTGTTGCCTTTGTAATAAATATTTTTGCTGCCAGGTTTTGACCTTGGTTCCGGACTCTATCTCCGAGGAGATTGCGGAGATGAACCAGAAGCTCAAGAGGTTCCAGGAGGACCTCAACCTGGTGAACCAGAAATTCGAGCAATCTCAAGGTAAGCAAGTTAAACTTGCGTTATACTTTGCACGGAAGAGTTATGATAAGTCTTTCTAGATTAAAAACTAAGGCCGAACTGTTTTAATGACAACAATGTTAGCTGAGCTTGAGATGCTCAAGGCTGAGATAAAAAGGCTCGGCAAGAGGTGAAGCAGCATTAGGCTACGGCCGCGGAGGCGGAGAAGGCCCGAGCCACCGAAAAGGTGGCCAGAGACAAGGACCAGGCGCGGGTTCTTGAGGTTGAAGAGACCCTGAAGGGCGTGTTTGAAGCATGCGACAAGCTTCAGGTGGAGGGGCAGCGAACGAAGGAGGAGCTCAAAAAGCTCCAGCTTGCCCATTCCGACCTCAAGACCGCGGCCCGGGCGGACCGCGAGGTGCTCCATCAGTTGGAGCATATCTCCTCGGGTAAGCAATATTTATTCCAGTGTGTGTTTGGCAGCAAAGGGTGCGTCGAGCTCACCCAGTTGTGGTAATCCGCAGAAGTCTTTGCGGATCTCCCACAAAGCGTGGCGGATGCTGTTGCACACTTCGACCAGTTGGCGGGTCACGAGGTGGAGAAGGCCTTCCGGTGGCAGTTCCCGGGGTCGCCGGCATCGCAGCTGCTAAACAATCAAATGAAGTAGCTGGTAGAGCTACTCTACATGGCGAGGCCGGTGCTACAAGACCTCTGCGTCACACTGTGGCCTACCGAAGCCCTTCCAACCAACCTCTTCGGCCTCGTGATGCACCCGCCGGGGGCTGTATCGCGTGCCGATAGCTGGAGGAGGTCCGTGTGCTTTGAAGGAGCATGGAGGGCGTATGCCTGCGTGAAGACACATTTTCGTAAGGTCGACGCGGTGACAGTAGCCGCGGGTCCTCCTGCGGACAAGCCTCGCACCGCCGTGATGTCCTTTCCCGAGGTGGAGGAGGGAGCTCGGGTTACCGAGGCCATGTGTCCAAAAGACACTTTGTATTACTAGGTAGTACTTCGGAATGCCAAAGTTATGGGATGTATAAAACGTTATCTTTTTCTTGAATGACTATGGCTTTAAATTCCATGTGTGTTTTTCAATTATTTTGACCTCCTGGGTGACTGTTTTTAAACTGAAAGTGGCCAGCCGTCGGCTTCAGCCCCATTGTAGATTATACAAAGGGTGTTCCGAGATGCAGGTTTGACCCTTAGCCAACGTCTCGGTACCTGGAGGCAGTCTTCTACTCATAGGAACGAGGCAATCAGACTATAGTGGCTTGAAAACTTTCACGTAGTGCTAGGAGTTTGACTGTGGGGGCTGATGACCAGCCCCTGGTATGGGAAGTGGTCGGCCTGGAGGCTGTGGTCTAGGCCAGGACGCACATGGGCTAGAAATTAAAGCCCTTCCTTTAACACGGGTGATCTCCATCGTCACATCGCTTAACGCGGTCTACAGATGGCCGACCAGTTTGCACCGACCTAGATAGTCAGTTTTCGGCTTTCTCCACTGAGGCGCTCTGGGAATTAACCTGGCGGCACAATCGCAGTGGTTCTCCCATTACACGCTTAGCCGAATTCATCGGGAACGTAAGAGGTACACGTAGGAGTCGGGCAACCCAACTATCGACCAAAATCTAGGTTCAAAGCTGATGCATATAAAGCCAAAATCCAAGATGCCAAATACTTCAGACTTATAATACAATTGTATCATTTTTAGAGAAGTTCTTCGTAGCGCAGGGGCCATGCTTATAAAGGAATACGATAAGGACCTTTAAAGGGCACGATTTCTTTATTTCATAATTTCAAGCCTTCACATGCCCAACTGCAACAAAAGGAATTGAAAGAATACAACGTAAAAAGTAAAGAGGAAGGAAGAAACATGGTGGATATTTGTTATCGGATTTTTAGGAATCCGAGCTGCTTCCTGCCGCACATCTGCGCTTCTGAGCTGTTGACCAACTGTTCACCATTAGTGCTGGGGACTCACGAAGGCAGATGCCTTTTTGACCCTTTATACGCTCCAAGCGTTTGATTGACCGAGCTCCTTGAGGGAGGCGTTGCCAAAGTCCATTTTGTGGTTGAAGCCATGTTAACATAGTCATGTTTGGCTGTTTCTTTGACAGAGACTTGCCTGTGCGGGGGCTCAAAGCCACGTCGTTGCTTGGTCGAACCGTTTCGGCGTTTTAGTAAATTTTTGGCTCCTCGGCGACCCATGGAATCTTGAGTGCGAAATTGTGCACTCTGGGGACGTAGTGCCCCATCCAGAAAGGGCAAGCGAGGAGCTCGTATCCCTATTTAGGGTGCGGGAGTGTGTGGCCGAGGTCGATTTGTGCGGCCTGGGTGCGCTTCGAAGAGGTAGCGGTGCGTTTATCGCTGTGGGCTGCCTCCTCAGACGCCTGTACCTCAGCTGCAAAAGCCGCAGTCTGCTCCTCTGTCCGGAGTGAGTGCTCGGTGTTATCATTGACTGTTACAACACCGTTAGGTCCTGGCATTTTGAGCTTGAGATAGGCGTAATGCGGGACCGCGTTGAAGCGTGCGAAGGCTATGCTCCCTAAAAGCATGTGATATCTGCTCCAGAAGAGGACGATGTCGAAGATTAGCTGCTCGCTTCTGAAGGTCTCGGGTGAGCCGAAGACTACCTCCAGGGTGACCGTTCCAGTGCAGCATGCTTTGACGCTTCGGATGACACCTTTAAAGGTGGTGGTGCTCGGCTTGATCCGGGATGAGTCGATGCCCATCTTCCTAACCGTGTCCTTGTAAATGAGGTTGAGGTTGCTTCCTCCGTCCATGAGGACGCGTGTCAGATGGTAACCATCGAGAATTGGCTCCAGGACAAGCGCCACTGATCTGCCATGCCTGATGCTGGTCGGATGGTCATGCTTATCAAACGTGATCGGGCACGCCGACCAGGGGTTGAACTTCGGGGCGACTGGCTCCAACGTGTAGACATCCCGAAGTACTCACTTCCTCTCCTTTTTAGGGATGTGAGTAACATAGATCATATTGACCTCGGTTACCTCATCGGGAAACTTCTTTTGGCCTCCATTATTGGGCTGCTGAGGTTCATCCTCGTCTTCGCTGCGATTTTGGGTTTTACTTGGACCCTCTGCCGCGACCTTGCCAGCTTGTTTAAAGACCCAACAATTCCTGTTAGTGTGGGTTGCTGGTTTGTCCTGGGTGCCATGGATTTGGCACGGTCGGTCCAGGATTCTCTTGAGCTGGCTAGGTCTGTCTTTGTTCCCTTTAAAGGGCTTCTTTTTATGTACGGATTTAGGTCTGGTGAACCCTGCGTTCACCACAGCGTCTTCGGTATCGCTTCCACCATTTATATACCCGTGCTTGTTTTTATTGCGCTTCAGTTTTCCATTGGCGTCGCGTGTTTCCGTGGTGCCTGCCTCGCCATTGTGAGAACTGCGGGCGAGCCAACTATCCTCTCCCGCGCGGAAGCGAGTCATCAGCAAGGTGAGGGCAGCCATAGTCCTCGGCTTGCCTGGCCGAGTTGACGGGCCAACCATTCATTTCGGATATTGTTCTTGAATGCAGCGATGTCCTCGGCTTCAGAGTAGTCTATGATCTAGTTCTTCTTGGTGAGGAACCTGTTTCAGAATTTCTGGGCTGATTCGCCTGGCTGTTGGGTGACATGGATGAGGTCATCAGCGTCCAGAGGTCGGACGTACGTGCCCTGGAAGTTTGCTCGAAAAGCGTTCTCGAGGGCTTCCCAGCTGCCAATAGAGTGAGGAGGCAGGCTGTTAAGCCAATGCCTCGCCGTCCGCTTTAGCTTGAGCGGTAGATATTTAATAGCGTGGAGATCATCTCCATTGGCCATGTGTATGTGGAGAAGGAACTCCTCGATCCATATTGCTGGATCGGTGGTGCCATAGTATGATTCTATATTGAGGGGCTTGAATCCTTCCGGGAATTGATGTTCCATCACCCTATCTGTGAAGTAGATCGAGTGGGCCGAACCTTGGAACCGAGGAGCATCTCATTGGAGGTCGGGAGATAGCCGTGAATAGGCCTGGTCTCGGGCACGGCCATTCCTGTCCATCCAGGCATCATAGCCGTCAAGCCCGGCGGGCACGCATCCTCGTGATCCGTAGATGGACCAAGGAGATGCCCTGTTTGCCTCGGTGCGACGTCGAACGTCGTGAGAATATAGGTAATCCACGGGGTCCTTGCCATAACGGCGTGGAGGTGGCTGGTCGTTGAGGTTTTCCCTTGTTTGCCTGTCCCGCCCTCTAGGGGGTCGGTCATGGTCGTCGGCGAGCTCCTCATCAAACTCCGGCAAGAGACGCCTGTGTGGGTATGATTTCGGTGCGCTATGGTGCTGGTCTTCCATGTCTTGTTCGGCGGAGAGCAATTCGACCCACTTTTCATTTAGTGTGTCGGTGTTAGCCTACAGCTGTCGCTGCTTGCGTTTCATGCTCCGAGCCGTCGCAATGAGGCGCCGTCGGAAGCGCTCTTGTTCAAAGGGATCTTCGGAGACGACAAAGTTCTCGGTACTGAGGCTTTCGTCCTCCTCAGATTCCGGCATGTAGTTGTCATCGGCCCCTTCAAAGAGGTCGCCGGGATCTAGATCCTCAAGATGTCCTTCGGTTGTGCCGTTCCGTCTCGGGGAAGCTTGATGGTCTCCCTCGGGGTTGTCGTCATCACCGGCTTCGGCCTCGCCGTTGTCGGCGGTTGCATTATTGCCGCTGGGTTCCCCATTATTGCCTCTTCCGCGTCTTCGCCGACGTCTTGGAGGGGTATTGGTGGTGTCCACCATGTAGACATCATAAGTAGATGTAGCAGTCTACCTGCTGGTGTTTACCAGAGGCGAGGTGCCTTCTGCAGGGCCATCGGCATCTTCATCCATGTCCGTGGCCTCACCGTAGTCTAGTACGTTGGTTAAATCATCGATCGTGGCGACTAGGTGGGTGGTGGGTCGGATGTAAATTTCCCGATCATCGGCTTTAAGTCCGATCTGATCGTAAACTAAGGTCTTGCTGTCCGAGATGGACATACTCTGGATACGGTCAAGCATCTCATTGAGGTGAGACAACTCTTCAGGATCCATCACTAGGTTGTAAGCGGGGCTGACTCGAAGTATGCCCGGTGTATAACTTAATATGTCTTCGACGAGAAGGGGATCTGGGAGTGATTCCTGGTTTTGCGCCGAGGTCAGTTCTAGTCCTGACATAATTCCCGGAGTGAGAGCCGGATCTACGACCGGACTAGAGATTGGGAGCGAACCGGTCGAAGTAGTTACGTCGGGGGTCTCTGGTGACACCACGATGGAGATCGGTTACGGAGTCGAGCCTCCAGAGCCAGGTGAGTTCTCGATTCGGCCGGGGGCCCATCCCGATAGGACGAGCTCACCACAGGAATCCGCAGTGTACTCGAGGTCGCCAAAGGTCATGATCCGACCTGGAGCGTAGTTCTTGACAGAGGCCAAATGACCTGTCGAGTCTGCGCAAAAGACCATGCTGCCGAACACGAAATGTTGGCCGGGGGCGTAAATGCTCCCGTGGCAGTTGGTGCAGTTGATCTGCTGGCGAGCCATCGATCCTTCTGGTGATCGCACAGCGAAACTCTCAATGAAAGCACCAGTGTCGGTATCAAAACCGGCAAACCTCGGGGTAGGGGGTCCCGAGCTGTGGATCTCAGATCGAGGGTAATAGGAAAGAAGGAGACGATGTTTACCCAGGTTCGGGCCCTCTTGATGGTGGTAAAACCCTACGCCCTGCTCTTGTTTATATTGATGAAGATGTATCAAGTACATAGTTGATCTACCTCGAGATCGTAATGTATGGTCTAACTCTAGGGCAAGGTGAATGATTTTGCGTTGATGTCCCCTCTACGGGCTAAACCCTATGGCTTATATACACACCAGGGAGGGTATCTAGGGTTACAAGGTCGGTAACTAGGAGCCAGGCGGCAATAGAGATCTTGGAGTATACGTCAAGTCTTCGGGAGAGGCAGTCTTGATCACGCCTCCTGTGGACGGCCTACGGAGTCCACCTCGAACACGAATGAGGGTCCATTAGCCCAATCCGAGGAGAATCGGCTGGCTAGGTCAGGACCCCCTAATCCAGGACACCGTCACCGCCTCTCGGCCATGTATTGGCACTTTCTCTGTGCATGTCTCATGAGCATGTGTCTTCACCTTTGGCATCCTAAACACCGTTGCAGTCACCCGGCGGTAAGCTAAACTTCCACTCAGGTAAGCATGCTGATATAAACTAGTGAGCCGAATGAATCTCCCATCGGTTTTCATGTGTATTTCCGTTATGTTAAAGTAAAGTAGAACCGGTTCCAATAAAAAAAGTAATTATGTGCGTCGATGGTTCATTGTTGGTGCACGACAGGTCGGCGGCGGCAGGTACAATTCTTAGGAGACCAAACATGTCTGTTATCTTTGCTGCCTATCGGTTCGTATTTAACTGCATCAATGCGTTGGAAGCGAAGATTCATGCGATAATGCAGGGGATGACTCTTACAATCCAGCACACGAACCTAGCTATCATCGTCCAGTTGGACTCCTCAGAGGCCCTATCAAGCCTATCGAATGATGGTCCAGCTCGCTCGGCCTATGGACATCTTGTTGACGAGATCAGATCGTTGATGATTGACAGGAAGTTTATTCCGCAAAAGCTTAGTCGGGAATAAAATAGAATCGGCGATTGTTTGGCAAATTAGGGCATGGGCAATGCATAGGCTTAGGATGATGCCCCGTATGCCATGTAGGATCGGATGTAAGGAAAAGTAGGTTCGGATGGGGTAGTGAGATCCTCGGTAGGAGGCGGGTACTTGGGCAGAAAAAGTGTGGTTCGGTGCATAAAGCTGAAAAAGTTAAAGAGGAGAGTAGGGATGCATGTGTATTGGGTGTTTACTTTCTATTCTTTGATGAGGCCCACTAGTAGTAGATTGCATTCAGGAGAAAAAGTTATATAGATGACTCAAGCTACTTTTTCTCATAGGGCATATGTGTCTCAAGCTACTTTTTCTCTTGTATGCCACCATTGTACATGCCTTATAGTCAAACAAAAGACCACTATGTATTAAGAATCTTTTCTCCCTAAAAAAAGTTAACCGCAAACCTCAGCAGGATTAATGTGGTGCTGACACGTGTGCATGCATGTCCACGTGTCACCTCTCTGTTCATTTTGACCACGCTATAGAATATATAGTAGTTTATTTTTTATTTAATACCGGGTGTTGAGCGACCACTTGACTGATTGATACACGACATGTACAAGAATGTCGTTTCTGCCAAAAAAGAAAACAAGAATGTCAAAGCGAGCAGTGGTAGGATTCTGTGATGAGGCCTGTATATTCTATGCACCTGCGCTACAATCCGGCCGGCGCCGCATGACAGAATATGACATTTCCGGCGGAAATTCAATGTCGTTTCTGCCAAAAAAGAAAACAAGAATGTCAAAGCAAGCAGTGGTAGGATTCTGTGATGAGGCCTGTATATTCTATGCACCTGCGCTACAATCCGGCCGGCGCCGCATGACAGAATATGACATTTCCGGCGGAAATTCTAGTATAAAAACTCGATCAGGAGGATATAGTTAGAAAAACTCTGTAAAAAGAGCTGTGGACGATAACACTAATTACAAGGGGCGTTTTGTTTATCAGTACGTAGACCAGATCGACGACTCAAGTCAGAGTGCTTCTCCAGGGGCTCGGCCGCTGAAGCTTTTGCTACCCCACGCGGTCATGTCTTGCATGCAGAAATGCACGGATCAATTGTCATTGCTTACTTTGGAGCCCCATGCAAAACCAGGTGCTGGCTCGCCGCAAACCATGGTATGCATTCAGAAATACTCTCAGCCACACGAACGATCCATGCTTAAACGTAAGGCTGTTATGGATCGTCGACATTGATCCATATCATGTCAAAGAATGCATTATGTTATTAGTTCACTCTAGAGACGGATTGATCAATCGGTGTGCACGTACGTCCACCAATAGATAAACAACACACTGACAAGCACCTACGCTACCTGTGTACAGTGCACTACAATTTCTATTGCGCTGGCTTCGTATATAGCCAGGCTGGTCATCGCTTGCCATGGTTGAAACCCAAATTAACGGACCAGTCGTGTAGAAGGTATATACGGATAGGGCTGCAAACGAGTCGAGCGATTTCAAATTGAATGAAGCTTAAGACCAAGCTGTAGAACATGACTTGTGCTCAGCTTGTAACAATCTCGAGCTAAATGAGATTGTAAAATTTATAAATCTATGGTGATTATTCCAACTAGATAAGGCTCAACACAACATAAGCATGATATTGTGATTTAAGGAGTATAAATTTGAACATACAATTAATATATGTTGGTCGAAGTAGAGAATATATATGATCTAATTTCGTCTAATTGTATTTCAAAATGATTTGACTATAAAAGATATATCGAAAGATGTGCATACATGGACAGAAAACAAAATTAATTTGATATTTATTTCAAGAGTGTATGTTACAAGATGATAGAAATTAATTAATTATTTTATATATTTTTTTAAAACTAAATTCAGATAGTATGTGACGTGGGAACAATGATTGATTTGAATGAAAATATAACTTCACCGGTGGACGATGTTGATAAGATAACGATATGCAATTATGTAAAGAAAACAATACAAATTAATTTAGTGCGGCAAATTGAAAACATATTCGAAATGAATGATGATTATAAGAATGAGAAGCAATTTGTTTGTAATTTTGGAGTTGGTCGAAGTGCATATGACTGGGATATAATAAGCAATATGTACCATTATGTGAATGCTGCATTTACACAAAGAGATAAAGGAGCCATTAAGTTTGTGAGTAAGTTTGGTGGCAAGGAACCGAATAGGTATCGTAGTATGAGTGTTGCATTTACGCGTGGGCACAATCCAACACAGAATGGGAAGATGAGATGTTTGACCGGTCCACGTACCTCTTGTAATTAATGACCGTTGTATATAATTAGAGTCTTCGTGGGGTAGTTCCTCACTACATCACCGTATCTTCTCTAATCCACTCTCCACTTGTTCATCAATGCCGGACGGCAGCGAACACGGGGTACCGCCAGGCGATCCTCTTTTGGAGTTTTCGGTGTAGTTCCGTCTAGTGTTGCAGAAGATTTGCCGACTACAAGCCGAGGAGGAGGAGGAGGCTCGGGCAATGGCTGACTTTCAGGAAGAGATCTGGGCGCAGCAGGAAGAGAACGTCAACGACTTCTTTGAATTGGTGTACGGTCTTGGTCGGATTGGACACTGGGGCCATGGTCGTGGCCATGGCCAAGGTTGCGGCTGTGGAGTTGGCGTCACTAGGGTCGCACATGCTGGCGTTGCTGTTGCGAATGACGAGGGGTTAGGTGGTGCAGCTGCTGCCAGTCGTGGTTGTGGGGTCGACGGTGGCCGTGGCCGAGACAGAGGAGGTGCTCTTGGCGGTGACCGTGGCTGAGGAAGGAATTAGTGTTTGTACTGTTCATACCTGTCTATCACCATTTCATCTTTTCAATAAATGTAATTTACCTACTGATCTTTTGATGCATCAGTTTCAGTTAATAAAATTGAATGATCTCAATGTGTTCATGTACTCAACTGCTAGATGTTTAAATATTCTTGTTTTTAAATACATTCTCCAGCGACGATTAGCTCTGGACGAAACGCTTGCAATCTATAGAGAGGCCGTGCTTTCGGTCAACGGTTCGAGGGATCGTTCGTGAACGGTTCAAGGGACTTCATCGATGATGTACACCAACTCTTCTTTCGCTGCAACTCGTAGTTCGTAATGATCCGACCTAAACCCCTTATGCATCTTCATAGTGTTCCCGGACCGTGATCGTGGGATGAATTTTTTCCTACTACGTTTCCCAACAGAAACTACCTACACATCATCATGGAAGAAGCAAGGTTGATGAAGACGGCCTCCCCAATGATTCCCCCGTCCGACAAAGTGCCAGAAAAGGGCTCTAAATGGGATCGCTTCAGAATAAAGGCTTGTGGTGTGATACGTCTCCAACGTATCTATAATTTTTGATTATTTCATGCTATTATATTATCAATCTTAGATACTTTATATGCAATTTTATATTACTTTTGGGACTAACCTATTAACTCAGTGCCTAGTGCCAGTTGTTGTTTTCTGTTTGTTTTTGATTTTACAGAAAATCAGTACCAAACAGAGTCCAAACACAACGAAACTTTCGACGATTTTTTTTGGACATAATAGACTCTAGAAGCTCCGGGGAGGGACCAGAATACCTACAAGGAGACAACAAGGCAACAAGATGCGCCCTGAGGGGTAGGCGCGCCCTGATGCCTTGTGGGCCCGTCATGGATCTGTCTGACCTAATTCCAACTCTATAAATTCTCAAATATTGGGAAACCAAAGAGAAGTCACCGAAACAACTTTTTTGCCGCCGCAAGTCTCTGTTCTTCCATGATCCATCCGAAGGCATTTTTTGGTACTCTGCCGGAAGGGGAATCGATCACGGAAGGCCTCTATATCAACCTTGTTGTTGCTCTGATGATGTGTGAGTAGTTCACCATAGACCTACGGGTCCATAGTGATTAGCTATCTCTCTCTCTCTGATCTTCAATACAATGTTCTCCTCGTAGTTTTATTCAATGTAATCTTCTTTTGCGGTGTGTTTGTTGGGATCTGATGAATTATGGGTTTATGATCAGATTATTCATTAAAAGTAACTGAGTCTTTTCTGAAATTTATTATGCATGATTGTTATTGCTTTGTATTTCTCTCCGGCCTATCTGTTTGGTTTGGCCAACTAGATTGATTTATCTTCAGCAGGAGAGGTGCTTTGTAGTGGGTTAATCCTCACCTCGTGACAGAAGGGGTAGTGAGGCATGTATATGTATTGTTTCTACTAAGGGTAAAACGACGGGGTTTAATCATATTGCTTGCTTTTATTCTATCTACAATATATCATCTTGCTTAAAGCGTTACTCTGTTTTTCATGAACTTAATACCCTAGATGCATGCTGGATAGTGGTCGATGGGTGGAGTAATAGTAGTAGATGCAGACAGGATTTGGTCTACTTGTCACGGATGTAATGCCTCATGATCATTGCCATAAATAACGTCGTAACTATGCGCTTTTCTATCAATTGCCGAATAGTAATTTCTCTACCCACTGTATGCTGTTATTACGAGAGAGATGCCTCTAGTGAATACTATGGCCTCCTGGTCTATTTTAATCATATTATAAAAACCAAAAATCCCTTGCTACAATTTTACTTCTTTTATTTTAATTTACAATTTATCTATCTACTACTATCAGATTTAATCCTTGCAATTAACGAGTATAAGGGGATTGACAACCCTCTTGCCCGCGTTGGGTGCAAGTATTTTCTCTTAGTGTGTGTAGGTACTGTTTACCAAGCGTTTGCGTGGTTCTCCTATTGGTTCGATAACCTTGGTTCTCACCGAGGGAAATACTATTTGCTACTATATTGCTTCATCCTTCCTCTTCACATAAAATCCCAACACAGATCACAAGTAGCAGAAAGAATTTCTGACGGCGCTGCCGGGGAGACATCATAAAATACCTACATATTCCTACATTTACATTATCATCTACTTGTTCTACTTTTTATTTGATTTTATGTGCCTTCTCTTTTTCATCTCGCTCTACTTCTCTAAAAAAAATCAAAAACACAAAAATATTTTATTTTGCTTGTTTGCTATCTTGCTTGCTTTGCCACTATGTCTCACGAAAATACTAAGCTGTGTGACTTCTCGAATACTAATAATAATGATTTTTAGTACTCCAATTGCTCCTCTCGCCACTAGTGTAGAGTCATCTGATATTAATGCTGCATTGCTAAATCTTATTATGAAAGAAAAATTTGCTGGAAATCCTAATGAAGATGTTGCATCACAGCTTAATACCTTTGTTGAATGATGTGATATGCAAAATAAAAAAAGATGTGGATTATGATATTGTTAAGTTAAAATTATTTCCATTCTCATTAAGGGACAAAGCCAAAACTTGGTTTTCATCCTTACCTCGCAATAGTATTGATTCATGGGATAAATGTAAGGATGCTTTTATTGCTAAGTACTTTCCTCGTGACAAGATTATATCTCTTGGAAATGAAATCATGAACTTTAAGCAACCTGAGCAAGAACATGTTGCATAATATTGGGAGAGAACGAAATTTATGATTAAAAATTGTCCCACTCATGGACTAAGCTCATGGATGATAATACAAAATTTCTATGTGGGACTCAACTTTGTGTCGAGAAATCTTCTAGACTCTGCTACAGGTGGTACCTTTATGGGAATTACTTCAGGAGAAGCCACGAAACTTCTTGATAATATGATGACAAATTATTCTCAATGGCATAGTGAACGAGCTCCAACTAGTAAGAAGGTAAACTCTGTCGAAAAAGTTTCTACTTTGAGTGATAAAATGGATGCTCTTATGAATATGCTTACTAGTAAAAATGCTCATGTGTATCCAAATGATTTTCCATTATCTAATCTGATTGAGCAAAATAGTGATGCTATCGATGTGAATTGTATCGCTACAAATAATTTCAACAACAATGCTTATAGAGGGAATTTCAATCCTAGACTGTATCCCGGTAACCCCCCCTAATAATTTTGGTAGTTCCTATGGTAATTCATATAATAGTAATAGGATACCTACTGAACTGGAGAACAACATTAAAGAATCTATTAGTTTTCAAAAGATTTTCAATGCTACGGTAGAAGAAAAACTACATAAAATTGATGATATGGCTAGAAACATGGATATAATTACTCATGATGTGGAACTCAAATTAAAATTTAGCCACCTAAGCATGATATTACTGAATCTCTAAAGTCTATCCAAGTCACCATGAATGAAAGTAGATAAAGAACCGCTAGGATAAGAGCTAAGCGTGAACTCCTAGAAAAAGCGCTCGCACCCGGTTTTTATCATAATCATGATGAAGATACTAAAATGATTGGTGTGACACCTATTGAAACTTTGTTTAGTAATATAAAACTTGATGAAAAGGGGACTGGAGATTAGTCAAATTTATCTAGAAGGCGTCCCAATTGTTCGGAGGGTGATGATCTTAATGATGAAAACAACAAAAGTGGGTTTGAAGAGGTCAACACTTTAGATAGTGATGTGCCCACTACTTTGGATTACAAGGACTTTAATTATGATAATTTTTATTTGATTCAATGTATTTCCTTGTTGCAATCCATGATTAATTCACCTAATGCTTACGAACAAAATAATGCCTTTACTAAAACATATTGTAGAAGCAATGATTAAAGCTGATGAAGAAAAACTAGAATTGGACGTATCTATATCAAGGAAATTACATGATGAATGGGAACATACTATTAAAGTTAAGTTTAAAGATTATGAATGTAATGCTTTGTGTGAAATAGGTGCTAGCATCTCTACTATACCAAAATATTTATGTGATGTACTAGGTCTCACCGATATGGATGAATGTTCCCTCAACTTACATTTGGCGGATTCAACTATTAAAAAACCATTGGGTAGGATAAATGATGTCCTCGTACTTGGTAATAGAAATTGTGTACACGTGGGTTTTATTGTGCTAGATATTGAATGCAATCCATCACTTGGTAGGCCTTTCCTAAGAACCATAGGTGCAATTATTGATAGGAAAGAAGGAAATATAAGGTTTCAATTTCCAATAAAGAAAGGGATGAAACACTTCCCAAGGAAGAGAATTAAACCACCATATGAATCTATTATGAGCGCCATCTATGTAATTTATTTGAAAGATGATAACACTTGAAACATGCATTATGCCTAGCTAAGGGCATAAAACAATAGCGCTTGTTGGGAGGCAGCCCAACAGTTATCTTAAATTTTTTCTTTTATTTCTGTTTTTTTTTATGACATGATTATTGCTAATGTAATGATTGTGTTTTTATTTTTTTAATTAGTGTTTGTGCCAAGTAAAGCCTTTGGGATGATTTGGATGATAATTGAATTTATTCTGTGCAAATACAGAAACTTTTGCACCCAGTGCTGGAATTTACATTTATTACTGGAACATGATAAAATTATGATTTTTTACATAGTATTAAGATACAAATATTTTATGTTTTACTAATTTTTTAGATTCTTTGGAGTTATAGAAGTATATTAGATCATTACACACTATTCTGTTTTAGACGTATTTTGTTTTTTATTGCATAGTGTGATTATTTTGATGATGCTATGGATTATATCGGCGGGTATAAGTCATAGAGAAGTTAGAATATAGTAGGTATTATGAAAGAATAATTATGAATGAGTTTACAATAGTACCTAAAGTTTATGATTTATCGATTATACGAACAGATTTCGCGAAGTTTCTATTGAGTTTTGTGTGATGAAGTTTTCAAGTTTTGGGTGAGATCATGATGGATGAAGGAATAAGGAGCGGTAAGACCCTAAGCTTGGGGTTGGGGATGCCCAAGGCACCCCAAGGTAATATTCAAGGAAGACCCAAGCGTCTAAGATTGGGGATGCCCCAGATGGCATCCCCTCTTTCGTCCATAATTCACTGGTATGTTACTTGGAGCTATATTTGTATTCATCACATGATATGAGTTTTACTTGGAGCGTCTGTGTGACGCCCCCGGCCCGATCGTGCACTAATCATACACGCAAATGCACACGATCAAGCCTAAGGACTCACGGGAAGATATCACAACACAACTCTAAAACATAAATAAAGTCATACAAGCTTTATATTACAAGCCAGGGGCCTCGAGGGCTCGAATACATAAGCTTGCGAACAAGCGTCAGCGGAAGCATCAGATATCTGAGTACATATATGAAAGAAAGTACAGAAAGGCCTTTAGAAAGGCGGGGCAAAAGAAAACACTACGATCGAAAGGCACAAGGCCTCCTGCCTGGGACCCTCCGATCCTACTCCTGGTCGTCAGTCAACTCGTAATAGTATCCATCCTCTGGGTAGTAGTAGTAACGATCGTCGGGGCATCTGTCTCAGGGGGCTCCATCCTCTGGTCACGTCAAACTGATATGGGGAGAAAAAGGAAAACAAAGCAACCGTGAGTACTCTGAAGTACTCAGCAAGCAAGGATCTACACTACATATGCAACATTTTCAAGGGGAGGCTGTATATGTGGACTGGGCTGCAGAAATGCCAGAATAGAGAGAAGGCCTAGTCCTATCGAAGACTAGCATCTTCAGCGATCTTGCAGCAGTAGAAGAGAGTAGAACAATACCATATAATGTAGCAGTAATGTTATCAACCTCACCCAGAGATCCTTTCTCGACTCCCTGCGAGAAAGCAATCCCAGAGCCATACATTCATCAACCTCGTCCTGAGATCCCTTCTCGACTCCCTGCGAGAAGCAATCCCAGAGCCATATATACAGGTCTCATCACAGGTATCCAGTTCTAAATTGTATCAATCAGGATACAACTCCGAGTGTCCTTTACCGTAGGACCGGCTATCGATAGAAATGTTCTTCCCTGCAGGGGTGCACCAACTTACCCAACACGCTCGATTAACTTCGGCCGGACACACTTTTCTGGGTCATGCCCGGCCTCGGCCAAACGACACATCGCAACCCTACCTACAGCTCAGCAGAGAGGTCCCCGTCGGTCTATATCCTAAGCGCTCAGGGGTCATGGGCCATCGCCCTGTGCACTCCGGGTCGGTGTGTGCAGGGTCGGGACGAGCACCACCTCAGTCCTGGATGGTACTGGCCCGGCCCGGCCACGAGGCTGAACTGGACGTCTGACAGAGCTTTCGGCTGATGCATACGATGCAGAACGCCCATACTATGCCCACGTGATGGTTAGTGCTATCAGACCAGAGGTCTGCTCGGATCAAATATCCAAATCGTTAGGACTAGGGCTTGCGGTAACGAGCAGAGACTCACGAAAGATGTGACCCCGTCGCCCCGTCTCGAGGACTTGCGGCAAGGGTTAAGAATGCCCGGCCGCGCCTCGTATTCACCACTCGGGCACCACACTGGCAACCCGCCTTCACATCACACGCGGGTACCCCTCAGGGTCGACCCGCCTTTCCAAGTGACATTGTAAGGTCCAAGTATCCGTGTGTCCATAACATCAAGGAATCCGAGGTATCACCCTCATTGAATTCCCACTCGATGTATCCGTCAAGGTGAACTAGGAGGAATCACCCTCACTGGGTCCACACTTGAGGTGTTGTACGACAGCGTCGTCATCGGAAGCGGTGAAGGAGGAATCACCCTCGATGACCATGACCGAATAACTACTCTACAGAGTTAACATCAGAAGTGCTACAAGAGGTTTCACCCTCGGCACTCGATAGTAACGCTGCAGTGTCGTTACAACTAAGGGGGGTGATGTGCGGTGTCGGGTCCTGGTCTTCAATCCCATTGATCGGGTCTTCTGACGATCCAGCGCGGCAGTCGGGATAAGTGGGGTCACTGATAGGTCTCTACCCAGCCTAGACTAAACAGTTTAGGATATGTAGGAAATTATCAACAGCAGGTTACAATGAACAGGCTATGCATCAGAATAGGTAAAGCAGCAGCAGCAGTAATTCTAATGCAAGCATGAGGAATTTAGAATGGGCGATATCGGTATGCTCAAAGGGGGGGGGGCTTGCCTGGTTGCTCGGCGGCAAGGGCAAGGTCGTCTATGGTGTCTTCGGGATCCGGAGCTGCGTCGGTCTCGGGGACGACGTCGGGGTCGGGGGCTATCGAGAGAGAAGAGGGGGAGGAAACAATATAAATATATAGCAAACATGAGCATGACAAATACGATACACGGTGCTAGGGGTAGTCTAACGCAGCATCACACGTAACAGACGGAGCGGGAGAATATCTGACGATATTTCCCGGGTCTTTGGAATTATCGGACAGAGGATAAGAGGGGAACGGTTGCAAGTTCGGATAGTTAGAGACGCGTGACGGACGAACGGACCGCGTATTCAGATTCGTCTCGTCGTTCTGAGCAACTTTCATGTACAAAGTTTTTCGATCTGAGTTACGGATTATTTAATATGATTTTCTAAAGTTTTTATTAATTTCTGGAATTTAATTAATTATTTAAATTAACATTATCCGAAACAGTAGTTGATGACGTCAGCATGACATCATGCTGACGTCAGCACAATCTGACAGGTGGGGCCTGCTGTCATTGACTATTAGCCTAATTAACAGATTAATTAGCTTAATTAGATAATTAGGTTAATTAAGTTTAATTAGTTTAATTAAACATGATTAGTTAAGTTAATTAATTCACTAATTAACTAATTAATTATTACTATATTTTCTTTTTCTTCTTTTTTTTTTTAAACATTCTGGGGGGGCCCACTGGACAGTGGCACAGCCGGACACGTCCGCGCTGTGCCCGTCCAGAGCCGGACACATCCGCGCGGCTGGGGTCAACGCGCGCGCGCGCACGGACGAGCGGGCAGACGACGGCGAGCGACGCGCGGGCGCACGTGCGGGGCAGCTGCGGCGAGCGGCAGCAGCAGCAGCAGGCGGAGCAGCAGCTCCGCGGCGGGGGCGGGCGAGCGCGGCACGGGAGCGGTGACCGCGGCGGCAGGGAGAGCGCACGGGGAGCGGACGCGGTCCTCACCGGCGATGTAGATGAACAGGGCCGGCGAGGCTCGGTGGAGCCGACGGGGAGGAGGACGGGGAGGTGTTCGGCGACGGCGGTGGCTGGGTCTGGCGACGGCAGCGGGCGGCGGCGTCGGTGCCCCGTTGGGGAAGAGGTCGAGGACGGGGAGGCGGGCGCCGGCGACGGCGGTGCAGCACCGGGCGGCGTCGGAGAGGTGGCGGCGGGGTCAGCGTGGCGTCGACGCTGCCGGGGCAGAGACGGGGGCGTCGGGCGGAGGCGAGGGGGGCCTCCCGATCCAGACCGAGAGAGCGAGAGGGAGAGGTGGATCGAGGGGAGTGGGGTGTAGCGGGCTAGGGTTTGGGGGGGGATAAGGGGAGAGCGGGAGTGGGCCGGCCTGGCGGCCTGGACGGCCTGCTGGGCCGAGGCCCAGGGGGGTTTCCCTTTATTTTTCTGTTTTCTTCTGTCTTTTTTTTTCTTTACTCCTATTCTCTGTTTTGTAAATTGTGAGGCCTCAAAATGACTTTTGTAAAATATGAGACCTAGCCCATAAATACCAGTGCTTTATTTCCTAACACCTAAAATTAGTTTGGGCAAAACATCATTTCATACTTAAATTAGATTTAATAAATGGTTATTAAATATTGTTTTTAGTCGCTGTTTGAAGATGTTTGAGTCACCTACCCAACTCCAATGATGTTGGTTTCAATTTTAGAATTGTCTCTGATTTATTTGCTATTTAATGAACAATTTAGTTTCTATGTTGGACAACTTTTATTTTCCACTTTAATTTAATTTGAATTTGAGTTAGAAGTTGAAATGCATTATGATGCAAATGATGATCATGCACTGTTAAACATGATGACATGGCATAATCAAAAGGGTGATTACTGTAGTTAACCACTGGGGGTGTTACAAATCTCCTCTACTAACAAGAATTCTCGTCCCGAGAATTAAGAAGTAGAAGGAAAAAGTTCGGGGTATTCCGCACGAAGATTATCCTCGCGTTCCCAAGTGGCTTCATCTTCAGTATGATTTGACCACTGCACTTTGAGGAACTTGGTAACCTTCTGACGGGTTCGACGTTCAGCTTCATCGAGGATGCGGATCGGATGCTCCTTATAAGATAAATCATCTTGCAATTCGAGCATCTCGTGATCCACAGCTCGGTGCGGAGATTCCTTGAAGCATTTACGAAGTTGCGACACATGGAAGATGTCGTGGATATGAGAGAATTGCGGCGGCAATTCCAATTTATACGCCACCTGTCCACGTCTTGCAACAATGCGGAAAGGACCAATGTAGCGCGGAGCTAGCTTGCCCTTGATTCCAAAACGGTGAGTGCCTTTCATAGGAGTGACACGAAGATAAGCTTGATCACCAGGTTGATAAGTCAAACCCCATCGTTTGCGATCATAGTTGCTCTTCTGGCGGTCCTGAGCCGCCTTGAGATTTTCCCGGACAATACGAACTTGTTCTTCGGCGTGTTGAATAATATCTGGACCCACGAGCGGTCGTTCCCCAGTTTCTGACCAATTCAGAGGGGTTCGACACTTACGTCCATAGAGAACTTCAAAGGCGGCCATTTTCAAGCTGGCTTGATAGCTGTTGTTATAGGAGAACTCGGCATATGGAAGAGATTCTTCCCACTTCTTGCCAAACGATATAACACAAGCTCGCAACATGTCTTCAAGCACTTGATTAACTCGTTCAACTTGGCCTTGGGATTGAGGATGATAAGCTGAACTCCAGGTGATATGAGTTCCCATAGCCTTTTGAAAACTTTCCCAGAAATGACCAGTGAATATGCTGCCACGGTCTGAACTGATCTCTTTCGGAATACCGTGGAGTGAAACAATTCTGGAGATATATAACTCTGCTAACTGACTAGCAGTGATCGTCTTCTTGACAGGCAGAAAGTGTGCAACTTTGGAGAGTTGGTCGACGACGACAAGAATAGCATCGTGACCCTTCTGTGACCTGGGAAGTCCTGTAACGAAATCCATCTGAACCTTATCCCATTTCCATAAAGGAATAGGAAGTGGTTGCAGAATTCCAGCAGGCTTCTGATGTTCTGCTTTAACGCGTCGACACACATCACATTCAGCAACATATCGAGCAATGTCTTGCTTCATTCTAGACCACCAGTACCTTTGACGGAGATCACGATACATCTTGGTGCTACCCGGATGAATAGACAGCGGGGTATCATGTGCCTCCTTCATGACTTTGTCAGTCATAAGCTCGAAGCGAGGTACGACAATGCGGTCTCTGAAATACAAGGTTCCATCTTCAGACAGCGAGAAATCCCTGTACTTTACAAGGTGAAGGTCTTTCTTCATCAGATCAACTTCAGCATCTTTAGCTTGCGCATTCTTAATAGCTTTCTCAAGATCTGGTTCAACAACCAAGGTTTTTAGGTATTCTTGAGGAACTATCTCGATATTTAGCTTTCGAAGCTCTTCATACAGAAGTGGTTGCTGTAGCTGAACCTCAAGTTCGCAGCAATAGGATTTGCGGCTCAACGCATCAGCCATTACATTAGCCTTGCCAGGGGTATAAGAAATACCCAAGTCATAGTCCGCAATGGTCTCCATCCATCTTTGCTGACGGAGGTTTAGAGAAGGTTGAGTGAACAAGTACTTCAGACTTTTATGATCCATGTATATCTCGCAACGATTACCGAGAAGGTAATGTCGCCATAACTGCAGTGCATAGTTGACAGCAGCTAGTTCTAGATCATGTACCGGATAATTCTCTTCATGCGGTCGCAACTGACGAGAGCTATAGGCAATCACTTTACGCTCTTGCATTAGGATACAGCCTAATCCTTCACGGGATGCATCACAATAAATCACAAAGTCTTTGCGGGTATCTGGAGGAGACAGTACTGGGGTATTGTAACGGATTGACATCTGCCCCAGTGGATAAAGAATGTACTCTGGATGTATCCCTGCTCGAACAGCTGGTAGCTGCGTCGCAGGGTGTGGTGGAAACAAACGATCCATCTGAAACAGAGGAAACTCATGATTGTCAAAAGACAAGGAGAAGTATAACCGATCTCGGAGAGAAAGGTTAAACAAAACAATGGAAAGGAAAATGATTATCAGACTAATCAGATCAATGTCAGGGAAATCGCACATATATCCAGCTCTCCGGGTGGACGAGAATTACGAGATCCTAAGTGTCGGCGTTAGTAAACTTTAGTTAACCCGAAAGGAAGAGAGGTCAGAGTCCCAGAGTAAAGATGAGGAATAAAAGATACTAATACCTCCCAATTGGCGACGTGGGCCCGTAAGCCACACAGCCAAGTTAGTAAAACAGTTTTCGGTTACTAGACTCAACTTCGGCCAAGGAGTTGGAAAGGGGGTTCCTACAGGCAGTCGGCTCTGATACCAACTTGTGACGCCCCCGGCCTAATCGCGCGCTAATCATACACGCAAATGCACACGATCAAGCCTAAGGACTCACGGGAAGATATCACAACACAACTCTAAAACATAAATAAAGTCATACAAGCTTTATATTACAAGCCAGGGGCCTCGAGGGCTCGAATACATAAGCTTGCGAACAAGCGTCAGTGGAAGCATCAGATATCTGAGTACAGATATGAAATAGAAACAGAAAGGCCTTTAGGAAGGCGGGGCAAAATAAAACACTACGATCGAAAGGCGAAGGCCTCCTGCCTGGGACCCTCCGATCCTACTCCTGGTCGTCAGTCAACTCGTAGTAGTATCCATCCTCTGGGTAGTAGTAGTAACGATCGTCGGGGCATCTGTCTCAGGGGGCTCCGTCCTCTGGTCACGTCAAACTGATATGGGGAGAAAAAGGAAAACAAAGCAACCGTGAGTACTCAGAAGTACTCAGCAAGCAAGGATCTACACTACATATGCAACATTATCAAGGGGAGGCTGTATATGTGGACTGGGCTGCAGAAATGCCAGAATAGAGAGAAGGCCTAGTCCTATCGAAGACTAGCATCTTCAGCGGTCTTGCAGCAGTAGAAGAGAGTAGAACAATACCATATAATGTAGCAGTAATAATATCAACCTCACCCAGAGATCCTTTCTCGACTCCCTGCGAGAAAGCAATCCCAGAGCCATATATACAAGTCTCATCACAGGTATCCAGTTCTAAATTGTATCAATCAGGATACAACTCCGAGTGTCCTTTACCGTAGGACCGGCTATCGATAGAAGTGTTCTTCCCTGCAGGGGTGCACCAACTTACCCAACACGCTCGATTAACTTCGGCCGGACACACTTTCCTGGGTCATGCCCGGCCTCGGCCAAACGACACATCGCAACCCTACCTACAGCTTAGCAGAGAGGTCCCCGTCGGTCTATATCCTAAGCGCTCAGGGGTCATGGGCCATCGCCCTGTGCACTCCGGGTCGGTGTGTGCAGGGTCGGGACGAGCACCACCTCAGTCCTGGATGGTACTGGCCCGGCCCGGCCACGAGGCTGAACTGGACGTCTGACAGAGCTTTCGGCTGATGCATACGATGCAGAACGCCCATACTATGCCCACGTGATGGTTAGTGCTATCAGACCAGAGGTCTGCTCGGATCAAATATCCAAATCGTTAGGACTAGGGCTTGCGGTAACGAGCAGAGACTCACGAAAGATGTGACCCCGTCGCCCCGTCTCGAGGACTTGCGGCAAGGGTTAAGAATGCCCGGCCGCGCCTCGTATTCACCACTCGGGCACCACACTGGCAACCCGCCTTCACATCACACGCGGGTACCCCTCAGGGTCGACCCGCCTTTCCAAGTGACATTGTAAGGTCCAAGTATCCGTGTGTCCATAACATCAAGGAATCCGAGGTATCACCCTCATTGAATTCCCACTCGATGTATCCGTCAAGGTGAACTAGGAGGAATCACCCTCACTGGGTCCACACTTGAGGTGTTGTACGACAGCGTCGTCATCGGAAGCGGTGAAGGAGGAATCACCCTCGATGACCATGACCGAATAACTACTCTACAGAGTTAACATCAGAAGTGCTACAAGAGGTTTCACCCTCGGCACTCGATAGTAACGCTGCAGTGTCGTTACAACTAAGGGGGGTGATGTGCGGTGTCGGGTCCTGGTCTTCAATCCCATTGATCGGGTCTTCTGACGATCCAGCGCGGCAGTCGGGATAAGTGGGGTCACTGATAGGTCTCTACCCAGCCTAGACTAAACAGTTTAGGATATGTAGGAAATTATCAACAGCAGGTTACAATGAACAGGCTATGCATCAGAATAGGTAAAGCAGCAGCAGCAGTAATTCTAATGCAAGCATGAGGAATTTAGAATGGGCGATATCGGTATGCTCAAAGGGGGGGGGCTTGCCTGGTTGCTCGGCGGCAAGGGCAAGGTCGTCTATGGTGTCTTCGGGATCCGGAGCTGCGTCGGTCTCGGGGACGACGTCGGGGTCGGGGGCTATCGAGAGAGAAGAGGGGGAGGAAACAATATAAATATATAGCAAACATGAGCATGACAAATACGATACACGGTGCTAGGGGTAGTCTAACGCAGCATCACACGTAACAGACGGAGCGGGAGAATATCTGACGATATTTCCCGGGTCTTTGGAATTATCGGACAGAGGATAAGAGGGGAACGGTTGCAAGTTCGGATAGTTAGAGACACGTGACGGACGAACGGACCGCGTATTCAGATTCGTCTCGTCGTTCTGAGCAACTTTCATGTACAAAGTTTTTCGATCTGAGTTACGGATTATTTAATATGATTTTCTAAAGTTTTTATTAATTTCTGGAATTTAATTAATTATTTAAATTAACATTATCCGAAACAGTGTCATGCTGACGTCAGCATGACGTCAGGACCAGTGGGTCCCACCTGTCATAGGCTGTTAGGTTAATTAGTGATTAACTAATTAAATTACTGTTTAATTAACACTAACTACTTAATTAGATTAACCTAATCAGGATTAATTAACTTAATTAATTAACTAATTAATTATTTAATTAATTAATTATTTTAATTATTTTTATTATTATTTTCATTTATTTTTATTTTTCGTTTTTAAGGGCTGGGCCCCGTTCTCAGCTGGAAGAGGAAAAGGGCCCACGGCGAAAAAAAGGTGAGGGTAAGTGGCAAAAAGGGAAAATCGGAAGAAAAGGGAAAAGGGAGAGGAGAGCCTGAGAGAAGAGCGGGCAGGGGGATGGTGGGAACGGAGAAGAGGGGGAGGGGTACGAGGATGAGCCTGTGGACGGGCGGAGAGGCTCCCGAGAGAACTAACGAGACAGGAAGGAGAGTCGCGGGAAGGAAAGACGGGAAGATGGGCGTGGACAAAGAGGAGTGAGGACACACAGAAGTCTCCCTCCGAAGATGGGCTAGCAGGGGCGGATGACGAGGCGCGGTACAGGAAAGCAGCGGCAGGCGGGAGCGTAGGCAGCATAAAAGAGCGGGGTGGACCATGAGCGGGGCGGTGAGGCAACGGCCAGAGGGCCGGCGACGCGGTCAGCGCCGGTGCGGCCGCGTGGTGGGCGCGGGCGACGGCCGGGGCAAGGCCGGGGCGCGGCCAGGCGTAGAGGCGGACGGGGGCGAGGTGCGGGCGCGGTGTGCGGGGCTGTGGTGAGCGCGGCGGTGAAGAGGGGAGAGGAGGGGGCGCGGGCAGCGCGGTGCTCACCGCGAGCTGTAGGGGGGTGGCAGCGGTGCTCGAGCTCGAGGGGAGGACGGGGACGAGGTCGACGAGGAGAGGGGGAGGCGCGACGAGGTCGGTGAGGGAGAGGAGAGAGGAGGGGCGGGGACGGGGAGGGACGGGCGTCGAGGGTCGAGCGAAGGAACGAGGAGGCCCGGCGGAAGGGCGGCACTGGCGAGGTGGGTGGGTCGAGGCAGCGGCGATGGAGAGCGGGGCGGCGCGGTGCGGGGTCGCCGGGGGTCGATCCCGATCCAGGATTCTGGATGGGGGGGGGGGGGAATGAGCGAGGGGGGGTGGGGGTAGCGGCTAGGGTTACGGGAGTGAGGGGGTAAGGGGATGGGGTGGGCGGCCAGGGGGAAGTGGGCCGGCCTGGTTGGTGGCCTGGTGGCCAGCTGGCCACGGCCCAGTTGGTCCGGGGGGGGGGGGCTTTGCGGGGGGGGGGCTTTTTCCTTTTTCTTTTCTTTTCTCCTTTTATTTATCCATACCCCTGTTTTGTAAATAGTTAGGGCTCAAATTGAATTTTGTAAAACATGTGACCTGGTCCATAAATACCAGTGCTTTATTCCCTAACACCTAAAATTAGTTTGGGCAAAACATCATTTCATACTTAAATTAGATTTAATAAATGGTTATTAAATATTGTTTTTAGTCGCTGTTTGAAGATGTTTGAGTCACTTACCCAACTCCAATGATGTTGGTTTCAATTTTAGAATTGTCTCTGATTTATTTGCTATTTAATGAACAATTTAGTTTCTATGTTGGACAACTTTTATTTTCCACTTTAATTTAATTTGAATTTGAGTTAGAAGTTGAAATGCATTATGATGCAAATGATGATCATGCACTGTTAAACATGATGACATGGCATAATCAAAAGGGTGATTACTGTAGTTAACCACTGGGGGTGTTACAGTCTGGTACCATAGTTTTATTTTGTTTGCTTGCTAGTTTGCCACAATCATTGTTTGTTGGACACACCTTCTAAGAGGGACACACATTCATCATGATTTTTTTAGAATGATCTATGTGCTTCACATATATCTTTTGAGCTATGCAATTGCTCTTGTGATTCACTTAGATTGTTAGAGCACAGTGGTGGTTATATATTTTATAGAAATGATTGCACTCTCATCTTCACTTAAATCTTTTTGAGAGTCCTAAATAGGAAGTGGTAATATGCACGGGTTATAAGACTAGTCTAAAAAATATAGGTATGTAAGAGTTATATAATAAAAACTTTAAATAAAAAAGAGGCCAAAGAGAGCCCAACAAAAAAATGATAGAAAGAGAGAAGGGGTAATGCTACTATCCTTTTACCACACTTGTGTTTCAGAGTAGCACCATGTTATTCATATACAGAGTCTCCCGATTTGTCACTTTCATATACTAGTTGGATTTTTCATTATAGAACTTGGCTTGTATATTCCAATGACGGGCTTCCTCAAAATGCCCGAGGTCTTCATGAGCAAGCAAGTTGGATGCACACCCACCTAGTTTTAGTATTGACCTTTTATACACTTATAGCTCTAGTGCATCCATTGCATGGCAATCCCTACTCCTCGCATTGATATCGATTGAAAGGCCCCTCCGTTGCCTATCGATCCGCGTTGATGCGAGACTTTCTTCCTTTTTTACTTCCCTTCTCTACCACTGCATTCTATTCCACTCGTAGTGCCATTTTAATGGCTCATGCGCATGTATTGAGTGGAGTTGAAAATGTTGAAGCGCATGTAAAAGTATGATCCAATTGCTTGGTCTGACATCGGGGTGCTCATGATTTATATTTATGAGGTGAAGGCGGAGTCATGCCATGCTTACATAATTCAATGAGCAGGGATAACTTTCGTTAAGCATCATTTGTTGTGAAAAAGTATTGATTATTTTCTTGTATTCATGTATATAATTATGTTGATATCAATTACTTCATCGTTTCTCAATATTTATACCATGAAAAGATTACATGATAGACATGTTAGGTAGCATTCAACATCAAAAATTCTGTTTTTATCATTTACCTACTCGAGGATGAGCATGAATTACGCTTGGGGATGCTGATACATCTCCAACATATCTATAATTTTTTATTCTTTCATGCTATTATATTATAAATCTTGGATACTTTATATGTAATTTTATATCATTTTTGGGGACTAACCTATTAACTCACTGCCTAGTGCCCGTTGATGCTTTTTGCTTGTTTTTGGTTTTCCAAAAAATTTGTACCAAATGGAGTCCAGACACGCCAAAATTTTTTGATGATTTTTTTCTGTACATAAGAGACCCTAGAAGCTTCAGGGAGGGACCAGAAGACCTACGAGGAGAGGACAAGGCAACAGGGTGCGCACTGGGGGGGAGGGGTAGGCGCGCCCTGATGCCTTGTGGGCCCCTTGTGGATCCGTCTGACCTAATTCCAACTCAATAAATTCTCAAATATTGTGAAACCTCCCACAGAAGCCACCAAAACAATTTTTTCGGCGCTGCAAGTCTCTATTCTTCCGTGATCCCATCTGGAGGCCTTTTCCGGTACTCTGCCGGAGGGGGAATCGATCATGGAGGCCTCTACATCAACCTTGCTGCACCTCCGATGATGTGTGATTAGTTCACCAAAGACCTACGGGTCCATACTGATTAGCTCGATCTCTCTCTCTCTCTCTCTCTCTGATCTTCAATACAATGTTTTTCTTGGAGTTCTATTTGATGTAATCTTCTTTCGCGGTGTGTTTGTTGGGATCTGATGAATTGTGGGTTTATGATCAGATTATTCATTGAAAGTAATTGAGTCTTTTCTGAACTTTATGATGCATGACTGTTATAGCTTTGTATTTCTCTCCGGTCTATCCGTTTGGTTTGGCCAACTAGATTGATTTATCTTTAGCGGGAGAGGTGCTTTGTAGTGGGTTCAACCTTGCGGTGTCCTCACCTCATGACAGAAGGGGAAGCGAGGCACATATTTTTGTTTTTGCTACTAATAGTAAAATGACGGGGTTTAACCATATTGCTTGGTTTTATTCTATCTACATTATGTCATCTTGCTTAAAGCGTTACTCTATTTGTCATGAATTTAATACCGTAGATGCATGCTCGATATCGGTTGATGGGTGGAGTAATAGTAATAGATGCAGGCAGGAGCCGGTCTACTTGTCATGGACGTAATGCCTATATACATGATCATTGCCATAAATAACATCATAACTATATGCTTTTCTATCATTGCCCTAGCGTAATTTCTCTACCCACTGTAAGTTATTATTATGAGAGGGATGCCTCTAGTGAAAACTATGGCCCCCGGGTCTATTTTAATCATATTACAAAAAACAAAAATACCTTGCTGCAATTTTACTTTGCACTTTATCTATGTACTACTATCAGATTTAATCCTTGCAATTAAAGAGTACAAGGGGATTTACTGCCCTCTTGCCCATGTTGGGTGCAAGTAATTGCCTTGTGTTTGTAGGCACTGTTTACTAGGAATTTGCATGGTTCTCCTATTGGTTCGATAACCTTGGTTCTCACTTAGGGAAATACTATCTGCTACTATAGTGCTTCACCCTTCCTCTTTGGGGAAAATCCCAACGCACCTCACAAGTAGCACGGTGGCGATAAAATTCTTTCGGGTCTCGCTCTAAGGGTTTCGGGAAATCATGAAATTTATAGGATTGGAATTAGGTCAAACGGAGGTATGGGGCTCCCACAAGCCTGCCCGGTGCACCCCTTGGGGACGTGTCACTTAGGATCATGGGGCCCACATCCCACTTCTGGCTCCCTCCCGAAGCTTCCAGTGTTGCATATTTTCCACTAAAATTCCTTGTAAATTTTCATCATGTTTGGACTTCTGCATGTATGGATTTTACTGCGAAACCAAAAACATGCAAAAAAAATAGGAACTGGCACTGGGCACTAAATTAATAGGTTAGTCCAGGAAAATAATATAAAACGATAAATAAAGCATACAAAAGTGATAATATAATAGCATTTAACAATCAAAAAGTATAGATACATTTGAGACGCATCAGCATCCCCAAACTTAATTCGTACTCATCCTCGAGTAGGTAATTGATAACAAAATAATTATTGATGTTGAATGCTACCTAACATGTTCTTGATCAAATGATGTAATCATGATATGAATATTGGGATACGGGTGATCTAAGGTAATAGTCTATCAATTTGGCATTGAAACAATAATACATAAACATGCAAGTAAACAATCTTTGCCTTCAAAATAAATACGCTAAAGAACATGGTCCCTACATACTTAATCATGAAAAGCCTGGCATGCTCAGTCTTCCTAACATAAAGATATCAAATTAGGAACAACTCCGGTGCCAAACCTAGCAATTAAATCATACTTTTTCTCGCTTCAGCCTTTTCAATTTTCGCGCAATACTTGAGCGTGAGCCAAGGACTTAGCACTTTGGATGGCTAAGAGAATGATGATGGGGGTTTATAACGAAAGACAAAAAGGGTTAAGAAGGTCTCACATCAACACAGCTTGATGGTTAGGTAATGGAGAGGCCTTACAATCGATGTTAATGCGAGGAGTAGGGATTGCCATGCAACGGATGCACTAGAGCTACAAGTGTATGAAAGCTCTCTATGTGAAACTAAGTAGGTGTACATCCAACTTACTTGCTCATGAAGACCTCGAGCATTTTGAGGAAGCTCTTCATCGAAATATGCAAGTCAAGTTCTATAATGTAAAAATCCCACTAGTATATGAAAATTAAAATCATGGAGACTCTCTATATAAAATACATGGTGCTACTTTGAAGCACAAGTGTGGTAAGAGGATAGTAGTGTGCCCCCTCTCTTTTTATCTTAGTTTTTTTTCTATTTTATCCCTTTTTAATGGATTCACGGACCTCATCCCCTCTTTTTCGAGGAATCACAAGTCTCCTCCAATTCATATCATCACAGGTCGGGGAACACTCTTATAATGATGGTCATCACACTTTTATTTTACTTACAACTCATAAACTCTTGAACAATATGATGACTGAAAAAGAATGCCTCTGGCAGTGTACCAGGATGCGCAATGATCTAGCGTAACATGTATTATAATGATGAACGGTGGCTTTGCCACAAAAATCATGTCAGCTCTATATGATCATGCAAAGCAATATGACCAAGGACTGCTCAAGTCATATGAATAGTAATGATGGAAGTTGCATGACAATATATCTCGGAATGGCTATGGAAATGCCATGATAGGTAGGTATGGTGGCTGTTTTGAGGAAGATATAATGAGGCTTATGTGTGAAAGAGCGTATCACTTCATGGTGTTGGATGCACCGGCAAAGTTTTCACGATGTCTCGAGGTGAGTGTGGGCAATGCATGGTACCGAAGAGGCTAGAATATGGTTAGGTGGAAGTGCTTAAAGTCCAAAAACTCACATTAGTCATAAAGAACTCAAATACTTATTGCAAAAGTTTTATTAGCCCTCGAAGCAAATAATAACTGGCATGCGCCTAGTGGGAGGTTGGTAGGAGTTAACCATCGTGCGCCCCCGATTCAAGCAACACAAAGGATATCAGTCAAAGATAAATCATGCTCCAACTTCTTCACTACTGTAGAGACTAACTCTTTCATGTATAGGAGTCATAAACCTTGATAGCAATATTAATACTAGACCATAATCATTGACTAACACACTCATATATTATCAACTTAATATTTCAAAACTATTACAAGGAATAAAACACATCATATTAAATGATCTACAAGTCCATGCAATTTTTTATTATACCACCATTGTATACCTATCATTTTTGGACCAAACATATAACTCATGCAAATTACCACTTCCTATTTAACTCTCAAAAAGATTTAAGTGAAGCAAGAGAGTGCAAATAATTTCTATGAAACATATCGGCATGTTCAAACAAATATAAGGGAAGGACGAGAGCAATTGCCTCAACTCAAATAGATACAAGTGAAGTACGAATGAGCATTCTATAAATTTAGGATGAATGTGTGTCTCTCTTAATAAATGTGTCTAGGAAATGATGATTGTGAAGATCAGCATGAAAAACTAAAACAAAAGCAAAGATGCTCCAAGAGAAACACATATATGTGAAGAATAAAAATATAGCTCCAATGCATGGAGGGGTTCTTTTATTAGGGACATTTCCCTCTTAGCTCATAGAATCAAACCCAAGTTTAAAGATGAGCTCCTGAGATGGGTGTCTTACCTACCCCCATAAGTGGAGATGCCTCAGTTAGATAGGCTAGGTTAGTTTTATTTTTTTGGGTTACATCTGGTAACCTTGTACATTCTTGTATAGTTGTAACTCCTTTTTTCTACTCAAAAAAGTTTTTGAAGGTTGTGGGGGGTTTTCCCTACAGTAGCCATAAAAAAAGAAGCTCCGAGTAAGGTTTACCCATTGTTTTGAATATGAAAGAGGGGATGCCATCTGGTGCATCCCAAAGTTTAGATGCTTGAGTATTAATTGATTATTACCTTGGGGTGCCTTTGGCATTCCCAAGCTTAGGCTCTTTTCGCTTCTTGCTCTTCTAATATCTCCATCTCACCCAAAACTTGAAAACTTCATTCACACAAAATTTAGCGGAACTTCGTGAGATTGGTTAGTATAATAAAATAATTCATTCACTCGGGTACTATGAAGACAAGATTCATAATTGTTCTCATATAATGCCTAATGTAGTATATCATTTCCACAGTTTATATCCCCCAATATAAGTTGTAGAAACTTCAAAAAAAGCAAACAAAGAGAACTAGACAAAATCTGTCAAAAACTAGAACAACACATAAAAATCTAATTATTTGTCATACTTATGTAACTCCAAAAATTCTGAAAAATTATGTCAACGCATATAATTTGTATAGCAGTATGGTGTAAACATTTCACCAATTGATCATGTTCCAGTACAGAATGAAAATACAAATACTGGACGCAGAAGTTTCTGTTTCTGCACATAACCAAATAAACAAGAATCCACATCTCCCTAAAGGTGTAACTTGGCACAAAAATAAAAGAAAAGATACAAACACAATTACTACCATAGCAATAATCATGTTGACACACAAAAACATAAAGGAGAAATAAAGGTAACTATTGGGTTGCCTCCCAAACAAGCGTTGTTGTTTAATGCCCCTAGCTAGGCATAATATAATATATCAAGTATTATCATTTTTTATCTACTCAATAAGGAAACTTGGTTTCTTAGGAGGATTAGCAAAAATTCTATTAATCATAACCCTCCTAGGCACAAAGTCCAAAATTTTGGTGCCAAAGATATGTTCCTTTTTTATCTTTATGAAATAAGGGTGAATACTAATAATCTTTATATCTCCCTTCTCCTTACTAGAAGAGGCACCCATATTAAGCTTAGAATATTTGGTCAAACAAGTAAGTTTAAGGTTTTTACTTGTAGGAACTTCCTCACAAGTTTTATGGAAGAAAACTCTGAACCCTAAACATCAATAGTTTTCATTTTTTTTCTCAATGATATACAATCGTTGCATAACATGTTCCAACGTCAATTAAGTTTCATTAAATTTAAGAGGCAGTATTCCCACTAAGTTTCCTATAGCATTAAAAGCATCCGGAGGGTGACTACTCAAGAAATTTCCTCTAGTGATAGTATTAAGCACAAATCTATACCAAGTAGTAACGCCAACACAAATTTTTTGGAGAAGAATAGTGGTAGATTGGTTATGGGTAGATCTATTTTTGTCATAGCAAATCCTAGGCCAAAGCCCTTTTAAACTCGCTCTCCGCCCCTTTGTTTAAAATTAAGCACTTCCAACTTAGGCTTAGTGACGATAAGCTAAGAACTAGCCATGATAGCCATAGACACAGAAATAGTAACATAAGATTTTTTTGGTATTTTGGAATTCTTTGGCAACGAAAATAGAAGGCGAATACAAATGCAAAAGGAAAAATGCAAGGAACACGAAAAAAGCAAAAGAAAAATGTTTGTGCGAAGGCACCTGAATTGGTAGATGATTTCTCCTAGGTAACGGCACCAGACATTCTTCTGCTACTCTCACAATGGAGTTGTTGCATTTCCCTGAAGAGGAAGGGTATAGTATAGTAGTAGTTAGTATTTCCCTTAGTTAAGAACCAAGATTTATCGAACCAGTAGGAGGCACCACAGTAAGAACTTTAACATCACCTACACAAACGAAACAATTGCTTGCTGATGAGTCCAATTTATGTGATAATTTTGATAGTTATTTAGCGCCTACATGATAGGCTTTGTGGAATTTTACCGCGTTATCGCACCTCTTTTTGTTGATATCCCCCAGGTAACGCTTTTTTGGACCATTTAGCACTTTATGGATGAAATCCCGGGAAATGATAGTGGAATCACGTATTTAATGTGATAATCACCCACCATAAAATAATCAAGCAAGGAGGCCAAAAGGAGGAGTCATCGCAGCGCTTCCAGAGCCAAAGGCGGTGTTCCACACGATCACGCCCGCTCATATGGGTTGTCGTATGAGGTGCCAGCGCCGCCGCCTGATCGACTACTTCCACCCAGTGAAATCGGATCGGGGATCAGACGCCCAGAGAGACAAAAACTCATCCAGAAGGCAGAACCCTAGCCTCCAGAGTCCATCCGGAGGAGGGGTTGGCAAGGATAAGGGGGCCATCTCCTTCACCAAGCACAAGGCAGCTACAACATTATCACCACTGTCATCGTCATCATCATCACCACTGTCATCGTCATCAACATCCACATCCTTAATTGTAACATTAGGAATCCTAGTGGACCGTCTTGTGTGTTACTTGTATCATTCATTCATGTTTGTCATCATCCTCATCATGATGTTTGTTGTCTCCATATGTGAGTAGACCCCTAGTTCTAGGGGAAATGGATGAACCTTGGTATGTATAGGCTTTGAACCATTATTTGGATATGAGATCCTCTGTTGAATGCTTAGTTTAATAACTTCATGAATGTTGTGAAGGGGCCCCACTCAGCATTATTGCCTTGTGGCCATGATGTATATCACTGTCGTTGCAAAGGGGTAGGACATGAAGGTAATTCGAGGTGACAGTAAAAGACTTTACTCCTAACATCTGCAATTGACAGGGGAATTATGGTGAACCCTTAGAGATGCTGATACGTCTCCAACGTATCTATAATTTATGAAATATTCATGCCATGTTTACAACAATTTTATATGGTTTTGGTATGATTTGCATGGAACTAACCCGGACTGATGTTGTTTTCAGCAGAACTACCGTGGTGTTGTTTTTTGTGCAGAAATGGAAATTCTCCAAATGAGCTGAAACTTTTTGATGATTTTTTTGGAACAAAAGAGACCCCGAAGCTTCGTGGAAGGACCAGAATGTGAAGGAGTAGGGCACAAGACACCGAGGCGCGCCTGGGCCCTTGCCCGTGCCCCGGTGGGTTGTGCTCACCTCGAGGCCCATCTTAGCGCGAAACCAACGCCAAAAATTCCTATAAATAGAGAAACCATCTGGGGAAACCCTAGATCAGAAGTTCCGCTGCCGCAAGCCTCTGTAGCCATGAAAAACCAATCTAGACCCCATTCCGGCACCCTGCCGGAGGGGGAAATCATCACCGGTGGCCATCTTCATCATCCCGGCGGCCACCATGATGAGGAGGGAGTAGTCCACCCTCGGGGCTGAGGGTTTGTACTAGTAGCTATGTGTTTAATCTCTCTCTCTCTCGTGTTCTTGAGATGTCACGATCTTGATGTATCGCGGGCTTTGTTAATATAGTTGGATCATATGGTGTTTTCCCCTCTCTATCTTGTTGTGATGAATTGAGTTTTCCCTTTGATATTTTGTTTTATCGGATTGAATACTTTTATGGATTTGAGAGCACTTGATATATGTCTTGCATATGAATACCCGTGGTGACAATGGAGTATTATATTGATTCACTTGAGATATGTTTTGGCACTCAACTCGTGGATTCCCGAGGTGACATTGGGGTAATCTATGCATAGGGGTTGATGCACGTTCTCGTCTTTTGTTTCTCCGGTAGAAATCTTGGGGCACTCTCTGTGGTTCTTTGTGTTGGATTGAGTATTATGAATCTGAATTTGCTTTGGTGTTATTTTAGTACGAACTCTTGATAGATCGATCGGAAAGAATAACTTGGTGTTATTTTAGTACGAACTCTTGATAGATCGATCGGAAAGAATAACTTGGTGTTATTTTAGTATGAACTCTTGGATAGATCGATCAGAAAGAATAGCTACAAACAATTTCTTCCTATGTTCTCCGCTAGATAAAAACGTTGGAGTGATTCTTCATCGCACTTTGAGGGATGGTTATATGATCCAATTAGATTAGCATTGTTGAGAGATTGCACTAGCGAAAGTACGGACCCTAGGCCTCATTTTCAAGCATTGCAATACCGTTTGTGCTCTGTTTTACCAATTGATACCTTGCTGTTTTTTTATTTTCAGATTACAAAAATATATTTCTACCATCCATATTACACTTTTATCACCATCTCTTCGCCGAACTAGTGCACCTATACAATTTGCCATTGTATTGGGTGTGTTGGGGACACAAGAGACTTTTTATTATTTGGTTGCAGGATTGTTTGAGAGAGACCATCTTTATCCTACGCCTCCCACGGATTGATAAACCTTAGGTCATCCACTTGAGGGAAATTTGCTACTGTCCTATAAAACTCTGCGCTTGGAGGCCCAACACGAGTCTACCAGAACAAGTTGTGTAGTAGACATCAGATGCCGCGTCCACGGGGTAAACCCTTAATTATCATTGTTTTAACCCTCCGGGGGAGACTATGGTGGTGGCGTGCGTGGCACAAAGTCTATGTCGAGTAGAACGTGTTCTGTACCCGGCTCCGCCCAACATAATCATCAAGAGTGGCTCAAGTATCCATACCATACTATGCCCTTGCATAGGTGCACTAGAAACATACCAATGGGAATTCCGGACTCCTTGAGAATGCCCTACTCCTCTACCATTTCATCAGTCACTTCAGCTACTATTTCCTTATTACTTTTATGTTATTTAATTTAAAGCTTGTTCCACAATTCCATTATAAATTACTTCCACCCTCACTTTGTTTGGAGTCTACAATTATTTGCAGGCACAAATTCATAATTCATTACTGTTGGGGAACGTAGTATTTCAAAAAAATTCCTACGATCACGCAAGATCTATCTAGGAGAAGCATAGCAACGAGTGGGGAGAGTGTGTCCACGTACCCTTGTAGACCGAAAGCGGAAGCGTTTAGTAACGTGGTTGATGTAGTCGAACGTCTTCGCGATCCAACCGATCAAGTACCGAACGCACGGCACCTCCGCGATCTGCACACGTTCAGCTCGGTGACGTCCCTCGAACTCTAGATCCAGCTGAGGCCGAGGGAGAGTTTCGTCAGCACGACCGCGTGGCGACGGTGATGATGAAGTTACCGGCGCAGGGCTTCGCCTAAGCATTACGACGATATGACCGAGGTGTGTAACTGTGGAGGGGGGCACCGCACACGGTTAAGGGAAACTTTGATGTGCTATTGGGGTGCCCCCTGGCCACGTTTATAAAGGAGGGGAGGGAAGAGGTGGCCGGCCCAAGGGGGGCGCGCCAGGTGTGGGGAATCCTACTGTGACTCCCCAGTCCAAGTAGGATTCCCCTCCTCTTTCCTATTCCTAGTAGGAGAAGGAGGGAAGGAGGAAGAGAGGAGAAGGAAGGAGGGGGGCGCCGCCCCCTCCTAGTCCAATTCGGACCAGCCCTTGGGGGGGTGCGCGGCCACCCCTTGAGGCCCTTCTCTCCTTTCCCGTATGGCTCATTAAGGCCCACTACTTCCCCTGGCGAATTCCCGTAACTCTCCGGTACTCCGAAAAGTACCCGAATCATTCGGAACCTTTCCAATGTCCGAATATAGCCTTCCAATATATCGATCTTTACCTCTCAACCATTTCGAGTCTCCTCGTCATGTCCGTGATCTCATCCGGGACTCCGAACAAACTTCGGTCATCAAATCACTTAACTCATAATACAAATCGTCATCGAACGTTAAGCGTGCGGACCCTACGGGTTCGAGAACTATGTAGACATGACCGAGACACATCTCCGGTCAATAACCAATAGCGGAACCTGGATGCTCATATTGGCTCCTACATATTCTACGAAGATCTTTATCGGTCAAACCGCATAACAACATACGTTGTTCCCTTTGTCATCGGTATGTTACTTGCCCGAGATTCGATCGTCGGTATCCTCATACCTAGTTCAATCTCGTTACCGGCAAGTCCCTTTACTCGTTCCGTAATGCATCATCCCGCAACTAACTCATTAGTCACATTGCTTGCAAGGCTTATAGTGATGTGCATTACCGAGAGGGCCCAGAGATACCTCTCCGATACACGGAGTGACAAATCCTAATCTCGATCTATGCCAACCCAACAAACACCATCGGAGACACCTGTAGAGCATCTTTATAATCACCCAGTTACGTTGTGACGTTTGATAGCACACAAGGTGTTCCTCCGGTATTCGGGAGTTGCATAATCTCATAGTCAGAGGAACATGTATAAGTCATGAAGAAAGCAATAGCAACAAACTAAACGATCATAGTGCTAAGCTAACGGATGGGTCTTGTCCATCACATCATTCTCTAATGATGTGATCCCGTTCATCAAATGACAACACATGTCCATGGCTATGAAACTTAACCATCTTTGATTAACGAGCTAGTCAAGTAGAGGCGTACTAGGGACACTCTGTTTGTCTATGTATTCACACATGTACTAAGTTTCCGGTTAATACAATTCTAGCATGAATAATAAACATTTATCATGAAATAAGGAAATAAATAATAACTTTATTATTGCCTCTAGGGCATATTTCCTTCAATTACAAGAGGTAAAAGTCTGATTCATGTGTTCCTTGTGGGATCGATACTCTTAGGTCGCCGAATGGCTACTATAGAAGAGATAAAAGCGAAATTATTTCCTTATACACTTAGGTCACCGAATGGCTACTATAAAAGCCTACAAGTACCTTGAGTGATTGGAAAAAGTTATCATCTGTGTTCTATGCTTATTTCTATCCTTAGAGAAAATTATATCAGATAAGGAAGAAGATTGGTAGCTCTGGACGTTCCAGGTGAAAAACTGGTAGATGCTTACAGAAGGTATCAAGGTATACTCTCTGAATACCCCGAACATTGCTATCCTGATTATTTTATTGTGAACTTCTTTTATGGCAGGCTTGACTCAGAATGTAAACAGGCATTAAATATTGCTTCCCATGGTTCTTTCATTGGAACCAAGATTTCACAGAGAGTTTACTTGATAGGATTCGACACAGTGCTAAGAGTTGGTGCCTATGTTCAAAGGATAAGACAAGGAGTGATCCTGGTTATGATAGTATTAAACCCTTCTTTAGATGTAAGGAGAAGAGAAATCTTCATCACGAACTTGACATTGGAACTGACCCTACTTCACGCATCTTCAAAGATATTTCTGAGTTTTTGCAGTTACCAGATGATGGGTTTGTAAAGCATACCAGAGAAGCTAAAGCAATTCGCATGGTAGAAGCAATTATGAAGAAAGCCACTCCACCCACTGACTGGAGAGAGGCTTATTTCAAACAGAAGGCCAAAGAGAATGGGGACTTACTTTCAGCTAAGCATAAGAAGAATATCAAGGTTGAACAATACGACTCTAACGCATGTTGATATTGTAAAAGAGCTTCCTACACTTATATCAGTGGCTAATAAAGAAGTTTATCTAGACCAAGACACCACCTCTTATCTAAAAGGGTGTACCGAAGGTAAAGATACAGGTAAACAAATTTTGTCAGGTTCCTTTGGTAGTAAGTCTTACTTTGGATAATGTGATCCTGGATCTCAAGTTAATATTATTCCCTACACTCTCTATGAAAAAAATTATGATGAAGTTTCTCCACGCAACCTTGAGCGAACTGACATGGTTATTAAGCTTGAAGATAAGACTGATAGAGTACCTTATGGCACTTTCAAGGATGTCAACCTTATAGTAGGCTCACTATTTATCTATTGATATTTATTTGCTAATGATTTCAAAGGATAAAGATTGTCCTATTTTATTTGAAACCTCTTTTCTGAATGTTGCAAGCGCATATATAATAAAGAAAACTATCTCTATGAAGTGGGGTGAAGAGATGATTAAATTCCCATTTTCTTCTATAATAAGGAAACCATATCAAAGAGAAGCTCAAGATGAAGAAGAACTGGACTTAAATCAATTAGCTGAAACTCATCTTCAAACTCCAAATGATGATGTTGAAACGGCCCTGGTAAGGCCCGAGTCTCTATTTGAAGATGAAGAAAAGGTGGAAATTGAAATGATAATGGATGCCACTCTGATAGTTAGCCCTTGTTTGAATAAAGTATATGTGGTCCTTGAAATGAATGGAGATGAGGAACTACCTCCTCCTATTCTTAAACCATTACCCAAAGGACTAAGGTATGAGTTCATGGATAATACTAAAAGATTCCTTGTTAATGTTAATACCGACCTTTCAGGAAAAGAAAAGGAGAAGCTACTAGTGGTGATGGCTAGACACCGAAAGGCATTGGGGTATTCAATGAAAGACATGAAGGGAATAGGCTCATCTATCTATTCCCATGCTATCCCTACTGAAGAAGGAGCCAAATCAGTAATCGAAAATCAATGAAGATTGCATCCTTCCTCCAAAAATTTGGCAAGGAAAGAGGTGATACGTCTTCTTGATGCAGGGGTAATTTACCCTATCTCTGACAGTAAGTGGGTGAGTCTAATTTATTGTATTCCTAAGGAAGGAGTAGTCTCCTTAGTAACTACCAAAAATAATGACCTAGCCCCAACTAGGGCTTTTATTGGATATGGATTGTGTGTTGATTTCAGGAAATTAAATAAATGGACCAGGAAGGATCACTATCCACTACTATTCATAAATGAGATATTGGAACGGTTGGCTAACAACTCTTATTTTTGCTTGTCCTTATCATACATATGCATATCGTAGAATGCCCTTTGGCTTATGTAATGGGCCACCCTCTTTTCAGAAGTGCATTTCTAGAATATTTCCTGACTTTGTGGAGAAAATTGTCAAAGTTTTTATGGACAGTTTTTCTGTCCAAGGCACTTCCTTTGATCATTGTCTCTATAATCTCACAAAGATTTTGTAGAGATGTGAAGAAACAGGCTTCGTGCTGAATTGGGAGAAAAGTCACTTCATGGTTACCGAGGGAGTAGTGTTAGGACACAGAGTTTCAAGTAGGAGCATCGAGATAGACCAAGAAAGATTCAAGGTAATAGAAAACTTACTTTACCCTCAAGATGTCAAAGGTATGCAAACTTTCATGGGTCATGCATGCTAGTTTCTATAGAAGAATCATTAAGGATTTCTCTAAATTGTCGAAACCTTTGACTGACCTTTTGCAAAAAGATGTACCATGTTCTTTTGAGGAGTTGTATTCAGGCTTATGAAAAATTGAGAGATGCATTGATCACGGCCCCGATCATCTAACCTCCAAAGTGGGATAAGCCCTTTGAAATAATGTGTGATGCTAGCAATTATGCTATTGTAGCTACCTTGGGACAGCGAGATGATAAAAAACTTAATGTTGTCTTTTATGCTAGCAGGAGTTTGGATGAATATCAGAAGCATTTTGTGACTCCCCCATTTATAATAATGCACTAATCATACACGCATCATGCATGATCATGAACGGTGACTCACGTCAATATCACAACACAACTCTACGACACAAATTTAAACATAAATCTTTATATTACAAGCCAGGGCCATGAGGACCCATAATACATCAATCATGAAAGCAAATATTATCTGAGTACAGACATAGTTAGACAAGTTCTGCCTTAAGAAGGCTGAACAAAACAACAACACTATATCGAAAGGTGAGGCCTCCTGCCTGGGACCTCCGGACTACTCCTGGTCGTCGATCTCCACATAGTAAGCACCATCGGGGTAACTTGCATCCGCAGTGCTACAAGTTGTTGCAGCAACCGGGTAGAATGAAAATAGTAGAAAACCAACAGTGAGTACTCATTCAAAGTACTCGCAAGACTTACATCAGATCTATATTACATATGCATCGGTGTCAAAGGAGTGAGGTAGTATTTGTGTACTAAACTTCAGAAATGCCAGAATAAGGGGGAGAAGCTCATCCTATTGAAGACTACCATCATCTTGTAGAAGTAGAATAGAGGAGCGGATATGGTATCAACTTGTACATACATATAGCAATAACCTACCCAGAGATCCGCTCCTCGTCACCCTATGAGAAAGCTATCTCCGGGGGTATTTATCTGATATCTAGGTGTGTTTTATCAAGCATCCCGTTATAGTTGTAATAGGTTAGGATACAACTCCAAGTCGTGCTGTTACCGTGGGCACGATTATTCGAATAGATTACTTCCCTGCAGGGGTGCACCAGATTACCCGATATGCTTGATTACCTCTAGCCAGACACACTTTTCTGGGTAATGTCCGGCCTGGGATAATCGACACGCTGTTGACCTACCTAGGCTCTGTAAAGAGGTCAACCCACCGGTCTAAATCCAAATCGCGAAGGGGTCATGGACCAATCATCCTAAGCACTACCGCACGTTGCGTGGACAGTCGGGACCAAACCCACCTCTACATCCAGGGATAACAGGCGCGTCCGCTCAATCGTGACGTCTGAGAGAGCATTCGGGAGGAACGTATGATGCTGATGGCCCCATAAACCATTATCCTGCGCAGCAGTTAATGCATATATGCCAGTGGCAGTCTTATATCAAATACACCAAACTCATTAAGTGTGTTATTTTGAAATAACCACGGACACCGACCAGGGCCCATGCCTAACTCTCTCCTAGGTGGTCTCTACTTGCCTTGTCGATCCGCCACACATAATCTGTCGGGGCTATCGAGAACTCAGGCGCATCACTACCTGGATGGAACCACCTGCCACTTCAGCCCCCAGTCTAAACATTAACATAAGTGTTGTAATTTTATATAATATATATCCGTGATCATTGCCCGAAGGGATGATGACCCAATATTATATCATGGAAAATGGACAAGGTGTCGGTCCACTAATAAGACTCTAGCATATTTATAATAAGCATATAGGATAACAGGTATCAATAGTAGTAGCAAAGACAGGCTATGTAGCAGTATACGATCTACCGATAAAGCAGTAACAATATCACTACTCCAATGCAAGCAATAGAGAGAAGGCATAGGCGATATCCAAATAATCAAGGGGCTTTTGCTTGCCTGTAAGCTCTGCTCAGAAGGACGGATCATTGATGACATAGTCGTACTCAGGGGCAACAGAAGTCTCGGGGTCTACTAAAAGGATAGAGGAGAGGTCAGAAAACAGATAAATAACAGAGCAATCAAATGCAATACAATGCATGGCATGTTAAAGTGTGATGATGATATGCCCTAATGCATCCTTAAACATTTTGAAAGAAGAGGGAAAACATCTGCCAATATTTTTCCAGCTCCAGGTATTTTTCAGTATATTGATCCAGGTGCAAATTATCAATGTTCATTATATTAGAGGGGTGTGGCAAGTATGTGGATGGCATTTTCAAATTTTTTATATTTTTCTGATCATTTTTCATATATAAACTATTTTCATGTGACTAGCAGTTTATTTTCTATGAATATCCAAAGTTTTAAAGGATTTTCTAAATTTCTGGATTTATTTATTTCAAAATATTAAATGGGGAAACTGCTAACTGCACAAAGAAGTGTACACAACAATGTGGGTGTGTGACTGACAGTGGGGCCAGGGGTGCTTAGTCAGCAAGTCAACAACTCAATGTTGACTGGTCAACTCGGTCAAAGGGGACCCACATGTCATGGAGCGGTTGCTAATTAGATCTTATCCACCGGAACAGTGCACCGGGACCCACATACCATTGAATATTTTATTAACAGAGTTTTACTGTAAACAATGGTTAATTAGTGCCGGTGGGGCGAGTTGTCAGTGACTGTTACGCGCGCGCACGCGCATGCGGGGGGGGGGGGGGGGGGGGGGGGGTTAGTTAACTGCTTATTTAACAGCTAAAGAACCGGGCTCACATGTGATAGACACTGGACGACTAAAACATGGCGTCACACGCCGGCCTAGCTACGGTGAGGCAGAGCGCGGTGGCGTGCATGGAGTGGCCCACTCTAGTGACCATTTGGTCGGCCGCGAGTGCCAGATGGATGAACGCAGCAAGTCACGGCTGTAGTGCAAGCAGAGCGTGCATGGGATGGCCGGAGCGATTGCTACGGCGACGACCGAGCGGCGATAGCGGCGGCGCTTGAAGGGAACATCGCTAGGCGACTAAAATGACCGTTCTAACAGGACAGGTGGCACCAAGTCGATGCGGGGAGCACATTGCCGTGCACAGCTGACCCTAGGTTGCACGGCAGTGGAGCAACAACAACAACAGCAGTAGCAACGAGCACGGAATTTGGGTGCAACGAGAGGGGTTTCTATGAGGAGCTCACCGCGGATCGCAAGAAGGCTCATTGAGCATTTTAGGGGTAGCAGAGGAGATGAATTCTTCGGAGAGGTGCCCGCGACCGAGGAAGAAGACGAGTTCGATCCGGTGTAGCCGTGGCTCTCCGGTTAGATCTTGAGGGTGTAGTTGACATATAGGAAGGAGATGGAGCGCCCAGGCATGGAGCTAGCCTGGGGGGGAGCTTGGTGACCGCGACAGTGATGACGGACATGGTGACGACGGTGCGGTAATGTGTGGGGTCGAGTTCGAGAGAGAGCGAGGGGGGGGGGGGGGGGGGGGGGGAGATTGAGGGCTATGGTTTGTTCGTGGGGGAGAGGAGGTCGTGGTGATGCTTTTAACCACCAGAGGAGCCGCGGGATGACTGGCACGGTGCCTTCGGTGGCCTGGATGGGCGCCACGCCATCCCCTGTGAAATAGGAGGTTGGGGATAACGGTGGTGGTAGGCTGGTCCTACATTATTAACCTAGAGCCCACTAGCACAGTAGGTTCTACTCTTTTTCTTTTTCTTTTTGTTTGGCAATTTTATTTTTGTTTTCTATTTTATTCTTGCACCAAATGAATTTAGTTGAATTTGAAAATTGGCACATAAATAGCATGTAATATATTGAAGTAGCACACAAAGTTTGGGGTCATCTGGAAATGCTTAAATTTAGTTTTATAATTAAATGGCTCACTTAAGTGCTGATGGTTTAGTTTAAATGATGTTAGTGGCATTTTAATATTCCAATTGATGTTGGTTTCTTCATGAAAATTATTTAGTGAATATTTGCAACCAAATGAACATTTTTGGTTTACTGTTTGAAGAATTAATAATTTGACTTGCAATTTGAATTTAAATTTGAGTTTGATTTTTATTTAGGGGAAATTAAGCTTAGGAAAATCATATGACATGGCATCATTAGTGTGAGATTACTATAAGTTAATTATAGGGGCGTTACAACTCTCCTCCACTCAAATAAAAATCTCGACCCGAGATTTAAGAGGTAGAGTAGGGGGAAAGGTGTGGCTACGAATCTACCAAATCTTCTCGATCTTGGTTGGTCTTCCCAAAGAAGTTGATCCACTGTGTTCAAGTCTTTATTTCTCTGCGTCAATGCAGCGTCACGAATTTGTCATTCTTCCTTTAGGATCTTAAACCTACTTACTAAAAGGATAAGGGGTAATCCAGAAAAGATGGAATTCTACATGGGGTAACCATCTGGGGTTGTCTCATGAATGGAGCATATAGGTATCTCTCAAGTTTTCGAACACAGGAATCATAACGAGAGTGAATTAAGAAGATACAGACCGCTTCATTTGGGTAGGCAATCATTTAAGGCCTGAAGCAAGATGGGATAAGGGTTCAGAGTGTCGAAGAGTGAATCTTGCATCTGATACCGGAATGGATCATCTCAAGGAAGGTGGTTCACAAAAACGCATACGAACCCAAGTGCAAGGGTAGTTTCAGATATAAGGATCAAATACTTATTTACATGAAACTTCATAATTAATGAGAGAGTTTCTGTAAGGAAATCTAAGAAATGGCAGGCACAAGGTAGAATGATAATCAATCACATGGGCAACTAGAATATACAGTCACTAATGCTACAGAAAGGCAAAGCATACGGCACCAGTATGAACCTAAGGACTCAAGCATTTCTGAATCATTAGTATGATCAAAATCGTAGTGATCAACATACATACCACCATGATGAATAAGAAGGGTGGTGGCATCGTGTGTGATCACGATACAAGGGTTGTCAGAGAACACACTACAAAATTTGCTCTATTTTGTGATGTTTCACTTGTGTCACATATAACCCTTTTTCGTCGCGGAAAATACCCCCGTGACGTTTTCCGACCATCACCCCCACCGTCACCGAAGCATCGTCATGGAAAATAAAATTTTGACGGTACCACCCTTTACGTCATGCAAGATCGCATGTTAGGCGACGAACCACATAATGTTACCGATGGCCGTTTTCGGTGATGGCCCAGAATGTCACCTATGATAGCCCAATCTGTCATGTAAGATCACTTTGGTGATGATAATCCGTCAGCGCGGATCGGTCAGGGGGGTGATGGGTCAATGATTCAAACAGGTGGGGCCAGTAGTTGCTGACGTGGCTTCTTCCATGTTGGTCCGCCGTGGGTTTTATCACCGATGGTCCCGTCAGTAATAACTGGGCATCAATTTTGATCGGTCAAAGCTGCCGACATATGGGCCCAGAAGATGCTGACGTGGCTACTTACAACTGGGACCAGACATTGTTTTTTCTGTGATGATGTGTCGTTTGACCGGTCAATGGTTCTGACACGTGGGCCCATTGTTGTGCTGACGTGGATGCTGGCAGCCTGGTCCACATGTGGGTGATGTGGTTTCTTACATGTGGGACCATATGCCGGTGACGACGTCCATAATCGTCAGACTTTGTACGTGTGGTCAATTTTTTTGTATTCCAAAATTGGCGGGCATATTTGACAATTTTGATATGAATTTGTGCAAAATTTGGATTTGATTGCAAATTGAGATGTCGCTGCTTTTATTAAACTGCAAACTTGAAAATTTTCAAATAGACTCTCTTAGACATTACAATAACGAGCCATGGTAAAAAAACCGCAGTATAGAATTAGACACATGACTCAGTTTCACGGCATCTTGGCACTGCAACCATGACGAAACCAGGGCATCAAGATCATCAAGTCTCTTTTCAACAGTCGTAGTTTTCTCTTTGTTCGTATTCTTGATGACTGCAAGTTTTTCTTCCTGCTCTTGGAGGCCATTGTTGATAGATCGAATACGGTTGTACTGGTGAAACATCCCCAATTTCAGGTCCTCAACGTCATCCTGTTGCTTTGGCAGAGCATTCTTGAGATTTTCAAGTACTTTTTGCGGCTCTAGAATGGTATCATTGACAGATTCAAGTTGACGCTCCGCATCTGGCAGGAGACGCTTCACAGCTTCATGTTCTTGTTGCTGCTCTGCTAGGGCCTTCTTTGACAGCTTGAAGTCCTATCTGCTGCCATGCCAGGGCCTTCTTCATAGCATCTAGTTCATCTTGCTGGTTTATCACGCCATGCTCGACTGCTACTGGTTTTTCCTGCTGCAGTGCCAGTGGACTGATGACTAGTTCAGATTGTTGTTTCTCAGGAAAATGACCTGCAGTACGACCATAATTTGAGTGTCCTAACTTTCCCTACAGAAAAAATACATGCAGGTTACATCATATGGGAGATTCTAGAAACTATAGGTGCATCTACCGCAATATACAGTTACATGGGTGAACAAAGGTCAAAAGTAAGGAAGTATTTACACAAAAGAGTTGGCCTACTCACCAGGTGAACCCGCTTTGTCTTTGATTTGCTTGATTTGGGTAATACATATGCATTCAGAGACATGAGCTATTTGAACTCTTGAAGCAGCACATGTAGACCCTTAGTCACCGAGTCCAGTTGATGACGATAATATTCCTGCCATAATGTACTTAAAGAGATTAGATTGTAGTGCACAATTTACATCCCGTGACACATGACATAGAAAGTAGACATATTATAACCATAGATGAAGAATTTCCTATAACACTGACCTGTACATCTTAACTACTGACCGGATTTGCGTCTTTTTGTTCACTATCACTGCCACATTCATTCAGTTTTTCATGGTGTGTACATCTAAGTGAAGGATCACGAGCTCGTAGATCTAATAAAGATGGGTAATCTGTCATACGACGGCAGTACCAAGCTAGTAACTCGAGAAGCTTCTCCAGTCAATACAGGTTATTCTTCATCCGGTCTGTATGCTCGTCTGACTCCGTTGTTGACGTGTCAACATCAGCTACTTAACGATGATCAGTAGTTGATAGTAGGTGCAAAACAAGGCGATGATAATTTCAAATATTGGTGCCAAAATGAGTTAACATGTGCTTAATTACTCTTAGATCAAGGTAATGAATTAGCAATAGGAACCCTAGCTGGATTCGCCAGCAGTCTTAACCCGATTAAGAACCCTCAATGTCATATCTTGTAAACACAGCAACAACATTCATATGGGAAACTAACTAGATTTGGTAATGTGAACACACATGAAAATTTGGTGGGGTACCGGGGGAATAATTGAGACATACGAGAGGATGTCTTGTTTCTTGAAGGGGACGTGACTGTTGAATAAATAAGTGGTGGTATTTGGTGAGTTTGAGCATGTACATGTTCTATGATCTAGGAAAATGAACTAGCAATCGACATATTGTCAACATGAATTAGTTGAGACCAAAAGCATGTTAAGAAAACATACCGATTTAATCAGAAGAAGATATACTCATAGATTACATAAATGATTTGCTAATCAACGAACTATAGATAGAATGACATGAAGTGTTTACTCGGGGCGCAATAAGAATCCTAATCATAAACCCGAATAAGAACCCAAAGTTTTTACTCCATCCGATCAATCCATACTTGTTGACGCCCCAATGGATGTATCTCGATGTATTTTAGTGGTAGATCATCCATTTGAGCGAGAAGCAATATGCATATGAGGGAGCAGTTTAAACTCAAGAACGCAAAAGATAATTCATCGATTTGCTTGAGATCTTCGGGTACTTTTACCATCATAGCATATGGGGCGCAGCAGAACACCGTCCTTCGGGATCGGCTCCCTGGCCAAACGATTTGTGGCCATACCTAGCGAGAACCACCGGCAGGGAGGGGGTGGATCTGGAGGCGAAGAGTGAGTGAGTGAGAGAGAGAGAGAGAGAGGTAAAGGAGGAGACATCTCATTTTACAGTAGGGGATGTGATTGGTTCGGAAGAAAGAGGGGGTATTTGGTGAGGGTTGGGATTAGGTGGGCGCGTGGGCAGTTCAAAAATGAGTGGAGAGAAGGGAAATTTGAGGGAACATTTAGTATGGGAGGCAAGGATAAAACTGAGCTTTGTTCAGTTTCAGATTATTGTTACCTTCATATTATGCGAGAACAACTTTATGTAAACTTGCAGCACCTTCACAAATAGTAGTGACCACTTTCATAAGAAAAATAATAATACAAAGTTCATGTGACGTCATGTTCCTCGCATAAATGTTGGTTCTACTTTGCTTTGTAATGTGTTCATGTAGTACCGTGTTCATCGCTAATTTATTTAGGTTTGCAATGCACATGCATTTTGTTTGTGCATGTCATTTTAAGAAAGCACATTCCTCGTGTGAGTGTGTCATGGATGTTTACAAATTCAAGCTCGTGGTGCTAGTTGTCACGTCACAATTTCAGATTATACTTTGCATGCGGCAAGATGCCACTGTCGGAAGGATTGGAGAGAGCATGAATCCAAACATGATACATACTTTGCAATCATGATTCAAAACACTTAGTGATGTGACTTTTTAAAGTACAATTCATTGTTTACATCACACTATGGACTTTTGGCTTGCAGACTGATTGCTTGTAATCTGCGTTGGCATTTCCCCGAAGAGGAGAGGATGATGCAGCACAACAAAGGTAAGTATTTCCCTTAGTTATGAAACTAAGGTTATCAATCCAGTAGGAGAACCAAGCAGCACTATGTAAACAACACCTGCACACAGACAACAAATACTTGCAACCCAACGCGTAAGAGGGGTTGCCAATCCCTCCACGGTATTGAGACAGATTAAATTGTATAGGTTTTGGTAAATAGATCTAGAAAAAACACAAAATAAAATACATAAACAAAAATCACAGCAAGGTATTTTTGGTTTAATATGATAGGAAAATAGACCCGGGGGCCGTAGTTTTCACTAGAGGCTTCTCTCAAGAAAATAGCATACGGTGGGTAAAAAATTATTGTTGGGCAATTGATAGAAAAGCAAATAATTATGACGATATCCAAGGCAATGATCATGTATATAGGCATCACGTCAAAGATTAGTAGACCAACTCCTGCCTGCATCTACTACTATTACTCCACACATTGACCGCTATCCAACATGCATCTAGTGTATTAAGTTCATGAAAGAACGGAGTAATGCAATAAGAACAATGACATGATGTAGACAAAATAAATTCACGTATGAATAAAACCCATATTGTTACCCTTAATAGCAACGATACATGCGTGTCATGTATCTTTCTGTCACTGAGATTGAGCACCGCAAGATCGAACCAATCACAAAGCACCTCTTCCCATGACAAGAAAAATCAATCTAGTTGGACAAACCAAACCAAAATTTCGGAGAAGGAATACGAGGCTATAACAATCATGCATATAAGAGTTCAACAAAGACTCAAATAATATTCATGGATACAACTCATCATAAACTCACAATTCATCGTATCCCAACAAACACACCGCAAAAAAGAGTTACATCAAATAGATCTCCAAGAGCATCGAGGAGAACATTGTATTGAAGGTCAAAAAGAGAGAAGAAGCCATCTAGCTACCCATAGGTCTGTGGTAAACTACTCACGCATCATGGGAGGGGCAACAAGGATGATGAAGAACCCCTCCATGATCGTTGCCCCCTTCGGCAGTGTGCCAAAAAAGGCCTCTAGATTGGATCTCATGGTTCTGGAACTTGCGGCAGCGGGAACTGTATTTCCTCGACTTCCCTAGGGTTTTGGGGATTTTAGAGTATTTATAGAGGTGGAGGTAGGTCAAGGGGGTGCCCGTGGGCTCCACTGCCCACCAGGGCGCGCCTGGGGCCCCTGGTGCCTAGTGGGCCCGACGGGCCTCCTCTCGTGTGCTCCTTTGGCTCCCTGGGTGTATTTTGGGCAGAAAAAAAATCTCCAAAAAGTTTCGTGGCATTTGGACTTCGTTTGGTATTGATATTCTACAAAGTAAAAAACAAGCAAAAAAATAGCAACTGGCACTGGGCACTATGTCAATAGGTTAGTCCCAAAAAAATGATATAAAGTTGTTAGTAAATGTATATAAAACATCCAATATTGATAATATAACAGCATGGAACAATAAAAAATTATAGATACATCGAAGACGTATCAGCATCCCCAAGCTTAATTCCTACTCGTCCTCGAGTAGGTAAATGATAAAAACATAATTTTTGATGTGTAATGCTGCCTAACATGTTCATCACATATTCTTTTCTTTTGTAGCATGGACATTTGGACTTTAATGATTCAAACCAATAGTCTATAATTGACATGAAGACATCAACACTCAAGCATATCAACAAGAAACCATGTCTTTCAAAATATCAACACTAAAGAAAGCTATCCCTAGCCCATTATGCTCAATCACTCATCCATTCATGAAACACAGTCAAATATTAGCTATATCCAATGCAAAAGTATGATAATAGTGTTCCCTAGTTGGTGCTTTATAAGAAAAGATGGAGACCCAATAAAAATAAAAATTTCATAAAAGTAAATAGATAGGCCCTTCGCGAAGGAAAGGAGAGATTTGTAGAGGTGCCAGAGCTCATAGTTTAAATTGAGAGATAAAATTGTTTTGAGAGGCATGCTTTTCCTGTCAATGAAAGTGACCGAGAGTTCCCAATACTTTCCATGCTAGATAAATCATAGGTGGTTACCAAACATAAAATAAAGTTTGTTTCCTTTTCCACCATTCTTTCACAATCCATGGCTAGCCGTATCCACGGTTGCCTTCCATACCAACACTTTCCAAGGAATTTATTATTGACAACATATAATTTTTTTTTCATTTCAGGATTGGGCATCCCTGCCACACTCTCGTGCAATGACAAGTGAATAAACACTCATCTTGAGAATAACATATCTAGCATGGGAAATATTGGCCACCCCCTTCCACATCATGAGTGGTACGGGCACACAAAAAGGGAATTCATTTTGAAAATTAGAGTTGGCACATACAAATTTACTTGGAACGGCATGGAAATACCGCATATAGGTAGGTATGGTGGACTCATTTGGCACAACTTTGGGTTTAAGGAGTTGGATGCACAAGCAGTATTCCCGCTTAGTACAAATGAAGGCTAGCAAATAGATTGAGAAGCGACCAACCAAGAAATGAAAACGATCATAAACAAGCATTAAACATAACTAACACTGAATAATTCACCACAAGTAGGATGTAACTTCATTTCATAACTATTGACTTTCCTGCTTGCATAGGGAATCCCAAACCTTAACATCAATATTCTTACTAAAGCATAGTTACTCACCAATATGACTCACATATTACTATTTCCATATCTCAAAACTATTACAAGGAATCAAGTTTATAATATCCAATGATCTTCATGTAAGTTTTTATTATATCCCCCTTGAATATCTATCACTTTGGGGCTAGATTCATATAATACCATTGCTACTAACAAGCTCTCAAACAAATTTAAGAGAAGCACGAGAGCATAGATATTTCTTCAAAATTTTCAACTCTCAAAATAATATAAGTGAAGCATGATAGAATTTCTTCAAAATTTACTAACTCTCAAAATAATCCAAGTGAAGCACGAGAGCATTTCTTCAAAATTTACTAACTCTCAAAATAATCTAAGTGAAGCATGAGAGTATTTATTCAAAAGTTAAACCACCACCGTGCTAAAAAAAGATATAAGTGAAGTACTAGAGCAATTCCCTAGGTCAAAAAATTTAAGTGAAGCATATAGAGCAATTCTAACAAATTATAGCATCATTATGGCTCTCTCAAATAGGTGTGGCCAGCAAGGATAATTGTGACAAACTAAAAAGTAAAACATGCAAAGACTCACATAATACAAGACGCTCCAAGCAAAACTCGTGGTATGTGACGAATAAAAATATAGCTCCAAGTAAAATTACCGATGGTCGTTAGAAGAAAGAGGGGATGCCTTCTGAGGCATCTCATGCTTAGTTTCTTGGTACTCCTTGAATATTACCTTGGGATGCCATGGGCATCCCCAAGCTTAGGCTCTTTTCACTCCTTACTCCTTCATCCATCGTGATCTCACCCAAAACTTGAAAACTTCAATCACACAAAACTGAACAAAACCTTCGCGTGATCCATTAAATAACAAAGCAAATCACTACTTTAAGTACTGTTGCCGACCCATTCATATTTTATTATTGCATTATACCTACTGTATTCTAACTTTACCATGGCTTATACCCCCCGAAGCAATCCGTATATTCATCAAAATAAGCACACAATGCAACGAAAACAGAATCTGTCAAAAACAGAATAGTCTGTAGTAATTTGTACTTCAACCATACTTCTGTAACTCCAAAAATTCTGAACAATTAGGACAATGTAGGCAATTTGTATATCAATCTTGTGTAAAAAAAATTCAGATTTTTTGGTCTCTCCAGTGATTTTTAACAATTCTGCTATTGGACGTAAAAGTTTATGTTTTCCAACAAGATCAAATCAACTATCACCCAAGCCAACCTAAAGGCATTACTTGGCACAAACACTAATTAAAACATAAAAAGATCAATCATAACAGAAGCATAATTGTGTAATTATTGAAAAACAGAAAAGAAAAAATTTTAAAAGGAAAGGATAACTATTGGATTGCCTCCCAACAAACGCTATTGTTTTACGCCCCTAGCTAGGCAGAATGCATAGATTCAAGTATTGTCATATTTCTTCATATTTTCCATAGATGAGTTTTTGTCAGGAGGTTTTTCAAATATAGCATGAAACACATCATCCATAGATATTTTAGCATTATCAAGTTGTCCATCTGCATATCCCCTTTGATTACCGGCTACAATCCAAGAATATTGTTGATTAACATCGTTGAAAACTTGTTGGATTATCCAAACACTACAAAAAAAGATAGATCCGTGACATTTTGGCCCGAATGAATTTTTTTCTGTCATGGTTATGACACTTCTATGAAGATAATTGTGACAAAAACACATATCATCATAGATGTGGTGGGCTCCTACTTCTATGACAAAAGATCATGATAGAAAATGGGCTTTTCGTCCTGGGCGGGCCAGGGATGCACCTGCATGACATTCTTTGGGCCGTCCATGACGGAAAAAATCGTGGTAGAAGTGAGGACGAGGAAAATTTCGGTGAGTTCCCGGTTACGATGGGTGGTTTGGGCCGAGCGATGCATGGACGTTTGCGCGTTTCTCTCGTATAGGTACGCGCACGTGTGTGTGAGGCGTTGGGCTCTAACTGAACCCGAGCGAGGCATTCGCTTACTGAACCCGAGCGATTGCACTAGCTACGCGTTACTGAACCCGAGCGATCGATTCCTTCACTGCTGACTGAACCCAAGCGATTCCTTCGCTGCTGACTGAACCCGAGCGATTCCTTCGCTACTGCTGCTAACTGAAGCCAATCGAACCTGCCTCTTGATGAATAGTGACCATTGTTGGGGGGTTGGATGAACAGTTCCTGGTGGGGGTTGGATGAACAGGACCCCCGTGGAAGTAGGCTGTTGCCGTTGGATGAACAGGACCCCGAGGAGGCCGCCACACCGTACCCGAGCCGGTTGGGGGTGTATGAATAGGACCCCGTGGAGGGCTGGTTGAACAGTAGCCGGTGGAGGTTGGATGAATAGTAGCCCGTGGATGAACAGTGGCTGGTGGAGGCAGGAGGAGGACGCTGTGGATGAACAGTAGCATGTGGAGGCTGGAGGAATTCAATGGTGGATGAACAGTAGCCTGCGGAGTCCTGTTTTCTGGTACGCCACACCCCTCCCGATGAACAGGATCCGTTCCAACCGTAGGCGCTCCAAAAGAAGTCCATTTCCTCTGTTTTGCGGTACGCCACACCCCTCCTGATGAACAGGATCCCGTTTCGACCGTAGGCGGTCGAACAGAAGGCCGTTTCCTCCGTTCTACGGTACGCAAGGCCCCGTTTCGGCTATTCTGTCCAAGCCGGCTGGCTCTCGATGAACACGACGCATTCTGTTGCCTCCCGATGAACACGACGCGGTTTCTTTGTTCCGACCAAGCCAGTTGGCTGCCGATGAACATGACGCCATTGCTGTCGTCTACTGCCTCTCTATGTACACGAGCCCTGGCCGTACGTATTCGCGAGTAGGCATTCGAGACCCCGCCCATATGTAGGTACGTGGCCGTAGTTTTTGGCATTTTGTTGTACGTATGTGTACACAGTTTAGAAGGGATTGCCTAAACTGCTATGTCGAGGGCTCTACTACTACACGTGCCACTGCTTGCTCGGTCACGGTTCATCGTTGCAGAGAGACTGATCAACCAGTATGTACGTGCACGTTCGCGACCAGACAGACAACACTACGTACACTTCGAACGGGTGGGTCCCAGCTGTCAGGGAGGATAAGGACGCACTTTCTTGCATGCGAAGATATAACTGCTGGGTCGCAACTGTCAGGGAAGGAATCATTTTTATTTTGCGAGTAATAAGGAGGCACTTCCTTGTGTTCGAAGATGTAGCTGGTGGGTCCAGCTGTCAACCTCACCGACTAAAGTCCTCTTCCAATGACTGTCGTTTGTTGAACTCGTTGACCACGTTGCACCGAGAGCATCTTGGCGGTGGACGACGACGAGACCTAAGAAGGGAACGACGTGGATCCAGGGAAGATGAGGCAGGTGGATGGCCACGTAGAGGGGAGTATGAGGGTTCACTGGTTCGACTGCGGTGTAAGGTTGTCGTCACCGGAGAATAACAGGGGGTGTGGGTGAGTAGAGGGAAGGCCTAGCCAGCGGTGGGAGTAGGGTGGGGCGGTGAGGCGTGCGGCAGCACAGCTAGCCACCAGACGCAGGAGCAGGCGGTACAGCTAGCGCTGGTTTGGGCGGCCGGAGCAAGAAGACCAGAGGTTGAAGACGCGGCCCGGCCGTTGATGTAACATCCAACGGTCACTGCAGCTAGAATCGTTTTGACTAAGTTGAGAAAGCCCTGTCTACGCGTCAACTTAGTAGGCCCACAAGTCAGCCTCCAAATTTGGTGGGTCCCAGGTAGTAGGGGGAATCATTTTTTTGCTCGTAATAAGCTATCATTTCATTGCGTGCGAAGATGTTTTCTGGTTTTTTTAATTTCTTCTTTTTTGAGTTAGAATAAAAAGAAAACAATTTAGCATCTTTGGTACAATCTATATTTTCGCAAAATGGATCATAATAAAGCTGGTGTGTCCTAGCTATCAGGGAGAGGTAACAATTTTTTTGCGTAATAAAGGAGGCACTTCCTTGCGTGCGAAGATGTAGCTGGTGGGTCAAACCTATTAGGGGGAGAAATCATTTGTTTTCGCATAATAAGGAGCACTTGCTTGCATGCGGCCATGGGCCATGTGGGTCCCTACTATCAGCCACTCCACGTACATGCCTCTTCCGATGGCTGTCCTTTGTTGACAAAGTTGACCATGCCGCGCCGAGAGAACCAACACGATGGACGATGGCGAGGCCTAGGAAGGGAACATCCCGGAGCCGGCGAAGAGATAGCAGTGGATGCCCACGCGGAGGGGAGTACGAGGGTTCACTGGTTCGGCTGCGGTGTGAGGGTGCCGTCACCGGAGAATAACAGGAGCTGTTGGTGAGTAGAGGAATGGCCTGGACGGCGATGAGAGTAGGGTGGGCCGATGAGGCTTGCGCGGCAGCATAGCCTGCCATGGGAGGCGGTAGCAGGTGGTACCGCCGGCGGTGGTTTGGGCGGCTGAAGCATGAATATCCGAGACCGAAGAAGCACCACAGCCGTTGGATGGACATCCAACGGCCACTGCTACTAGAATCGTGTTTTTGTTGTGTTTCGAAATCATGTGTTGACTATAAGTTGACAAAGCCTTGCGTACGCTTCAACTTGGTAGGCCCACAAGTGAGCATCACATCTGTGGCAGAGAACATATAGCCCATTTTTGATTTGTTATAATATACAACCCATTTTTGAATTCTAATGGAATTTACTGCAGCCTATTTACCGTTTGTTAAAATTACAGCCTATTTTCTAGCGAGGACAACGGTTAATAATTTCAACCAACCGCTCAACAAAATTCAACAAAATTTCCCACATTTTGATGGGATCCGAAATATTTTTTATCCCAAAATTTCGAGTTAGATTAAATATAATTTGAAAATAAATTTGTATTAGGTAAAAATCCAACAAAATTTTGCGCGCGCAACAAGTAATCAAATTGAAAAATTTAAAATCCAGAAATAGTAATTTTGAAACTAATTACCTGTTCGGTGCATTTTTTTAATATTTACAGCCTAATTTTTATAATTACAGTCAATTTATTATTTCTTAAAGCCCATTTTCTTTGCAAGCCTAATACGGGGCGGAGAATAACAAGTTGACCTGGGTTGGGTATTCCGCAAAAAAAGTATATCTGGGCTAGCCATTTTCACCTTGAAAAAATAATATCTTGGCTGGCTATTTGGTCGCCATAAATTAATAGCGTGGGCTAGACGGGCCACAGCCCGCCCAGTTGATACCCTACTCCTCTGAACAATAACAAACACATCGCTCAACAAAAACTCTGCTCAGACCTCAAAAAACAAATACTGCTCGAGCTACTGGGTCCCAGCTGTCGGCCGCTCCTTGTGCAATTCTCTCTTTTATTGACTATATAGGTTGACAATGGTGTGGGACCGTGATGTCAGGAAACCAAGAGGAAGCAATTTTTTTATAGTTGTATATAATAAGTAGGCACTTGCGTACGTATGGCTATGGCCTTGGTGGGTCCCTACTGTCATCCTCTCCAAGTAAAGTCATCTCTTGATTCCTCATGTTCATTGACCATGTTGACAACGCGGGACGGCGATGCCACGATGAGCGCAACAACTCGAAGGATGACAGAGAGGTCCTCGCAGGCCCTACGGATGGTCTGATACAGCGCCCATTATTCATTCAGGAAGCCAGGATCATCGGGCCCCTATGAGCACCTTCGAGAGACCGAGACGACATGAAACGGTAAGATGATGAGTTGGTCGGAAGATCATATGGTTTCACCTCTAGCCTACCCGAGTTGTTGTATAGGCTATGAATGAAACATAAGACGATGAACTTCTTAAGCACAGAAACAACAGAAGAGGATGATCTTCTTAACATGCAAATCACTAGCATTAGATCAACATGCAAAACAATACGAAGCATTATTCTCAGGAGGCACGGTGAACAGCTCGTGATGCCGCGTGCCACAGCATTCCAAGGTCAACTTTGCAATCAAACTCACAAGGCCTGGCACTTCATAGAAAACATTCAGAACAAACTCTTGAAATACCTTATATAAGTCAACATTCATGATTATGCATCTCATCAGAGTCAATATTTACTTCTGAACTGAACACACGAATAGGAAAAAATGATGGATGCTGCTCACAGCAAAGGGCATCCCATTCCAAATATCAAATGCATGTCTTCTCGCTAACATCATTGAGCAAAATTTGACAAGGTTTTCCATTCCAAAATATCAAACAAATGTCTTCTTGCTAACATCAATGATTGAACTTTGACAAGCTTTTCCCATTCAAAATATGTAATGCCTATGATTGTGGAACGGGCAGGGTTTGTCATCAGTTTGCACATTGAAATGGCTCATGGAGCCGGATTAACCAGCTTATCTTTTTGTGTAGTTCCACTGAAATCAAACAATGTCTTGCGTAGCATGGTGGATTTCGTATTTATATGTTGCAAGGCCTTGAAGACATTGGCATCTCCATTCAAGTAGATAGTCCAGTGACTGAAGGTGACAACGAATGATTAGAGAACCATTCGATGTATTGTGCATGATCAAGTATTATGGAGGACACGAACCATCTGAACATTTTGTGTAGTTCCACTGAAATCAATCTGAGCATCCCTGTCTGCATAAATACAAGAAAAGTGTGATGAATATAATAGTGGTACTAGTTGATTAAACTTATGCTCACAAATATAATCATCTTCATTATCTTAATAGGAAAAGATAGCAATACAATAGCTTCAATTAAACATTTATTCAAAATAATACAACTATATAAGTAGCACAACATAACAAAGCACGATCATGTGGATGAAGGCCAATACTGACCTCGTTTGTTACAGCTACGTCGGCCACTGACTTGGTCATACCTTTCCTTGTGGAGTGAATTTTGCACTCCATGTGCTGTTGAGTTTTCCTTGGTCTCTACAGACTAGTCATGTCAACAACGTCTACTAATACTTTAAAGCTTCTCGATCATTCCTTGTGTAATGTAGCGCAAACAGTGACTGCTTCTTTCTGCAAAGTGGAAAGATCAACTAGGCCCAATAATGCAACAGTTTGCCTTAAACACATTGGCTCCTTTTGTGTAGTTCAACTAAAATCAAAGTCGAAATAGAACTGAGCATAAGTTTTGATACCCCTGTATCCACATATAGGTATAAAGGAAACAATTACTAAGAAATAATGGTTGATGACTTATACGCCCAGAAGAAAAAACATCTACCTTATCTTAATGGGAAACAAAGTAGGACAGTAGCAATTCTCAAACAGTGTGATTCATTCATATTAACTGAGACATTATCTTAACAATACCTTGGTTCAACACGTATAAAGTATTGCAAAGCAGGAAAGTACCATTCCTAAAACAGTGTAACCGATTCATATTAATAGGGACATTATCTTAACAATATCTTGGTTAAACATGTAGAAATAACTACAAAGTAGGATAGTACCATTTGTAAAACACTGTAACTGATATATAATAACAGAGACATTATCTCAACAATACATTTGTTAAACATGTACTCCCGCCGATCCCTAACAAGTGTTGCAGTTTTGAACTAAGATTCAGTAGTTAATTCTACGAGTTGCATTGCTTAATTTTACCAGTGGCATTAGATTAACAAAAAGCATAAACAGTTGTAGGGGAGAGTGGGCGCAACAACACCATGTGCTTCCATCGACTTATAAAGGGGGTGATGCAGAGTTTTTTGTAACAAAGAAACAAGCATCATGTCTGGATTGGTCCCATTTTTGTTCACTTAATGGGAAAAGACATCAATACAATAGCTTCAATTCAACATTTATTTAAAATAGTACCAATACAAGTAACACATCATCTCAAAGCACATTGCACATGTGGATGAAGGCCGGTACTGACCTTTCATGAGGCAGACAAGATCAAATATGAATCTGCCAACACGAATAGGAAATCCAATCTCGTTTTGTGTAGTTTAACTAAATCAAGCAAAGTTGCAGTGTGACATTTAAGTTGAACTACACAAAATACTCTTAAAACAAAAGTGTTTTGCGTAGTGAAGCAAAAGGTCGCAATAGCAACGAGTTGAATAGATATCCCTGTTTTCAGAGGTAAAAAAGAAACAATTACTGGCCAATAAAGGAGGATGAATCATATGGCCACAAAAAGAAGCATCTACCTTATCTTGATGGAAAACAAAGTAGGACATTAGCATTTCTAAAATAGTTGCATTGATTCATATTAACAGAGACATTCTCTTAAAATAAGATTCGTTAAAAATGTAATTTACTTTTAACAGTGGCATTGCTTCAATTTTCCAGCGGCATTCTTAGATTAACAATAGCAAAATAGTTGTATGGGACATGGGACATGACAGCACCATGTGCCTCCACACGTATAAATGGGTGACACACAGTATGTTGCCAAGCAGCATATCTGTGTTGGTCCCATATTTGTTGTCTTTGAACCTTTTTCCTATGTGAGGGCAGCAAATCTAGTCCTGCACAAACTCCCCGACCCCCCGGTTTCTTTCCTTTTTCAAAAAAGAGATCGATTCCTTACAGATGTGTGTAAGGGGTTACGCCCTTTTTCACTTTTCGACCAACAGAGCGGCTGGATAGCCAGTCTGTACTACTTTCCCTCCTTCCTTTCCTCATTGAACCATGTCCTAGATAAATGCTCCACCCCACCCCCCCTTCTTTCCTCTTTGAACCAAGACCTAGATTCTACTACAGAATCGAAAAAGATCCGCATACAGCTAGAGCAATGACGTTTTCAAAGAAAGTTATACCTTAGGTTCATCGGGATGTGGCTAGGCGTGCGGCGGGAGGCCGGGTCTACCCACACTATGTACATCAACGAGGAATAAGGGGTCGGAGGCCCTCCCGCATAGGCGCTGGGTGAAAGAGAACAGCGCAGCCGGCAGTCGATTCCCTCCCTTGCCGAAGGTGACAGAATGAACGCTGCACCTCCTCCCCTTCCCGGTCCGACGGGATCCGGATGGCTCCTTGACCAGCTATGAGGGGCGGCGGGGGAGAGAGAGAGAGAGGCTAACGTAGTCTTGTTTAGTTCTGATGAAGAGGGCGAGAGATTGTGAATAGAGCATACCCTAGCAAAGGAATGCTGAGCCTCCAGCGTGTCTATATATATGTAATGCAGCGAGAGTGTGAAGAGTGCAAACCCTAGCAAACAAGCGTTGAGGCTCCAGCTTATATAGTACTCGTATATAGTACTTATATAGTGGAGTGGTTTTCTTTTTCTTTCCATCACAATCATTTTACATTGTGTACAAAACGAAACTCTTTATTTGACGTACCAGTGAACAAAACTATGATCAACTAACGATCCACGCGTCCTGGTCGCACTTCCTTTCGGTCACGTGCGGTACACTACCCTCCATTAAGTGAACAACCACACACACGCCAAATTATCGGAAAGGTGTAAGAGTGTGTACAAATAAATAAATTTAATTTCAATTATTTTGTACGTATAGTTTGCCCTCTCTCAATAATTATGGTTTGTTGTGTTCGGCCTAAATCAGTGTGCCACTGTATCTCGTACTCCCTTCGTTTTTATTTAGTCCGCGTATTAGTTTTGGTCAAAGTCCAGCTTTGTAAACTTTGACAAAGTTTCTAAACAAAAATATTACTTTCACATCATATAGATTTATTGTGGTAAATATTTAAATTATTTTATATAAACTTGGTCGAACTTTACAAAATTTGACTTTAGTCAAATCTAATATGCAGAGTAAATAAAAACGAAGGGGTACTACCTCCATCCGGGTTTTTAGTCCACACCATATTTTTAATCAAAGTCTGACCACATATTTAGTTAAAAGCTGGACAAATAAAATTACAGGGGAGCTGAAGACAAAGTTATGAGAAGGCTTAGAAATCAATACAAAACTTTTGCTCTTAGTCCCAACGTCGATGCTTCTTCGAGGAACCATTTGGTTCATATCCAATTGGGTGATAAAATTGCACCAATGTAAACGACTGCGTCCAAGATGAACTGATGAAGGATGTCATTGTGGGTAACAAGCAAGGAGCACTGATGGAAGACAACCCCTTCTTCGTTGAACATCGATCAGCTTCACCAGCCGATGCAACCATGAGACGCAACCATGAGCATCGATAGGTTATCATGGTGATGCATCATCGATTTTGGCATCAAGTTTGGGTCAGGCACCAATGAAGTTTGACAATCCTCACTGTAGTTTGTTTCTTCTCTTATTCAAGCTCGAGAAAGGAAGAACCACTTGGCAGAGGGCAGTAAGGCGGAGCAATAGTGGCCATCCAAGTTTGTGTTGTTCCACTAAAATTGAGGAAGACATGCTCGGGTATGGAGATATGCATCGCTCTTTGCAAAAGTATAAAAAATAATATTTAAGTAGTGTCGTTACTTTGTTTTAGTAGTGGAACAAGATTAACAACGGCATCTTAATTTTCAATAAGAATTAATGAAACGTACACCAAGAAATAGAAGCATCATGATTATCTTGATGGGAACTAAAGCAGGATACCAGGAAGAAAACAAACTAAAGCAGGACAGAAGCATTTATCGACTCCTCTAGATTGACAGCAACATTACTTAAAAGGGACGTCACTTCAACTTGGGCATTGCTTCATTTAACCAGTGATAGTATTACATTAGCAGCAGCAATAGGAGCATATGGACAATGACCGCACAACCACCATGTACTTTAAAAAAAACATGTATACCTCCACCGAGGCATAAACCAGGATAACTTTTGGAGTGGCCTTTCCTCTATAATACTACTTCCTCCGTTCCCAAATATAAGTCTTTTTAGAGATTCCAACAAGTGACTACATACGGAGTAAAATGAGTGAATCTACACTATAAAATATTTCTACAGACATCCGTATGTTGTAGTCCATTTGAAATGTCAAAAAGACTCATATTTAGGAACGGAGGGAGTAAAAAATAGGATATGTTGAACCAACCGACGAACCCTAGCTACTGTACATGGGGCGCAGGGGAGTAGTGGTATAGAAGAAAACCCGCATGCAGCGATCTGGGGAGCTGCACCAGTACAATGAAGCATGAAATCCAAAAGAAGTTATACCTCAGGTGGCGGAGATGTGTCTTATGCGGGCGGGAGGAGTCTGCCCACACGACGGCAGTGAACAATGGCGCGGAGGACCTTCATCCGTGCCAGCGCCGGCTCAAAGAGGACGGTGCGCATCGGCTTCCTCCATCGCCTATGGCGACAATGTCAACGCTGCACCTCCTCACCTCCCGCAGCGCACGGGATCCGGCCGGATCTGTGACCACCGGTGAGAAGAAAGATAAAGTGGACACTATCATCTTGTTTAGATATGGACAGGGTGAGAGAGCGAGACGCGAGAAACCCTATCAAACAAGAGGCTACACATACAATGGAGTAAAATAATGTATCCATAGCAGTGGTTTTAAATAGAGTACGCGCATTCCCAGAAAAAAGAAACGAAAACTAGCGGACAAATCTCTTTTTAACGTACGAACGTACCAAGAAAGAAAATTTGATCAATAACATGCCCCCACTTCTAGGTCGCACTCTGTATCACTCACGTGTGGTCCCCGACCCTCCATTATTAAGTGAACAAATTAAAGCGTCGAATTACTACGTAAGCTGCCTCTTCGTGTACAAATGCGCGCCATCGTGTACTCGCGGGTATGTCGGAGGCAGAGTGAGTGCGTGTACATTTCTTCTTGTACGTAGTACTCTATTTATCTCACTTCATATTGTTTCCCACTCCTATGATATTCCAATCCTAGGAACAAAATGAGGCGGTACTAAGTTTGTGTGTGTGTAGGGAGAACGAGTCATCAATGATGTGTACAGGTAGTCGCGAGAGTCGTCACTATGTTTGTGTGCGCACACACACACACACATAGAATACATATCCGTGTTTACGTAAAATTCTTACTTTCATCTCCATCTCCAATCATATTTGTCCAACTGACACATTATTTACGTTATTAATTACGTAGCAATATTTACGTACGTCCAGCATCTCTCGTTTGCGGGCATCCGGACCGCTGCCACGCCTACGCTCCTGACCGCCCTGGCCAACCCAAACCCTCTTCATCACCCGCACATGCTTCCCGCCCGAAACGGTCAGTGCCGCATTCATGCCCGGCCAGAGCGGACGCGACCTCTCACTGGTGCCGGCATTGAAGTGGTGCGCCGGCCAAGAGAGTCGCCCGCGCCGCTTCCCGGTGCACGCAACTGCTCCGCGTTCAAACGACACCACGGCCCGCCACAACATGCATGTAAAAAAGTTCTTGGGAGTCCGTGCTACAGCTAGCTGTCCTCCCCCTCCTCGTCTATCTCTTCTAGTAGTACTCCATGGCGCGATCCATCGACAAGCAGGCGGGAAAGTTTGCGTCTATTCGGTTTGCGGTGAGTGGCATGCCGAGCGACCGTGTGGGGTGGAGGCTTGTTTGGGGTGAGACACGAACGCGACATAAGTGATTTATACGTTTACTTTTGCTCGATGGCACGATCCACCGAAACGAAATGTTCATTTCCAAAAGAATGTTGTAGTATACTGTACTGCATGAGGGAGAAGCAGATTGAACGAAAAGTGATGGTTGCTTCTTCCGTCCAATTTACTGCCAGGTCTATGTGATTTGATAGCTCATTGGTCATAATTACTGCGGTGGTAGAGCGTCTGCACTCTTATGTATTTATTTATTCTGTGATAAAACTAACTTTCTCCATCTTACACTAGAGGAGTGCGAAACACGGCAGCCCAGTGAGTACATGGCCCACCTCACACTATCATCATATTCCTTGGCAATCGTGCGACACCTCCGGTCCTTTTTTCTTTGCGGTTAGGCCTCCTCCAATGCATTGGTGCTAAAGTGGGGTGCTAAGTGCATTAAAATGCTTAGCAACTACTGTCCCCAATGAATCAGTGCTTAGCTTTTGTAGCTAAGCCTCCTTTATTTAATTGTTTAGTAATAAAACTCCTTCATGTATTGGTTGATAGTCTTTTTGCATAGGTCTACGTGCTTAGCATTGGTTCTTCCTGGGGTCTCTCTTCTCTTTAATTGCTTTGCCACATGTTTTTTCTGCCTATGTGGCACCCTTAGCACCTGTACACCATGGAGCACTGGGAAGGGCGAACAAACAAACTGTAGTACGCAGTACTCCCTCCGTCTAGGTGTATACGTCACCTTACGAAAACCAAATAATCTTAAAACACTTAGGCATGGTACACTAACTCCCACATCGTTTCTTGTTTCTTGACATAAATAAAAGAATCAACCAATAAGATATGTGGGAGTGTATGCTTTCAATGACTTGAGACTATCAAACACGACATGCAGTGGTCAGTTCATTGCATCCAATGCTATTAATTAGCGAATATGCATTAAGTTCTCTCGTTTTTACCTCCGCCTTGGTCGCGGTGCACAACCTAACACTACTAGGGAAAAGCCTAGCAGTAGCGCGGGTTAAATGCTTAGCAGTAGCGCAGGTGGCCGCGCTACTGATACGGTGCCACAGCTAACTCTTATCAGTAGCGCGATTTGACCCGCGCTACTGCTATCGAGGGATAGCAGCAGCGTCGGTCTCCAACACGCAATGCTGCTAATAGCTGTAGCGCCCTTGAACACGGAGCACTACTGCTAAGAACTCACTGCTGCTAAAGCCATACCCCGCGCTACTGTTATTAGTTTCTGATTTTTTTGCTGCATATTTTGTGCTGCTGAATTTTGTTTAGGGCTTTATACAATAATCTCTAGCATATCATACACATATAAATGTAATCATAGCATATACATACAAATAGTCTCATCAAATCATGTCATCATCATAATCATCATCCAACACAAACTGGTCTCTCGTCATCATCTCGAAAATAGCGATACAAGTCTCGAATACTTGCAACTACTTCTGATTCTTGTCTGCTTTTGTAGCCTTTATGGCTGGCGCCTGAGACCCCATCCCCTTGCGCCTGACACTCAGGCCACTCGTCGTACACTCCCGGAACCTTCCCTTTGTACACTACATAGCACTGTTTCTTCGCCATCAAGAATCTAGGTACCTATTAGAGATGCATCTTCATGAAGAGAAAGTACAATCATATGCAACAAAATATATTAGAGAAACACGAAAAAGAAAGGGTTAGCAATTAGATGCAACATATAGTACGCAAACTAATTAACTAGAGGTACGCAGATCATCGTACCCAAACTACCAAAGTAGCATTACGCAAGTTTGCTAGGGACCGTGGACATCAAAAAGTTTCATCGCTACAGAAAGTATACAAGTTCAACTGACACATATCATCATCATCAGCATCGTAAATCACTAGAAGTTCCATCCTTCCATATCATCAAGGATGGACCCTAGCTTCTTGAACGGCGTGAGGTCCTGACGTTGCATGCCTATGCGAGTTCGGACGTCAGCTCGCGATATAGGGCCGTGGTGGAACATCCCCTTCTCATCGACGACTTCTTTCATGATGATCGTTGCAATGTCCCTCTGGATGCAAAAGAAGTCATCTCTAAGTTTATAATCCGCTTCTCCATGAGATTCTACCCACTTGCGGATATGATCATCGTTTCTGCTTGTCATGCGAAGCTTTTGGTGATCCGTTCTGAACTCCATCATGAGATGGAGGAGGTAGAATCCATCGTTCTTGCTTGGTTTTGGGACATGGATGCAACAGAAGTTAGTTTTATGCGAGAAACCCAACTTCTTGTTCCTTTGTTTCCTGATCTGCAGGTGGCCACCCCTAATGCTGAAGCCTTGGAGAGCATCATCTAGAATATTCATTATGTGGGTGTAGTCCTTCTTCTCGTAGTTTCTGGTAGGGTCGAAATACACGGCGTGGGAGACTCGTGGGTAAAGAACGATAAGGACGGCGCGCCCGTTGCTGCGGGGAAAAAAACACCTCAAATTATTCTCCATATGAGCGAGAAGGAATGATTGAAATGTACGAAAGGGTTGTCCGGCACTGACTTACTTTGGATGATAAGGCAGGAGGACAATTTCCAGGTCCTTATTCTGTACCATGAAGTTTTGGAGGCACTCCCTAGCAGTTTCACGCTCAAAGTCGCCGAGACTCAAGAAGGACTCATGCATGTAGTATGGATCCGCCACACAGATTTGTGAGACTTCTTCTCTCTTCATGACGGAGCTCATATGTAGCTCAAAAAGGCAGACGATTGTAAAATCGAGCCGCCTTGTCAGAAACATCTCGAAGATATGGTCAAACCGGAGGAAGAACACCTCCGCGGGCCGTGTGTCGACGTAGCACTTCCCCTCAGGCACACGAGCCACGTATGTCGGATATCCTGGATCCTTCGAGGCTAGTAGGCTTTTCTCAATCGACAGCACATGGTCGTGCGGTCTCCTGAGATCCCCTGATAGTGCCTCCAGCGGTTTCGGCGGTAGCATCAGCTCGCCCGTGACATGGAACATGGCCGCACCTTTGGCAGGTACACGCTCTTCAAAATCCTCCGTTTGGCTGCTATGTGCTCTGGCTTGTTTGTAGGCAGCTGAGCCTATCTTCCCTGGTCTCTTCCTCTCCTTTTTCTTGGGTTGACCTTCCAGACCCTTCCTTAACCCCTGCCCCAGTGTTGCCGGGCTAAGCACCGTACGACCCCCGGCTAGTTGAGCCTGTGTTGAGGCGGCATATTCAGGCGTGTCCTGTGAGGATTTCATGAAGAGAGACTTCTTGCAATCCCTGCTAGGACATTCCTCCCGGGCAGAGCATCCATATCCTCATTAGCATGCTGATAGCCCGATTCGTCATATGGCTGACTCATCATATCTAAGTCACCATCATAGGCACCTGTATTGCGGAAACTCATTGGGTCCTCCACCTCCATCTCATCATCCATTCTTTGTTCTACGGGGGCGATTACATCAGCCACTATTGGACCCCCTTCATCACATCATCCGCCGCTCTCACCTGGCACTACAGGCGCTGGTAATTGCTTAGGCAGGGTGGTGGTCTCCATACATGCTTGTTGATGTGTGGTTATTGGTGTGCTCTCGGCCGGCTCCAGACAAAGAAGATTCTTCGGCCATAGCAGCACCCAACCCTTGCAGCTTCCAATCCGCAGCGGGGTCTCATCGTCCTCTCGCCCTAGCCATACTAGAGGAGGCAAATCCTCGTTCCCCAATTTCACACTCGACAAGGTAACCCTGAAGTGCCCATCGGGCATCGGCTGGTTGTGGAACGCGAGTTCCAAGGGCTTCGTTATCACCCCCTTTCCCACGTCCACCTTCTGGCCTTTGATCAAGTAGAGTACGGTGCACGGGGTTTCGTCGGCCTGCAAACACATGTCTGCGGCGTAAAACATCTGAAAGGCAACAAAAATGGAATATTCTAGATATATATGTTGGTGCGACATGTAATTACCATGAGGGCATCGAGCTCAGCCAAAGATGAAGGCTCCCCTAGCGCGCCAGAGACTGAGGACAGGCTGCTATGAGTGGGTGCGGGTGCGGGTGCGAGAGCTGGCCCGGTTGCGTGAGCAGGTGATGGTGCGGTGGTGTTGTTCACCAACTTGCTCCCGACGAAACTGGGCATGGGGAAATCATGTACCGTCTTGTCTGGATTTTCCTTCGTCCTGTTGATGATAGCCGGGACCAAGTTAGTAGCGAAATCATTTCTGCAGGCATTTACAGCTGCATCGACTGCCTGCTGTAGCAACTCATTTTTCTCCTCGGCTGCTTTTTTCGCGTCCTCAGCTGCTTTTTTCTCGAACGCAAGCTTCACCTTCTCGTTGATGTCCGCCTGACTAAACTTCTTTTTCTGCTTCTTGGCCTCCGGGCCCTCGTTGTAAAACACCTTCCACGTGGCGCCGTCTCCGGCGCCGTGCACATGTCCATATTGCGGCCCCTGGCCCAAAGGGAGTCCCTTAAGTTCGTTCAAGGCCCGGTTGAGAGGGGTGTCCCACTTGGGCCTCATCGGCGAAGTAGGGCTTTCGGCTGCAAGCTGGTGTTGCTTCTCCTGCAGAAGGAACGTGAACCATTTACGAATGTGTAGTCAACTTGATCAGGAGCTAAATGTAAGGTGGTAAAAGAATAATTACCAGTATTCTAATCAATCTCCTCGTGATCTGGTCCGTGTAAAAAACCTTCTTTTCCTTGTCCCACTTGTAGCTGGCCCTGATGAAGTCACACTCCAAGGGGTTGGTGAACTTCGCGAAGGGGTCTGGGAGACCCGCGGCTTCACATTCCGCGTCCTCCTTATCCCATATGGGCCTTTTGCCAAGGTAGCCACGGCTTCCGAGGCAATGCTTCCCCATGTTCCTTTGCTGAAGGCTCTTGAATTTCGCAGCCTTAGACTTGGCTGGCTCGGTAGCGCAAGTGCCCTTGAACTTTTCAAACTCCTCTTCCGTAAGTGTCGGATTTTCCTCCAGAATCTTGGACAGGGGTTCCTCAGCCTTAATAGCTCGTTTCACCCTCCCTTTCTAGGAGGCCAAACCATTGCTGAACATGCCCATGGCGTGATTGTTAATCTTTTTCATCTTCGGATCATCCCACGGTTGTTCTATGCTTTCATCCCGGTCGGGGAACTTGAATCTCTTGTGCAACTTCGTCAGGAGCAACTACCTCAAATGTTCTTTACTCCTTAAGTCATCGTCGTTGATGCTCGCGCATTCCCATAGGATGCATCCTACTTCGTTCCCATAGTACTTGCGAGGTTCTTCTGGCTCTAATGGCTCAAACTTGCCAGGTGCCATCTTTGTGATCACCAGTCGTCCAATGCCGAGTTTGTTACGTTTTCGTATCCTTTGCTTCTTCTGCCTCTTCTTTTCGGTAGCAGCATCGGCGCCGGTACTTTCCCGCCGGTATCTTCCCCGTCGGTACCTTCCCCGCCGGTCTCGGCACCGCCATCGGTGCCGGCGCCATCGGTGTCGATGTCGGCGTCAGTACCATCATCGAGGCCGACCTGCAAACCTTGACTGTGCTTAGCAGACAAAAAGTCGAGGTACTGTTGTTCACCCTCATAATCCATCTCGTCTACATCTTGGTCAGAAGGCCCGGTTTCTTCATTGTTCGACATGTTTCCTATGATTAAGTCTCCTCATTTAATTCTAAAACTATAAAAAAATGAGAAATGACATAAAAAAAGATCTATGTTTGCCGGAATGCCGTTTCCCAGCAACTCCCGGCACTCGATATGCCTACTTTCTAGCACAAGTCATGCCAAAATTCACGGAAAATTTCGGCATGACCTTTGCTAAAAAGTGGACATATCGAGCGCCTGAAATTCACCGAAACGGAAATGAATCAACATTCCGGCAAAACATAGGCCACTCGGACCATTTACCCTGCACATAATCATCATTTTCCAAATATGACATGTCCAAAACATCACATGTCCAAATGACATGTAGAAATTCCAAATATGACATGTCCAAATCACATGTCCACATATCACATGTCCACTTCAAATTCGCAACAAAAAAATAGCAACAATTGCTTTAACTAAAAAATTTAAATAGCAACAGTTGCTTTAACTAATCTGTCCACTTCAAATTCTGTTTTTTTTAATAGCAACAATTGCTTTAACTAAAAAATTTAAATAGCAACAGCTGCTTTAACTAATCTGTCCTAGGTTTCATACTAATTCTAATTAACTAACTAGCACTATAAAATTTAAATAGCAACAATTGCTTTAACTAAAAAATGCAAGAAACCTATATAATCAATTCTGTTTTTTCTTACACTAAAAAATAGCCTAGGGTTCATACTATTTCAAACTAACTAGCACTAAATAGCAGAGAAGAGGGGAGGGGAGAGGGTTTACAGAGGGTAGAGAGAGAGATGGGGTCAGGGGAGACGGCGCGGCACAGAGGCGAGGCGGGGTCGGGGGAGACGGCACGACACCAAGGGTCGCCGGGGTCGGGGGAGACGGGGGCGAGCGCTGGGACGGGGCTGAGCGCCGGGGTCGGGGGCGAGTGCCGGGGGCGAGCGCAGGGGCGCGGCGAGGGCAGGGCTCCGGCGGCGACAACGGGGGAAGAGAGAGTGGGGATTTGGGGGGAAAATCAGAGGCGGGAAGAAGCAGATTGTGAGGATTCGGGGGTTAAGTCGAGGTAGCAGTAGCGCGTTCCGGAAGAACGTGCTATAGCTACTTTAGCTATAGCGTGTTTAGCTAGAAAGCGCTACTGCTATCACAGGTAGCTATAGCGTGTTTATCCAGACAGCGCTACTGCTAACTTTACTAGCTATAGCTCTTTTTCAAAAAAGCTCTACTGCTATGACCAGTACCTATAGCAGTTTTCCTGTTTGTTTCTTCTATTTTCTTTTCCTTTATTTTCTCTCCCTTTTCTTTTCTTTTCTTTTCCTTTTTTCCGAGAGAAGTGAACGAAGGGAAAGTGATACAATGTATATAACTAAGGCGATATATATTGCATCATTTGACGGTTAAGTATGTATACAAAATAGGAACATATATATTACATCATTTGACCCATGCATAATGGTTAAGTGTGTACACAAAATAGGAACATATATATTACATCATTTGACCGATAACGGTTCCTCAGTGTTGACGTTTTCATTTTTGAGTGAGCTTCTTTCCCTTCTTGTTCGTTGAAGAATAATTGAGCCCCTCATTGTGACTTTTCCTTTTCCATGGAGTACGATCTTTCTTAGGTAATGTAGTATTGATTCTTATTTTGACGTATACTTCATCGTCATCTTCATCTTCCCTCATTGGGATGCCGTACTAGTCGTAGTCTTCCTCGTTGGCGACTCCATCCATTCCAATGATGTTCCTTTTGCCTCTCCTCACGACAACACGGCTAGGATTGCACGTGTCGGTTATGAAGAAGCATTGTGTCACGTGCTTAGCGTGTACCCATGGCTCATTTTTTGCGATAGCGTTCATGGTAGCGCTCTTGGCATCGGGTATAGTCATGGTAGTGAAATACCGGTTTTCTCTTTCGACATTCTTAGCCCATCTGACACAGAACATCATCGCATTGTGCAGTCCAGAGTAGTCAAGCTCCCAGATCTCCTTGACCCTTCCGTAAAATCTCTCAGTTGCACCGTTGTCGCTGCCGGTCATGCATTCCATCGTCACCCCTGAGTTCTGATCATCACTGTCCATATCTTTGGCCTCCATGTAGAATGTGTATCCGTTGATATCATATGCCTGATAGGTGATGAGGTTGGGCGAGGGGCCATGTGCTAAGGCGTATATGAGCAATCCGTCCTTAGAGCCCTCTTCCGGGGGATTAGCAATAATATGCTCTTTGAACCAATGCAGGAAAGTGGAGTTGTGCTCTCTAGTAACTTCGGCGTCCGTCCTGCATACCCCCTAGCCATGATACTACTTTGCGATAATTTCTTTGTGCAGTGCCACGAAAGGATCTACCTCATCTAGGTGTTGTAGCACTACCAAGTTTGCTCTGTCAAAGTTGTTGCGTCGATCTGAGTATGCCACGTGCAGTTCCATGCGACCATTGGAGTGACCTTCTCCTTTGAGCCTCCCATCGTGCTTGTTAACGGGCAAACCAACACCAACACCAGGCGGCTGGTCTGTGCCATATAGAAAATTCTCACAGAAAGAGATGCACTCTTGTGTCAGATAGCCCTGGACGATGCTTCCATCCGGACGGGACATGTTACGAACGAATCCTTTGATGATCCCATTCATTCTCTCAAACGGCATCATGTTGTGCAGGAATGACGGCCCCATGTCTATTATGTCGTCCACAATATGGACACACAGATGCACCATGACGTCAAAGAACGTGGGCGGGAAGTACATCTCAAGCTCATTCAGTATCACAACGATCTCTTCCTGTAGGCTTCGGAGCTGCTTCACACTGATCAACTTTCGAGAGATGACGTCGAAAAAGTTGCAGAGACCAATAAGCGTGTCACGGACGTGCTTGTCCATTATCCCTCTAAGGGCAACAGGTAGTATCTGTGTCATCATCACATGACAGTCATGGGACTTCATCCCGCTGAACCTTTTCTTGTTCGTGTCTAGATATCTGCTTATCTTGCCACAGTAACCGGAACTAACTTTGACTCCGGTAAGGCACTTATAGAATTGATCGATCTCAGCCAGACTTAAGGTGAAGCAAGAAGGGGGGCAATAATCCTCTTCCTTTACTTTTTTGCCCTTCTTCTCCCGCGCCTCTGTCTCCGTCTGTGTCTTGTCTAACTTTTTACGGGGCGGCATGTGTAGATCTTCCCTGATTTTCAAATCTTGCAAGTCTTTTCTTGCCTTCGGCCCATCCTTGATCTTATCCAGCATGTTCATCAGTGTTGCGAGCAAGCTCTCAAGGACATTCTTATAGATAAGCATTTGATCAAGGCAATGAGGTGTGTCGAGTTTTTGCCAGTACTCCAAGTCCCAGAACACATACCTCGTCTTCCATACCTTCAGCAGCGGCTCCGGCGCCTTTTTCATCGTCTTTCCCGGCGCGGGGCACTGTTCCCAGTTTTTCAACAGCTCATCGATTTCGGCGCCGCTCCGCTTACGTGGAGGTCCTCGACGCTCAGCGTCACCATTGAATAGATCTCCATGGTTTCTCCACGGGTCGTCCTTCTTGAGCCATCCTTGATGCCCCATGTACACGATTTTCCCAGACCCACCATCTTTCCTTGATGTTAGCTGCTGAGGCGTCATATCATCCATGCACCGCGTGCATCCGCAATATCCATGGCACACCTGGCCTGCGACATATCCGTAACCGAGATAGTCGTGCACTGTCGTGATCAGCGCGGCTCTCATATAGAAATACTCGCCTTTGCTGGCATCCCATGTCTTGGCCGGTGTTTTCCATAACATGTCTAACTCCTCTTGAAGTAGCCCCAGATACAGATTAATATTATTTCCCGGTTGTTTCGGCCCTTGAATCAGCATGCTCATGTGAATGTACTTCGACTTCATGCACAACCAGGGGGGAGGTTGTACATCCATACAAACACGAGCCATGTGCTATGGTTGGTGTTCTGGTTGCCAAACGGATTCATGCCATCGGTACACGCACCGAGCACGATGTTCCTTGCATCACATTCAAAATACCGATATTCGCCGTTCAACACTCTCCACTGGCTTCCATCCTTGACGTGTCTCAGCTTCGGATCATCTCCATCGTTGGGCTTCTTCCTCTCCACGTGCCAGCGCATGAGCTTTGCTTCCTTGGGATCTACAAAATACCACTGGAGATGGGGAATGATCAGTAAGTACCATACAACTTTCTGGGGAAATTTCTTCCCGGCCTTCTTGTATCGAGAAGCATTGCACACCGGACAGCTTGTTTTTTCCGCGTGCTCCTTCCAATAAATTATGCAATCGTTGATGCATGCATGGTATCTAACGTGCGGCAGATCAAGAGGGCACACGATCTTCTTGGCCTCATCCACACTAGTAGGACAAAGATTCCCCACGGGAAGAACATCCTTTAGGTACTTGAGATGCTCATCGAGGCTAGTGTCGGTCCATTTGTTTTTAGCCTTCGTCTTCAGGAGTTGGAGCGTGAAACTCAAGCGAGTCACCTCAGGATTGCAACCATGATACAATGGAGTGTTCGAGTCTACCACCAGTTGCTGCAGCTTGGCCTCCTCTCTAGAAGCAACTCTCTCAGTACTCGTCTCCTTGCGAAGCAGTGCTTGAACATGAGGGTCCCGCACGATTGAACTTAGTACCGACGAACTCTGCGGCATGGAGTCCACGTTCTCTCCGCCGCCATGTCCGGCCCCTTCTCCGCCGCCATGTCTGGCCCCTTCTCTGCCGCCATGTCCGGCCTCTTCCCCGCCGCCATTATCGATCATCTCTTCGTCTTGCCCCGTGTCGTCATTGCCTGCTCCGCCGGCGTCCTCAACATCATCATCCTCATCTTCAATTATCCACCGAGTATAGCCATCCATGAAACCAGTCATGAGCAGGTGCGCTTCGACACGACCATCGTCATAGGGGTCGAGCCAAACTCGTCCTTTCCATCTTTGACACGGACATAAAACCTCTTTCAGGTTATTTTCTTTCATGTCCTGCACCGCCGACCGCAACCACCTGTCCACCATCATTCGACTGACCATCATTAACGCCCGCATGGTAATAATAAACAAATTGATTATAAAAATGCGTGCATGCATCAAAGTCATACAAAAATTCGGCAGGACCTTCCCTAAAAATAGGACATATAGAGTTTGCCCGGAATTCACCGAAACAGAAATAAATCGACATTTCGGCAAAACATAGGCAACTCACAAGCACAATTCGGCGTCAACTCATGCCACACACACAATTTCCATCATATCGCCCGATTATGTCATATCGCACACACATACACATATTTCCATTCTTGCAAAAGCATAAATTTTTAATCACCTATCTCGAGATCGAGCACACGGTGGAGATGATGATGTAGCAGGGAGATCAAAAGTGGACAAAGCTCTTCTTGACAAGGCTAGATCTAGTTAGGGGGTACATAGGTCACTTCACTAAATGCTACATCTACCTAGCTAGCTAGTTTGGGAGGAGACAACTTCAACTAGTGGAGGGGGAAGGAAAAAGAGAAAGGAGATGCATTAATGGAGGTGGTGTAGTTAGCTAGGAGTAATAAAGAGAGAGAAAGGTAGGTAGAAGAAGGAGAGTAATGGGGGGAGAAGTAGTGAGGAAGAAGCAAAGTGAGGGAGAGAGGAGGTGGGAGGTAGGGGAAAGTGAGGAAGAGAGGATGGGGGAGGTGGAGGGGAGAGGGAAAAGGTGGTATATGCTACGGCTTAGCAGTAGCGCTGGTCGTAAACCACGCTGCTGCTAATAAGATAGCAGCAGCGCGCTTCTGGCACACGCGCTACTGCTATGTGGGGCCGCCATGTGGCCAGTTTCAAAATTAGCAGTAGCGTCACCCAAAAAAAGCACGCTACTACTATTACTTTATCAGTAGCGCGGTCAGCTAGAGCACGCTGCTGCTAAACCTAGGGTGGCGGGAACGGTCGGTCAATTTTAGTAGCAGCGTGGTTCCACCGAGCCGCGCTACTGCTAAGTCAGTAGCAGTAGCGCCTGTTTTTTACCCGTGCTACTACTAATTAATTAGCAGTAGCGCCTCTTCCTGTACTGCGCTGCTGCTAAGATTCTGTGTATAAGGTTTTCCCTAGTAGTGTAAGATGACTTATGCACCTACACAGAGGGAGTAGCCCACATGCCAAGAAAAAAATACTATACACTGGAGTCTATAGACTATTTTGCCCCCAGATTTGATATGGAGGAAATGTTGGGTAGTTACGCGCATGCAAAGTATTGTCTCAGCCTGCAGACCTCAATTCTCATGCACTATTACTCCTCTCTCCATCTCTCTGGATGCAGGCTCACTAGATCTATCTGCATGCAGCTCTCTCTCTCCGGTTTTCCACGCATGCGACGTGACTCTCTCTCTCTCTCTCTCTCTCTCTCTCTCTGTGTGCAAGCATGCCTTAAGCTTGGTTAATACTTAATAATACTTCGGTTGATGGCTAACTTGTTGCCATGTCATCTATAGCCAATGTAATAGTCAACATGTATAGTAATGGGCTACAAGAAAATACTACTTTTTTACTATACATGTATAGTAATGCTGGGTAGTACTAGTACGTACTAGCTTCTTGGAGCCCGTGCTAGAGCCGGTTATAAATCTACAACCCGCTTCTCTTCTCTCTCGTCTTCTCTCTCATCCAACTTAGCAAAGATACAATATTTAAAGGCTTGCAGCCTGCCTACATCACCTTATTATACTTGCTCTTAGGAAGGGATGAGGAATATGTGAGAGAGAGATGAGAATTATTGTGGCTGCGCGTGCGGTAGTACTATTGGAAAGAGCAGCACAAAGATGCTAAGGCGCAGACCATTGCGGGAAAAGTGAGATTTTCTTATACACATACAACAAAGGACCGGAGGGAGTACTACAATGCTAGTATGAAGCTTTCAGATTTTGTTTCATGTATGTATCCTGACTCCAAGGTTGCCCCGTTACAACATTCCATCAAATACAAAGGAAAACTAACATGCATGCTGATGCATCTCAATGATTCACAGATCATAGCCAATATATACTTCACAACTAAAGACAAAAGTTGTGAGGGTGTGTACAAATATAGAAAAAAAAATGATTGATGCAGTCCCTAGGCCATAAACCCTGAACCCTAAACAGGATTTAATTTCCTGGCTAGGTAGAACCTATCGAAGGAAAGAAGCCTGAAACCCACGAATCATACAATGCTTTTGTGCACTTCCACTAAAATCGAGCTGAGCATCCCTGTTGGCAAAGATATTGAAGAAGTGTGATTAGAATAATAGTAGTGGCACTACTTCATGAGACATAAACTCATCACAAATAGAAGCCGGTAGAAGTAGAGAAAGATCCACATGGAGATGGAGCTACGTGGGGAGCTGTGGCAGTGGAGCAAGACGGCTCCAAAAGGAAGTT